>JASDDO010000008.1:155281175-156505820 GCA_030015575.1 Agapanthus africanus | reverse complement strand
CCGAAAATGGGAGACGGAACTGCGTAGGTCCGTCTTGCCTGAATTTGGGGGCAGATGCTATTTGGTTTTATCCGTCCACCTTTCCGAAGATGCCAAATTGATTTATGGCACCATGTATCGAAGGTTTGGACGGATACGGCCAATGTAGCAGACTTCGTCAGATTCCCCCTCATTGTGAGAGGTTTTTGATTGTGGGGACGCTCTTCCCTGCAGGCGAAAGCCTCTGCAGTTAATTACGCTACCGCATCGCGGTAACCACTTTCTCTTTCTCCATATGGTCACTTCGTGTTGTGTATGTTTGTTTTATTTTTTGGTTGCCCGTGGATTGTATACGGAGACTAATTTATGTTGTCGCTCGTAGGGCGTGGATTAGTCCAAATCCGTATTTTCTTAGATTTGGGTTTGGGTTGGGTTTAAGGATCGTTAATCTCATTTGAGACTAAGATCAACTTAAACGTTTGTTAAGGATATGTTAGTCTAATTTTAGACTAAGATTTATTTAACAGGATCATTTAGATCCAACAAAAGAGCATTTGGGCTCTATTGTTTTAGTTTAGGGATATTGCGGTCCATTGGGTTTAAGGACATCATAGTCCGTAAAGTTTAAGGACATCATAGTCCATGAGTTTAAGGACCTCATAGTCCGGTTTAAAAACATCATAGTCTATGAGTTTAAAGACCTCATATTCCATAAAGTTTAAGGACATCATAGTCCATGAGTTTAAGGACATCATATTCCATGGGGTTTTGGTTTAACCAGTTTGGGGATATGCCAAAAGTTATCGGTTATTGGGACCCTCCATCTCTCTGAAGACGTTGAAGGATTACAACGACATGTATCAGAGGTATGATGAGATGTACCCTTGAACCAATGTCCCGACTGGAGGGATGGGGTGGTAGCTCATTAGCTGCCTTCGGGGCTGAGATCGGTTTTGGAGATCCTGAGCATGAGGGGCTCAATTGATGGTCCTTAGGAAATTTGGTCTGAGTCTGGCTAATATTAGCCTTTCATAGTGTTCAACACTAATATATATTCAGTGTTCACGTGCTCCCACGTGAGGTGTTCAAAATAGTGTTAAACACTAAAATTCAAAAGCGCTCATGTGGGGTCTCGTGAGGCACTTGAAGTAGTATTAAACTTCAAGAATTTGAGGCGCTCTTTCTTTTTTGTTTATTCCCTTGTTCTTTTCTGAGTGCAGAGTGCTATTGGGTCACGTGGCATTACGTAAGGCGCCCAAAAATGAAAACTTCCTTTGATTTATTCCCTTTTTGCTTTGTAAGTGCTAAGCACTACTTGGGGGTCACGTGGGGTCACGTGAGGCACTCCAAAAATAGGGTTTATTCCTTTTTCTCTTTTACAAGTGCTAAGCACTTCTCATGGGTCACGTGGTGTCACGTGAGGCGCTCCAAAAATAGGGTTTATTCCCTTTCCTCTTTTATAAGTGCTGAGCACTTCTTAGGGGTCACGTGAGGCGCTCCAAAAATAGGGTTTATTCCTTTTTCTCTTTTATAAGTGCTGATCACTTCTTAAGGGTCATGTGGGGGTCACGTGGCTAGATCTCAGCCTTTACTTTTTCGTTCCTCAAAGGTGCCCACGTAGGAACACGTGAGATTTTATTGTTTAGCGTTGAACGCTAATGAATCACCATGCTGTTCTTTTATTGTTTTGGGGGAATCAAGTTCTCCTTTTGTTCTTTAAAAGGATTAAATTCTTTTTTAAAGGGTTAAACCTTAGTTTCAGAGGAATTAAATTCCCACATGTTTTGTAAGAGTTAAACTCTTTTGGATTCAGTTCTTTCCCGTAGGTTTTGAATCTGCATGACAGAATCTCCCCGATGAGAATTAAATTCTCAACTTGTGGGGAGATCTGCTTCTGCAGATCTTAACCATAAGAAGAACTAATTTCATTGAGAAGAGTTAAACTCTTGGTTTGAAAATTAAATTCTCTAGCTTTTGGGAGGGGTTTCCCTTCCTTCTCTTACCTAGAGTTTCTTTTTTCTTTGAAGAGATCTTCTTCTCTCTGGAGAATTAAATTCTCTTTTTTTTTTTTGCTTTCAAGTGGGTTTCTCTCTCTCCTTCTCCCTTTTTTCTCCTTCTTGGCTCCTATTTATAGGAGAAAGAAAAGAACCAGTTTGTTCAGCAAATCTCTCATTAAGAGATTTTGATTGATTTTATAACCAACATGATCTTTTAGATCACTCGGTGAATTTTATTTACTGTTGGATTTTTAATCCAAAGACTTTTATTTTACAGAAGATATTTCTTTTGTTGTTCCTGGCAAATTTAGGAAGATATTTCCTTGCACAGAATCTTTCTGTAGATTGGTGATTTTTAATCACCTTTGGATTTTTTATTCAATGGCGCTCTACTTTACAGAGTGCAATCTTTCTTGTTTAGAAAGATCCAAAGAAATATTTTCCAAAGTAGCGCTTTTGATCCTTTTGTTTAGAATTTAATTCTATCTGTTCAGAAGGCATAGAAGCCATCACGTGTACCATGTGATCCCTCACAGAATTAATTTGGTTTGTTTGCATGCAGGAGTCCAACAGAGGCAAGGCATCACGTGGTAATACGTGAGCCTCTTTGTTCTTTGTTTGTTTTATAACCGAGTCCCACACGTTTTGTGTGAAAAGACGATCACGTGCTTTCATGTGAGGCTTTAGTTGCCACCTTTTAAACGGAGCTACCTATTCATCATACAGATGCATCACGTGCTTGCACGTGATACTCCACTAGCGGGAACTTTCTACTTTTCCCTCTCTGAGTCTTTTTGTAAAGGATTGATGATCACGTGCTCACACGTGATACTTCCATTAGTGGGGAATTTTCCCCTTCCCTTCTTCTTCTGAATTTTTATAAGGGAACGAATGCCCCCACAGCGTTGTTCTCACGTGGCTCACACGTGAGTTCAACGCTGTCACCTATACAGCCGTTGGATCTACCTGGGGAACGGGGAAGATGAACCATTTCCCATTATGTCTTATAAATGCAGGGGTCTCGTCTCTGCAACGCCTCCGTTCCTTCATCTTCTTCCTTCTTTGCTATCTTCTGAGAATTTAATTCTCCTCTTCAGAGCTTAGTTCTCTGTCCATCGAAAATTTCCAGAGTTTAACTCTGCCAAAAAGAACCCCTTTTTAGGTAAAGCTCTAGAACATTAGAGAACCCTTTTCTTAAAGAAAGCCTCTGGATTTTAAATCCATCATGAGAGCTTTGCTCTCCTCTAAAACCCATTTCTTAGAGATCCAAGATGTGATTTTTGAATAATAACTCTCAATGTCTTGGGCATGACATTTGATTTTTCATTTCCTCTTTATGGGGTTTCTGGAATTTAATTCCATTGCATAAAAGGAATTTAATTCCTCACCAAAGAGCTTAGCTCTGAAAGCTCAAGAAGGCCCTTCTGGAATTTGATTCCCCAGTGTTCTTCAAAAATCTTTTTAAGGGATTTTTCTAGGATTTGTAATGGGTGTTCTTTCGTGAGGATGTTCCAAGTCATTTAAACTCCAATGTGCATTTATTGAGAATCTTTTTTCTTTATTCTATCAATGATATCCCTGCCTCATGATTGGAAAGCCGTCATACTGATTTTGTGGGGTCCTTTGTCTTTGTAATCAATGATCTCACAGAATAAGCTTCTTGTCGCTTTCTTCTGCTGTTTATATATATATATATATATATATATATATATATATATATATATTTGCACATATAGGTTGCATTAACAGTATTTCCTCCATTTATTTCTGGGACAATGGCTTCCCTACTTTCCTTTTACTCGCTCAGACGCTGCTTTTCCACAATCGCCGTCGGACGAAGAAGTAATGGCGATGATCAGAGCTCATGATAAAGATCGGACAAATCTGCTCTTATGGGGCACTTGGTACGGCCACATCATCCGTGGTTGCCGAAGTTTTATTTGCGGGGAGCCGGTGGAACCTCTTCACCCTATACTGCCGATGGAACGCCCACAGACTACTTTCGCAGTGGAAGTGACCAATTGGACTCTTTCGGGCCGGTTGGAGCCCTCTACCTCTGGGATACCTAACCAGCCCCTGCCTGCTATAGACATCTTGGGGCGTCGGATTTGCCAAGGTGAAGCTCGACCTTGGGGGCAGGTCTATAAAGTGGGTATCACCCCCCGGCACCCAGTGGGCTACCTTATTTGGGCTCGCTATATTCTTTCTGCTCACCGCGCAAGGCTGCAGAAGGTCGGGCTATATCAGGCAGTATATGCATCGCTCTTCCATTACTATGCTCCTCACGTCTGGTGGATCAAAGCCTTCTTAAACCAGTGGAATCTTCCCACCAACACCTTCCTGCTAGGGGATCGAGAGGTGTCTATCTCATTGGATGAATTTTGTGAGATTGCAGGACTGCCCATTAGGGGGAGCATTACGAGGAACTGCTGCCTCCTGATGAATATGTTTTCTCCACCATGCCGGCTGTGCTTGATGGTCTGACAGCCGAAACCGCCGTCCATCATAAGTATCCCAGTCTGATCAAGGCCCTGGGTATTTTCGACAGATTGTTTGCGAAGTCAGAGGGGCAGGGTGTCACTTTCGAGAGCTTTATCACCTGTTTCATTCGGGGGGATATTTTATCCAAGGAAGCCCCAAAATTTGCGAGTATTGATGACCCTTTTTGGTTTGGTTTGGATAAACTGCAGGTCAAAGAAGAAGATTTACCACAGTTTTACATCCCGATTTTGTCGGTCGTTCCTTTTTATTCGATTGCGGCTCCCGGCATGGATGAAGAGACCTTCTTTGTCGGTTTTATCAGCCTTTGGCTCAGTTGGTTTGTGATACCGTCGCACCGACGCTTCATGAGAGCTTCCGCCTTCTATCCCGCACATCGTGTAGCTGAAGGGGTAAATTTAGCCGTCGGCATTGCGGGACTATCGCATCTTTATCATGGGTTAAGTGTTGCGGCCAACACTTCGACTCCAGGTGTAGATGTTGTGAATCTCCTCCTTCATTACTTCACATCTTGGATTGAAATGCATGTGCTGGGGGCATTCGCGGCACATCGACCGCCGAGCTTCTATGACTCCTACACCTTCCCTCGAGTTATGAGATTGGTGGATGCCTCCGCTCCCGATCCGACTCAATTAGGGCCCCTCCGTGTTCTGCTCAATACATATACTAATGAGGGAGGGATGGAGTTCATTGATCGTGTTCTTTCTGCTCCGGCGGGGCCTGTCCAACAACTATTCGACTCGTCGAAAGGGGGAGCACCATCTTTAAAGCCTATGGAGATCATGCATCTGTATTCAATTAGGCCGGGCTATTTGGTGTTCCGCCGGGATGATATGGCTCTCGTCATGCGGTATAATCCGCACAGCTTCGCTCGGCAATTGGGCTATAATCAGGGCGTCCCTTTTGAAGCGTTTTTGGTTGAGCCCACCTCATCTTTGGGAGTTATTCGCGACGTCATGCATCACTTCATGCGGCTGAACACTGGTTCTACGTTCATGATCCTAGAACCTGACTATCTTCCACGATCTGTGGGGTCCTTTATGGGCTAGTATCGCCACCGGGTTGGCCCTGTTATTGCTGAGGAAAGGCGGGTACTTTTTGAGTATAAGACTCCTGCTCCGACTCAAGCTGCCAGCGTCCCGTTGCGACTACGGTCAGTCGTTCGCTCTTTCTTGCGGGATAGCGGCACGGTCCATATCTCGCAAGCCGCAGAAACCGAATCAACTCTTCCCACTGTAGGGCTGCCAATGCGTACTAGAGCTCAAGCAAAGGCTTCTGCCGAAGTGCCAGCCGCAGTGCCATTATCAGCAGTGGTGTCGCCGAAAGAGGATAGCGGGGGCGAAGTGGGCCAACGTCGTGCCAAAGCGCCGAAGGGAAGGAAGCGATCTTCTACCAGCGCTAGTTCCGGGTCGAAGAGGATAAAGAAGATGGTCACCGGTCTGCTTGACCTTTTGGTGTAATCCGAGCCTATTGTTCAAGACGAACCGATATCCCTACAAGAGCCGGATGATGGTCTTCTCTTTCCGGATTCATCTGCCGATGAAGCCACACAATTGGCTGAGGTTATAAGGCGTTCCCAGGATGAGACCGAGAACGTGCGCGTCCCAAAGAGGCCTTACCCCCCGGTTATCTTTTACGAATATCCTCTATCACTGCGAAGGGTTCATATGGGTCCCCTGCGACCGGAAGATGACATAGCCCTCAAGCAGCCCATTTCAGCTGCCTTCGAAGATGAGCTAGCAGCAAAGACCGGTGGGCATGAGTCTACATTTGACGCTCGGCGAGCACATTTCCTGAGGAAGGAACGACGGCTTGAAAAAGCCATACTGGAGGCACCCTGGCTCATTGGTATGCACGCTTTCCGTATTTTTTCTTTTGTATCGTATTTTATATTTCCTTATCTTTGCGAAAACTTTGCAGGGACTTTGGCGAAGGCAGAAAATTTGAGCTCAAGTCGTGTCCCGACTATGGACTCTGTAAATGTCCCCGATGAGGCACTAGTAGGTGCGGAGGAGGTCGTTACGGCTGTTATTCTTGCTGCAGAGCTTCCATTGGTGGCTTCTGTTCTCTCGGTGCTTGATCTCCAAGAAGAGGCATCCTCATTAGCCGCAGATTTAATGGATCTTTCTGGTGACGGCCCGGAGATTGTGGAACAGGTAGTCGAGACCGCCGTCCCTTCATTGGAGCCTGAAGCGGTGGACGCTTCCCCTCAATTGGAAGCTGTTACACCAGCCCACGTCCCCGGTGGTGTGCCTAAGGGTACGGAGGAGGCTGCCGAAGCTGCTATCCCTCCAGTTCAAAGCGGGAGGAGCATCGATGGTAGTCTTCTATATTTTGTTTTAATGATCTCTCCATTATCTGAATCTTCCTGTCTTTTCAGAATTACGAGGATTGGCGGCGTCCATTGCGGATCTATCCCCCAGAAAGTCTTTTCAGCGTCTGCTCGAGATGGCCGCCCCGCAGGCAATATCCTCGCAACACATAGTCCTCTCTTCTGGGCAAGGTCGGTGTTATTTGACCCCCTCATTGCATCATCCATATTTCGTATAACGATGCTAATGTCTTCTGTAGTTCTGAAAGCTGACGACGAAGTTGAGATCCTCGACGGGCCTGGGGATTTGTTAAACCCTCCTTGCATGACTGTGGGTAAGTAAGGTTTTGATGTTGTTTCATCTATTCTTTGTTTGCAAATCTCGCTGATTGTTTATGAATCTTGACAGCTTTTCCTGTTCTTATCCCGCTGGAATCTCGCATCATTATGCCACCCGACCCTTATGCCCGGCGCGCATCTGAACGGATGGCGAAGCAAAGCCTTCATTCCTTGTCGGCTCTTATCGAAGATCTTTGTGCTGGCAGTTCGATCACAGCCGAAGAATTTGCTGCCGAAGCCAACATTTCTCTGCCCTTTCTCGCCACTTACCATGATGAAACATTGGTGCATGTCTGGGTTGAGTTTTGTCGTCGAGTGGAGGCTTGCTTACATGGTCTCGAGTGCACACGCCTTCCCTCGGAGGTCGCGGCTGCAAAGACGAGCTTGCAGGGGCTGATTGAACGGTGCACCGCAAATTTGCAGTCATGTGAGAAGAGGCTCAACTGAAAATTTTCGGAGAGGGAGCTAGCTTCAAATGCTTTGGGGGAACTTCAAGCTGAACTCACGGCTAAGACCACTCGTGCGTATGAACTTTGGCGGGTGCTTCAAGAAGCTATCAGGGAGGTGATAGCTATTGATAAATCCGTTATTTTTACTCGCGAGATGGTTGAGGCTCACAAAGTTGCTGAAAAGGAGCTTGAGAGTCGGCTCGCATCGTATCAGGCTCAACAGTCTCAGGCGGAGACCCGTCTCATAGCAATAATAAAACATGAAGCCGAGCCCCAGCGAAAGAAGGATGAACTGACGAATTTATTACACCGTCTGCCGGCCTGAAGATATATATGTTTTTTTTATTCTCCTTTTGTACTTACTCCTGAATGAGAGTATTTTTTGATTCTTTTATAGATTGTACTTTGTATTTATTTGGATTTATGAATAAAAGACATATTTTGTTTCATGGTGGTGTGTCTCTTTTAGCAAATGCATTTTGTAGATAATCTATCTTGATCTCCTTGCAGGGCAGCGATGGCTTAGGAGACAAGTTCAGATATGCCGCCTAAGGCTTTCCAACTTTATGAGCCGTGAGGGTCTCATAAAGACTTTTCTCCCTACGAGTCGAGAGGATCCCGTAGGTGTATTTTCTCCCTACGAGCCGTGAGGACTCCTAAGTGTGTGTTTTCTCTTGAGAGTCGTAAGGATCTTATAAGAGAATTTTCCCGCTTACAAGTCAAGAGGACTCGTAGGTGGTTGTTTCCCTCCTTGTCGAGATTTGACTTTGGAGAGTGTGGCCCGTGAATAGTATGCAATAGTCCATCTTGGACCGACTTGCAGGGCCCCAATGCTTAGGAAACAGGTCCTTATCCCCATTGCCTAAGGCTCTTCCCTACGAGTCGAGACGAATCGAGAAGTTCTCGCAAGGACACTAATTTCCTCACGAGTCGAGACGAATCGAGAAGTTCTCATAAGGATGTCCTAACGTCACAGTTAACTCCTGCTAATAGAAGTCCGTTAGGGTTTGTGGTACTAGGGTTATTTTACCCGTCGTACCGCCGCGTTGGCCGGTGTATTCCTCGATACGCAATCTTGCTGTTCGAGTAGCCCCGTGACTGTCGTGTCTCTGATCCCTTCGGGGGCTGGACAAGACGTCTTCAAGTAATCTTCTAGTTGATATTACCGTTGAAAGAGCAAGCGTTAGGGATATTCCATGTCGCTTTTTACTTGAGGTTAGGCTCAGTTTGGGAGCCCCGATAAGTCATGACCACTCCGTGCTGGAGTGGGTTGATCTCCGATAGTCTTTCAGTTCTCATTTCCATCAAGACCCTGAAGCTAAGGATCTTCCTTTGCTTCATTTGTTGTCATTGTGTCTGCAATATTGCGACGAATGTCGAGGTTGTCTCTGGGTTGTCTGTGAATCATCGAGATTTGGAACTAGGGACTCTGCCATGGCTCCGAGGTAGTCTCTAGGTTGTCTATGAACCGTCGAGATTTGGAACTGGGGGACTTTGCCGTGGCTCCGTTTTGCTGACGTCATATATTCCTGCAGAGACACAGATTTCTCTGCGGGTCGACGCGAATCGAGATGCTCTCGTTAAGGATGTTGATTTCCCTGAATCGAGGTTTTTTGCCAAGGACACTGATTTCCTCGGAGTTGAGACGAATCGAGAGATTCCTGCAAAGACACTGATTTCCTTGCGGGTTAATGCGAATCGAGATGCTCTCGTCAAGGACGTTGATTTCCCTGAATCGAGGTTTTTGCCAAAGACACTGATTTCCTCGGAGTCAAGACGAATCGAGAGATTCCTGCAAAGACACTGATTTCCTTACGGGTCGACACGAATCGAGATGCTCTCGTCAAGGACGCTGATTTCCCTGGAGGTCGAGACGAATCGAGAGATTCCTGCAAAGACATTGATTTCTTCGCGGGTCAACGCGAATCGAGATGCTCTCGTCAAGGACGTTGATTTCCCCGAATCGAAGTTTTTTTTCCAAGGACACTGATTTCTTCGGGGTTGAGACGAATCGAGGTATTCCTGCAAAGACACTGATTTCTCTGCGGGTCGACACGAATCGAGATGTTCTCGTCAAGGACGCTGATTTCCCTGAATTGAGATATTTTGCCAAGGACACTGATTTCCCTGGGGTTGGTTGACTTGTTTCCAAGACGGAGCATTGATCCGGCGGGGAGATCATTGGTTGGCTTGTTTCCGAGACGGAGTGTTGATCCGGCAGGGAGGTCATTGGTTGACTTGTTTCCGAGACGGAGAGTTGATCCGGCGGGGAGGTCATTGGTTGACTCTAGGTTGTCTGTGGACCGTAGAGTCTTGGAACTAGGGACTTTGCCGTGGCTCCGCTTTGTTGACGTCGCGTCTGAATCCTACTGGAATGAGGAGGAACGCCGTTGTTGTTCTTCTAGGATGCAGATATTGCCGTCGAGATCTGACTCTCCCTTTGACAAGGTCTGGTGGGGAAATGTGGTCCCCTTTTTGTTTATGCCCATGGATTGTATACAGGGGTTAGTATGGACTCACCTGTAGGGAAAAAAGTTTCATTTCATTTTTTTATTTTTTTCCGCGATGATCTATCATTTCAGCTTTTTATATCGCGAAAGTCGCGATTGCCCAATCATTTCAGCTAATTTTCGCGGTGTCCAATCATTTCAGCTGTTTTTTCCTTTTTACTCGCTGCTTTTTATTGCGAGTTGCCCAATCATTTCGGCTATTTTTGTATGCATATATTTTACTTACTGATTTTGTTGCAAGTTGCCCCATCATTTCGGCTATTTCATATGCATTTTTGGCTCGTTGATTTTTATCGCGAATCTGATACCAATTTAGGCATCAGTATCGCTATAACTGGGATATTGCCAGGAGCGAATCATCATTTGCCTTTGTCGGTTCGAATAAAGGTGGCTTAGTAAACAGGGTTAGGATCATGTCGACTAAGTCTTTTGACTTCATGAGCCGTAAGGGTCTCATAAAGGTGTTTCTCCCTACGAGTCACGAGGATCTCATAGGTGCATGTTCTCCTTAGAAGTCGTGAGGAATTCTAATTGGTGTTCTCTCTTATAAATCGTAAGGATCTCATAAGAGCATTTTCTTCTTATAAGTCGAGAGGACTTACAAGTGTTGATCACCAAGCGGGAAAATTTCGCGCCATTGGCGGGAACTTGGTGGGCGAGACGTTTATTTGTGCCCGTGGATTGTATACAAGGGTTAAAATTGAACCGTTTGTAGGGCAATATTGGGGTGTATGACGGTTTGAGAACATGTTTAGATCCCTGTAGCTTAAGGCTTTTGAATCCTATGAGCCGTGAGGGTCTCATAGGGGAATTCTCCTTACGAGTTGTGAGGATCTCATAAGTGTAATTTCTCCTCAGGAATCGTGGGGAGCCCTAAGTGTGTTGTTCCCTTATGAGTCGTAAGGATCTCACGCAGGTATTTTCTTCTTACAAGGTCGAGAGGACCTTGCAAGTGTCTTTTAACGAGATTGCGCCCTTTCGGGTTTTCACAAACTCGCCGGTAGCTCTGCTGTTTTTACTCATGGAGCCCTTTCAGGTTTTCATCCGTGCCCATTTTGCTTGTGGACGTACCGTTTTTTTACGAGTCTACGCCCTTTCGGGTTTTCACAAACATCGCCGGTAGCTTTGCTGTTTTTACTCATGGAGCCCTTTCGGGTTTTCATCCGTGCCCATTTTGCTTGTGGACGTACCGGTTTTTTTTGGGTCAGCCCTAAGATGTTGCGGTTTGTAGTAGTTTAAGGACGTTTCGGTCCATTGTTCGTAGGTCTGGGATTTTTCCCGGGCAACATACGATTATGCAGCTAGATGTCCTCGCAAGTCTTCGTATCTTTTGTGTCGGAGGTGGATTCCTTGAAGAGAGGGCTGAGGGCTATTTCTTCATCAGAGTCGCTTCCAAAGGTGAGAACTTGCGATCCCTTAGTGTCAACCATGTGACAGTTGCCGGCAGTTCTTTTGCGTTCATCTGTCGTGTTTCTCTGTTCCCGACGAGCCTTGCGCTTCACTCGCGGGACGTGTTGTCGGTGGGCAACATATCCCTGCCACTAGTTTTTAAAGGCTATGCACTCTTCGGTAGGGTGTGCAATCCTCTGATGGTATAAGCAAAAGTTAGGATGTACGTCCGCTTCATTAAGATGTATACCGCCAGGAGTATTTTCTTTGAAAGAAGCCAACTTCACTCCCATTGACAGGGCCCTAGCGAATCGTTTCCTTGCTTTAAGCTTGCTTTTGCTGGCGACATGGATGCTTCGATTCGGTTGGGGTATTCTATGGCTTCTCACTACCGGAGCTTCTTTAACTTGACACCGATGCTTGGCCCTTTCGTGTATAGACGTTTCCCGCTCTGTGTCAGCTTTGCTTTTCTGAAGAACTTCGCTCAGCAGCCTGTCAATCAATTCGTCCGATGGCTCCAGGGATTTTGATTCCGGTTCTGGATCTGCCCCTAGTTTCTTTGCATCAGGAGCTTCTTTATCATCTATTGACGAATGAGAGATCATATGACAACCTGCCACGTAATCTTCGGGTTCTTTTGATGCATCGTCTCCTTCGTCATTATCATTGCCTATGTTCTCAAGGATATGGTTGAGAAATTCCTGGAGTGTGACTGGGGTCCGTGCCTTCTGGTTGTATTCCTCCCGCGCGTCAATATGCTTTTGCAGATCCGTGCGCTTGTCGTCAAACTGCACGGGCTTTCTGGTCTTCTTCTTTTTCTTCGAAGACTTTGACGGCTGAGCCTGGGTGTTTTGCCCATCGCTATTTACTCCCAGTGTTGGGCGTGGTTTTAGCATCCCCTCAATGATTTTAGGCTCTAGCGGGCTTTTCCACCTGATTGCCGGGCATGCTTGAAGATCCTTCATTATTCTTTGCATTTTTGCCGAAAGAACTACTTTCCATGGAGCTTCCTCTATAAATGAGCATGATGCCCCCGGCGTGTCCACCCTTTTAGGGGTGTGCCGTTGTGGCGGATTTACCTTCCAGTTTTCGGACAGCGCGAACTTGCCCTGTTGATACCGGTCTTCAACCCAATTTTTGAAGACATAGCAGTCTTCGATCGAATGGCCCAATACTTGGTGGTAGGGGCAGTAATTGGGATCGTTGACATCGTTCGGTTGTAGTGGGTGTCTCGGCTCCGGTAGAGTGATGAGCCCGTTGTGCACTGCTAGTTCGAACAGTCTCCTTGTTTTATCCCGGTGAAACGAGTAAGGACGTCTCAACTTCTCATCGAGGGATTGCCGCTTGTTGCTTTGGCGAACAATCGGTCTCGGGCTACTCGGTTGTTGTTGAGCGTTGGCGACGAAGGTTGCTTTCCCTTTGCCCTTTTCATTCCGAGGCTCCGTCTTTGAAGACGAAGGCCTATGGCCCATCTGGTCCATTTGGGCCAGCTTGTCAATCAAGGACTGAAAGGTGGTCGGCTTGAAGAACATCATGAATTGGGATATGGTCGCCTGCGGATCGAGAGTTCCCATAAGCATGCCCACTGCAGGAGCCTATTCTATGCGCCGTTCGTACTTCGACCATAGGTTTCGTCATCGTATCGCATACTGAACCCATGTTTCGCCTGGTTTCACCCAGGAATTGATCAACGCCGTGATTGGGGTGCGTTCGCTAGATCTTGCGAAACACTGAGTGAATAGCAACTCCATCTTTATAAACGTTTTGACGGAGTCGTTCGGATGCTCCGAATACTATTCGAAGGCCGTCTCCGCTAGGCTACCGACGAATTGGCTAAGCAGCAGCTTATTGTCACCTCCAGTATTGCCGCAGAGAGCCCTGAACTGAGCGACATGTTGACGGGGATTGCCTGTCCCCTTGTATACGTGGAACTTAGGAATCGTGTATCCTGGCGGGTACTTAATCTGATCGTACCAGCTTGGGTATGGTCGCCCAGTTCCGACGACTTGGCCGGCTGCTTCATTCGCCTGATGAGCTCGTATCTGTTGAGCTATATAGTCGTCAAGGGCGGCATTGGAGATGGTCTCTTCCTTGGCTGCTGATAGAGCCGGAAGAGGGTTTGATGTCTCTCCTCTATCGTCGTCAATTATTACTGGAGGATCTTTGGCTGGGTGGTCTGGCTGAATCATCATGCCCACCATATCTTGGAACAATAGTGCCATTTGTTTTATGTTGGCCGCTTGTTCCGCGGCCTCTTTGTCTTTCCTCTCGAGCATACTTTGGAGGAATTCGGCATCCGTTTCCTATTCTTGACGCTGTTCCGACGATGTCTCCGGGCTTGCTTTTGGCTTGGTGAGTGCAGCCATAGTTGTCAGCATCTCTTGGAGCTTTTGCTGTTGTTGCTCCTGAGCCTTTGTTACTGATCGGATGAGCGGTCGGTGACCTGTAGAAGCACGGCTTTCCTCTTTTCCGGAAGCCATATAAACAGTATGCACTACCATGCCCCCAGACTTGGAGCGTTTAGGTTCAGTTCCCTTGAGATTCGTCACAGACACAGGGATTTTCTCCGGCCTTCTCCTTTTTTGGGCGGTCGAAGTTGAGGGGGCCGTTGCAGCGGGCACCCAAGTAGACGACACCTTCTATGGTACGTCAGGGTGGTCCTTCTCTTGCCGAACTTTCATCTTCTTCGGTCGGCGGGAGTAGTCTTGGTTGATCACCAAGTCTTGGACCTGTCGCCAGACCTTATGGATTTTTAAGGACAGCAGCTGAGGGGGCTGCTCTGGCTTTTTCTTTGTAGCATTCTCCACAGGTAGAGGAGATCTTTTCAGCACGGCGGTCAGAGAGTTCTTGTGGACCCTCCTGAGTGGTTCAAAGCTGTTCCTAGTTGGACAACAGCGTCGACTTCTACCGTTGGAGCCGGCGGGGTAAGTCCAGATGGGGAATTTCCCCCAGCTTTCCTCACTCGATGCCAGTGGTGACGTCGAGCGTGTCGAGCAGACGGGACCTCCTCTGCTGTTCGATGAGCTTCTTCATGCCCCTCGCTCTGATGAGAGGCTGTTATTGGCGCCAGCCTGTCAAAGACTGACATCCGCTGGGAAGGAATAGTCAACCTATCAAAGGCCAACTTTTGAGTAGGGGAAGCAGTTTGGACGGCTTCAGCTGTAGCAGGAGCTGGGATAGCCTTCTTTGGTATTGCGAGCCTCTTCGTCGGCCCCTTTGAGCTTAGGCTCAGCCTGTCGAAGACTGGTATTAGACTTGGACAACCCATTGAGAGGGGCCGCGGTAGTGGTGAGTCGATCAAAGACCGGCTTCTTCGTAGCTTCCTGCGGCGGCAGTGGGGCGTTGAAGCTCATTGGTGGGAGCATGGTCCCAAAGAATAGTCTAGTGGTGGCTTGAGTCACCTGTTCCACTGGCATCGTAAAAACGGAGGCTGCTTGAGGCCCATAGGTCACTCCTCCAACAAGGACGGAGTGGGAGTTGTTGCAGCTAGTGCAGTTGGAAGCCATTTTCTCTGCACGGGAGCAAGGCACCAAATCTTAGTACCTCGAATCCATGGGAAACCACATTAAACCGTGATTCGTTCGTGAACACGACACACGAAATGTGGAGTAAAAAGAGGAAAAGATCCCACCGGGCGTGCCAGAATCTGTTCGTCTCCGAAAACGGGAGACGGAACCGTGTAGGTTTGTCTTGCCTGAATTTGGGGGCAGATGCTATTTGGTTTTATCCGTCCACCTCTCCGAAGATGCCAAATTGATTTAGGGCACCATGTATTGTAGGTTTGGACGGATGCGGCCGATGTAGAAGATTTCGTCAGATTACCCCTCATTGTGAGGGGTTTTTGATTGTAGGGACACTCTTCCCTGCAGGCGCAAGCCCTTGTAGTTAATTACGCTACCGCATCGTGGTAACCACTTTCTCCTTCTCCAGATGGTCACTTCGTGTCGTGTATGTTTGTTTTATTTTTTGGTTGCCCGTGGATTGTATACGGAGACTAATTTATGTTGTCGCCCGTAAGGCGTGGATTAGTCCAAATCCTTATTTTCTTAGATTTGGGTTTGGGTTGGGTTTAAGGATCGTTAATCTCATTTGAGATTAAGATCAATTTAAACGTTTGTTAAGGATACATTAGTCTAATTTTAGACTAATATTTACTTAACAGGATCATTTAGATCCAACAAAAGAGTATTTGGGTTCTATTGTTTTAGTTTAGGGACATTGCGGTCCATTGGGTTTAAGGACATCATAGTCCGTAAAGTTTAAGGACATCATAGTCCATGAGTTTAAGGACCTCATAGTCCGGTTTAAAGACATCATAGTCTATGAGTTTAAAGACCCCACAGTCCATAAAGTTTAAGGACATCATAGTCCATGAGTTTAAGGACCTCATAGTCCATGGGGTTTTGGTTTAACCAGTTTGGGGATACGCCAAAAGTTATCGGTTATTGGGACCCTCCATCTCTCTGAAGACGTTGAAGGATTACAACGACATGTATCAGAGGTATGAAGAGATGTACCCTTGAACCAATGTCCTGACTGGAGGGATGGGGTGGTAGCTCATTAGCTGTCTTCGTGGCTAAGATCAGTTTTGGAGATCCTGAGCATGAGGGGCTCAATTGATGGTCCTTGGGAAATTTGGTCCGAGTCTGGCTAATATTAGCCTTTCATAGTGTTCAACACTAATATATATTCAGCGTTCACGTGCTCCCACGTGAGGTGTTCAAAATAGTGTTAAACACTAAAATTCAGAGGCGCTCACGAGGGGTCATGTGAGGCGCTTGAAGTAATATTAAACTTCAAGAATTTGAGGCGCTCTTTCTTTGGGTTTATTCCCTTGTTCTTTTCTGAGCGCTGAGCGCTATTGGGTCACGTGAGATTACGTGAGGCACCCAAAAATGAAAAATGCCTTTGATTTATTCCTTTTTGCTTTGTAAGTGCTAAGCACTACTTGGGGGTCACGTGGGGTCACGTGAGGCGCTCCAAAAATAGGGTTTATTTCCTTTTCTCTTTTACAAGTGCTAATTACTTCTCAATGGTCACGTGGGGTCACGTGAGGCGCTCCAAAAATATGGTTTATTTCCTTTTCTCTTTTACAAGTGCTAAGCACTTCTCAAGGGTCACGTGGGGTCACGTGAGGCGCTCCAAAAATAGGGTTTATTCCCTTTTCTCTTTTATAAGTGCTGAGCATTTTTCAGGGGTCACGTGAGGCGCTCTAAAAATAGGGTTTATTCCTTTTTCTCTTTTATAAGTGCCGAGCACTTCTTATGGGTAACGTGGCTAGATCTCAGTCTTTCCTTTTTCATTCCTCAAAGGTGTTCACATGGGAACACGTGAGCTTTTATTGTGTAGCGTTGAACGCTAATAAATCACTAGGTAGTTCTTCTATGAGTTTGGGGAATCAAGTTCTCCTTTTGTTCTTTAAAAGGATTAAATTCTTTTTTAAAGGGTTAAACCCTAGTTTCAGAGGAATTAAATTCCCACATGTTTTGTAAGAGTTAAATTCTTTTGGATTCAGTTCTTTCCCCTAGATTTTGAATCTGCATGACAGACTCTCCCCGATGAGAATTAAATTCTCAACTTGTGGGGAGATCTACTTCTGCAGATCTTAACCAGAGGAAGAACTAAGTTCTTTGAGAAGAGTTAAACTCTTGGTTTGAGAATTAAATTCTCTTTTTGTGGGAGCTTTTGGGAGGGGTTCCCTTTCCTTCTCTTATCTAGAGTTTCTTTTTTTTTTTGAAGAGATCTTCTTCTCTCTGGAGAATTAAATTCTCTTTTCTTTTTCTTTTTTTGCTTTCAAGGGGGTTTTTCTCTCTCCTTCTCCCTTTTTTCTCCTTTTTGGCTCCTATTTATAGGAGAAAGAAAAGAATCAGGTTGTTCAGCAAATCTTTCATTGAGTGATTTTGATTGGTTTTATAACCAACATGATTTTTTAGATCACTCGATGAATTTTATTTACCGTTGGATTTTTAATCCAAAGACTTCTATTTTACAGAAGATATTTCTGTTGTTGTTTCTAGCAAATTTAGGAAGATATTTCCTTGCATAGAATCTTTCTGTAGATTGATGATTTTTAATCACCTTTCGATTTTTAATCCAACGGCGCTCTACTTTACAGAGTGCAATCTTTCTTGTTTAGAAAGATCCAAAGAAATATTTTCCAAAGTAGCGCTTTTGATCCCTTTGTTTAGAATTTAATTCTATCTGTTCAGAAGGCATAGGAGCCATCACGTGTACTACGTGATCTCTCACAGAATTAATTTGGTTTGTTTGCATGCAGGAGTCCAACAGAGGCAAGGCATCACGTGGTAACACGTAAGCCTCTTTGTTCTTTGTTTGTTTTATAACTGAGTCCCACACGTTTTGTGTGATAAGATGATCACGTGCTTGCACGTGAGGCTTTAGTTGCCATCTTTTAAACGGAGCTACCTATTCTGCATACAGATGCATCACGTGCTTGCACGTGATGTTCCACTAGCGGGAACTTTCTCTTTTTCCCTCTCTGAGTCTCTTTGTAAGGGATTGATGATCACGTGCTCACACATGATACTTCCATTAGTAGGGAATTTTCCCCTTCCTTTCTTCTTCTGAATTTTTATAAGGGAACAGACCTAATTAAAATAAACCTCGTTTTCCCAGAGGCATAACCCCGTTAACATCTTTCTAGACACCTACTTTATCGGCTAATTGTGATGTGTAAAATTCTCCCAGGAGTAACTCATACTCGCAGTGGGTATCGGGATCCAACTATCTTATAGATGGTATGCAATCTCATTGAAAATTTCAACACTTGAAATTCCCGATAATCTTTTTACCCCTAGCGTCCTATGACCTTGACGGAGGCCAAACTACCCATAGGGCACTAGTCAAGTTCAACCCATTCATTTACTGATTGAATTAGGCCCACCCGCACGACCCTTGACGGAGGCCAAACAATGCCTTACGAATACCCTAATCCAATCGAATCTCATGCTACAGATAAGTACTAATTAGCTACCGTACATTACGCCTTGACGGAGGCCAAACTACCGCAGTACGAATACTAAATATTACTTATCTGAAATGACGGAGGGCTACATTAGGTTTTTATGAAAACCTTTCGCGTAATGAACTTGATATAGTTGTAGAAACAAGTGATTTTGAAAAGGAGTGTTTTTGAGGATTTTACTAGTTTCGCTAAAGAGGTCACTCCCGGTGAAGGGATCTCGGCTCTTTCCTTATCGAATAAGGTGCATGATATTTCATAAATACCACTATGCAAAGCAAGAACTATAGAAGCAATCAAAAACAAAACCGAGTATTGTAGCATTTGCTAGTTTAGCTAAAGGGGGTCACTCCCGGTGAAGAGATCTCGGCTCTTTTCTTATCGAATAAGGTGCTGGATATTCTACAAGAAATACCGCTATGCAAAGCAATAACTAGAGCTACCCTTTTTGAAAATTTGATTCTACAACATCTTTTAGGTTTCTTTTCTTTCATTAATCTCATTAAAGAAGACCCATCATTTATGCTTCCTAAGCATCACAGAAGAAACGAAAATACAACGTACTCTTATGCCATCCTCATTCGCCACAGTGTCCCGTTATGCACCGTTAGGTTACTTAACTAACGGCATATCGGGGAGGGACTAGTGTGGGTGCAAAACATAAGAAACGTTTATTATATATCATATATATAATACCATTCGTCTCAGCATATAAAGTGATCACATCACAGAATATCAACAGCAGAAGCACATATGAAAATATAGGATATTCTAGGAGGTCCGTATTTTGTATTTAGCCAACAATAGAAAATACGGATTCCACGGTCGCGATGAATGGCCAAGCCCACACCCCTAGACCCCTTCGAGAGCGGCAAGTGACCCTACCAATTCTAGAGTTTAGGAGACCCGGTCTCGACTCCTCGAGATGGCCTCCTACTGAACCCTAGAACCCGGTCACTTGTGCTCCCCTTCTTGGGTCTATCCTAATGCGGAAAAGTAAATAATATACAACAATGGTGACAACATCCTTAACCCGGAAGTGCCCTAAATAAAAGAATATTACATACAATGAATTTTACATGAATGAAAATGAAAACTCTCATCTCACATAAAACCCTCGGCCATTCATTCACGACAATCTTCCACATCATATCTCAGCAACACATAACATCACATGTCATCAATGTAAGTAAGTATGCGTACCCCAATTGTCTTTGATGTATAGCTACGAAACCGGCGATACACCACATACTACACTTACGGTCGCAGAAAAGAAAATGTCAAACTACAACATTTGGAATCCACAATCACCTTAGACATCATAAACCCGAAATATCACATACTTCGGATTTCATGCCTAACTATATGAATTCCACATATTGTATCACATTCCAAATAAATCTAAATGATGTTAAACGTTTCTATCGAATCAACAAACACCCACAAATTACCCTGAGAGCTCAACACTTGAGCAAAGTTAAGATACCCAAACACGTGCTACAGTGTCTATGGACCAGCCGTAGAAAGATCAACCCTTTCCTCACTTATGGCGCCACAGGGCTACGGAAAACCCTAAGGTTTAGCCGTGGTTCCATGGTCATAGGATCGAGTTAGGGTTATGGTCATATGGACCAACCGTAGAAGGGTCAACCCTTGTCTTACCATGGCGCTTATCACGCCCCGCTTCCCGGTGTACGATGAAGGGGACGGGACGAAGCCCCTATGTATTTACTATGAAGTAAATACGCTAAGCGTATCTAAGCAATATAAAAATAAATGCACAAGAGACAAGATATAATAAAACAACAACTTTATTTATTCACATTCTTTCTGTACAATGCATGGAAAGTAAATACAACTGAATGAAAGCAATGCCTAAACAATGGCATAACAGAAAAGGAAAAGTACTGAAATAAAAGTATACAATGAACTAAAGCTCTGGGTCTTCAATGAAGTGGTCCAAGTCTTCACTAGTGGGCTCGATCTCCGGAGTGTCCAGATCACCTGACGACATTCAAAGAAGAAAGAACGAGAATGTCGTCAGCGAACAAATCGCTCGGTAAGTCCCAAAGATAAGGGAGAAATAGAATAGACAGACAGAGAGAGAGAGAGAGAGAGTGTGTAGCTTTTTAAGTTGTATTATATTGTTATAATGTTGTATTTAGTGTTAACGCTGTTGTTTGTAGCTTGGTACAGAAGAATGCCAGTGTATACGAGAGGAGTCTCACTTGCCTCGGAGACTAAGGTATCGGGAACTCAAGGAACCGTTCAAGCCACGGTACAACAGCAATTGAATTCAGGTTAGGTTTCTTATGGTTACTGTCTCATGCCACTTCTAACACCTTCCGTACCAATCTACCCCTTATACCCCGCGATGTTTTGTTTGTATTGTTTGTATTGTAAATTGTATTGCAACTTGTATTGTCTTGTAATAGAGATTGTATAATTGGATGACTTGCCGAAACCATGATATCAGTAAATGGATGCAACTGGAAAATCATGAATGTAACTGGAGAATCATGTAAATAGAAGTATATCCATGGTTCGGTTCAGTCAATATAGATTGAATATATGTATTCATGGATTCATGTTGAATTGTAATATTGTAGATTGTAAATTGTAGATTGTACTTGAATCATATTCAAGTCAGATTATTAATGAGACTTAGTCCGAGTCAGACAATTAGAAAATTAAATTGAAATCCTGATGGTTTTGATGTTATCGGTAACCGCTGCACATGGGTGGCAGGATTTGTGTCCTTTTCAAAGACGATTACCGTATTGATAACACCGTTGTTAAGTTGTCTACCTTAGATAGGCAAGCACCCACTTCTCCGGCTCCCTGAGGCTCAAGAGATTGGTCCCGCTTAAACCTATGTTTACTAGGGTCCTCAGGGTAATTTATAGAACTTGAGGGGTTTTATGTAAAAATACTTTTGTATAATTTTCAAAATACTCCCCAATTATTTAGTTATCGTATTTATAGTTATCATGAATGTAGATTTTATAATTGTGATATTTCTAGTGAAAATATCCTAAATTCATAATAAAGGATATTTATTTGTAATTTTGACTTTTATGGAATTCATGGTATTTTAATGTAAAGTAATTCTTATGATTTTTGAAAAGAGTTGGAATATTTATATTATTACAAAATAGATATTTTAATGATACATATATACATATTTATATAAAAATAATTTTAATATATATTATATTTCTAGAAATATCATTTTCTTAAGATTTTCGTATTTTAAATCTTTCGAGACCGAATGCTCCTTACGGAGGTCTGCATCTCGCACTACTAAGCCCAGGGATGTGCGATAATCCGCACCATCCCAGTCGGGTTCCCCAAATTAGGTTGTAGCGGCGCTTTGCAAAGATTTGTGTAAAATACTTGATCTTTTAGAAAATGGTTTTATTAATTCATGGTATTTATTTGAAATGTTTCGTTTTCCCGTATTCTAGGTTCCCGAAAGTATTGTGCTATGTTGCATATGAGTGTTGTGAGGAGGTAGGTCATTACCTCATGATCTACTTAAAGGTATAGCAAGTTTGTGATGATTTAATGTCAAAATGAAACTACATGGTATTTTACTGAAAAAGAGCAATAAATATTACAAAATGATATAGATTGTCATGAAACTTATTCAACATGTTTGTTAATGATTAATAGTCAACATGTAATGGTTTAATAGGGTTGTGTTTAAGAAAAAGCGATATTTTTTAGAAAGAAACCGAATCGGAAATCGGTTTGACTCCGATTCCGTCGGGTTTTATTAAAAGATGTTTTTAGAGTAGCAAAGGAGAGAGGGAGGTGGGACTTATGAGTTTAGCTTAAAGAGGAGAGGAAGAGGGAGTGGACGTAGCTTCCGGTGCGTCGTTTCGTCGTCGGGATCTCCTTGGGTTGTCGTCGGAAAAATCGCCGGAGCTTCGCCTCTTTGTTCACTTCAAATGCACACTAGGGTTTCTAAGAATTTCTTGAGAGTTTGCTCAGAATTTTGGGGTGAGGGGGTAGTGTTTAGGGGATGTATTTATAGGGTTAGGCTAGGGTTAGGGTAGATGAAAGGTTTAATTGAAAAAAATGTAATAAAATATATTAAAATGTATTAAAAGTGGAGTAATTGGGGTTTTAAAAGAGCTCTGGAAATGGTCTGAGGAAATAAATCATGCAGGTGTACAGGGGAGACCAAAAGACACATTTTTTGGGTTGGGGTCGTCGCCGGAATCGGCCGACTCGGCCGTGACTCGGCCGGCGGCTTGAGTCGGCCGGTTCGCCGGCCGAGTTGGCCTATTCCGGCCAAGTTAGGCGGCCGGAATCCTCCTCCGACGGCTGGTCTATCCTCTGGTACAGTTAGATTTCGGGGTGTAGTGGGTTTTTTTTAAGATATGCACGTGTAAACTCTTGGTATTCAAAAAATTCAAAATAAAACAAATATTAAAAATAATGTGGGGTATGCGATTTGAACTCTGGTGGCTTGGTTCAGCAGTGCAAGGTCTTACCAATGAGCTACAAGCTCTTGCTTGCTATTAATTAGCAAAACAAATATTTAACTTGTGTTCAGGCAAAAGTACCCCTTTCTTTAAATTTTGAAAAAAAAATCTACAGAAAGTTGTACAGGAAATTTAGGGTTGTTACAGCGCCGCGGAACTACTGTAAGGATTCTTTAGCACCTTGCCTTGGGTTAAGGTTGCATCACACATGCAATAATAAAAATTTAGGGGGTGCTAAAGAATTCCAACCATGAATCGAACTAGAAATCTAGGGTAACAACTTAAAGTATCACATACTTAGTAGTGTCTAACAATAAGTGGGGAGAAATACAACCTTTGTAGACCTTCCTCCTTGACTCCTTGGATCAACTAGGGTTTGAACCGGCTTGCTTGAACCCTTCCAAGTCCACGACGATCCACCCGGAATCCCTTTGCTCAAGCTCCTTGCTCCACTTTATCAAGATGAAGATGAAGCAAACAATCGATACTAAGGGGCTAGAGTAGTATAGATTGGTGATGTGGTTTGTGTTCTCACTTAAAAACTCTTTTCTTTTGTGTTCCTCACTCTAAAAAAAAATCAAGAGAGCATGAAGGAGGAAGAAGAAAGAGATGGCTAGCATGAGCTCTTTTGTGATAATGATAATTCTCATGATAAATGAGAAATGAAAATAGATATATGATTCACACTCATATCCAAACCATGGTTAATAAATATCTAGATATTTTCATATGTGAGTTAAAGAGCAAAGAAATTAAACCATGGTCAAAACTTAGGTCAAGTAAAGAATAGTGATGAAGAATATCAACCATGCTTTAATCATTTCTTTTTCTCAATAATGAAATTACATATACATATTTATCTACCATGTGAGTCTTGCATTGCCATCTCCTTTGTATCAACAACCATGACACACATGTATGCATGTATGTGTGCATTCACATCAACATGTGTATATGCATACATGCACACATCCATATAGAAAAGGTTTATGTAAATGAGATAAAAGTCAATATTAAATCAACACTTGATTTAATAAACCGTTCATATCTCATACGACCCGACCAATAGAAAACGCCCGATTAAAACACGGTATCATATACACGCATTTTATCGAGCTCCCGCGCATATCTCATATGCACACCACATCTTTTCGCCTGAGCTAGGAAACTCCTATGTGGGACTCTAAGACTCGTCAATACGCCGGCAGTAGGTGATGATCATATCAAACACCCACAAGCCGCAAGCGGTCAGCCAAACGTAACGGCCACCCGGGTATTGAGCGATCAGAAGATCAACAAGCAAACCTGCTCATACTCCTATAAATCCTATCAGTAACACTAACCGTACAGTCCGGTCTCTTCGTCTGATATGTCGCATATCTAGTCTAGGGGTGGCGAACGTCAGACCCCAGTAACCGATAAGTTGTGTCGATGTGAGGCTCATAACGGGTTGAGAAACTACTGATAACACTTACCAGTAGATCTCCATATCAGCCCTGGCCAGGGACTTCCAATTATAGCCAATCGAGCACAGTGCAACATCAACCCCCAATACCGGGAGAGACGAAACCCCTCCTATCGCTCATTGCCTCCATGTGATTCGGGACTGTATCCAAAAGCCACCGTTTTGCACGTTCTCTTGAACGTGGTAAGGTGGAAATCAAAACACAGTAGGAATAACACAAGACTCTATGACGATCTCGGGTCTACAGACTAACCTGTACCAGTGTCGCCAGAGAACTTCTATCTGACGATAGGTATAATACTAACTAGGAGTTCTCGGCGAGTCCGTTCAGTGTACCCAGTCTCCATTGAGCACCCGTATACCATCTTTGATGTCAAACATCAATGGATGTAGGATCATCCACCGCCTATCATATGGGTCAAGAAGCGTATATGCTAGTCTGCTCTGGAGTATCGATGCCCTGTCTCGATACACCCTCGACTAGGAACAATTATAGGATGTACTTGTGGACTAGATTCGGCCCCACTAGTATGATCTCCATCATAGTCCTAGTAGTCAAGTACACATCCTAAGGGCTTTATCAACATGTCAGAGCAAGACAATATCACAATACAAGTCAACATGTTAAGACAAAGTGCAACCGGATAGCATACTATCATGTCGAGCAAGAAAGTCCTCTTTATATATGTCCAAGCATCCACTATAATATACATCATATGTACAACAATAGCCTCTAGGGCATATACATAATTAACAACTACTACAAATCCTAGGGTCTGTTGGCGGTTCCGACGGTCACAGAATCGAGTTAGGGTTTCGTTCTTCTAGAGCGTCCATAGAAACACCTGCATGAGTTTCTGAAGATTTTAAACCTGGAAAAATCCAACTCTTGGAAAATTTCCAGCAACGGAAAAAATGGGTTATTGATACCCGTTCGAACTTTTTAACGTCGTCTAAATTACCCGAAACGATGTTAGAATTACGACTACGAAACACTCCGAATTACATTTACAAAAATATAACATCACATGCAATATCAGTAAAAACAAGCAACACCTGAAACACCAAAACCCAGAGACTGGAACACCTGAAAAAATTGAAGCCCAGAACTCATAACAAAACCGACGACACAGGATTTCCAATACATTTCGCCGGCCAAAATCCGGCGAGGAGGGCTCCAATTTCTATGGTGTTCATGTTACATTTCATATAACATTCTGCAACTGCTTAAAAAAATTTTAGACACTCTGAAAATTTCGACAGAAACTAGGTTTTTATTTCGTGTGTTTTGGAGTTGTTTCGGTTTCGTAATCCTACAAATATCGTCTAATTCTTTAGCTTGGCTCTGATACCACTGCAGGGTTCCCTCGGCGACTGCTGGGTTTTGGGAGGCATCGACCATGCCATTTTATAAAAATTTGGCGCGCTAAAGAACCCTAACCTAGAATCTTAACTAGAGAATTAGACGAAACTAGAATGTAAACATCTTTACATCTAAGTGAACAAGGAATACAACCTTTGTAGACCGGTCCTTCACTTCAATAGCTCCGTATAGTAGTCCCTTCGCTCCAAGTAGTGAACTCTTGGACTCTAGAAAGGCTCCACAAGATGAAAGGAACAAGCTTACTTGAAGTTTTCGAGTCCAAAAATGATCTACGTCGAGGAGACACCAACTCAAGCTACCTCTTCACTAATATGGAATTAGTGAAGAAAACACCCTAAACTAAATGTCTAATCTAGTAGAGGATGATGAAGTTGGAATTTTGCTCAATTTAGAAATATTTTTCTCACTCATTTTCTTCACCTCTCATGAAGCTAGAAAGCTTGAGGAAGGAGATGAAGAAAGCAACCATGGAATGAAGCAAGTGAAGAATGAATCAAGTGGTGATAATAACAACCATGGTTGAGTTAATATCATATACCAACTCATGTAGAGACTAAACCATGGCTAAACAATTGTCATGACCCGCTTCCCGGTGTACGGGCAGAGGGCACGACGGGCCCACTACGTATTTACTCAGAAGTAAATACGCTAAGCGTAACTAAGCAATATAAAAGAAATATACACAATAGACAAATATAATAAACAACAACTTTATTTATTAACATTCTCTTACAGTACATGGAAAAGTAAATACATGGAATGAAAAGCAATGCCTAAACAGTGGCATAACAGAAAAGGAAAATACAGAATATAAATGTGTACAAGAAATCTAAAGCTCTGGGTCGTAAGCTAGCTGGTCCAAATCCTCACTGGTGGGCTCGATCTCCTGAAGGTCCGATCCACCTGACAACATTCCAAAGAAGAATGAGAAGGAATGTCGTTAGCGAACAATCGCTCGGTAAGTCCCAAAGATAAGGGAGAAGTAGAATAGACAGAGAGAGTGTGTGTGTAACTTTTAAAGTGGTATTATATTGTTAAAATGTTGTATTTAGTGTTAACGCTGTTGTTTGTTGCTTGGTACAGAAGAAGCCAGTGTATACGAGAGGAGTCTCAGTAGACCAGAGACTAAGGTGGATGGAAAGTACAAGGAACCGTTCAGCTACGGTACAACGGTAATGGAATACAGATTTGGTGTCTTAATGGTTGCAGTCTCGTGCCACTTCTAACACCTTCCGTACTAATCTACCCTTATAAACCCCGTGATGTCTTAATTGTATTGTTTGTATTGTACTGTGTTGTAATTTGAATTGTAAAGATGGGTGATTTGCTGAAACCATGATATCAGTAAATGGATGTAACTGGAGAATCTTGTAGATGGATGTATATCCATGGTTCAGTTCAGTCAAGTTGTATAGATTGATAGATTGGACAGGTTGAATATATGGATTCATGGATTCATGTTGAATTGTTATATATATATATATATATATATATATATATATATATATATACCTGAATCTCATTCAAGTTAGATTGATTATATCGAGACTCAGTCTGAGTCAGACAATTAGAAAAGAATTTGAATCCTGAATTAGATTTTGGTGTTATCGGTAACCGCTGCACATGGACGACAGGATTTGTGTCTTTTTCAAAGACGATTACCGTGTTGATAACACCGTTGCTATAAACTTATTCAATATGTTTTTTAATGTTTAATGGTCATGATGTGCAAGTTTGGTATTGTTGTATTTAAGAAACTTGGAACTTTTTAAAGAAAACCGAATCGGAAGTCGGATTAACTCCGCTTCCGTCGGGTTTTAGAAATACAAGTTTTCAGAATAGAAAAGAGAAGAGAGAGGAGGGACTTACTGGATTTTAGATTATAAAAGAGAAGAGAGAGGAGGGACTTACTGGCCGGTGCGTCGTTTCGTCACCGGGAGCTCCTGGGGTCGTCGTCGGAAGTTTGTCGGAGCTTCACCCTTCGCTAACTCCACTTTTACACAAAAGTTCTAGGGATTTTTCTTGAGAGTTTGGGCAGTGATTGTCAGTGAGGGGTGTGTGAGATGGAGTGGTATTTATAGGAAAAGATTAGGGTTAGGGGTTGATAGAAAATGCATTAAAAGTTATGCATTAAAATAGTTTTAATTTATTTTAATTTCTCTGGAATAATGCAGGGTATTTAAACAGAACAGGGGTTATAAGGAGACCAAAATACACAGGAGTCAAAAAGGAGGGAATCAGATTTGGCCGATTTGACCCGGTGGCGCCGGCCGAGTCAGCCGCGCCGCCGGCCCGATTCGGCCGAGTCAGGCCGGGTCTTGACGCCACGTGTCCTTCGTCATTTGGTCTACCTCCTGGACTCGTTTGTTTTTAGTGTGACCTTTGGGTTTACGGGTTATGCACATTTAGACTCTTGGGCTTCTAAAAAAATTAAAAGAAATCAATATAAAAAATAATGTGGCTGATGGGATTTGAACTCTGGTACTTTGGTTCAGCAGTGCAAGGTCTTACCAATGAGCTACAAGCTCATTCTTGCTGTTCAAAAGCAGATTAAATACTTATAGCACTCACATGAAATGTAAATACCCCAAGTATACATTAACTTTAGATCAATTTTATGTACACAAGAATTAGAGTTGTTACAACAATAATGGTTGGGTTAATAAATATCTTCAAGTAAAACAAAATTAGTGGACTTGGTCAATGGTTCCACAAGCTTCTACAAGTTTCAACCATATGACAATTTTCAACTAATTTGATTTATTTTAAATAAACAAAACCTTACATTATTATAAGCAAGGTGTGAGTCTCATACACCCATGTAGCATGTGGCATCAAGCATGACATAAAATATGTACATTAATATATATCACATATATACTAAGTGTACACTAGTGAGAAAAAAAATACTTAAGTGAGCTAATATTAGTTAATGTAAGATAATATATCAAATATATAATTATACATTAAATTATTAAATCTGTTAGGTCCACGTTACCTCTCCCGGTACTTTCGGGGTTGCGGAAACGGTAAAACAAAATTTTTTCTAGACTTGGTAACATGGACCGTAAAAGCCGGATCTTTGCTAAACAATACACTAGCATCCTAACTAGAGATTTATCTACTCGGTTAGGGGTTATACCTCAACTTGAACTCCTTCTCTTCTTGTTGTTCTTCTCCTTACTTGCTCCGAGGCTTGATCCGGACTTTGGTCACCTCCGCGACCTCCTTGAGTCGAAGACAATCCACCCGAGAGATGTACACCGAGCTCCACCTCGAGCCGAGGTAACTAGGGCAAAGAGATTGCTAATCTAGAAGCCCTAGGTTGTGTAGAAGTGATGAAGGGATGGTTTTGTCTTTGTGGGATCTTTATCTCTCAACACATGAGATCAAAAGATGAATCAAGAGGAGGAAGAAGAAGGAGGAGCTAGCAACCATGGTTCATATCTTTTTCTTCTCACTTAAAAAAACAAGAGAGAGAATGAGAAAAAAATTATGAACTAAAGAAATTAACCATGGTTGCAATAATGCACTAAAACCATCATTACAAATCCTATCAAGATAAAGTTGATGGCTACATTGAAATGACCATTATCATAATCCAAAAGGAAAAAGAAAAAGAAAAGAAGAGTGTAGATCCCTCTTGAAAGTCAATGGTCAACATGGTCAACCGGTCAACAAAGTCAAGAGAGGTCAACGGGGTCAAATGGTCAATGCAATTAGCCATCATAAAATTATCACTAAAAGGATTAGTAAATGATATCCGCGGCTCATAATGGTTTTGACCAAACGAACTGTCAAAACCCTAATGAGTCCGCCTCAAAATGGTTTTGACCGAATCAACTATCAAAACCCTAATGAGCCTGCCACATAACGGTTTTGGCCGAACCAACTGCCAAAACCCTAATGAGGCACCTCCTCCTTCATCGCTCCGGAAAACTGTGCATACACACCTGCATCCGCATTCCGTAGAATGCGGATGCGCAGAAGACAAAACAAATCCATCCGTGCAATACTAGGATCCGGCTTAAACCAAATCCCACTAGTACTGTATGCCCGAACACCATACGCACACAAGTGTACGTAAGTGATCGCAGCCCTGCCGTAAAACCATACGGCCTCTACACGTTTCGCTCAGTGCAGGGAAACTCTCTGTGTGGGACTCTAAAGACTTGACACTACGCTGGCAGTGGGTTTAACCACAGACCGCAAGCGGCACTAGCTGTACGTAACGGTCCCCAGGTAGATGTCGATAAGAAGGCCGATGAGGTAAACCCATCCGAACTCCTACTGAGCCTGTGTGTGACAATCTCCGTACATTCCGGTCTGTTCGTCTGATACATCGTATGGCGGGCCTAGGGGGGCGGTAAACATCAGTCCCCTAATAGCGGTACAAGTCATGTCGGAGTGAAGCCCATTACACCCTAAGATAACACTAGAAACCTACCAGTATATCTCGCTTGCCCTGGCCAGGGACTACTCGTGTAATGGCTCTCCTAGACACAGCGCGATGTCAACCCCCAATACCGGGAGAGACGAATCCTGTCTAACCGTCACTGCCTCCAAGCGCTTCGGGACTGCACCCAACTATTACCTGTTTGCACGACTCAGTAGAGCCGTGGTAGGGTAGTAATCAAAGAACAGTGGGAACACACTCGAGGCGAAGTGACAGTGTCAAGTCAGCGGACTAAGCTGTACTCATGTCACCTGGGAACTGATAACTGACGATAGGTATAATACCAACCATCAGTTCCCGACGAGTCCTGTCCAGTGTACTCGTAACCTAACGAGCACCCGCATACTATCTCAAGTACGGCGTACTGACGGCTGTGGGACAGACCGTCTCCCGTGCTCGGATGAGAAGCGCATACGCTAGTCTACTCCGGAGTATCGATGCCCTATCTCGATAATCCCACGACTAGGGACGTGTATAAGGATGTGCTTGTAGATTACCCAGCCCCCACGAGTGTGATCACCATCACAACGCCGGTAATCAAGCAAAGATCCTAAGGGCTCTACTAATGCGTATAGGTGATATAATAAAGAAACACACATGTACACATTAAAGCAGAGACAAACCAAGTAGCATACTACTATATTGAGCAAGATTGTCTGTACAACTGTGAATATCCCAAGCTTCCATCAAGTAATATACATACTAGTATGATACAGTAATGGCCTCTAGGGCATATACACTAACAATCTCCCACTTGCACTAAGGCCATGTACTGGTGTATCGAAAACCTATCATCTCAATCAGCCGCTCGAACTGAGTCTGGGGTAAGGCCTTCGTGAATGGGTCCGCTGTGTTGTACTTTGTGTCCACTCTCCGCACCTCGATCTCCTGGCGATCAATGGTCTCCCTGATCAGGTGATACCGCCTTAAGATGTGCCTGGATTTCTGATGGGACCTTGGTTCCTTCGCTAAAGATATAGCCCCATTGTTTTCGCAATACAAAGGTATTGGGTCAACAATGGACGGAACCACCTGAAGTTCACTAATAAACTTCTTCATCCAGACCACCTCTTTTGCGGCATCGCTTGCAGCAATGTATTCAGCCTCCATCGTCGAGTCTGCGACGGTATCCTGTTTGGAACTCCTCCAACATACCGCCCCTCCGTTGAGGGTAAACACAAAACCCAAGACAGACTTGCTATCATCTTTGTCACTCTGGAAGCTTGAATCGGTAAAGGACTCGACCCTGAGGTCTCCATTACCGTAAACCAGGAACATCTCCTTAGTCCTTCTCAGGTACTTGAGAATGTTCTTCACTGCTGTCCAGTGGTCATTCCCTGGGTCTGACTGATACCGGCTTACCGCGCTCAGTGCGTAAGCTACATCTGGTCTTGTACATAGCATCGCATACATTATAGATCCTACCGCCGAAGCGTAGGGTATAGTGCTCATGCGAACCCTCTCCTCGTCAGTCTTAGGAGACATCTTCTTGGAGAGGGTAATTCCGTGCAATGCGGGTATGTTACCGCGCTTGGAATCCTCCATACTAAATCTCTTTAGTACGGTCTCTATGTACCTGGACTGCGAAAGTCCCAGTAGTCTCTTGGATCTATCTCTATAGATCTTGATCCCCAGAATGTACGAGGCATCACCCAGGTCCTTCATGGAGAACCTTTGTGACAAAAATAGCTTGACCGATTGTAGCATAGGAATGTTATTTCCTATCAAAAGAATGTCGTCCACGTACAAGACTAGGAATACGACAGTTCGTCCTACAATCTTCTTATAGACACAAGGTTCATCTTCGTTTTTGATGAAATCAAATTCCTTGATTGCCTCATCAAAACAGATGTTCCAGCTCCGCGATGCCTGCTTTAATCCATAAATGGATTTAAGCAACTTGCACACCTTCCCGCTGCTCCCACTGTCTACGAAACCTTCTGGCTGATCCATATAAACGCACTCTTCCAAACAACCGTTTAGGAAAGCCGTTTTAACATCCATCTGCCAGATTTCATAATCATGGAAGGCAGCAATGGCAAGTAGGATCCGAATGGATTTGAGCATAGCCACCGGAGAAAAGTTTCGTCGTAGTCCAAACCAGGTCTTTGACGAAAACCTTTTGCAACGAGTCTAGCCTTATAGGTTTCCACCTGCCCATCTACACCAAGTTTCCTTTTGAAGATCCATTTGCATCCAACGGGTTTTACCCCAGGTGGAGCAATATCCAAGGTCCACACTTTATTGGCGTACATGGACTCCATTTCGGATTGCATTGCTTCCTGCCACTTATCAGAGTCCCTACTGATAATGGCCTGCCTGAAACTGGTAGGGTCATCTTCTTCCAAGATGCAATCCTCTCGATCCCCGTCAACGAGAAAACCGTAGTATCTCTCGGGCGGATGAGAAATCCTACCAGATCTGCGGAGCGGCTGAGGTTCGTCTGGGGTTATTGAATCCTGAGGTTCTGTCAAATTTTCAGTTTCAGTTTGTGGTCGCTGAATTTCTTCCAATTCTACCGTGCTCCCACTAATTTCTTTTGCAAGAAACTCCGTTTCTAAGAAAACGGCATGCTGAGCAACAAACACCTTCTGTTCCTCGGTGTGGTAGAATAGATATCCATAACCATTCTTTGGATATCCCACAAACTTACATAAAACTGACCGTGCCTCTAGTTTATCCGGTTTATGCGTTTTAACATAAGCCGGACAACCCCATATCTTAAATCTTTTAAGATATGGCCCTTTTCCATTCCATATCTCGAACGGAGGCTTAGGCACTGATTTAGACGGAACATCATTCAATAGGTATGCTGCTGTCAATAGCGCATGTCCCCAAAATGAAAGAGGCAACTCGGCATTACTCATCATGGAGCGAACCATATCCAGAAGGGTACGATTCCTCCTCTCCGATACACCGTTGTGCTGTGGTGTATAAGGAGGAGTAAGCTGAGAGAGAATACCATTCTCTTTTAAGTAATCTAGGAATTCCGTGCTTAAGTACTCCCCTCCTCTATCAGACCGGAGGATCTTGATACTTTTGCCAGTCTGGTTCTCTACTTCGTTTCTGAATTCCTTGAATTTCTCAAAAGCTTCAGATTTGTGTTTCATCAGATACACATATCCGAACCTAGAGAGATCGTCAGTGAATGTGATGAAGTACGAGAACCCACCCCTTGCATGTATAGACATCGGACCGCATACATCACTATGTACGAGTCCCAAGAGCTCTGTTGCTCTTTCTCCATGTCCGGTGAACGGAGATTTGGTCATCTTCCCTTTGAGACAAGACTGACAAGTTTCATAAGATGAAAACTTGAACGCATTCAAGAGTCCATCTTTATGCAACTTATTCAGTCTTTTCTTTCCGATATGACTAAGTCTACAATGCCACAAGTAGGATTCATTCGTATCAGAATTCTTCCTCTTGCGTGTGTTTTGTACATTGAGAACTGTATTCTGATTTAGAACGTAGATACCATTACACAGTGTACCCTCTGCAACCAGTACTTTATGAAGGTAAATGTTCATGATATTTCTATCAAGAACAAAGTTATATCCATCTTTATCGAGTAAAGAAACCGATATGATGTTGCAAACCATGGAGGGTACATAGTAGCAATCGTTCAAAATCATAGTCTTGCCATTTGGCAATACTAGGTGATATTCACCGACGGCTGCCGCATTAACTTGTGCTCCGTTCGCTACTCTGAGCGACATATCACCCGGTGCAACTTTCCTACTTTTTCTCAGTTCCTGCAATAAATTACAGATATGAGATCCTGATCCGGTATCAAGTACCCAAGAGGTAGGGCTGACCGTAAAACAGTTCTCAATTACAATAACACCTGAAGTAGATGCAAAACCATGCTTCTTCTTCAACTGGGTATCCTGGGAATCCATACAATCCCTTTTCCCTTGCTCATACTTATGACTGTTGTCACAAGTCAGAGCTGAACCAATGTTCCCCAGCCCCAAATAAGAATTCGGATCGGTCAAGCGATACATTTTATTATCTTGATTAGGGCGTGAAATAGTTGCTACCTGAAGAGAGAGAAAAGAAACACTCAGCGTATGCTCTTGCAAGATTAGATTGGTTTATTAATTTATCTAACCAGGATGTCTCCCACTGTTTCCTCAAATTCTTCTTAAAACCTTTTAAAAGAAGAACTAGCCGGGATTTAATTCACGTCACAATACTTGCTTAACCTTTCAGCCAGGCTAGTGTTGGTACTTCGAGGGAGGTTTTCCAACGCTTTCGCGAAGTTCCTTAATTTAAGAACCTCTTTTCCCTGGGGGCGTAACCCCGCTAACACCTTTCTAGACACCTACTAGGTTTATAGCATTGATTGTTAAGTGAAATAATCTCCTGAGAGTAATCCAACTCATCAGCGGGATCGGAATCCAACTATCACTGTGTGATGACCTAGATGGAATCCACTCTAGTCACCACACTCCAGAAGGTATGCTAAATCTGCAAGTTTCAGTACTTTTGAAACTCCCGATGTGGTTTTTGCCCCTAACGGTTCATGACCTTGACTAGGTCAACAAGCCACAAACTGTTAGTCAAGTTCTACCCGTCATTATCCTGATTGCATTAGACCCACCCGTACGTGCCCTTGACTAGGTCAACAAGGCCGCACGACTATCCTAACCAATCACATTTGCAATCCACAGAAAAATATTATTTAGCTACCGTTCACTACGCCTTGACTAGGTAAACAAACGCAGCACGAATACTAAATAATATTAATCCGAAACGACGGAGGGCTACGGCTGGGTTTTTGGCGAAAAACCCGTTAACGTAATGAACTTGATATCGTTGAAGGAACATGATTGCCTTTTTGAAAATATAGTGGCGAAAACTTTTGCTGATGAGGTCACTCCCTGTGAAGGGATCTCGGCTCTTTCCTCGTCGAATGAGGTGCAGGATATTCCAAACTGAATACCTCGATGCAAAGCAAGAATAATCGACTATAATGAAGTTATTATCCTGACGCAAACTTTTGTCCAAGGGGTCACTCCCGATGAAGGGATCTCGGCCCTTGCCTCGTCGACTGAGGTGCTGGGCATTCATAACCGAATACCTCGATGCAAAACAAAAGTAAACGTCCTTGTAATAACAGCCTTTGAAAAATTGTTCCAACAACGTCTTTTAGGTTTATTTTCTTGCATTAGTTCTTTTAATGCGTCCCATCATTTAAATCCTACCATTGCAGAAAACAACCAAAATATGACGTACGCTTATGCCATTCGTATTCGCCACGGGGCCCCGTCATCACCCGTTAGGTTACTTAACTAACGACAGAGCGGGGGCTGGGCTAGCGCGGCTGTAAAACATAAGCAACGCCTAAATAGTTATTATATATAGATATACAGCAATGATAGCCAATCCAGATCACAGATGAACACTTTGGATATACTAGGAACCCGCGATTCGTTCGAGCCTGCAACGAAAAGCGGATTACACGGTCGCGATGAATAGCCAATACCCCACCCAAGACCCCTACGGGTGCGGCAAACTACCCGCCAAGTACCCGAAGCGAAGCAACCTCCCTCAACACCGTGAGTAGGCCGCTCGGCATTTCGAGATACCCGGTAGTTTTTGCACCCCCTCCATGGGTCTATCCTAGGAGCAAAAACAGTAAAAAGAATTATACAATAACGGCTACAACCCCGACCCGGTTGTGCGGTCATACAAATAATATTACATCAATTTACAAATTTATTACATGAATGAAAGAAAAAAGAAACTCTCATCTCACATCCACCCCGGCTATTCATCCACGACAATCCAACGAGTTCATATACACATACCATCAATAACACAGATCACAGATATGTATAACCCCCACTAATCGACGTATAGCGATTAGTAGACGTTCAATACACATAAAAACATTACAGATATAACCATTAGCCAAAGTCTACAGAACATCGACCAAAAATACAGATTTTTAAGCCCCAAAAACAAATTTTGCTTTCTGGAAAATCTGGGCAGAAAAGTCATATACCAAAAATCCCAAAAACTCACCAGAAACAAACTGCAACAAAAATGATCCACGGCCGAGTCAACTCGGCCGCGGTTCCGCGGCAGAAGCAAGCTTCTGCCGCGGAACCGCGGTGAGTTGGTCGACTCGTGCGATCGTTTTTCTTGCCTGTTCTAAAAAAAGCCTGAGCCGATTTTTAAAGCATGATTTATTATCTTTTGAGCAGAAATAAAATCGGAAGAAACTCAGGGTTTCCGGGGTGGTTTTCGGTTTTTTCGTTCGGTCGATGTTCTAAATACCTTGCTAACATGCTAGGGTGTGTTTAGTTTGGCTTTGATACCACTGTTAGGTCCACGTTACCTCTCCCGGTACTTTCGGGGTTGCGGAAACGGTAAAACAAATTTTTTTCTAGACTTGGTAACATGGACCGTAAAAGCTGGATCTTTGCTAAACAATACACTAGCATCCTAACTAGAGATTTATCTACTCGGTTAGGGGTTATACCTCAACTTGAACTCCTTCTCTTCTTGTTGTTCTTCTCCTTGCTTGCTCCGAGGCTTGATCCGGACTTTGGTCACCTCCGCGGCCTCCTTGAGTCGAAGACGATCCACCCGAGAGATGTACACCGAGGTCCACCTCGAGCCGAGGTAACTAGGGCAAAGAGATTGCTAATCTAGAAGCCCTAGGTTGTATAGAAGTGATGAAGGGATGGTTTTGTCTTTGTGGGATCTTTATCTTTCAACACATGAGATCAAAAGATGAATCAAGAGGAGGAAGAAGAAGGAGGAGCTAGCAACCATGGTTCATATCTTTTTCTTCTCACTTGAAAAAACAAGAGAGAGAATGAGAAAAAAATTATGAACTAAAGAAATTAACCATGGTTGCAATAATGCACTAAAACCATCATTACAATTCCTATCAAGATAAAGTTGATGGCTACATTGAAATGACCATTATCATAATCCAAAAGGAAAAAGAAAAGGAAAGAAGAGTGTAGATCCCTCTTGAAAGTCAATGGTCAACACGGTCAACCGGTCAACAAAGTCAAGAGAGGTCAACGGGGTCAAATGGTCAATGCAATTAGCCATCATAAAATTATCACTAAAAGGATTAGTAAATGATGTCCGCGGCTCATAATGGTTTTGACCAAACGAACTGTCAAAACCCTAATGAGTCCGCCTCAAAATGGTTTTGACCGAATCAACTATCAAAACCTTAATGAGCCTGCCACATAACGGTTTTGGCCGAACCAACTGCCAAAACACTAATGAGGCACCTCCTCCTTCATCGCTCCGGAAAACTGTGCATACACACCTACATCCGCATTCCGTAGAATGCGGATGCGCAGAAGACAAAACAAATCCATCTGTGCAATACTAGGATCCGGCTTAAACCAAAGCCCACTAGTACTGCCTGCCCGAACACCATACGCACACAAGTGTACGTAAGTGATCGCAGCCCTGCCGTAAAACCATACGGCCTCTACACGTTTCGCTCAGTGCAGGGAAACTCTCTGTGTGGGACTCTAAAGACTTGACACTACGCTGGCAGTGGGTTTAACCATAGACCGCAAGCGGCACTAGCTGTAAGTAACGGTCCCCAGGTAGATGTCGATAAGAAGGCCGATGAGGTAAACCCATCCGAACTCCTACTGAGCCTGTGTGTGACAATCTCCGTACATTCCGGTCTGTTCGTCTGATACATCGCATGGCGGGCCTAGGGGGGCGGTAAACATCAGTCCCCTAATAGCGGTACAAGTCATGTCGGAGTGAAGCCCATTACACCCTGAGATAACACTAGAAACCTACCAGTATATCTCGCTTGCCCTGGCCAGGGACTACTCATGTAATGGCTCTCCTAGACACAGCGCGATGTCAACCCCCAATACCGGGAGAGACGAATCCTGTCTAACCGTCACTGCCTCCAAGCGCTTCGGGACTGCACCCAACTACTACCTGTTTGCACGACTCAGTAGAGCCGTGGTAGGGTAGTAATCAAAGAACAGTGGGAACACACTCGAGGCGAAGTGACAGTGTCAAGTCAGCGGACTAAGCTGTACTCATGTCACCTGGGAACTGATAACTGACGATAGGTATAATACCAACCATCAGTTCCCGACGAGTCCTGTCCAGTGTACTCGTAACCTAACGAGCACCCGCATACTATCTCAAGTACGGCGTACTGACGGCTGTGGGACAGACCGTCTCCCGTGCTCGGATGAGAAGCGCATACGCTAGTCTACTCCGGAGTATCGATGCCCTATCTCGATAATCCCACGACTAGGGACGTGTATAAGGATGTGCTTGTAGATTACCCAGCCCCCACGAGTGTGATCGCCATCACAACGCCGATAATCAAGCAAAGATCCTAAGGGCTCTACTAATGCGTATATGTGATATAATAAAGAAACACACATGTACACATTAAAGCAGAGACAAACCAAGTAGCATACTACTATATTGAGCAAGATTGTCTGTACAACTGTGAATATCCCAAGCTTCCATCAAGTAATATACATACTAGTATGATACAGTAATGTCCTCTAGGGCATATACACTAACAAAATCAATACTTGATTTAATAATCCTGCTATATCACATACAACCGACTAATATCAAGTGTATCAACATGTCGAATCAACACTTGATTCGAAAGCCCGGTTATATCTCATATAACCGACCGATATCATATATCGCGAGAATAGAATATGGTATCACATACGCGTATTAATCTCGGTCCCGCACATATCACATATATGCTCCTACTTCGTTTCGCTTGAGCCAGGAAACCTTTATGTAGGACTCTAAAGACTCGTCAATACGCCGGCAGTAGGCGATGATCATATCAGTCACCCATAAGCCGCAAGCGGTCTGCTAAACGTAACGGCCACCCGGGTATTGAGCGATCAGAAGATCAACAAGCAAGACTGCTCATACTCCTGCGAATACAATCAGCACCACCGTACAGTCCGGTCTCTTCGTCTGATATGTCGTATATCGCAGCCTGGGGGTGGTATAACGTCAAACCCCAATAGCCTGATAAGTCATGCCGATGTGAGGCTCATAACGTTTTGAGAAACTACTGATAACACTTACCAGTAGATCTCAGCAACCCTGGCTTGGGATTTCCTGTTATGGCCAATCAAGTATAGCGCAACATCAATCCCCAATAGCGAGAGAGACGAAATCCCCTCCTATCGCTCATTGCCTCCATGCGACTCGGGACTGTACCCAAAAACCACCGTTTTGCACGATCTATTGAACGTGGTAAGGTAGAAATCAAAGTACAGTGGGAATCACACAAGACTCTATGATGATCTCGGTTCGACAGACTAACCTGTACCAGTGTCACCAGAGAACTGCTATCTGACGATGGGTATAATACCATCTAGGAGTTCTCGGCGAGTCCGTTCAGTGTACCTAGTCTCCACTGAGCACCCGTATACCATCTATGATGTCAAACACCAATGGATATAGGATCATCCATCGTCCATCATATGGGTCGAGAAGCGTATACGCTAGTCTACTCTGGAATATCGATGCCCCATCTCGATACTCCCACGACTAGGAACATTTGAAGGATGTACTTACCGACTATCTCTTCCCCAATAGTATGATCTGCATCATAATCCTGGTAGTCAAGTACTCATCCTAAGGGCTTTGTCAATATGTAATAGAGAGGCAATAAGTGTACATGTTAAGATAAAGAGCAACCAGATAGCATACTATCATGTCGAGCAAGAAAGTCCTCCCTATATATGTCCAAGCATCCACTATAATATACATCTCATGTATAATAATGGCCTCTATGGCATACATATAACTAACACACCTTACATGTCTCATGGGTTGAGAAACCTAGGGTGTATTGAGACAAAGTAATCCTACACACTCTCTACTTCATCTTGGCTATCTAGGCTGGCAAACTAGATACCCGAGTTGCTTCGGTTTTGAGGTCGGAGCTCGTATTACAAACCCTCGAGGCGGATCTTCTTCGATGTGGGGAGACCGGAGATCAAACATGATCGAGGAAGCTGCGAGGAGCTTGGGACAGAGGTTGAAGACCGAAGGACACGGATCGTTCGGTATAACCTCTCTAAACTCCTTTTCATATAGCTAGTGTAGGGTTAATGGTACGATCCATAGATTAGGGTTCTGTTAGCGCCGGTTTCTAAAAGTTTTTGTTCCGTATTTGGCCACGGATTGATGGAAGGGATGCTGGCAGCCCCCAATATGGTATCAGAGCCAAGCCATTAACCTCATACTAGTTAATTTAGACGATGTTAAAGTATCGAAACCGAAACTACTCCGAAACAATACCAACTTGTATTCTAGTTTCTGTCAATTTTGCCGAGTCTTCAAATTTTTTTTAAGCAATTGCAGAAGACTACCTGTATGACCACTAGAATACTCACCAAATACGAGCCCAATATACCTGATATGGACCGGCCACATTGAGGAAAAAACCGGTATGGCCGGTTTTATATTGGAGTTGGAACTTGGGTTTTGGAGTGTGTTCTAGTCTCTGGAATATTGGTTCAGTGGTATTGCTTGTTTAGCCCAGTTTGGATATGGTTTTATCTATTAGTTTCGGGGCTATTCGGGGTGTTTCAAAGTCGATATTTCTAACACTGTTTAAAGTTTTACAGTATATGCATTACTATCTGCGACCATGAATGTTATTAGAGCGTTACAACTTGTCTAATTGCTATAGTTCTTTTAGACGGGTTTGCGAACGTGACATTCACGTTGATGTTCTGTGTTGTGCTGTGTTGAGGCAGAATCGTCATGGTGGATAGCTTGGGTACAATGTTAGTACAGTTTAGTTTCATTTGTATATTTGATATCACGGGGCGAGTGTCCGACATGTGGACTGCCATCACTGCCTTCTTGTATATTATTTATTTAGGGCACAACCGGGTTGAGGTCGATGTCACCGTTGTACATATTTTTCTTTTCTGTACTAGGATTACCCCGCGATGGAGTGCACGGATAGCTGGGTTCTAGAGGGCAACGGGCCTGCATCTCATGGCGTTGAGACGGAGGGGGCCTCATTCTAGAATTGGCGGGCTATTTGCCACACTCGTAGGGGGTATAGGTTGACCCAAGGAGGGGTGCTCAAGTTACCGGATTCCATGAAGTGTCGGGTAGCCCATTCACTTTGATGAAGGGGGTTGCCTCAGTTCTGGTTTTGGCGGGTAGCTTGTCGCGCTCGTAGGGGTCTAAGTTTTCATTGCGCAGGCTATCCACACGACCAGGGGAACGTCGGGTTTCACTTGCGGCTCAAAGGAAACCCGGGGCTCCCAGATTATCAGTATTGTTCTGTGATGTTTATCGCTTATCTATGATGTTGCATGTATCATGCCTGGAGCGATTATTGTATATTGTTATATATATACTAGTAGATGTTGTATATGTTTTTCACCCGCGCTAGTCCAGTCCCCGCTCTGTCGTTAGTTAAGTAACCTAACGGGTGATGACAGGGCCCAGTGGCGAATGCGGATGGCATATACGTACATCATATTTTCGTTCTTTTCTGTTGTGATTAATTGATGGGACTGCATTGATTCTGATCAATGCAAGGAAAACAGACCTATATGATGTTGTTGGAACAATTTTCAAAAGTTGTTATTACAAGGACATTTTCTTTTGTTTTGCACAGTGGTATTCGGTTATGAATATCCAGCACCTCATTCGACGAGGCAAGAGCTGAGATCCCTTCACTGGGAGTGACCTCTTGGGCAGAAGTTTGCGTCAGGATAATAACTTCACTATAGTCGATTACTATTTTGTTTTGCATCGTGGTATTCAGTTAGGAATATCGTGCACCTCATTCCATGAGGAAAGAGGCAAGATCCCTTCACCGGGAATGACCTCTTTAGCAAAGGTTTTCGCCACTATATATTTGTAAAAAGCTATCCGGTTTCTTCAACGATATCAAGTTCATCACGTTAAAGGTTTTTTCCAAAAACCATTCGTTGCCCTCCGTCATTTCAGACGGGTAGCACCTAGTATACATATTATGTTTGTTGGCCTTCGTCAAGGCATAGTGTATGGTAGCTATTTGTTACTTTTCTGTTGCATAGATAAATGCGTTGGTTTGGAACAGTCGTACTACTTTGTTGAATTTCGTCAAGGGTATGTACGGGTGGGTTCAAATAAACCTGGACAATGACGGGTAGAACTTGACATGTGACTTATGATTTGTTGGCCTTCGTTAAGCTCATAAGAGCATGGGGTAAAATTCACATCGGGAGTTTCAAACATACAGGAAACTTGCCAGGCATGCGCATACCTTCTGGAGTGTGATAACTTGAGTGGATTCCATCAGGTTATCATGCGATGATAGTTGGATCCCGATTCCCACTGATGAGTTGGTTTACTCCTCGGGTGATTGTTCATATCAGAAAACTGAATTTTAATACCACTCATACATTATCTTATTTTTGTATATATCGGTACTATTAACCAGTGTCTGGTCAGTAAATACAGATTGCAGGTATCCGTGACACAATACTGGAAACCCACTCAAAATCACGGATATAACGTTTGTGAGCCAACACTGCAACCGGAACTGCAAACCGATCGATATTCAAAGAGTTTTTGCAAATAAATAAGTGTACACACATTTTGGTCCAACACATAGCAAGTGTGCGCTAGCTCTTTAATGTCTTGGACCTAGGGAGGGGGCTGCCTTGGTGCAAGTGGGCACATGAGAAGTGATGTGTGATAAATGCTAAAAGTTTTGACGTGATTTAAAATGTATCAAGTTTCCCTTCAATCTACTGAGTACAACCCAGGTTTCTATAAAAAATCAAGCAATATCAGTGGAATTGTTGAGAGAACACAAGATTACCACACCAATACGAGCCCACTTGCTCGGACCAAGCCCGGCGACATCCCTAAATATCCCGGCCCCATCGGTCCCCCTAGCTCCAATGATCCCCAATTTTGTTCTGCCCTTCCCTTGCAGTCACATCATCCTATTTTTATTACTTGTTTAATTTTATTTTGAGCCTATAAATACAGATCGGTGAGTAAGGGAAGGGGTCTCACATTGTCTCATTCTTGTCACACTTTTGATTCACAACTCTTTTTCTTTTCATTTTGTTCTTATACATAGCTAGTTGCCTGGAGTTCTTTTCATTCTCTTGATCTTGCAACCTTTTCATTGAGCTTCCAAGTTTAAGTTTTGGTTATTGAACTCAAGATTTGTATCACTTGGACATAATAAAACTTTCATTTGTGTTCTTGGGTTCTTAGTATTTCTCTTGCTTTACTTACTTGCAATTTTAATTCTTGCCCTTTATTTACTTGCTCTTTTATTTCCATGCCATTTATTAACTTGCTTGTTGTATTATTCTTTTCTTTGTATCATTTCTTTGCTCTTTTTCTTTGTTGTTGTGATGGTTTGTAAATATTTGTGTTGTTAGGAAAAAGATAGGAATTGTAAGTTAAGGTTTTCATTTCTCATTTTCTTTGCCCGATATTTTCCATTGAACTCCGCCCAAACCTTACGCAAGCGTTCCGTTAGGGACCTTACCCTACCAAGGTATCGGTGATCCCTAACCACGACCGGTTGCGTTTGGTTTGGCCGGAGGCGAAAGCCAAGAGACAAGAACGGACAGACAAGGGTCAATAAGCCGGATTTCACTAATACCGTGCTTAAGCACCCTAATCCACGTTGTTGCCGATTGCTCTAGCTTCAATAGTCATGTTCGGCACAAAAGATTGAGTACGGACTTCACTAACTTACACTAACCTATCTAATCCTAACAACTTATACTGTGCATATATACACTTAGGTTAGAAACGAACCATTCCGCCACGCGCATTAACTCGTGATAACAAGAACGTGAAACGAACCGTCTCCCTACGGACGGCCCGTACTCATCGCGGCTAGCTACACGCGACGCCGTCTTGATTGCGGTTAACTTTAGTATTAAAAACGAATGGCGCGCGAAAGAGCGCCGTCAACCAAATGGCACCGTTGCCGGGGAGACGGTAACGTTTTTATTCTTGTTATTTTGGGTTAATATCTGTACATCTTGTTTATATTTCTAACATCATTCTTAAAAACAAACTAAAAATCAAAAAAATTTCAAAACCAAAACAAAAATTAACAAACCTAACATTTTTGCTCTCTGGATTTTTGACATGCAAGCATTCTGGAACTAAACAGAGAAGTTAAACAATAACATTGAGACACTAGCATATGTTAGGAATATGTATGCCCTAAAGGCTATTATTGATGATATAGTGGATGCTTGGACATATATAGAGAGGACTTTCTTGCTCGACATGATAGTACGCTATCAGGTTATCTTTATCTTAATATGTAGACTAGTATTTATACTGTCTGTCTCTTACATGTTGATAAAGACCTTATGATATGCACTTGACTACCAGGATTATGATGAGATCAAACTAGTGGGGCCAGGGCGGTCAACAAGTACATCCTTTAATCAGTTCCTAGTCGAGGGAATATCGAGACTAGGGCATCGATATTCCAGAGTAGACTAGTGTGTACGTTTCTTATCCCTTAGAGGGCGATGGTTGATCCCACAACCATTGGTGTGTGACATCAAAGATTGTACACAGGTGCTCATTGGAGAATGGGTACACCGAACAGGACTCGCCGAGGACTCCTATGTAGTAGTATACCTATCGTCAGATAGCAGTCCTCTGGTGACATTGGTACAGGTTAGTCTGTAGACCTGAGATCGCCATAGAGTCTTGTGCGGCTCCTACTATGCTTTGATTTCCTTCCTACCATGCTCAAAGGAGACGTGCAAACAGGTGGATTTTGGGTACAGTCCCGAGTCGCATGGAGGTAATGAGCGATATGAGGGGTTTCGTCTCTCCCAGTATTGGGGGTTGATGTTGCGCTATGCTCGATTGGCTATAACCGGAAGTCCCTGGCCAGGGCTGTTGCCGAGATTTACTGATAAGTGTTATCAGTAGTTTCTCGAACCGTTATAGGCCAGCCATCGGCATGACTTATCACGTTACTGGGGACTGGCGTTTACCACCTATAGATATGATATGCGATATATCAGACGAAGAGAATGGACTGTACGGTAGTGTTACTGATAGGCTTCATGGAGACTATGGACAAACTTGCTTGTTGATCTTCATATTGCTCAATACCCGGGTAGCTGTTACGTCTAGCTAGTACCGCTGACGGCTTGTAGGTGACTGATGTGATCATCACCTACTGCTGGCGTATTGACGAGTCTTTAGAGTCCCACATAGAAGTTCCTTAGTTCAAGCGAAACGAAGTAAGAAACATATGTGATATGTGTGTGGGCCTGATTAAATACGTGTATGTGATACCGTATTGTAATCTGGCAGTTATCTGTTATCGGTTCGGTTATATGTGATATAACCAGATTGTCGAATCAAGTGTTGATTTGATAATGTGATATACAGATAAATAATATTAGTAGGTCATATGTGATATAACCGGATTAATAAATCAAGCGTTGATTTAATAATATGATATACATTATATGTGATATAATTATATCTTAACTAATATCATTAGCTCACTAATTATTCTTCATAATATATATATTAATATACATGATATATATATATATATATATATATATATATATAATAATGAAGCATGGCATAAAATTCTATTTTATGAAAATAGAAATGAGATGGAAAATGAGAGCATGATTGCAAGCACGGGATTTATTTTTGTTTATTCATCTTGACTCACTATTTAAGTATGGTTGCAATTTTATATTGCAAAATTCCATGCTTGAATTAGTGGGGGTCAAGTGTTGCCATTCTTTCTTTGCTCATACTTAACACTTAGCCATTTTCATGAGTTGCTCCCATGCTTGCTCTCTAGCTTCTTCTTCTTCCTCAATTGCTATAGTTCAAGCTTCAACCCTCACATGTGATGTGAACCATGAAGCGTGAACAAAAACTTGTGAGCTTTTAACATCCCCTACTTCACCATACTACACTTGACTAGGGATCGAGTGTAGCGTGTTTACTACGCTAAAGAGTTTAGTGTAGAGGTAGCTTGAGGTGGAGGGACTTCGCGTGGATCATCTTCGGCACGAAGGTCATCGGAGGAAGCTCGTCCAAAGCCTAAAGTGGAGCCTAGTGGAGTCGTGGGACTACTACAGGGAGCATGCGAAGTGAAGGACTCGAACTACAAAGGTTGTATACTCTTTTCTTCTTTTCAGTTCATCACATCATCAAAGGCAAACCTTAATATTCTAGTAAATATCTTGTTAGTCTAACTTAGCACCTAATAAAAATTAAAATTTGGCATGCTCGATTCCTCTAGAATCTTATGGTAGTGCTAAGGCCGACTTTCATGGTATCATAGCCAAGCTAGAACATTAGGGTAACTTGTAGCGACGTTAGAAATCCGCCGTTTTTGTCGCGCAAAAACTGCCGATAAAAACAGTATCAAAAAGGATGTTTTAAGTTGTTTGCACACCCGGCGGGCTCACGGTTTGAACCGAGAAACTGCAGGATGGAGCGTGCGCATCCCGAGGACACCCGGGGGGGAGAATGGCTGGGCCCACTCCCCAAGACCACCACAAGGTGGTCTTGGCGGTGGGGACCCGAAACTACCCCACCTTAGGCAGTTTCAGGTCTGCCTCATCCCCTGGCCACCTCGTGGTGGCCTCGGGGGTGGGGTACCCTTTCTAGGCCCCCTATTCGATAGTTAATTTTGGGATCTTCACCCCCGCGAAGATTCAGGCGGGTTTCGAGTTCGTTTCGACTCCCGGATTGGCTTAAAACGATCGGTTTTGGAACTTTAGCTCACTGGATTTTTCATGTCTTGGAAAAATTGGTTAAGTTTGCTAATTACGTGTGGAATTCTAATGTCACGGTTACTTTACAAGCTTTGTGATGTGTGTGATACAATTATTAGAATTCGTATTAATTAGTTTTATGAAAACTAGTTAGTATATTGTAAAGCTATCCGTTTAGTCTCAATTGATCGATTGCCACGAAGTTTTGATTCGGATCAAAACTCCGTCGCAATTGCGTATTGTACGCGATCACTAAGTCGAGAATCTTGTAGAATTATCCGACAACTAATTGAAAAGAGTTTTCAATTTGAGACTAAAATGCAATTTTTATAAGTTAGGCATGAAATCCGGAATATGAGATATTCCGGGTTTATGATGTCAAAGGAAATTGCGGATTCTAATTATTGTAGTTTTCTGTTTCTTTTTCTGCGACCGTAAGTGTAATATGTGGGGTGTCCCAATCTCGTTGCTATTTGTCAACGAGTTTTAGAGATACGCATATTTGCTTACATTGATGATATATGATATCATGTGTTGCTGTTGATATGATTTATTGGATTGTCGTGAAAGAATAGCTGGTTTTTTTTAATGTGAGATGAGTGTTTTTATTTTCATTCATGTAAAATCTGTATGTAATATTCTTTTATTGGGGCACTTTCGGGTTGAGGATGATGTCACCACTGTTGTATATTGTTTACTTTTCCGCATTAGGATAGACCCAAGATGGGGAGCACAAGTAACCGGGTTCTAGAGTCCAGTGGGAGACTATCTCAAGGAGTTAAGACCGGGTCTCCTAACTCTAGAATTGGAAGGGTTACTGCCGCTCTCGTAGGAGTCTAGGGATGTGGGTTTGGCTATTCATCACGACTGTGGAATCTGTGTTTTACATTATTGGCTAAATTTAAAACATGGACATCCTAGTATATCCAATATTTCATATGTTGCTTTTGCTGCTTGATTCTGTGATGTTGATCATATAACTGCGTGAGACGAATGCAATATTATATATATGATATATAATAAACGTTGCTTATGTTTTGCACCCGCACTATCCAGCCCCCGCTCTGCCGGTAGTTAAGTAACCTAACGGTGCATGACGGGGCCCAGTGGCGAATGCGGATGGCATAAGCGTACGTTCTATTTTCGTTTCATTTTTCTGTAATGTTTAGGAAACATTAATTGATGGGACTTCATTAATGCGATTAATGAAAAGAAAGAAACCAAACGATGTTGTAGAATCAAATTTTCAAAAATGATAGCTTTAGTTCTTGCTTTGCATAGTGGTATTCCTTGATGAATATCCAGCATCCCATTCGATGATGAAAGAGCTGAGATCCCTTCACCGGGAGTGACCTCTTTAGCGAACCTAGCAAACGCTACAGTCCACTCGGTTTTGTCTTTTGACTGCTTCTCAAGTTCTTGCTTTGCATAATGGTATTCATGAATATCCAGCACCTTATTCGATAAGGAAAGAGCCGAGATCCCTTTACCGGGAGTGACCTCTTTAGCGAAGCTAGAAAAGCCTAAAAAACACTCCTTTATAAAATCACTAGATTCTACAACGATATCAAGTTCATTACGCTCATGGTTTTCTTAAAAATCTGCATAGCCCTCCGTCATTTCAGATAAGTACTATTTAGTATTCGTGCTACGTTTGTTGGCCTTCGTCAAGGCGTAGTGTGCGGTAGCTGATTAATGCTTATCTGCTAGCATGTGATGCGATTGGATTAGAGTAGTCGTACGACGTTGTTTAGCCTCCGTCAAGGGTCGTGCGGGTGGGTCTAATTCTATCAAGAAATGAATGGGTTGAACTTGACTAGCGGCCTATGGGTAATTTGGCCTCCGTCAAGGTCATAGGACGCTAGTGGTAAAAACATTATCGGGAATTTCATGTGTTGAAATTTGCAATGAGATTGCATACCTTCTATATGATAGTTGGATTCCGATACCCACCGTGAGTAAGAATTACTCCTGGGAGTGTTTTGCACTTTACAATTAGCTAATCCAGTAGGTGTCTAGAATGGTGTCAACGGGGTTATGCCTCCGGGGAAACGATTAGGTCCGTGCGAAAGCACGGGGAACCTCTCTCGGAGTACCGATATTTGCCTGGCCGAATGATTGGCGAACCTGTAGGGTGTAATTAATCCCGACTAATCTTACCTTTTAGGGTTTGAAGGAAGATTTGATAAAAATAGTGGGAGCCATCCTGATTAGATAAAATAACCAATCCAATCTTGCAAAGAGCGGACGCAAAGTGATTATCCTTGTCTTTTTTTTTGGTAGCGACCAATGACATGCCTTAATCAAGATAATAATATGGATGTATTGACCGAACCTACTTATTATACTAGGCTAGGTTCCGCTCTACCTTATGATTGTCATAAGTCTGAGCAAGGAATATGGGAATATTCGGATTCCCACGCCACCCAAACGAAGAATAAGCATGTTGATGCATTGTCTTCGGGTGTGTTCGTAACCAAGAACTGTTTCTCAGTTACCTCTACGTCCTGGGTATTGGATACCGGATCAGGATCCCACACATGTAATTTGTTACATGGGTTATAGACAGGTAGAGAACTGGGATAGGGTGATATGTCTCTAAGTAGTAGAGATAGTGCAATTGTTGCAGCCAAAGCAGTTGGCAAATATCATCTAGTGTTATCAACTGGTAATACATTGATTCTGAGCAACTGTTATTTCGTACCAATAATATTGTGAATATTTTCCTAGATCAAGTGTTGATTGGGTAAGGTACGTTGTATAACAGTGTACACGTTCTAAACTACAGTTCTAGACGTACAGAACACGCACAAGAGGAACAGTTCAGAAATGAACGAAGTCTTCTTGAGGCATTGTAGACTAGGTCATATCGATGAAACAAGACTAGCCAAAGTTCCATAAGGATGCATATTTGAAACTATTTGAATTTACATCTTATGAAATCTTGCCAGTCATGTCTCAAAGACTAGGTGACCAAATCTCCATTTACTGGAAACGGAGAAAGAGAAACTGAACTCTTGGACAGATACATGGTGATGTATGCGGTCTTATGTCTACATATGCTAGGGATGGTTCCGCGTACTATATTATATTCACCGATGTTTTCTCAAGATACGGACATGTATTCTTGTTGAAACACAAAACTGGATCTTTTGAGAATTTCAAGAAATATAAGTACGAAGAAGAGAACCAGATGAGTAAAGGTATTCATATACTTCGATATGATCGGGGAGAAGAATACTGGAGCACGGAATTCCGAGACTATTTAAAAGAGAATGAGATTCTCTCTCAGTTTACTCCTCCGTATACACCACAGCATAATTGTATATCGGGGTGGAGGAATCACACCCTATAAGATGTGGTGCGCTCTATGATGAGTACTGCTGAGTTGCCTATTTCCTTTCAGGGATATGCACTTGAGAAGATGCATACCTATTGAATAGAGTTCCGATCAAATCCGTTGCCTACCACTCCATATGAGATATGGAATGGGAAGAGACCATCTCTTAAACGAGTTAAGATATGGGGTTGTTCGGGCTATGTTGAAAAGCGAAATCCGGACAAGCTCGAGGCAAGGTTAGTTCTGTGCAAGTTTTTAGGATATCCCACCTATTCACGAGGAAATATCTTCTACCACACCGAGGAACAAAAGATGTTTTGTTTCTCGACATGCCACCTTTTTAGAAAAGGAATTTCTTGTGGAAGAAATTAGTGGCAAAAGGTAGAACTGGAAGTAGTTCCAGCAAACACAAACTATAACTGACGATTTATTGGAACCAGAGGATTCAATAGTCCCTGACAAACCGAAGCCACTCCGCAGATCTATTAGGGTTCCTCATCCACCTGAGAGATACTACGGTTTTCTCGTAGACGGTGGGAGCGAGCATTGCATCATGAAGATGATGACCCAACTAGTTTCGAGCAGGCCATCACAAGTGGAGACTATGTGAAATGACTGGATGCTATGCGATCTGAGATGGCATCCATGTACACCAAAAAAGTGTTGACTTTGGATGTTGCTCCTGAAGGGGTAAAACCCATCGGGAGTAAGAGGATCTTTGAGAAAGATAATTTGGTGTAGATGGAAAATTTGAGACTTTCAATGCTATGCTTAAGTCCATCAGGATCCTATTTTCCATTGCTGCATACCATGATTACGAAATCTGGCAGACTGCACGTCAAAACCGCTTTTCTAAATGGTGATTTAGAAAAGAGCGTATATGACACTGCCAGAGGGCTTCGTAGACAGCGGAAGCATGTGCAAGCAGCTTAAATCCATCTACGGGTTAAAGCAGGCATCGCGGAGATAGAACATATGTTTTAATGAAGCTGTCAAAGAGTTTGACTTCATCAAAAAGATAGATGAACCATGTATAAATAAGAAGGTTGTAGAGAGTATGGTTGACTTTCTCATATTGTACGCGGATGACATACTCTTGATAAGAAAGGGTGTTCCTATACTATACTCGGTCAAGCACCTCTTATCATATAGGTTCTCCATGAAAGATCTAATTGATGTCTTCTACATCCTGGGGATATAGATATATAGAGATAGATCTAAATGGATTTGGGATTGTCCCAATCCAGGTACATAGACACCATGCTAAAGGGGTTTAGTATAGATGATTCTAAGCGTGGTAATGTACCCGCTTATTCAGGAATCACTCTCTCCAAAGAGATGTCTCTTGAGACTGATTTGGAGAGGGCTCACATACAAGGGATACCCTATGCTTTAGCAGACGGGTCAATCGTGTATGCGATGTTATGTACTAGACCAGATGTATCTTACTCACTAGGTGTAGTGAATAAGTATCGAAATGATCTTTAGGAAAACCACTGGACAGCTGAAGAACATTCTTAAGTGCTTGAGAGAGACTAAAGAGATGTTCTTGGTGTATGGTACCGGTGAACTCCAAATAGAGTCTTTTACCGATTCGAGCTTCCAGAGTGATAAGGGTTTTGCCTATACTATACTCGGTCAGTCTCGGGTTTTGCCTTTACCTTCAGTGGAGGGACGGTATGTTGGAAGGGTTCCAAGCTATATACCGTAGCAGACTCGTTGATAGAGGCTAATTACATCGCTACCAACGATACTGCCAAAGAGGTTGTCTGGATGAAAAAGTTCATATGATGAACTTGGTTCCTACCATTGGGCATCCAGTACCTGTGTATTGGGATGACAATGGAGCTATGGCTTTGGCCTAGGAACCTCGGTCCCGTCAGTGATCCAGACATATTATTAGACAGTATCACCTGATCAGGGAGATAGTTGAACTCCGGGAGATCGAGGTCAGGAGAGTTGACACAGAGGATAACACAGCGGATCCACTCACCGAGGCCATCCCCCAGATGCTATTCGAGAGACTTTTAGGATGTTGCGTATGAGATACTACAACAACTGGTCTTAGTGCAAGTGGGAGATTGTTAGGAATATGTATGCCCTAGAGGCCATTATTGATGATATAGTGGATGCTTGGACATATATATACAGGACTTTCTTGCTCGACATGATAGTATGCTATCAGGTTATGTTTATCTTAACATGTAGACATGTATTTATACTGTCTGTCTCTTACATGTTAATAAAGCCCTTAGGATATGTACTTGACTACTAGGATTATGATGAGATCATACTAGTGGGGCCAGGGTAGTCAACAAGTACATCCTTTAATTAGTTCCTAGCCGAGGGAATATCGAGACAAGGGTATCGATATTCCAGAGTAGAATATTGTGTACGTTTCTTGTCTCTTAGAGGGCGATGGTTGACCCTACAACCATTGGTTTGTGACATCAAAGATTGTACACAGATGCTCATTGGAGAATGGGTACACTGAACAGGACTCGCCGAGGAATCCTATGTGGTAGTATACCTATCGTCAGATAGCAGTCCTCTGGTGACACTGGTACAGGTTAGTCTGTAGACCCGAGATTGTCATAGAGTCTTGTGCGGCTCCTTCTATGCTTTGATTTCCTCCCTACCACGCTCAAAGGAGACGTGCAAACAGGTGGATTTTGGGTACAGTCCTGAGTCGTATTGAGGCAATGAGTGATAGGAGGGGTTTCGTCTCTCCCGGTATTGGGGGTTGATGTTGCGCTATGCTCGATTGGATATAACTGGAAGTCCCTGGCCAGGGATGCTGCCGAGATTTACTGATAAGTGTTATCAGTAGTTTCTCAAACCGTTATAGGCCGGACATTGGCATGACTTATCACATTACCGGGGACTGACGTTTACCACTCCTAGACATAATATGCGACATATCAGACGAAGAGACCGGACTGTACGGTAGTGTTACTGATAGGCTTCATGGAAACTATGGACAAGCTTGCTTTTTGATCTTCATATCGCTCAATACCCGAGTAACCGTTACGTCTAGCTAGTACCGCCGACGGCTTGTAGGTGACTGATGTGATCATCACCTACTGCTGGCGTATTGACGAGTCTTTAGAGTCCCACACAGAAGTTCCCTAGTTCAAGCGAAACGAAGTAAGACGCATATGTGATATGTGTGTGGGCCTGATTAAATACGTGTATGTGATACCGTATTGTAATCTGGCAGTTATCTGTTATCGGTTCGGTTATATATGATATAACCAGATTGTCGAATCAAGTGTTGATTTGATAATGTGATATACAGATAATTGATATTAGTCGGTCATATGTGATATAACCGGATTATTAAATCAAGTGTTGATTTAATAATGTGATATACATTATATGTGATATACTTATATCCTAACTAATATCAATAGCTCACTAATTATTCTTCATAATATATATATTAATATATATGATATATATATAATAATAATAATAATGAAGCATGGCATAAAATTCTATTTTATGAAAATAGAAATGAGGTGGAAAATGAGAGCATGGTTGCAAGCATGGGATTTATTTTTGTTTATTTATCTTGACTCACTATTCAAGCATGGTTGCAATTTTATATTGCAAAATTCCATGCTTGAATGAGTGGGGGTCAAGTGTTTCCATTCATTCTTTGCTCATTCTCAACACTTAGCCATTTTCATGAGTTGCTCCCATGGTTGCTCTTTAGCTTCTTCTTCTTCTTCAATTGCTATAGTTCAAGCTTCAACCCTCACATGTGATGTGAACCATGAAGCTTGAACACAAACTTGTGAGCTTTTAACATTCCCTACTTCACCATCCTACACTTAACTAGCGATCGAGTGTAGCGTGTTTACTACGCTAAAGAGTTTAGTGTAGAGGTAGCTTGAGGTGGAGGGACTTCGCGTGGATCATTTTCGGCATGAAGGTCATCGAAGGAAGCTCGTCGAAAGCCTCAAGTGGAGTCTAGTGGAGTCGCGAGACTACTACAGGGAGTATGTGAAGTGAAGGACTCGAACTACAAAGGTTGTATACTCTTTTCTTCTCTTTAGTTCATCACATCATCAAAGGCAAACCTTAATATTCTAGTAAAGATCTTGTTAGTCTAACTTAGCACCTAATAAAAATTAAAATTTGGCATGCTTGATTCCTCTAGAACCTCATGGTGGTGCTAAGGTCGACTTTTAGCATAACACTAAGACAACAGAAGAAAATTGGAGCCAGTCTGCCCGATGGAGCCTGACGACTTTCCCAAAAATCCCGGCGCCGCCGGCCGTTTCATCTCCATTTGCTCCCAATTTTTTTCTGTGCTCCAATGTTCTACTTTTGTCCCAATTTTATTGTTTGATTTTTATAATTTTGTGGGCATTCATATCGTTTTTTCGCACTAATAATTCGTTTTTCCGACATTTTATGATTTTTACAGATTTACGAACTACGATCGTATGGAGCAAAGTGTACATTCAAGGTTAAGGTGATTGTGAAGTACAGTGCCAAAGATCCGGGTAGTTTGACCCGCGCAAGCGAACTTTTCAAGCTAGCCGGATTCAATTCAACGGGGGTTTCTTAACCCGAAAACTTATCGGTATATATTTCCTAACACATTCTTCTTAAATCCGACGCATCCAATATACTATCTTTGTAGGATTCTTTGCAAGTTCGCTATCAAATGCTAAAATTGACTAACCCGTATTTGTTGCAGTTCCGTACTTAAACATAAAAATCGATTTTTTAGGGTTTTAACAACATTTTCATTGATTTGCGCATTGCATCCATTAATACGGACTTAAGGGCAAGCGAACCCCACAACATACGGTAAAGGATCTCATCACCTTTTCTGTGGCCGGCAAATCACGAAATTGAGCATAACGTTTACCCGCACAAATTTTAAAAGAAACTAGACTTTAAGCCTTTAAGGACTTCGCGCTCATTAGGAGAAGTTAATTGTGTTTTAAACACCGCTTAACGGTATATTGTTCACGGCGTGTTTAGGAAAGTGTTCACGGCGAAATCGCCAAAAGAGAAAGGGTTATCTAATTAAGGACCTTCGCGAAAGCGTTGGAAAACCTCCCCTTATCTCTGCACTTACCTGGCCTCGTGATCAGTATATTTTGAGCCCGTTTCTCGACACAATTTTACTTCAACAATCAAGTTCTTGAGCATGTCTAGTTGACCTAGGTGAACCCTAAACCGATTAGGTGTGCGGTATTTTGTGTCGTGATTATTTTTTGTATTTATATTTCATTCTTTTGTTAATAATTAACTTATATAAAAAACCATATTCTTTTTCCTCTCCTCCTCTTCTTCTTCTCTTCATATCATGGGTATCATACCTAGAAAAACTCTTGCCGAACTTTTGTACCCACAACGAGACATTACTTCATACGGTTCTTGTTTTGGTCGAACGTCGAACGATCCCTCTATGCCCAAAATTTCTTTGAAAGATCGGATAGACGCGTCTAGGACAACCAACTGGACTCCGCCATCCACTTTGTATCAACCGTTTCAACCTCCACCACCTTCTTACGTTGATACCCCCTTTGAGAGTCCTGTTGCAACTCCAAAACCCATGTCCATTGCTGACAGAATTGAACAATCCCGTAGCCGATCTTTCACTCCTTTCACCACTTCCAATTCTTTTGATCAACAATTCCATTCACCTTCTTATCATAACGTTGATCTTAACCCTGTCCTGTAAGTCGATGCCACGCACCTCACGTGTTCGCGGGGAGGCGGAGTTTGCAAAAAACAATTTTTATAAGCTTCATAATATCGACTAAACTCCAGGATCGATACTAAACCCTAACTAACAATCTAGCAAAGAGGTTTAACTACTATGTGTGAGTGCTATACCTTAAGTTCTCGCTGTCCTTCACCTCCTCGCTGTCCTTCTCCAAGTCGTGAGCTCCTCGAAGTGAGAACGGATTGCACCTCCTCGTCGTTTTCTCCAAATCGTAGAAGATCCACCCGAGAGATCCGAATTTGAGCTTAACCTCTAACTTGAGGCAACTAGGTCACTTGGTGTGCTAAACTAAGTAGCCTAGAATGTGTAGAGAGTGATGAGGGATCAAGTTGTCTCACTAAACCCTAGGATTCTCAACTCATGAGATAGTTAGGGTTTGAGAGGAGATGGAGAAAATCTTGAGGAAATGCGGAGGAGAAACTATCTGTAGATTTCTTTTAGTGAAAAAGATTAAGTGAAATGAGCTAGAGTTTTGGCATTTAAACCATAAGAAAATATCTCACAAATATCTAACAAATATCTAAGTCAACAAATGCCAAATGAGTCCAAGAAAGTTAAAGTGAAACCCTAATCCATTTCACTAAAATACCACAAAGATTCCTCTCTCATTTCCTCCACCTCACAAAATAATTAATCATAAAAGAAAAACCCTAATTGAGATGCCTCACTCTAAGTTGTAATCATGATCAAATTACAAGAATACCCCTCCCATCCGTATATACATACCTGCATCCGTATCCCGAGAAACACGAATACAATAGGACAAAACTAATCCAATAATCAAATACTAGGATCTGGCTTAAACCAAAGCCCACTGGTATTGTCCGCCCGAACATCATATGCGCACAAGTACACGTATGCGATCGAACCCTGTCGTAAAACCATACGACTTTTATACTGTAGGGTGTTTTTCGTCACCCTATTGAGATAGGAATACGCGCGCGCTTGTCAGGTGAATTGTAGATTCCCCCTGTCTAGGGTAGGCTGGGGTTTATTGATTGTGGGGATCCGAATCTCCGGCAGCCGCAGACAAAGCTACCGTTAATTACCCATCGCCTTTGGAGCGAGAGAACCTCCGATTGACGGGTCAAACAAGTCATGCAAACTCAATGTGCAGTGTTGTGTTTTGAAAGGGTTTTGGATATATCGGAGGCCCCGCAGAGTTTTTACAGGGGTCACGCTACCCGGATAGCGGACTGGGGGTCAAGGGGACTAGCAGCCCCCTTGCGGGGTGCGGGGCAGCGCCCCGTTAGAAAAATTTTCCTAGCAGGGGACGTGTTTTGAGTGTAGAGTGTATGGGAAATGAGGGCTGAGGAGCATCTTAAAGACACATGCATGGCACATGGGCACTGGTCGCCCACGGGTCACGTACCTGGCGCGTAGGTGCTTGACGCCCGCAGGGTCACGTGCCAGGCACGTGGGCGCCCGCGGGCCACGTGCCTGCCGCGTAGGCGCTTAGCGCCCGCTGGTCACGTGCCAGGCGCATGGGCGCCGGGCGCCCGTGGGTTACGTGCATGGCACGCGACCGCCGGGTGCCAGCGGGTCACGTACGCGACACGCGACCGTCGGGCGCCGGGCGCCAGCGGGTCACGTGCACGGCACGCGACCACTGGGCACTGAGCGCCAGCGGGTCACGTGCACGGCACACGACCACTGGGCACCCACGGGTTACGTGCATGGTACGTGACCGCTGGAAACACCAGCGAAAATGGTGCTTAGCCCCTGATCTAGGAGTTGAACTCCCAAGGGATTTTGAGTGGAGTTAAACTCAAAAAGATTTAGATTTATAGTTAAACTCCTAAATGATCTGGAATAGGACTTAAACTCCTTTGAGAATTTGGGTCTTGGAGTTGAACTCCCCAAAGATCTTCAGAGGTGTTCAAAGGGGACCCCCTGGAGCTTCTTTTGAGCCTTGGATCTGTCCAAAGTTGGATTTTTGTTAATGGGTCTCCTTCTTCCTCTTCTTGATCGGCTGGATCTTGGAGAAAAGGGGGTGAGACTTAAAAGTCTCCCCTTTTCGAGATCTGATTGAAGATCCGAGCTCCCCTTCAAGAGTTTTGTGGTGAAAAACTATTTCTTTTTGGAAAAGGGAAGAGTTAAACTCTTGATTTAATTTAAAAAGGGGGAAGGTTTTAGAACCTTGAGAAAGGAGAAGGAGGCACAAATCCTAGAATTTTTGAGAATGCAAAAAGTTTTCATATATATTTTCATCATGTTTGCCTTTATAGGCTACACACTTTACATGCAGCCCCTTGGGCTTTGCCAATAGCGCTTGTGCCACCCTTATTCTTTATGTGCTTGTTTCTTTTTGCACATAAGCCATGGGGTTTACAAAATTTTGGCTTTCTACCCATTTTACATACATTTATTTTATAAAAAGAAAATAATTACATTAAACCAATTTATTGCTTCATCCCTTTTATCACTGGGCCGGTCCCTTCCATGCTCGGTCCTGAGCTGGGCATAGGCCCGCTTGGCTTGGTGTTGACTTTGATTTTGACTTGGTCGACCAGGGTGTAAATTTTGACCACAACAAATTGCGTCCCATCAATAAATTCACACCGCGTGTATGGGTCGTGTGCATGAAATTGATGGTTCTTCTTTCGTGTGGAGGTTGACTTGATCTGGTTCCCGTTTTTACGACGTGGAGGTCGATGCTGCCATTTTTGCGATGTGGACGGTCGGTGCTTCCCTTTTAGCGACGTGAACGGTCGGTGCTGCCCTTTTGCGACTTGGACAGTCGGTGCTGCCCTTTTTGCGACTTGGACGGTCGGTGCTTCCCTTTTAGCGATGTGGATGATCAGTGCTGCTCTTTTTGCGACTTGGACGGTCGGTGCTGCCCTTTTTGCGACTTGGACGGTCGGTGCTGTCCTTTTTCCCACTTAGACGGTCGGTGCTGCCCTTTTTGCGACTTGGACGGTCGATACTGCCGTTTTTACGACTTGGACGGTCGGTGCTACCCTTTTTGCGACTTGGAAGGTCGATGACTTGATTTGACTTGCTCCTCTTCTTGCGGTGTTGGGTTTGGATTTGACTTGCTCCTCTTTCTGCGGTGTTGAGGTTGAAGTTGACTTGCTCCGTTTTCTGCGGTGTCGGGATTCGACTTGTTTCCGAGGTGGAGTTTGATTCCGCCGGGGGGTCGTTAGCTGTCTTGCTGACTTGATGTATTCGGGTTGACATCAGCACTGCTACAATAGAATATGGTACCAGGAGCGAATCATCATTTGACATGAGGGAATTTCCCTCATTCCCAGTTTAACGACTTAGGGGTCGTTTGTTCCTAATTTAACGACTTAGAGGTCATATGTTCCCAATTTAATGACGTAGGGGTCTATTGGGTCGAAAGTTTGGAATTTTGGGATTGGGGTTAGCATCAGCGTTGCTAACACTGAAGCACAGGTGCCAGGAGCAATTCATCATTTGCCTTTACCTGCTGGGGGAACGATGGCTTAGGAGACAAGTTTAGGTCCCTATCACCTAAGGCTTTTTCAATTTTATGAGCTGTAAGGATCCCATAAAAGCATTTTCTCTCTACGAGTCGAAAGGATCCCGTAGGTGTATTTTCTCTTTAAGAGTCGTGAGGACCCCCAAGTGTGTTTTTCCTTTGTGAGTCATAAGGATCCCACGAAGGTGTTTTCTTACGAGTTGAGAGGATCTCGTAAGCTTTGTTCTCCCCATGTATCGTGAGTACACATGAGTGGGTCTTCCCAAATGGAGCATAATTCCGATGGCGGAGACCGAACGCGGGGCTTGTGATTGCCCTGGGGCCTGGGTGTGATGAGAATTATTTGAGCCCATGGATTGTATACGGTAGTCAATTTTGGGACTGGCCATAAGGCTGGGAGAATTTGGGAGATTTGGATTTTGGTTGGCGTCTACATCGCTGCACTGGAATATGGTACTAGGAGCAACTCATCATTCGTCGTTTGGGAAGACTTAGGATTTGGGTTTTGGGTTGGCATCTGCATTGTTGCACTGGAATATGGTACCAGGAGCGACTCATCATTCGCTGTTTGGGAAGACTTAGGATTTGGGTTTTGGGTCGGCATCAGCACCGCTAACACTGAAGCATAACGCCAGGAGCGACTCATCATTTGCTATTTGGGAAGACTTAGGATTTGGGTTTTGGGTCGGCATCAACACCGCTAACACTGAAGCGTAACGCCAGGAGCGACTCATCATTTTCCATTTCCCGTTAGGGAGCGATGGCTCAGGAGACAGGTTCAGATCCCTATCCCCTAAGGCTTTTCAATTTTATGAGCCGTGAGGGTCTCATAAAAGCATTTTCTCCCTACGAGTCGAGAGGATCTCGCAGGTGTATGTTCTCCTTAGGAATCGTGAGGATTCCTGAGTGTGTTGCTCCTTTGTGAGTCATAAGGATCTCACGCAAGGATTTTCTCCTCACAAGGTCGAGAGAACTTTGCGAGTGTATTTTATCTCTTTTCACGAGTTTGCGCCCTTTCGGGTTTTCACAAACTCGCCGGCAGTCCTGCTGTTTTTACTCACGGAGCCCTTTTCGGGTTTTCATCCGTGCTTGTTTTGCTTGTGGACATATCGTTTTTTTTTCTCCAGTGGGACTTTAAAGTAGTCTCGCCGGTAAGACTTGGAGAGATAGGGGTCGTTTACGCCTGTAGATTGTATGCGGTTTTACAGCATGTATGACCCAGACCGTAGGGCCGGTGTGCTCAATTCGTCTGCGACTTGGAGCATTTACGCATAGTATTTCTTGAGGTATCGGCCGTTGATGGGTGGCATGGGCCTTTCTCCCTCAGCATTTATCAGTTGGTAGGACCCTCCATCAAATACTTTCTCGACGACGTACGGTCCTTCCCAGTTTGGCTCAAATTTTCCCTTGGCATGTCGATTGGGGATGAGCGGTCTTTTGAGGACAAACACCAATTCGCCTTTCTTAAAAGCACGGAGACGGATCATCTTGTCATAGGCCCGTGATATTTGGGCTCGGTACAGCTCCAGATTTTGCTGTACTGTGAGCCTCTTTTCTTTGAGGGCGTCGAGCTCTTCGAGCCGGAGGAGCACATTTTCCTCTGCCGTCAACTCGTGCTGAACGACCATTCTTAAGCTTGGAATTTCGACTTCGAAGGGGAGGATCGCCTCCACTCCGAAGAGTAATGAGTATGGAGTGGACTGAGTTAGAGTACGGTGCATGGTATGATATGCCCACAATGCCTCGTGAAGTTTGAGATTCCAGTCGCTGAAGCATTTTTCCTCAGGAGCTTGCACAGAGTTTTATTGAAGGCTTCGGTTAGCCCATTGGCCCTTGGATTATAGATGGAGGAATATCTCCAGTCTATCTTGTGTTGGGTAGCGAATCTTGATACTTTGAAGCTCTTGAAAGAAGGCCCATTGTCAGAAATGATTCTTCTTGGTGTACCGAAGCGGTATAGAATATTATGCCGGAAGAATGTTAGAATATCTTCTGTCTTGACTTCTTTTAGCGGGACAGCTTCGGCCCATCTGGAAAAATAGTCAGTTGCGGCCAATATGAACCGGTGGCCTTTGGATGGTGGAGGATTAATTGGGCCAACAATGTCAGTGCCCCAAACTTCGAAAGGCCACGACGCCACCATAGAATGTAACAGATTGGGATGCGTGTGAATGAAATCACCGTGAATTTAGCAGAGATGACATTTCTTTGCATGCTCTTCGCAATCCCTTATCATGGTGGGCCAGTAATATCCAAGCCGTTTGATTTGAAGCCGCATTTTGGGGCCGCATTGGTGAGCTCCGCAGACGCCTGAGTGAACTTCTTTCATGACTTTCTGGGCTTCGGCCGATGACAGAAATCTGAGCCAGTTGGTCATATGATCTGCGGTATAGCGTATTATTTACAAACATGTATCGAAGAGCTCTCTTCTTCAGTTGAATCCTCGTAGATTTTCTTTCGGGCAGCTTTTCATATCGGGGGTATCCTATGAAGGGCTCTCTCCAATCGGGTTCGTCTTGAACAATCGAAGCTTCTTCGGCAGGACTGCTCTTCTGTTCCGCACTTTCCTCTTCTCATAGAGAGACTGGGGGTAGAATTTGCCGTCTTCTGACTGTGATCATAATTTCGCCTATATCAGGATCAACCAGCTCCTTGGCTAAGCGAGCGAGTACATCAGCTTTTCCATTCAACGCCCTAGGAACTCTCATCAGCTCAATATGGGCGAACTGTTTCATAAGCTCCACCACCCGGCTTCTGTACCGAGCTAACTCGGGTTTGTATATCTTATAGTCGCCACTTACTTGGTTGAAAATAAGCTGGGAATCACCATAGACTCGTAGCCGAAGGATTTTCATTTCTATAGCGAGCTCCAGACCAGCTATCAGAGCCTCGTACTCAGCCTCGTTATTTGTGCGAGGCTCGGTGAGAGCAAAAGAACGCCGTAGGGTTCCCATCGATGGCGTGATGAACACCAATCCTATCCCTGCTTTTATCTCCGGGACGCTTGATTTACTGGAGGTCCTCATTGATGAGGCTCCATCGAAGTAGAGCTCCCAACATGGATCATCATCCTCGAGGTGAAGCACTTGTTCGTCGGGTAACTCGCAATTGAGCGGACCCTTCTAGTATGGGATGAGAAGCAAGGAAGTCAGCGAGAGCTTGCCCTTTTACTGCTTTCTGGGGAGTATAGATTATGTCAAATTCAAGCAGCATGACAGCCCATCTCGCCATTGTACCGGCTAGGCTTGCTTTGGTCATCAAGTGTTTGAGCGGGTCGACCTTGGAGATCAGCATAACCCGATGAGAAAGAAGATAATGCCTCAACTTCTTCACAGCGAATATCAGAGCTATGCATTGCTTTTCGATCGGGGAATAGTTGTGTTCCGCCCCGACTAGAGTTCGACTGAGGTAGTAGAGGGCATTTTCTTTTCCCTCCTCGTTGTTCTGGGCAAGGAGCGCACCGAGTGATTCATCTAGCGCGGCAGTGTAGAGAATCAGCGGTTTATTTAGAATGGGAGCGACTAGCATTGGAGGGCGCAACAAGTACTGTTTGATGCTTTCGAATGCTTCTTGACATTCGGCATCCCAAACAAAAGGAGCTCCTTTCTTCATGAGCTTTAAGAAGGGCCTACATCTCCCCGATAAATTTGAGATACGTATATAAGCAAGCTTGCCTTGAAAATATCTTAGCTGTGTCAGACTCTTTGGAGGGGGCATCTCCATGATGGCCTTTATCTTTGATGGGTCAACTTCGATCCCTCGATGTCAGACTATGAAGCCCAGGAATTTACCCAATGACATGCCAAAAGCACACTTTAGAGGATTCATCTTCATATCGTATTCCCTCAGTCTAGTGAGAACGGTCCTAAGATCTTGGATGTGATCGGCCTTGGCTTTAGTCTTGACGACCAGATCATCAACATAGCATTCGACGACTTTATGGATTAGGTCATCAAAGATATTGGTCATTGCACATTGATATGTAGCACCTGCATTCTTCAGTCCGAACGGCATCACTTTATAGCAGTATATTCCGATCGGGGTTCGAAATGCCGTGTGTTTCTCATCCTCAGGCGACATCTTGATCTGATTATATCCAGACGAGCCATCTATAAAGGCGAACAACTCGTGATTTGAGGTGTCATCGACCATCATTTCCATGACCGGTAGCAGGAAGTCGTCTTTTGGACATGCCTTGTTAAGGTCCCTGAACTCGACACAAACTCGGATCTGCCCATTTTTCTTCTTCACCGGGACTATGCATGCGATCCAGTCCGCATATTTCTCTTCCCTGATGAAGCCGGCATCGATGAGTTTCTTGGTTTTCTCGATGACCTTTTCTTCCAGTTTCCTTCTCATTCTTCGAGGAGCTTATTTGACTGTCTTAGCATCAGGAGATATAGCCAGCTTATGCACGGCCACTTTAGGGGAAAGGCCAGGAATTTCTTTGTACATCCACGCGAAGCAGTCGACGAACTCATGCAGCAGGGCAATTATCTGCTCTTTAATTTTCTATGACAAGAGTGAGCCGATGTAGGTCAGCCTTGGATTATCAGGCGTTCCCAAATCGATCTCGGTTAGCTCATCGAAGGTTGCTTGTCTGCCATCTTCGAGCTCTTGAGGAGCTTCTTCTGGATCGGCTATCTCGTCATCATCATTTGACCTTTCGCTGGCTTCACTAACATGGATCATGTAGCATGATTTAGAATCAGGTTGAATAAAGCCTATGCCTCGTCTATCTGGAATTCGTCCATCGATGAGTGCTCGGACATGAGGCGGATGCCATAGCCTTTCATAAAACTTTGCTTCAGACTCCGTTTGATATAACCGCCATCCGCACCTTTTGAAATAATCCCGCATCTTGGGCACATAGAATCTAGGATTGAGGACGGCTCTTATGCCTTTCTCATAAGGAAGACACGCTACATACAAATCGTCCGGGTGCACAACAGGATTTGACCCATAAAACAGGATGCCCTTCTGTCCACTTTTCCTTCCGGGAACATAGAAATTTTTCAGCTGGTCTACGGTGGAGACCGAAAATGCATCGAGCTCTTTGCACATCTGCTCCGGCACCCTTGTGATGGCTAGGGACCCTTTTGCAACTTCGAAGGTCTCTCACAGCTTTGTTTGTTGCGTGGGGTCCCAATCTGTATAGCTGCTGCAAGGCAGGTTCTCTTCCTCCGACTCTTCAGTGTCGCTTCCTAAACGAGGGCGGATTTTGCTGTCGGATGGGCCTTCAGTATCAGATTGTTCCATATCGCTACCGAAATGAGGGCAAGTTTTATGGAAGGATGGACTTCCAGCGTCGGACTCATCAGTGCACTGCCGAAACACGGACACACTTGGGGGGTTTTGCTTTTGAAAGTGACAGCCGGCTCAGTTTTTCCTTTAAGTTTCGGGACCCTTCTGTATTTGTCCAGCTGTGGCTCAGCACTTTGGAGGTTCACAAAGTACCGAGAATCTTTATATTGGACTTCATGCACACCGAATGGCTGGATGTCTCCATCAATGCGTCTTTCTTCTCCATTTTTGGTATATTTCATGCACTGATGGAGAGTTGACGGAACGATGCCGTAATCATGGAGCCACGGCCGTCCCAAGAGAATTTTATAAGACATGTCAGCGTCGATCACGTATATCTTATCTTCGGTTTGCAGATCCCCAAATTTGATTGACAGAGCTATAAACCCCAGAACTTGCTGGCAGTTTTGATTGAAGTCTTGAATGACAATCTTTTCCCTTGACAGGTGTCGGACGTCCATTGACAAACTCTTCAGAGTCCGCAAGTTCATGATGTTCAATAAGGATCCTGGATCAATCAATATGCGATTAATCCGATCTCCGTCGCTGTACCCTGTCACGTAAAACGGCCGGTTATGCTCAGCTATTCCCAGTAGCAGGTCTTCATACTTAAACATCACCGCGGCGGTATCCAGGGTGTACTGGGCTTCTTTCATATTAATTTCCGCAAAGCGAGCCTGGTACCGCTCGGGGTTTTGTAAAGCGTGAATGAGAACATCTTTAAGCTCTTTAGATAGAACTAAGGCATCGTAGATGCTCAGGAGAGACGGAAGCTTTCGGAGATGAGCCAAGACATTATAGTCCACCGAAGAAGGACTCGAATTTTCATGAGCCGGCACTCCGCCATTGTTCCCCTCCGAAAGACGCGGCGGAGACGCGATGTACGTCTTGCTTGAAATTCACGGCAGATGCTAATTGGTGCTATCCGTCCACCTCTCCGAAGATGCCACGTTGATTTATGACACCATGTATCGAAGGTTTAAACGGATGCGACCGATGCAGCAGACTTCGTCAGATTCCCCCTCGTTTGAGGGGTTTCTTTGATTGTGGGGGCGCTCTTCCCTGCAGGCGCAAGCCCCTGCAGTTAATTACCCTACTGCATCGCAGTAACAACTTTCTCCTTCTCCAGACGGTCACTTCGTGTCGTGGGTGTTTATTTTGTTTGTGGTTGCCCGTGGATTGTATACGGATACTAATTTATATTGTCGCCCGTAGGACGTGGATTAGTCCAAATACGTATTTTCTTAGATTTGGGTTTGGGGTTTTGGTTTAAGGATACGTTAGTCTCATTTTAGACTAAGATCAACTTAAACGTTCGTTAAGGACACGTTAGTCTAATTCTGGACTAAGATCGACTTAACGGGATCGTTTAGATCCGACAAGAGAGCAATTGGGCTCTATTGTTTAGTTTAAAGACATTGAGGTCGATAATTAGTTTAAGGACATTACGGTCCATCATAGTCCGTGGAATGTATGGCTGTCGGGACCCATCGCCTCTCTGAAGACGTTGAAGTATTACAATGACATATATCAGAGGAGTTAAGAGATGTACCCTTGAACCAATGTTGGTTGGGAGATCTATAGTCCAATTTGAGACTAAAGTCTGTTTGAAGGTTTATGAACATAAGGGCTCAGTTGATATGAGTTGAACATTTTATTGTTCTGGCTATTGAGCCTTTATTTAGGCTTGGCCCTTTTAATAATGTATAGCATTTATCAGAAACAAATATTTTCTGACAGTGTGCCACGTGGCGCGTCAGGCGCTTCGCGCCAAGGAAAGAGCGCATTGCGCTTCTATTGGATAGTTCACACGAGGAGGACACGTGTCGCGCTTAGCGCTGAGCACTAGTTTGTTGGCGCCTTGCGCTTTTAATTTATGAGCACGCTGCGGTAGTTTGTTGGCGCACCATTGAGTGACACGTGGCGCGCTTGGCGCTGAGCGCCAACCTAGGAACTCAGTGCGCTGTATTCAGAAGCGCAAAGCGCAGATCGTGTCTATGATTGACACGTGGCATGTTATGGCGCTGACCGCTAGTCCAAGGAGCACAAGAGCGCAGTTCATGAGTGCAAAGCACTGTCCAATAGCGCAGAGTGCATTTGATCAAATTTATGATCTGTGAACAAATTTATGTTCTTTTTTTTTTAAAGGAGGCTTTGCCTCAAGATTCAAGAACAAAGTTCTTGTTTATAAAAAGGGCTTTGCCTTTGTAGATCAAGGATCTGTGAATGAAGTAAATACTTCTTTTATCTTTATGATTAGATCTTTTGATTTTTTTTATGAGAGACCTTAATCTGTTGTAGATCTATGATCTTTTAGAAGATAGTTCTTCTGTTTTAATGAGATGATTTCATCTCTGTTGTTCAAGAATTAATTCTTTACCTTGAAGAAATGATCTTCGTTTTCTAAAAGCTTGCTCTTCTTTTTTTGAGTTTTCTCAAAGTTTGTAGGTTTTTTTTTTCTATATGAGACTTGAAGTCTTGGGGCCTTTATATAGGGCCAGCTCGTTTGTTAAATCAGTTAAAGAGATCTTTCTCTGATTGATTTGGAGATGTTTGCCCACCATTGGATCTTTGATCCTAGAGCTTCTATTTTACAGAAGGTAATCTTCTTGTTTTTAACAAGATTGAGAAAATCTTTCCATAACAGAACTTATTCTATCTTTTGGTAATTTTTATTTACCATTGGATCATTGATCCAAAGGTGCTCTGATTTACAGAGCCCAATCTTGTTATTTGGAACGATTTTGAGGAATCTTTCCTTAACAGAATTTAGTTTCTGATTAATTAATGATTTATCATTATTATTAGATCTTTGATCTGACGGTTGGGGAGCTTTTAGTTTCCAGCGCTGGTGCACCCGTGCTTTGAACGTGGCACGCAGCGCAGAGCGCAGCGTAACTGCGCTAGCGCACCCGTGTCTGACACGTGGCGCGCAGCGCAGAGCGCTGTATCTGAAGCGTTGCTTCAACTTTTAAATTTTGAATTTTAAAACAGAGCTTTGCTCTGATTGGGGTGCACTGCCTAGGGCGCAGCGCACCTGGCGCTAGCGCGTCTGCGTTTGACACATGGCGCGCAGCGCACAGAATCTGAAGCGTTGCTTCACAATGTTTTAGCTCTTGGCTTTGAGGCATTTATTACATTCTTTTCATGTGGAGTTTTTATTATTATTTTATTTTATTTTATTTTATTGTTATTATTGGGAGCGGGTTTTGCGCCAAAATTTTGGCGGGAACAAATGCCCCCCACTACTTTGCCCACGTAAGTATGTACGTGGGTGAAGTAGTGCAGACTTATGCATGGCCAAAGAATTGAGGGCTTAGGATACAAGTTTAGGGTCCTTGTAACCTAAGACTTTTTCATATTCATGAGCCGTAAGGATCTCAAGAAGGTTTTTTCTCCCTACTGGTCGAGAGGATCCCGCAGGTGTATTTTCTCCTTAGGAATCGTGAGGATTCCTAAGTGTGTTTTCCCTTATAAGTCGTAAGGATCTTATAAGAGAATTTGCCTTCCTACAAGTCGAGAGGACCCGTAAGCGGTTGTTTCCCTCCTTGTCGATGTTCGAATTCGGAGAGTATGGCCTGCAGATAGTCTATCTTGACCTTCTTGTAGGGCACCGATGGCTTAGGAAACAGGGTTAGGATCTGCCACCTAAGACTTTTCAAATTTATGAGCTGTGAGGGTCTCAAAAGACTTTTCTCTCTACGAGTCGAGAGGATATCGTAGGTGTATTTTCTCCTTAGGGGATATGAGGACTCCTAAGTGCGTTTTCTCTTGAGAGTCATAAGAATATCACTAGAGAATTTTCCCTCTTACAAGTCGAGAGGACTCATAAGTGGTTGTTTCCCTCCTTGTCGAGATTCGACTTTGGAGAGTGTGGTCCGTGAATAGTATGCAAGAGTCCGTTTTGGACTGACTTGCAGGGCCCCAGTGCGTAGGAAACAGGTTTTTTTAATTCCCGCTGCCTAAGGCTTTTCCTCACGAGTCGAGACGAATCGAGCATTTCTCGCAAGAATATCCTAACGTCACAGTTAACCTCTGCTCTTTACGACAGAGGTCCGTTAGGGTCTGTGGTACTAGGGTTTTGTCCGTCGTACCGTCGCGTTGGCTGATGTATTCCTCGATAAGCAACCTTGCTGTTTGAGTAGCCTTGCGACTGTCGTGTCTCTGATCCCTTCGAGGGCTAGACAAGACATCTTCAAGCAATCCTCCTAGGCAGTTTGACCATCAGAAGAGCAAGCGTTAGGAATTTTGCCATACCGCTTTTTACTTGAGGTTAGGCTCATTTTGGAGAGCCCCGATGAGTCATAACCACTCCGCGCTGGCGTGGGATGATCTCCGATAGTCTTTCAGGTTTTATATGAGTTGCCGTCAAGACCTTGAAGCTAGGAATTTGGCCTTCGCTTCGTTTGTTGGCATTGCGTCTATTGTATCGAGACGAATGTTGTGGTTGTTTCTAGGTTGTTGGTGAACCGTCGAGGTTTGGAACTAGGGATTTTTCGTGGCTCCATTGTTTGATTATCACGTCTGAATCCTGCTGGAGGAAGAACGCTGTGGTGACATCTCGTCTGCTGTATCGAGACGAACGTCGAGGTGGTGATCACTCCGCGCTGGTGTGAGATGATCTCCGATGGTCTTTCCGGTTTTATATGAGTTGCCGTTAAGACCCTGAAGCTAGGAATTTGGCCTTTGCTTCGTTTGTTTTGTCATGTCCGAATCCTGTTGGAGGAAGGACGCTGTAGTGACATCTCGTCTGCTGTATCGAGACGAATGTCGAGGTGGTCTCTAGGTTGTCTGGGAACCATCAAGATTTGGAGTAGGGGATTTGCCGTAGCTCCGTTTGTTTTGACCGCGAGGTCTTTTGTTGACGTTGTACTTGTATCATGCTGGACTGCGAAGGAACACCATTGTTGACATTGCGTCTGCTGTAGCGAGATGAATGCTGAGATGGAGTTGAGATTTCGCCATCACTCCGCCTTGCTGACGTTGTGTCTGCTGTAACGAGACGAATGTCGAGGTAGTCTCTAGGTTGTCTGGGAACCATCGAGATTTGGAGTAGGGGCTTTGCCGTAGCTTCAGGGTTGATTACAGCGTCTGAATCCTGCTGGAGGAAGAACGCAGTGGTGACATTTCGTCTGCTGTATCGAGACGAACGTTGAGGTGGAGCTGGGATTTCGCCATCACTCCGCTTTGTTTCGACCGTGAGGTCTTTCGTTGACGCTGCATCTGCATCCTGTTGGACTGCGAAGGAACGCAGTCGTTGACATTGCGACTGGTGTAGCAAGACGAATGCTGAGGTGGAGCTGGGATTTTTCCGTCGCTCCGCTTGATGGTGTAACATCTGTGTCATGCTGGAATGAGGAGGCCCACCGTTGTTGGTCTCCAGGCTGCAGATGTGACCATTGAGATTTGGAACTAGGGACTTTGCCGTGGTTCCGTTTCGTTGCGACTTTGAGGTCGATTGTTGACGTCACGTTTGCATCTGGTTGGTGTGAGGAGAAACGCCGTTGGTGATCTCTAAGTTGTTGATATTGACGTCGAGACCCTGAGGCTAGGGATCTTCCTTTGCTTCATTTGTTGACATTGTGTCTGCAATATTGCGACAAATGTCGAGGTTGTCTCTAGGTTGTCTATGAACCGTCGAGATTTGGCTTCGCTTTCTGATGGAGCCTGTTGGGAAGGTATGGTTCTCTCTTTGTTTGTGCCCCTGGATTGTATACAGGGATCGATGTGATCTCACTTGTAGAGCAAAAAGTTTCATTCTTTCATCATTTTTTATTCTTTCCGCGATGCTCTATCATTTCAGCTTTTTATATCGCGAAAATCGCGATTGCCCAATCATTTCGGCTATTTTTCGCGGTGTCCAATTATTTCGGCTATTTTTCTTTTTACTCGCTGCTTTTTATTGCGAGTTGCCCAATCATTTCGGCTGTTTTTGTATGCATACATTTTTACTTGCTGATTTCGTTGCAAGTTGCCCCATCATTTCGGCTATTTCATATGCATTTTGGTTCGTTGACTGTTTGCCACGAGTATGGAACTTAGAATCTGGTGCCAATCTTAGCATCGGCATCGCTGCGACTGGAATATTTCCAGGAGCGAATCATCATTTGCCATGAAAGGACTTAGAATTTGATACCGACTTAGGCATCAGCATCGCTACAACTGGGATATTGCCGGGAGCGAATCATCATTTGCTTCTGTCGATGTCGAACAAAGATGGCTTAGCAAACAGGGTTAGGATCCCATCGACTAAGGCTTTTGACTTCATGAGCCGTAAGGGTCTCATAAAGGTGTTTCTCCCTACGAGTCGTGAGGATCTCGTAGGTGCTTTTTTTCCTTAGGAATCGTGAGGATTCCTAAGTGTGTTTTCGCTTATAAGTCGTAAGGATCTTACAAGAGTGTTTTCTCCTTGCAAGTCGAGAGGACCTTCAAGTGTTTGTTCACCGTATGAGCATATCCCTAGTCGCTGGTAGGCCTCTGAAATGTTCATTCGTGCCCGTGGATTGTATACAAGGGTCAATATTGAACCGCTTGTAGGGCGGTATTGGAGGTTGTGGGGGCTGGTTAAGAACAGGTTCAGATCCCTGTAGCTTAAGACTTTCAAATCTTATGAGCCGTGAAGGTCCCATAAGAGGATTCTCCTTACGAGTCGTGAGGATCTCGCAAGCGTAATTTCTCCCTAGGGATCGTGGGGATCCCTAAGTGTGTTGCTCTCTTGTGAGTCGTAAGGATCTCACGCGGGTGGTTTCTCCTTACAAGGTCGAGAGGACTTTGCAAGTGTCCTTTAACGAGGTTGCGCCCTTTCGGGTTTTCATAAAACTCGCCGGTAGCCCTGCTGTTTTTACTCACGGAGCCCTTTCGGGTTTTCATCCGTGCCCATTTTGCTTATGGACATACCGTTTTTTTTAACGAGGTTGCGCCCTTTCGGGTTTTCACAAAACTCGCCGGTAGCCCTGCTGTTTTTACTCACGAAGCCCTTTCGGGTTTTCATCCGTGCCCATTTTGCTTATGGACATACCATTTTTTTATCAGCTTCGGGATGCTGCAATCCACCGTTGTTTATCGACATCTCGGTCAATTGCAAGTTTTAGGACATTGTGGTCTGTCGTTAGTTTAGGGACGTTTCGGTCCGACGCCAATTTTAGGACATAGTGGTCCATCGTTGCCGTATTTGAGGCGAATCTCTAGTTTACTGACTTTTCGGTCTATGAGTCTTTCTCTATGAATGAGCACAATGACCCCGGCATATCCATCTTTTCGGAGCATGCGGTTGTGACGGGCTCATCTTCCAGTTTTCGGACAGCGCGAACTTGTCCTGTTGGTATTAGTCTTCAACCCAGTTTTTGAAGACGTACCAGTTTTCGATCGGATGGCCGAATACTTGGTGGTAAGGGCAGTAATTAGGATTATTGACATCATTCAGGAGGAGCTGGTGTTTCGGCTCCGGTAAAGTGATAAGCCTGTTGCGCACTGCTAGTTCGAACAGCTTCCTTGTTTCATCCCGGGGAAATGAGTAAGGACGTTTCAACTTCTCATAGAGGGGTTGCCGCTTGTTGTTTTGACGAACAACCGGTCTAGGGACACTCGATTGTTGTTGAGTGTTGGCGACGAAGGCCGTTTTTTCCTTCTCTTTATCCGTTTTGTTCAATCCCTTGTTTGCGGGTCCGAGATTCTTTCCGGGTAGCGTGCAATTGCACGGCTGAATGTTCTCGCAGCTCCTCAATTCTTTCGTTTCAGAGATGGATTCCTTGAAGAGAGGACCGAGGGCTATTTTTTCGTCGGAGTCGCTCCCGAAGGTGAGAACTCGCGATTCCCCGGGATCAACCTTATGACAATTGCCGGCAATTCTTTTACGCTCATCTGTCGCATTTTTCCGTTGTCTACGAGCTTCACGCTTTGTCCTGTTGAAGTGTTGCCTATGAGCGACATATCCTTGCCACCAACACTTAAAGGAGTTGCAGTCTTCAGTAGGATGTGCGATCTTCTGATGATATAAGAAGAAGTTAGAATGTACGTCCGCTTCATCAAGATGTATACTACCGGGAGAATTTTCTCTGAAAGAGGGCAGTCTCATCCCCATCGATATGGCTTTGGCGAATCGTTTCCTTGTCTTGATCCTGCTTTCATTTGTGGCAGATGTACTTTGATCTGGTGGGAGTGTTTCGACCCTTTTGTCCAGTTGCCGACGTTTGGCCTTTTCAAATATGGCCATCTCACGCTCCCGATCGGCTTTACTTTTCAGATGAATTTCATTCAGGAAGGCGTCGATCATTTCGTCTGACGGCCATAGAGGTTCTGGTTCAGGACCTGCCCCCCGTCTCTTGGTGCAAGGAGCTCCTTTATCGTCTATCGACGAGTGAGAGATCACATTGCAGCTTGCTACATAATCCTCAGGTTCATCCGACGAGTCTTTGTCATCATCTCCGTCCTCAAGGACGTGGCTGAGGAATTCTCGGAGTGTGACTGGGGTCTGCGCCTTCTGATTATATTCTTCCAGTGCGTCAATATGTTTTTGCAGATCCGTGTGCTTGTCCTCCAACTTCACGGGCTTTTGGGTCTTCTCCTTCTTCGAAGACTTTGACGGCTGGATGCGCGAGCTTTGGCTATCACCACCAATCTTTGGAGTTGGGCGCGGCTTCATCATTCCTTCGATGATCTGGGGTTCCAGCGGATTCTTCCACTTGATCGCCGGACATGTCTGGAGATTATTCAGCATCCTTTTGGTTTTGGCCGAGAGGGCCACCTCCCATGGAGCTTCTTCAACAAAAGAGCACGTTGCCCCTGGTGTGTCCGTTTTCTTAGGAGCGTGTGGCTGTGGTGGGTTCACCTTCCAGTTTTCGGATAATGCGAACTTTCCTTATTGGTATTGGTCCTCAATCCAGCCTTTAAAGACGAAGCAATCATCAATTGGATGGCTTACCGTTTAATGGTAAGGGCAATAATTAGGACTATTAGCCTCGCCGGGTTGCAACGGTCGTTTTGGATCCGGCAGATTGATGAGTCTGTTGCGCACTGCCAGCTCGAACAGTCTCCTCGTTTTATCCTGGAGAAACGAGTAAGGACGTCCCAGTCTCTCCTCGAGGGATGGGCGTGGACGCACGTTGTTTTGGCGAACAACCGGCTTTAAGTTGCTCGGCCGTTGTTGAGTGTTGGCGACGAAGGTTTCTTTCCCCTTCCCTTTTTCGTTTCGCGGCTCTGTCTTCGAAGAGGAAGGCCTGTGGCCCATCTGGTCCATTTGAGCCAGCTTGTCAATCAAGCCTTGGAAAGTAGTTGGCTTGAAGAACGTCATGAATTGGGATATAGTCGCTTGAGGGTCAAGAGTACCCACGAACATGCCTACTGCGGGAGCTTCTTCAATGCGCTGCTCGCATTTCGACCATAAATTTCACCACCGTATCGCGTATTGAACCCATGTTTCACCTGGCCTTACCCTGGCGTTGATCAATGCGGTGATCGGGGTGCGCTCGCTGGCGCTTGCAAATCTTTGTGTAAACAGCAGCTCCATCTCCGCAAATGTTTTGACGGAGTCATTTGGAAGTTCGGAGTACCACTCAAATGCCGTTTCTGATAAGCTGCCGACAAATTGGCGAAGCAGCAATTTATCATCACCTCCGGTGTTGCCACATAAAGCCCTGAACTGGGCAACATGCTGGTGGGGATTCCCCGTCCCTTTATACACATGGAACTTAGGGATCTTATATCCCGGCGGGTAACTTATTTGGTCATACCAGCCCGGATAGGGTCACCCAGTTTTCACGACCTGGCCAGATCTGCTGAGCGATATAGTCATCGAGCGCAGCTTTTGAGATGGTCTCCTATTTGGCTGCTGAATGAGCTGGAGGAGGATTGGATGTCTCCCCTCTATCGTCTTCAATAATGATCGGAGGGTCTTCAGCTGGAGGATCCAGCTGTAACATCATTCCTACCATATCTTGGAAGAGAAGAGCCATTTGTTTTATGTTGGCAGCTTGTTCCGCTGCCTCTTTGTCCTTCTTTTCGAAGACTCTGCGTAGGAAGTCAGCATCGGTTTCTTGTTCGTGACGCTGTTCTGATGATGCCTCCGGGCTTTCTTTTGGCCCGGTAAGTGCGGCCATTGTAGTCAGCATCTCTTGAAGCTTCTGCTGTTGCTCCTGGGCTTTTGTCACGGATCGGATGAGCGGTCGGTGACCCGTCGAAGCGCGGCTTTCCTCTTTTCTGGAAGCCATTTAAACAGTATGCACCGTCATGCCCCTAGACTTGGGGCGTTTGGGCTTAGTGTCTTTGTGATCCGCCGTAGTCACAGGGGCTTTCCCTGGCCTCCTTCTCTTTTGAGCGGTTGACGTTGAGGGAGCCGTTGCAGTAGACACCCAGACGGATAACATTTTCTGTGGTTTGACAGGACGGTTCTCTTCCTGCTGGACCTTCAGCTTTTTCTGTCGGCGAGGATAGTCTTGATCAATTACCGACTCTTGGACCCGTCTCCAGACTTTGTAAACTTTGGAGGACAGCCGTTGAGGGGGCTGTTCCGACTTTGTTTCTTTAATATTCTCTATCGGTTGAGGAGATCTCTTAAGCACGGCGGTAAGGGAGTTCCTGCGCACCTTTTTTAGTAATTCGAAGCTATTCCCGGTTGAAACATCAGCATTGACTTTCATCGTTGGGGCTGGTGGAGTTAAACCAGAGGGGGAGTTGCCCCCAACCTTTCTTACTCGGCGCCAATGGCGACGTCGAGCGTATTGAGCCGGTGGCGTTGGTTCGGTGTGGGGATAGCTTTGTCATGCCGCCTGTTCTGATGAGATTCTGTTGTTGGTGTCAGTCTGTCAAAGATAGATGCTTGCTGAGAGGGAACAGCCAATCTTGAGAAGGCCGATTTTCGTACAGGGGAAATGGCCTTGGTTATTTCACGCGGAGTGGGAGTTGAAACAGACAGTCTTGTGAAGACCGACCCCTTAGCCGGAGAAGCCGCCTTGGTGACTTCATGAGTAGGAATAGCTATCCGCTTCGGGATAACGCCTTCTGGTATTGTGGGCTTCTTCATGGGCCCGCTTGAGCTTTGGCCCAGTTTGTTGAAAACCGAGGTATTGGACTTGGACGACCCGTTGAGAGGGGCCGCAGTAGTTGTAAGCTGATCAAAGACTGACTTCTTTGGACCTTCTTGCGACGACATTGGGGCATTGAAGCTCATCGGTGGGAGTATAGTCCCGAAGAATAGCCCGGTGGTGGCCTGAGTCACCTGTTCCACCGGCATAGCGAAGATGGATGCCTCTTGGGGCTCGTAAGTCACTCCTCCGGATGGGACGGAGTGAGGGTTGCAGTTGCAGTTAATGCAGTTTGAAGCTATTGATCTTCTGTCTTCTGCACTGAGTAAGGCACCAAATCTAAGTATCTCAAATCCACATGCAACCATATCAAACCGCGATTCGTTCGCGAACACGACACACGAAGTGTGGAGTGCAAAGAGGAAAAGGTCCCACCGGGCGTGCCAGAATCCATGCCCCTCCGAAAGACGCGGCGGAGACGCGATGTACGTCTTGCCTGAATTTCGGGGCAGATGCTAATTGGTGCTATCCGTCCACCTCTCCGAAGATGCCAAGTTGATTTATGACACCATGTATCGATGGTTTAAACAGATGCGACCGATGTAGCATACTTCGTCAGATTCCCCCTCGTTTGAGGGGTTTTTTGATTATGGGGGCGCTCTTCCCTGCAGGCGTAAGCCCCTGCAGTTAATTACGCTACTGCATCGTAGTAACAATTTTCTCCTTCTCCAGATGGTCACTTCGTGTCGTGGGTGTTTGTTTTGTTTGTGGTTGCCCGTGGATTGTATACGGAGACTAATTTATGTTGTCGCCCGTAGGACGTGGATTAGTCCAAATCCGTATTTTCTTAGATTTGGGTTTGGGGTTTTGGTTTAAGGATTCGTTAGTCTCATTTTAGACTAAGATCAACATAAACGTTCGTTAAGGACACGTTAGTCTAATTCTGGACTAAGATCGACTTAACGGGATCGTTTAGATCCGACAAGAGAGCAATTGGGCTCTATTGTTTAGTTTAAAGACATTGCGGTCGATAATTAGTTTAAGAACATTACGGTCCATCATAGTCCGTGGAATGTATGGCTGTCGGGACCCATCGCCTCTCTGAATATGTTGAAGGATTACAACGACAAATATCAGAGGAGTTAAGAGATATACCCTTGAACCAATGTTGGTTGGGAGATCTATAGTCCAATTTGGGACTAAAGTCTGTTTGAAGGTTTATGAACATAAGGGCTCAGTTGATATGAGTTGAACATTTTATTGTTCTGGCTATTGAGCCTTTATTTGGGCTCGGCCCTTTTAATAATGCATAGCATTTATCAGAACAAAATATATTCTGACAGTGCGCCACGTGGCGCGTCAGGCGCTTCGCGCCAAGGAAAGAGCGCATTGCGCTTCTGTTGGATAGCGCACACGAGGAGGACACGTGTTGCGCTTAGCGTTGAGCGCTAGTTTGTTGGCGCCTTGCGCTTTTAATTTATAAGTGCGCTGCGCTAGTTTGTTGGCGCACCAGTGAGTGACAAGGGGCGCGCTTGGCGCTGAGCGCCAACCTAGGAGCGCAGTGCGCTGTATTCAGAAGCGCAAAGCGCAGATCGTGTCTATGATTGACACGTGGCATGTTATGGCGTTGAGCGCCACTCCAAGGAGCGAAAGGGCGCAGTTCATGAGTGCAAAGCACTGTCCAATAGCGTAGAGCGCATTTGATCAAATTTATGATCTGTGAACAAATTTATGTTCTTTTTTTTTTTTAAAGGAGGCTTTGCCTCAAGATTCAAGAACAAAGTTCTTGTTTATAAAAAGGGCTTTGCCTTTGTAGATCAAGGATCTGTGAATGAAGTAAATACTTCTTTTATCTTTATGATTAGATCTTTTGATCTTTTTATGAGAGACCTTGGTCTGTTGTAGATCTATGATCTTTTAGAAGATAGTTCTTCTGTTTTAATGAGATGATTTCATCTCTGTTGTTCAAGAATTAATTCTTTACCTTGAAGAAATGATCTTCTTTTTCTAAGAGCTTGCACTTCTTTCTTTGAGTTTTCTCAAAGTTTGTACGGAGGTTTCTCTATATGAGACTTGAAGTCTTGGGGCCTTTATATAGGGCCAGCTGATTTGTTAAATCAGTTAAAGAGATCTTTCTCTGATTGATTTAGGGATGTTTCCCCACCATTGGATCTTTGATCCTAGGACTTCTATTTTACAGAAAGCAATCTTCTTGTTTTTAACAAGATTGAGAAAATCTTTCCATAACAGAACTTATTCTGTCTTTTGGTAATTTTTATTTACCATTGGATTATTGATCCAACGGTGTTCTGATTTACAGAGCCCAATCTTGTTATTTGGAAAGATTTTAAGGAATCTTTCCTTAACAGAATTTAGTTTCTGATTAATTAATGATTTATCATTATTATTAGATCTTTGATTTTACGGTTGAGGAGATTTTAGGTTCCAGCGCTGGCGCACCCGTGCTTTGCACGTGGTGCGCTGCTCAGAGCGCAGCGCAACTGCGCTAGCGCACCCGTGTCTGACACGTGGCGCGCAGCGCACAGCGCTGGATCTGAAGCGTTGCTTCAACTTTTAAATTTTGAATTTTAAAACAGAGCTTTGCTCTGATTGGGGTGCGCTTCCTAGGGCGCAGCGCACCTGGCGCTAGCGCGTCTGCGTTTGACACGTGGCGCGCAGCGCGCAGCTCACAGAATCTGAAGCGTTGCTTCACAATGTTTTAACACTTGGCTTTGAAGCATTTGTTACATTCTTTTCTTGTGAAGTTTTTATTTTTATTTTATTTTATTTTATTGTTATTATTAGGAGCGGGTTTTGAGCCAAAATTTTGGCGGGAACAGCCATCTTCTTCATTAGCGACTTATTTTTCCTTCCCTTTTGGGGCGTTGCCTTTATTCGGCGGTAGAGCCCTGTCACTTCTGAGCAGGATTTGGTTGGCCCTTGTGGCGAGCTCCTCGTCCTCTTCGAGAAAACAAAGCTCCTCCTCAGAGTCGCTGTCCAGATGGATGGCGTAGCAGGTTACTATAGGGATCTCTTCATTGGAGTTTTCTTCTAGCTCCTCTAGAATCTCAGCCGCTTCTACACTGAAGAACTCCTTCAATTGAATTAGAGTCCTTTCCATTTGTTCACAGTCTTCGAGGGAATCGATATATTTTTGAATGGTCGATCTCCCTGCAGACTTCTTTTCGCGTCGAGCTGCACTTTTCTTCTTCTTGAGCTTTTTGGATTTTGAGCCTGATTGAGCCGAATTGGCAGCTGGAATGGTGGGCTTCTTCTGCCATTCCCATTTTGTTCCGGGCCCTTTCTGAAGTAACTTTAGCATCTTATTCGTCTTATTAGATATGTGCGTACTCTACGGAGGCTGCGGTGAGTAAGTTTAATTTCTCAGGGCAGCGGGTTCAGCTGTCTGCTCCCAGAAGGCTTCAGCTTCTGTGTGTATAAAGTTGGTGGTTGCAGCTTGATTGTTCACCAACACACTCTTGGACAGCTCGATCTCTCCAGCCTTGTACTGCTTCTCGACCCAGTCTTTGAAGATATAGCAAGCCTCGATCGCATGGTTCACTACTCTGTGGTACGGGCAATACAGGGGATTGCCAGTCATTTTTGCTTCGTAGGGTCTCTTCGACTCCGGAAATTATAGACCATTGTTCAAGGCATCTTTGAATATCTTGTGGACCTTGTCCCTTCTGAAAGAGTAAACCTTGTTCTTTTTCTCCTCTAGGGAAGGCCCTTCTCCTCCCAGCACTGGATTTCGAGACCGGTTGGTTTTGGATTCGCCTGCCTTTTGCCTGTCTTCATTATCAGACGCATTGAAGACATTGGTATTGCTGGAATTCCCGCTTCTACGGTTATCGTCCCTTTTGCTCTTCCAAGTCTTGTCTCTCTGAGAGTCCGAGGTAGACTCTTGCTTCGAGCGTTCCGGCATTTGGACTTTCTTGGTCAACTCCTGAAACGTCTTGAGGCCCGCGGCACACGAATGGGACCATCCAATTGCCGAGGTTCCTAATGAGATGGCTGATGGACTGGTCCTGCTCCAGCGGCGGTTCGCACTTGACCGTGAGATTACGCCATCGGGCGATAAAGTCCTTGTTGCTTTCATTTTTCCCCGGCTTGGTTCTCATGAGGTCAGCGATGGAGATTTTGTCACCGATGCTCATGAATCTTTGACGAAACAGAGACTCCATATGGGCAAAAGTAATGACGGACCTATCTGGTATGTTTGCGTACCAGTCGAAAGCAACACCGGTCAGGCTATTGACAAACTGACGAAGAAGAAGCGCATCATTGCCCCCTGTATTTCTGCATGACGCTTTAAAGTGGGCGACGTGCTGATTTGCGTTTCCCATCCCGTCAAATCTTCTGAATTTAAGAATGACATAATCGTTGGGGAACTCGATCAGATCGTACTGTACGGGATATGGCCGCCCACTACTGCCAATTTTTTTCTGAGCTTCGGCTTCGGCTACCAATGTTCTAACCTTGCTAGTGACCAAATCCATTATCCGATCTTGTGTTAGCGGGATAGTGCTATCTAGGGCTAAGGCGTCCCCAGAAGCAGAATGTGGCTGGCTTTCATGCGGCTCACCCAATCTTGGGCCCAAGGGGACATGCATCGGTTGCTTCGGGTTGCCATCACCCAGCTCATGAGTAGAGACATATGCCTGATTGGAAGGCGCTCGAGCAATTTGAGCCATGAGCTGCATCACAACATTCGTCAGGTCGTCAATTTTGGAGTAAAGCTTGGCCATTTCTTTATATTTGATCCTGAGCTGTTTTCGAAGCTCTTGAAGCAGCTCTTGCTCTGCGGTCCTGGGGCGGAAAGTCGGCTCTTCGTCACTGTCCAAGATTGACTCTACCTGAACTGAGGGGTCTTTCTGCCTATCATCCTCATCGAGAAGGTTTTCATCATCCAGCGGAGACAACTGTTCTTGGGAAGAGGCAACCACATTCAAGCCAGATTGGGCTTGGGATGTAGTGGCCCCATCCTTGCTTTTGCTGCGAAGGTTGTCGCTGGGGCGCCCGCCCGCCATATAGACCGTATGGATAACATATCCAACCGTCTTTTTATTATTGGCGGCTGATTTCACGGATCACTGTCTTGAACCTCCTGTTTCAGTAACGGGCAGTCGACTGAAGGCGGTTGGCCTGGCCGGATTTTTGAATGGTGCCGACTCTTCCTTTTTGGTTTTGCCCCGCTGTTTTCACGCGACACAGAGTGCCTGATAGACTCTTGAAGAGACAGTGTCGTACTTTCCAAGTCGGGGCTGGGACACGTCTCTTTGTAGCAACGTTCGGACCGCTGTCTTCCTGATTCCGGCGGTCATGGCATTTTTCTGAACCCACTCAGAGGTTCGAAGGAATTGCTGATTTTTAAGGCCGACTCAGCCGTCGTCGTGCAGTAACCCTGCTCTTGGAACCTCACAAGATTCCACATGGACGAAGTCCCGGCCCTCTTGTTGGCTCGATACCTAAGCCTCTTCTGCCTTAACTTTTCTGTTTTAAGCACTTGGCAGACTTCGGCTCTTCGGGAAGACGCCGTAGACCGATTGACATATAGGCCAAAGAAGATGCTCGTTCGCATGATTGTCGAGGGCACCATCTGAGCTTGCTGGAGCTGCTTTGTGGCCCCATTGGTGTTGACGGCCTTCCCCCAGTTGGAACAGTGGAGAGCCATTCGAATACAGATTTGCATTTGGGGTGGGATGCTTTGGCAACCACAACGTTCGGCCTCTTGCCCCTTGAGGTCGGTTTGGCCTTTTAGTTTGCCATGACCTCCGCCAGATGAGCGCTTCCAGCAGAGTAGATGAAGACGGAACCAAATTGACGGGGTGGCTCCTCCCATTGCCGGCTGAGACTGGCAGGGAGAACCACGCGGGCATTGATATTGACCACGATTGGGGTCGCGTTGGAAGCTGAATTCATCTTAGGAGACAACGTCGTTGAAAGTTGATTACTACACGAAAAAACATTATTTCAGTACAAATATCGGCATATATGTTAAATGAGTTCGCATGAACACTTGACATGAGATATAAGAGGAGAAAAAGGTCCCAACGGGCGTGCCAGAATCTGTAGGTGTTTTTCGTCACCCCATTGAGATGGGAATACGCGCGCGCTTGTCAAGCGTATTGCAGATTCCCCCTGCCTATGGTAGGCTGGGGTTTGTTGATTGTGGGGATCCGAATCTCCGGCAACCGCAGACTAAGCTGCCGTTAATTACCCCTCGCTTTTGGAGCAAGAGAACCTCCGATTGATGGGTCAAATAGGTCATGCGAACTCAATGTGCAGTGTTATGTTTTGAAGGGGTTTTGGATATATCGGAGGCCCCGCAGAGTTTTTACGGGGTTCCCGCTACCCGGATAGCGGAGTGGGGGTCAAGAGGGCTAGCAGCCCCCTTGCGGGGTGCGGGGCAGCGCCCCGTTAAAAACTTTTCCTAGCAGGGGATATATTTTGAGTGTAGAGTGTATGAGAAATGAGGGGTGAAGAGCGTCTTAAAGACGCGTGCATGGCACGTGGGTACTGGTCGCCCATGGGTCACGTGCCTAGCGCGTGGGTGCTAGGCGCCCGCGTGTCACATGCCAGGCGTGTGGGCGCCCGCAGGTCACGTGCCTGCCGCGTGGGCGCTTAGCGCCCGTGGGTCACGTTCCAGGCGCATGGGCGACGGGCGCCCGCGGGTCACGTGTGCGGTACGCATTGGCACCGAACGCCAGCGGGTCACGTGCGCGGCACGCGACCGCCGGACGCCCGCGGGTCATGTGCACAGCACGCGACCGCCAGGAGCCAGCGGGTCACATGCACGACACGCGACCGCCGGGTGCCAGCAGGTCATGTGCAGGACACGCGGCCGCTGGGCGCCGGGCGCCCACGGGTCACGTGTGCGGCACGCGACCGCCGGGCGCTAGCGGGTCACGTGCAAGACACGCAACCGCTGGACGCCGAGCGCCTGCGGGTTACATGCGCGGCAAGCGTGGGTGATGTGTGCCCGCGGGCCACATGCGCAGTACGCGACCGCTAGGCACCCGCGGGTCACGTGCACGGCACGCGTGGGCGCCCGCGGGTTACATGCACGACACGCGATCGCAGGACACCAGTGGGTCACGTGCGCGGCACGTGACCGCTGGGCGCTAAGTGCCCGCAGGTTACGTGCACGGCACGCGACCGCTGGAAACACCAGCGAAAAAGGGGCTTAGCCCCTGGGCTAGGAGTTGAACTCCCAAGGGATTTTGAGTGGACCACCCAGTCTTCCTCTTCTTGATCGGCTGGATCTTGGAGCAAAAGGGGTGAGACTTAAAAGTCTCCCCTTTTCGAGATCCGATTGAAGATCCGAGCTCCCCTTCATGGGTTTTGTGGTGAAAAACCATTTCTTTTTGGAAAAGGGAAGAGTTAAACTCTTTATTTAATTTTAAAAAGGGGAAGGTTTTAGAACCTTGAGAAAGGAGAAGGAGGCACAAGCCCTAAAATTTTTGAGAATGCAAAAAGTTGTCATAGGTATTTTCATCATGTTTGCCTTTATAGGCTACACACTTTACATGCAGCCCCTTGGGCTTTGCCAAATGATGCTTGTGCCACCCTTATGCTTTATGTGCTTGTTTCTTTTTGCACATAAGCCATGGGGTTTATAAAATTTTGGCTTTCTACCCATTTTACATACATTTATTTTATAAAAAGAAAATAATTACATTAAACCAATTTATTGCTTCATCCCTTTTGTCACGGGGCCGGTCCCTTCTATGCTCGATCCTGACATGGGCTTAGGCCCGCTTGGCTTGGAGTTGACTTTGATTTTGACTTGGTCGACTGGGGTGTAAATTTTGACCCCAACATACACGTTTCGCCCGAAGCTGGGAAACCCTCTGCGTGGGACTCTAAAGACTCGACAGTACGCTGGCAATGAGTTTAACCATAAGCGCGTCTGCGGTACTAGCTGCATGTAACGTCTACCCAGGCATCTGTCGATAAGAAGGTCGATGAGGAAACTCATCCGTACCCCTACTGAGCCTGTTTGTGGCAATCTCCGTACAGTCCGGTCTGTTCGCCTAAGAGTGTCTCATATCGGTCCTAGGGGGGCGACAAGCGTCAGACCCCTAATAGAGCAATAAGTCGTGTTGGAGTGCGGCCAAAAACACCCTGAGAAACTACTAGAATCCCTACCAGCAAATATCGCTTGCCCTGGCCAGGGACTTTGTGTAATAGCTTTCCAAACACAGCGAGACATCAACCCCCAATACCGGGAGAGATGAATCCTATCTAACCGCCACTGCCTCCAAGTGCTTCGGGAATGCACCCAACTACTACCTGTTTGCACGACTCAGCAGAGCCGTGGTAGGGTAGTAATCTTAGAACAGTGGGAACACACTTGAAGCGAAGTAGCAGTGTCAAATCGACGGACTAAGCTGTACTCATGTCATCTGGGATCTGCTACCTGACGATAGGTATATTACTGTAGGGTTACTAGGCACTGTCACAAGGGTCTATAAGGCATCAACCATGCCCAATTTAAAATTTAGACATGCCGAACAACCTAAAGCGAGGATCTTTGCTAGATAATTAGGGTTAAACATGCAAGTAAACAACTTTACTTCTAAGAGTTAGGGATTACAACCTTTGTAGTCCATTCCTTCACTTCTAAAGCTCCGTGTTGAGGTCCCTTCGCTGCGATCATTGAGTACCCAGACTCAAGAGAGGCTCCATGAAGAGAAAAATGCAAACTTGCTTCCGATCTTCAATAACTAAGATGATCTACCTTGAAGAAACTCAAACCCAAGCTCTTGCTTTGCTAATCAAGTATTAGCAAAGCAAACACCCTAATCTAAGTGGCTAGAATAGATTAGGATGATGAAGTAGGAATTTAGCTCTCATTTTTTTTCTTTATCTCACTCAAAATCATCACATATGAAAAGGCTAGTGAAGCTTTTCATCAAGCAAGAAAGAAGAAGAAGATGATCAAATCCTTTTGTGATGAATAATGAATCAAGTGTGAGGTTAGAATTACAACCATGGGTTAAGTAAGAAGACTTAACCCTTGTAGAGATTTAACTATAGTTAAAGGGCTGGGTTGGGTTAAAGAAATATCTATGCAAAATATCACAAAATATCAAGGTCAAAGTCAAAGCTTCAAGAAGCTTCTTGAAAGCTTCATGAAAGCTTAACCCTAATCCAAACCCTAACCATATTTAAACTCCACAAACGGTGTTGTATTTATAACCATAACATGTTATAATATTATATATCACATATACAATATTTATTGTAACAAAATAAAATAATACAATTAACATATATCACATATATATATCAATGTATTGCCCGAGTGAGAAAAAGAATCTTTAAGTGAGCTTATATTAATTAATGTAATTTAACATATCAAATATATAATTATATATTAAATTATCGAATCAACAATTGATCCGATAATCCCGCTATTTCACAAATAACCGACTAATATAATCTGTATCAGTTCATCGAATCAACACTTGATCCGATGACCCGGCTATATCACATATACCCGGCCGATATCTCATATCGCGAGAATCTAATACGGTATCACATACACGTATTGTTCTCGGTCCCGCACATATCAAATATGTGCTCCTACTCCGTTTTGCCTGAGCCAGGAAATCTCTGCGTAGGACTCTAAAGAATCGTCTAAACGCCGGCAGTAGGTGATGATCATATCAAACACCCACAAGCTGCAAGCGGTCAGCTAAACATAACAGCCACCTAGGTATTGAGCAATCAGAAGATCAACAAGCAAGCCTGTACATTCTCCCGTGAATCCAACCAGTAACACTCCCGTACAGTCCGGTCTCTTCGTCTGATATGCCGCATATCTCGCCTAGGGGTGGTAAACGTCAGACCCCAGTAGCTTGATAAGTCGTGTCGATATGAGGTCTATAACAGTTCAAGAAACTACTGATAACACTTACCACTAAATCTCAGCAACCCTGGCCAGGGATTTCCGGTTATAGCCAATCGTACACAGCGCAACATCAACTCCCTATACCGGGAGAGATGGAACCCCTCCTATCGCTTATTGCCTCCATGTGATTCGGGACTGTACCCAAAAGCCACCTTTTTGCACGCCCTCTTGGACGTGGTATGATGGAAATCAAAGCACAGTGGGAATCACACAAGACTCTATGACGATCTCGGGTCTACAGACTAACCTGTACCAGTGTCATCAGGGAACTGCCATCTGACGTGAGGTATAATACCATCTGGGAGTTCTCGGCGAGTCCGTCCAGTGTACCCAGTCTCCACTGAGCACCCGTATACCTTCTCTGATGTCAAACACCAATGGATATGGGATCATCCATCGCCCATCATATGGGTCAAGAAGCGCATACGCTAGTCTACTCTGGAGTATCGATGCCCTGTCTCGGTACTCCCACGACTAGGAACATTTGAAGGATGTACTTGGCGACTACACTGTCCCCACTAGTATGATCTACATCATAGTCCTGGTAGTCAAGTACTCATCCTAAGGGCTTCATCAACATGTAACATAGAGACAATCAGAGTACATGTTAAGATAAAGGGCGACCAGATAGCATACTATCACGTCGAGTAGGAAAGTCCTCCCTATATATGTCCAAGCATCCACTACAATATACAACGTATGTATAGTAATGGCCTCTAGGGCATACATATAACTAATAGTCCCCACTACTCTCCTAACCTTGATCTCCCTGGAGATCAAACATCTCCATGATCAGGTGATACTGCCTGAGAATATGTCTGGATCTCTGATGGGATGGGGGTTCCTAGGCATAAGCCACAACTCCATTGTCACACAATGGTAGGAAAGAAATTCATCTCATGAACTCATATATATATATACAGACTGCCTCTTTGGTAGCATCCTTGGTAACGATGTATCTTACCTTTAATCATCTAGTAAGTCACGGTATCTAGCTTGGAACTCTTCCAACATACTGTCCCTCCACTGAGGGTAAAGACAATGCTTACGACTGACATTCTGTCGTCCTTATCACCCTGGAACCTTTCCAGTGATTCTCCCCAGGATCTATTGATACCATCTCACTACAACTAGTGAGAATCCTAACATCCAATTAGATCTATCTCATAGATTCATAACCCAGGATTTAAGAGGTATCACCTTGATCCTATATGGAGAATCTTTGTGATAAGAGGAGATTGACCGAGCGTAGCATAGGAAACTCCTTCCCTATCAAGAGTATGTCATCCACGTACTCTACGAGGATCACCACCATACTCTCTATTACCCTTTTGTATATACAAGGTTCATCTACCATTTTGATAAAGTCAAACTCTTTGACTACCACATCAAAACAGACGTTCCAACTCCGCGATGCCTGGTTTATCACATAAAACAACTTGCACACGTTTCCGCTGCTCCCACTATCTACGAAGCCCTATGGTTGTGTACTTATAGACGCTCTCTTCCAAATCATCATTTAGAAAAGCTGTCATGACACCCAACCGCCAGATATCGTAGTCATGGTATGTAGCAGTGGCAAGTAGGATCTGGATGGACTTAAGCATAGCTTTGGAAGTCTCAACTTTTCCATGTACACCAAGTAATCTTCTCAATATATACTTGCTCTTGATGGGGATTTTACCCTTCAGATAAAGCAACCAAAGTCCATACTTTGTTGGTGTATAAGGATTCCATCTCAGATCGCTAAGCATCCAGCTATTCTCACAGAGTCACCACTCCTGCTGGCCTGCTCGAAACTAGTTGGGTCATCATCTCATGATGCAATCCTTGCTCCCACTGTCATAAAGAAATCGAAGAATCTCTCAGGTGGATGAGGAACCTTACCAGATCGGCGGAGAGGCTGAGGTTCGTTGGAAACTATTGAATCCTCCGGTTTTACCAAATCATCAGCTGCAGTTTGTATAGCTGGAACACCTTCCAGTTCTACCTCAGGACCACTAATTTCTTCACAAGAAATTCCCTTTTTCTCAAAAAGTGGTATGCCGAGAAATAAAACATCTTTTGTTCCTCGGTGTGGTAGAAGATATTCCCTTGCGAATGCTTGGGATATCCAACAAACTTCCACAAAACTGACCTTGCCTCGAGCTTGTAGGGTTGCTAGGCACGCTCACAAGGTTCTACGAGGCATCAACCATGCCCGATTAAAATTTTAGCCGTGCCGAACAACCCGAAGCCAGATCTTTAAACTAGGGTTTAGGCGAAAACTAACATGTTAAACACTTTAACACTAAGTGAGAGGGATTACAACTTTTGTAGATCCGGTCCTTCACTTCTTAAGCTCCGTGTAGATGTCCCCTTCGCTGCGATCATGAACTCCGGACTCTAGATAAGCTCCGCAAGAAGAATGAACGTGCTTGCTACGATGACTTTGAGGCCGAAGATGATTTACGTCGGGGAGACACTAACTCAAGCTATTCCTTCACTAGGTCATGAACTTTGTGAAGAGAACACACTCTACTACATGGCAAGTGGTAGAGGATGAAGAAGTAGGAAGTGGGTTCACTTTAGATTTGATTTTCTCACACTTCTTCTCATGGCACCATTAGAGCTAGCAAGCTTTTCATGGAGCTTGATGAAGAAGAAGATGAAGTGAATAATTCATCCAAAATGAAAACTTATCCAGAGAGGGGTAAACATCGGGGTTTCCGGGTTCGATCGGACTTTAAACTTCGCTCAGACTTCGCCTAAAGCTCTAGCTTGGCTCTGATACCACTGTAGGGTTCCTAGGCACACACATGAGTTCCACAACAGATCAAACATGCCAAAATCAAATTTTTCTATGTGCCAAAGAACCCTAATGCTAGATCGTTATTAGAGGTAAAGGCGAAACAAGCAAGTAAACAACTTTATTGCTAAATGAAAGAGACTAAACTAGGGTTTAGGTGAATGGTTAGGTTAAGAAAAGAAACAAAGTGGTCAAAGCTTCATGACGCTTCAAGGTAAAAACAAAAGAAGCCACCATTTTGTTTCTTGCCCAAAAAGGAATAAAATGAATAAGTAATTAAGAAAAGATAACAAAACCCTAACCATTAACCTAAACAAGGTTTAAAGCATACACACACCCAAGTTTGCATGTATCATCAAACATGATACAATCTAGTGCACAAAAATATATCACATATACTACTTGTGCACATCAAGTGAGAAAATCCATCTTAAGTGAACAAATACTAGTTAATGTAAAGTAATATATCAAATATATAATTATACATTAAATCATTAAATCAACACTTGATTTAATGATCCGGTCATACTGCATATAACCGACTAATATCAAGTGTATCAATGTATCGAATCAACACTTGATTCGGTAACCCGGCTATATCATATATAACCGTCCAATGATACAAATCGCGAGAATAGAATACAGTATCACATACTGGTATTATTCTCGGTCCCGCACATATCTCATATGCACTCCTATTTCGTTTCGCTTGAGCCAGGAAACCTCTGTGTAGGACTCTAAAGACTCGTCAATACGCCGGCAGCAGGTGATGATCATATCAAACACCCACAAGCCGCAAGCGGTCTGCTAAACGTAACGGCCACCCGGGTATTGAGCGATCAGAAGATTAACGAGCAAGCCCGCTCACACTCCTGTGAATCCAACCAGTAACACTTACCGTACAGTCCGGTCTGTTCGTCTGATATGTCGCATATCTCGCCTAGGGGTGGTAAACGTCAGATCCCAGTAGCTCGATAAGTCATGCCGATGTAAAGTCCATAACATAGCGTAAAACTACTGATAACACTTACCAGTAGATTACTGCGACCCTGGCCAGGGATTTCCAGTTATGACCAGTCAAGCATAGCGCAACATCAACCCCCAATACCGGGAGAGACGAATCCCCTCCTATCGCTCATTGCCTCCATGTGAATCGGGACTGTACCCCAAAACCACCTGTTTGCACAACTCAGTAGAGCCGTGGTAGGGTGGAAATCAAAGCACAGTGGGAGACACACAAGACTCTATGACGATCTTGGGTCAACAGACTAAGCTGTACCAGTGTCACCAGAGAACTGCCATCTGACGTGAGGTATAATACCATCTGGGAGTTCTCGGCGAGTCCGTTCAGTGTACCCAGTCTCCACTGAGCACCCGTACACTATCCTTGATGTCAAACACCGATGGATATGGGATCATCCATGGCCCATCATATGGGTCAAGATGCGTATACGCTAGTCTACTCTGGTGTATCGATGCCCTGTCTCGATACACTCTCGACTAGGAACAGTTATAAGATGTACTCGTCGACTACCGTGGCCCCACTAGTATGATCTCATCATAGTCCCAGTAGTCGAGTACATATTTTAAGGGCTTTATCAACATGTAACATAGAGACAATCAGAGTACATGTTAAGATAAAGTACAACCAGATAGCATACTATCATGTCGAGCAAGAAAGTCCTCCCTATATATGTCCTAGCATCCACTAAAATATACATCGTATGTACAGTAATGACCTCTAGGGCATACATATAACTAACAGAGCTTGTCCGGATTTTGATTTTGACATAGGCCGGACAACCCCAAATCTTAACTTCCTTAAGAGATGGGCTCTTTCCATACCATATTACATATGGAGTGGTAGACATTTGATTTGGTTAGAACCCTATTCAATAGGTATGCAACTTCTCAAGTGCATAACCCCAAAAGAAAATAGGCAACTCAGTAGTACTCATCATAGAGCACACCATATCACATAGGGTGCGATTGCTCCTCCCCGATACACCGACGTGATGTGGTGTATACGGAGGAATAATGCTGAGAGAGAATCTCATTCTCCTTTAGAATAGTCCAGGAATTCCATGCTCAAGTATTCTCCTCCTTGATCTCATCAAAGGACATAATACTTTTACCCGTTTTTGGTTCTCGACTTCTAACTTATATTCTGTGAATATCTTAAAAGCTTCGGACTTTTGTTTCAACAGGAACATATGTCTGAATCTTGAGAGATCATCAGTGAATGTAATGAAGAACAAAGAACCGGTCCTGGCATATGTAGACATGGGACTTTCATAGATCAGCATGTATCAATCCCAAGAGTTCGGTAACTCTTTCTCTGTTTCCAATAAACGGAGCTATGGTCATCTTATCTTTGTGACATGACTGACAAGTTTTACAAGATGTAAATCCAAACTAATTTAAATATGCATCTTTATGTAACTTCATCTTGTCAGGTCACATCGATATGACCTAGTCTACAATGCCTCAAGAAGGATTTGTTTATTTCTGAACTCTTCCTCTTGTGTGTGTTCTGTACATTAAGAACTGTAGTTTGATTTAGAACGTCTATGCTTTTAGATAACGTGCATGAACCGATCAACTCTTGATATAGGAAATGTTCAAAACATTATCCAACAATACAAAATTATATTCTACTTTACTAATAAAGAGATTGATATGATGTTGTATATCAGGTTCGGTATCTAATAACATTCGTTCAGAATCAATGTGTTCTGGTAATACAGGGTGATAACTGCCAACAGACTTGGCTGCAACACTTGCATCATTTCCAACTCTTGAAACTTATCACCCGTTCTCAGTTCTCTACCTTTCTGTAGCCTATATAACAAATTACATTTGTGGGATCCTGATCTGGTATCTCATACCCAGGACGTAAAGGATACTGAGAAACGGTTCTCGGTAATGAACACACCCGAAGATGATGTATCAGCATGCACTTTCTTCGTTTGGGCGGCACGGGAATTTTGGTAATCCCCTATTTCCTGCTCTGTCTTATAACAATTATAAGTTGGAGCGGGGACAACGTTCCCTAACGCAGTATAACAAACGGGTTCGGTCAATTCATCCGTATTATTATCTTGATTAAGGCGTGACATGGTTGCTACCTGGAGAGAGATAGAAGAAAACACTTAGCGTATGCTCTTGCAAGATTAGATTGGTTATTAATATATTTAATCAGGATGTCTCCCACTGTTTTAGTCAACTCTTCCTTCAAACCCTAAAAGGAAAGACTAGCTGAGATTAATTAAGCTCTACAAGTTTGCCATTCTTTCAGCCAGGCCAGTACCGGTACTTTGAGGGAGGTTCCCCGTGCTTTCGCACGGACCTAATTAAAATAAACCTCGTTTTCCCAGAGGCATAACCCCGCTGACACCTTTCTAGACACCTACTTGATCGGGTAATTGTAATGTGTAAAACTCTCCCAGGAGTAACTCTTACTCGCAGCGGGTATCGGGATCCAACTATCTCATAGAAGGTATGCAATCTCATTGCAAATTTCAACTCTTGAAATTCCCAATAATATTTTACCCCTAGCAGCTATATGACCTTAACATAGTCAACAAATCATAAGTGCTAGTCAAGTTCAACCCGTCATTTCCCGATTGAATTAAACCCACCCGCACGACCCTTAACATTGTCAACAAAGTCGCACGACTACCCTAATCCAATCGCATCATATACTTATACAGATAAGCACAATCAGCTACCACACACTACGCCTTAACATAGTCAACAAATGTAGCACGAATACTAACTAGTACTTATCTGAAATGACGGAGGGCTACGACAGGTTTTTAAGAAAACCCTGAGCGTAATGAACTTGATATCGTTGTAGAATCGAGTGATTTTAAATGGAGTGTTTTTAAGGCCTTTGCTAGTTTCGCTAAAGAGGTCACTCCCGGTGAAGGGATCGTCGGCTCTTTCCTCATCGAATAAGGTGCATGATATTTCACAAATATCACTATGCAAAGCAAAAACTATAAAAGCAATCAAAAGACAAACCGAGTTTGTAGCATCTGCTAGTTTCGCTAAAGAGGTCACTCCCGGTGAAGGGATCTCGGCTCTTTCCTTATCGAATAAGGTGCTGGATTTTCTATAAAGAACACCGCTGTGCAAAGCAAGAACTAGAGCTACCAGTTTATAAACAAGTTTCTACAACATCTTTAGGTTTCTTTTAGTTTCATTAATCTCATTAATGAAGTCCCATTTTATTATGCTTCACAAGCATTACATTTGAAATGAAATCTGCAATATAACATATATCTCATATATATAATATAAACATTCATCTCAGGCAGTAATATGATCTCGTCACAGAACATTGCAGCAGAAGATAACATATGAAATATTGGATATACTAGGATTTCCGTGTTTTATGCGAGCCTGTATAAAACGCGGATTCCACGGTCGCGATGAATAGCCAAACCCACATCCCTAGACCCCTACAAGAGCGGCAAGCAACATGCTAATTCTAGGGTTAGGAGACCCGATCTCAACTCTTCGAGATGGTCTCCCACTGGACCCTGGAACCCGGTTACTTGTGCTCCCCGCCTTAGGTCTACCTAATGCCGAAAAGTAAATAATATACAATGGTGACATCATCCTCAGCCCGGAAGTGCCCCAATAAAAGAATATTACATACAAATGAATTTTACATGAATGAAAATGAAAAACTCCCATCTCACATAAAACCCTCGGCTATGCAAAACACGACGATCCAATATAACATATCACAGCAACACATAATATCACATATCATCAACGTAAGCAAGCATGCGTATCCCGATTGTCGTTGATGTATAGCAACGAAGCCGGCGATACACCACATACTACGCTTACGGTCACAGAAAAGAAAGTGTAAAACTAAAACAGTTGGAATCCGCAACCTTCTTAGACATCTCATGCCTAACCAAATGAATTTCTTAGACATCGCATGCCTAACAATTATAAACCCCGCATTTTAGTCTCAATATCGAAAACTCTTTTCAATATCAAGTCGGGCAATTCAACAACATTCCCGACATCCTGATCGAATGATCATCGCAAACTTTAGTAGACGGCCGCACCCCCGGATGCCGTCGATGAAGTGCACTAAGGCGGAACACTGCTGCCACGAGCACCCGAACGGATGCTTTTGGCGACGGGGTTCTCCTACAGTCACTTGGTCGGGGCTATGGGATGTGGCTATCTATTAAGTTTACCCGGCGAGTATCCGCGTACGCTACGTGATTGCGACGGACTTTTGATCACATCAAAATCCCATAGCAACCGATCAAATGAGACTAAACTGCTAGATTTATAACATTCAAATTAGTTATCTCACAACTACTTGTGGATTCCAAATATTGTATCACTTTCCAGATAAATAGACAATGTTAAACTTTCCGATCGAATAAACAAACACCCAAGATTTCCCAAATAGCTCAACACTTGAGCGGAGTTCAAAAAGTATCCATCACATGCCACAGTACCAATGGTCCAGCCGTAGAAGGATCAAACCAACGCCTCACATGTGGCAACGCCATACTGCCCCAAACCCTAAGGTTTAGAGGCGGTTCAGACGGTCATATAATCGAGTTAAGGTTTGTGTTCTTCTAGAGGGTCCACCGCGTTACTTGCACGACTATGAATGTTCTTTAATTAAGAAAAAAATTCAATACTTGGAAATTTTTCGGCAGGGGAAAAAGTGAGTTGTTGATATCGGTTCGAACTTTTTAACACGTTCTAAATTACTCGGAAAAACTTAAACGAAGTTAAACTTTCCGATCGAATCAACAGATACAAAAGATCTCCAGAAAACTCAACACTTGAGTATAATTAAAAATTCCCAGAATCATGTAGAAACACCTGCGGATGTTACTGTGAAAACACCTAACCCTAATGCCCCTGTACGGCCGCGGAACCGCCGCGCAAGGAATGGTATTGCCGCGGTTCCGCGGCACTTTAAGGGAATTAGGGTGTAGTTTTTCACAGTAATCCTTAGAATTCCCTGCTTAATTTTCTGAGTATTTTTAATACAGAAAAAATCAACATTTTAAAAAATTTCCAGAGAGGGGTTCAAAACCGACGTTTCGGGGTTCGATCGGACTTTTAACTTCGTATACACGTCGCCTAATGCTCTACCTTGGCTCTGATACCACTGTAGGGTTACTAGGCACTGTCATAAGGGTCTATAAGGCATCAACCATGCCCGATTTAAAATTTAGACGTGCCGAACAACCTAAAGCGAGGATCTTTGCTAGATAATTAGGGTTAAACATGCAAGTAAACAACTTTACTTCTAAGAGTTAGGGATTACAACCTTTGTAGTCCGTTCCTTCGCTTCTAAAGCTCCGTGTTGAGGTCCCTTCGCTACAATCATCGAGTACCCAGACTCAAGAGAGGCTCCATGAAGAGAAAGATGCAAACTTGGTTCCGATCTTCAATAACTAAGATGATCTACCTTGAAGAAACTCAAACCCAAGCTCTTGCTTTGCTAATCAAGTATTAGCAAAGCAAACACCCTAATCTAAGTGGCTAGAATAGATTAGGATGATGAAGTAGGAATTTAACTCGCATTTGTTTTCTTTATCTCACTCAAAATTATCACATATGAAAACGTTAGTGAAGCTTTTCATCAAGTAAGAAAGAAGAAGAAGATGATCAAATCCTTTTGTGATGAATAATGAATCAAGTGTGGGGTTAGAATTGCAACCATGGGTTAAGTAAGAAGACTTAACCCTTGTAGAGATTTAACTATGGTTAAAGGGTTGGGCTGGGTTAAAGAAATATCTATGCAAAATATCACAAAATATCAAGGTCAAAGTCAAAGCTTCAAGAAGCTTCTTGAAAGCTTCATGAAAGCTTGACCCTAATCCAAACCCTAACCATATTTAAACTCCACAAACCATGTTGCATTTATAACCATAACATGTTATAATATTATATATCACATATACAATATTTATTGTAACAAAATAAAATAATACAATTAACATATTTCACATATATATCAATGTATTACCCGAGTGAGAAAAAGAATTTGTAAGTGAGCTTATATTAGTTAATATAATTTAACATATCAAATATATAATTATACATTAAATTATCAAATCAAAATTTGATCCGATAATCCGGCTATTTCATAAATAACCGACTAATATAATCTTTATCGGTTCATCGAATCAACACTTGATCCGATGACCCGGCTATATCACATATACCCGGCCGATATCTCATATCGTGAGAATCTAATACGGTATCACATACACGTATTGTTCTCGGTCCCGCACATATCATATATGTGCTCCTACTCCGTTTTGCCATAGCCAGGAAACCTCTGTGTAAGACTCTAAAGAATCATCAATACGCCGGCAGTAGGTGATGATCATATCAACCACCCACAAGCTGCAAGCGGTCTGCTAAACGTAACAGCCACCCAGGTATTGAGCAATCAGAAGATCAACAAGAAAGCCTATACATTCTCCCATGAATCCAACCAGTAACACTCCCGTACAGTCCGGTCTCATTGTCTGATATGTCGCATATCTCGCCTAGGGGTGGTAAACGTCAGACCCCAGTAGCTTGATAAGTCGTGTCGATATGAGGTCCATAACAGTTTGAGAAACTACTGATAACACTTACCAGTAAATCTCAACAACCCTGGCCAGGGATTTCTAGTTATAGCCAATCGTACACAGCGCAACATCAACTCCCTATACCGGGAGAGACGAAACCCCTCCTATCGCTCATTGCCTCCATGTGATTCGGGACTGTACCCAAAAGCCACCTTTTTGCACGCCCTCTTGGACGTGGTATGATGGAAATCAAAGCACAGTGGGAATCACACAAGACTCTATGACGATCTCGGGTCTACAGACTAACCTGTACCAGTGTCACCAGAGAACTGCCATCTGACGTAAGGTATAATACCATCTGGGAGTTCTCGGCGAGTCCGTCCAGTGTACCCAGTCTCCATTGAGCACCCGTATACCTTCTCTGATGTCAAACACCAATATATATGGGATCATCCATCGCCCATCATATGGGTTAAGAATCGCATACACTAGTCTACTCTGGAGTATCGATGCCCTGTCTCGGTACTCCCACGACTAGGAACATTTGAAGGATGTACTTGGCGACTACACTGCCCCCACTAGTATGATCTGCATCATAGTCCTGGTAGTCAAGTACTCATCCTAAGGGCTTTATCAACATGTAACATAGAGACAATCAGAGTACATGTTAAGATAAAGGGCGACCAGATAGCATACTATCATGTCGAGCAAGAAAGTCCTCCCTATATATGTCCAAGCATACACTACAATATACGTATGTACAATAATGGCCTCTAGGGCATACATATAACTAACAATTACTAACCAGCAGTTCCCCACGGGTCCGTCGAGTGTAACTCATAACCCAATGAGCACCTGCATACTATCTCCAGTACGACGTACTGATGGCTGTGGGACAGACCATCTCCCCTCCTGAGATGAGAAGCGTATACACTAGTCTACTCTGAAATATCAATGCCCTGTCTCGATAATCCTGCGACTAGGGACCTGTGTAAGGATGTGCTTGTAGACTGCCCAGCCCCCACTAGTGTGACTGCCATCACAACGCTGGAAGTCAAGCAAAGATCCTAAGGGCTCTATCCATATGTATTAGTGATACGTTAAAAGAAACATATATACATATTAAGATAGATACAAACCAAGTAGCATACTACTATATCGAGCAAGACTGTCATAAATCCGTGTATATATCCCAAGCTTCCAAAATATAATATACAAACGAGTACTATACAATAATGGCTTCTAGGGCATATTACACTAACAATCTCCCATTTGCACTAAGGCCATGTGCTGGCATATCACAGACCTATCATCTCGAACAACCTCTCGAACTGCGTCTGAGAGATGACCTTTGTGAATGGATCTGCAGTGTTTTCCTCAGTAGCAACTCTCCGTACCTCGATCTCCCGGCGATCCATGATCTCCCAGATCAGGTGATACCGCCTCAAAATGTTTCTGGACTTCTGATGGGACCTGGGTTCCTTTGCTAAAGCTATAGCTCCGCTGTTGTCACAATACAGAGGTATTGGATCAACAATGGACGGAACCACCTGAAGTTCTGTTAAGAACTTCCTCATCTAGACTGCTTCTTTTGCGGTATCAGAAGCTGCGATATACTCCACTTCCATCGCCGAGTCAGCAATGGTGTCCTACTTGGAACTCTTCCAATAGACCGCCCCTCCATTGAGGGTAAAGACATAACCTGACATGGACTTGGAATCATCCTTGTCACTCTAGATGCTGGTGTCAGCAAAGGCCTCGATCTGGAGGTCTTTTCTGCTGTAAACCAAGAACATTTCCTTAGTCCTTCTCAGGTACTTGAGAATGTTCTTTACTGCTATCCATTGCTTCTCCCCAGGGTTTGACTGATACCGGCTTACTACGCTTAGTGCATAAGCTACATCTGGTCTGGTACACAACATCACATACATTATAGAGCTTACCGCAGAAGCGTAGGGTATAATAGACATGCGATCCCTTTCCAAATCAGTCTTGGGAGACATCTCTTTGGAGAGGGTGATTCCGTGACAAGCCGGTAAATTACCGCGCTTTGAATCTTCCAGTATGGTGTCGATGTACCTGGACTGTGAAAGTCCCAACATCCTCTTAGATCTATCATGATAGATCTGGATCCCCAGAATGTAAGAGGAATCACTTAGATCTTTCATGGAGAACCTTTGTGACAAGAACCCTTTGACAGATTGTAGCATAGGAATGTCATTTCCTATCAAGAGTTGTCATCCACGTACAAGACGAGGAATACAACAGTTCATGCTACAATCTTACTATAAATGCATGGCTCATCTGGATTTTTGATAAAGTCAAATTCTTTGACCGTCTCATCAAAATAGATGTTCCAACTCCATGATACCTGCTTTAGTACATAGATGGAGTTAAGCAACTTGCATACTTTCCCGCTGCTCACACTCTGAATGAAACCCTCTGGCTGGTCCATCTATACGCACTCTTCCAAATTTCCATTTAGAAAAGAGATTTTTACGTTCATCTGCCAAATCTCATAATCGTGGAAGGCAACAATGGCAAGAAGGATCCGAATGGATTTGAGCATAGCCAATGGAGAAAATGTTTCATCATTGTCCAACCAGGTCTTTGACGAAATACTTTTGCAACAAGTCTAGCCTTATAGGTTTCAACATGTCTATCTACACCAATCTTCTTTCTGAAAATCCATTTGCAGCCTATGGGTTTTACCCCTTCTTGAGCAATGTCCAAAGTCCATACTTTATTGGTGTACATGGACTCCATCTCGGTCCGCATTGCATCAAGCCATTTTACCGAGTCTTTGCTATGAATGGCTTGCTGGAAGTTAGTTGGCTCATCATTATCAATGATGCAATCTTCTCTATCCCCGTCTACGAGAAAACCATAGTATCTCTCGGTCGGATGAGACAGCCTACTATTCCTGCGGAGTGCCGCGGGAATGTCTTGTTTTTTTCAAACTTCTGGCTCTACCAAGCTTTCAGTAATAGCTTGTGGTTCTGGAATTTCTTCCAGTTCTATTGCGCTCCCACTAGTTTCTTTTTCTAAAAATTGATGTTCCAAAAAGTGGGCATGACGAGAAACAAAAATCTTTTGTTCTTTTACGTAATAGAAAAGATACCCCTTGGAGTTCTTTGGGTATCCCACAAACTTACACAGTACTGAGTGTGCCTCGATTTTGTCCGTATGCTGCTTTTTAACAAAAGCTGGACATCCCCATATCTTTAGATACTGAAGATAGGGTTTCTTCCCACTCCACATCTGATATGGTGTGGTAGGCACAGTCTTGGTAGGAACCTTGTTCAAAAGATATGCAGCTGATTCTAGTGCATAGCCCCAGAATGATCACGGTAACTTAGCATTACTCATCATGGAATGTACCATATCCAATAGGGTTCAGTTCCGTCTTTCCGATACACCGTTGTGTTGTGGTGTGTATGGAGGAGTAAGCTGAGAGAGAATTCCATTCTTTTTTAGGTAATCCAGGAACTCGGCACTCAAGTATTCACCATCTCGATCAGATCTTAGTGTCTTGATACTTTTGCCGGTTTGTTTTTCCACTTCATTCTTATATTCTTGGAATTTCTCAAAGGCCTCGGATTTATGTTTCATAAAGAAGACATGTCCATACCTAGAGAAATCATCCGTAAAAGTAATGAAATAGGAATAACCACTTCTTGCATGTATAGATATTGGACCACACACGTCGCTGTGTATGAGTCCCAAGAGCTCGCTCGCTCTTATTCCGCGTCCAGTGAACAGAGTCTTTGTCATCTTTCCTTTGAGACATGATCGACAAGTTGCATAAGATTGATATTCGAACGAATCCAAATATCCTCCTTTATGTAACTTGGTCAACCTTGTTTCGTTGATGTGACCTAGTCTACAATGCCATAAGAAAGCATGATTTATTTCTGGAGTCTTTCTTTTATGTGTGTTCTGGACATTGAAAATTTATAGTTGGTTTAATACATATATACCGTTGTTTAGAGTACCTGACCTAATCAGACCATGATTAAGGTGGATGTTTACGACATCGCTTACAAATATAAAATCATAACCTTCTTTAGATAACAAAGATACAGAAATGATATAACAAGTCAAACTAGGTACGCAAAAACATTTGCGCAAAACCAAAATATGTCCACTCGTTAATCCAAGATGATATTTCCCTACAGACACAGCATCCACGCTCACTCCGTTGGCAACCCTGAGGGTCATATCCCCGGTCTTCAGAACCCTACGGCTTCTCAGTGCCTGCAAAGAATTGCAGATATGAGATCCTGATCCGGTATCCAATACCCAGGAAGTAGAGTTGATTGACAGACAGTTTTCAATTACAAACACACCTGAAACCGAAACCACAACATGCTTCGGGTCCTTGTTCTTGGCCATCCAAGCCGTGCAATCTTTCTTCCAATGGCCCTTTTCATGATAGTAGAAGCATTCTTCCTTTCCTACTGTCGGTCCCGCCACTTTTACTTTTCCCTTTGCTTCCACCTTACAAAGACCGCCTCTCGGCCTTGTAGGGGCCTTCTTCTTCTTTCCTTTGGCTTTCGCCTTGGACCTAGAAGAGGAAGCTCCACCAATAAGCAGAGCGGGTGTTTCCCTGGATTTTTTCAGGGTGCCCTCAGCACTCCTCAACATGTTGAGGAATTCCAGAAGTTCAACTTCTTTACCTTGAATATTAAAATTCAAGATAAACTGGGCGTAGGTGAAAGGAAGGGACTGGAGAATCAAGTCTGTATACAGCTCGTTCTCTAACGTGGTCCCGAGGTCTGCGAGCTCTTCAATATAGAAAATCATCTTAAGGACGTGTTCCCCTACAGATGATCCGACGACCAAGCTCGCCTGAAAAAGTTTTTTCGAGGTCTCGTATCTTGCGATACTAGATTGCTCTCCATATAATTCCTTGGTATGGAGGAATATGGATTCTAGATCCATATTCTCGTGCCTCCTCTGATGTTCATTGTCCATAAAGGCAAGCATGAGGCACTTGGCCTTCGCGCAGTCAATCTCCCAGGTCTTACGGATTTCCTTATCCGCGACACTGGATTCTGGACCTGGGACGGCGGGGGCTTTAGTAGTGAGGACATAGCCCAACTTGTCATAAGTTATTGCCATATTGACATTCCTGAACCAATCATTATAATTTGGCCTTGTCAATATATTTTTATCTAATAGTAACTTAAGGCCCGTCATGTTTTGGTCGCTGCAATTAGGAGAGAGAGAAGAAACACTTTAGCATGATGCTCTTGCAAATTTAGATTGGTTTTTAGTTTATCTAAACAAGATGGCTCCCACTGTTTCTCGAATCCTTCCTCAAACCATAAAAGAAGAATTAGTCAGGATTAATCTTGTAGGAAAAACACTCATCTCACATAAAAACTTGTATGTAATATTCTTTTATTGGGGCACTTCCATGTTGCGGAAGATATCACCGTTTGTATATTATTTACTTTTCCGCGCTAGGATAGACCCAAGGAGGAGGGCACAAGTAACCGGGTTCTGGAGTCCAGTGGGAGACCAACTCGAGGAGTCGAGTCCGGGTCTTCTAACTCCAGAATTGGTAGGGTTGCTTGCCGCTCTCGTAGGGGTCTAGGGGTGTGGGTTTGGCTATTCATCACGACCGTGGAATCCGTGTTTTATACTGGCTCGTATTGAAAACACGGACGTCCTAATATATCCAATATTTCATATGATTCTTCTGCTGCGATATCTGTGATGTGATCATGTGATGTTCTGTGATAGATACAATATATAGTATATATGATATATTATATAGACGTTACTTATGTTTTACACCCGTGCTAGCCCTGCCCTGCTCTGCCGTTAGTTACCTAACCTAACGGTGCACGAGGGGACATCGAGGCGAATGCGGATGGCATAAGTGTACGTCGTATTTATCTGTGATGTTTAGGTACTTAAATGATGGGACTTCATTAATGAGATTAATGAAATAAAAGAAACCTAAGATGTTGTAGAATCGAATTTCAAAATAAAACAGGTAGCTACAGTTCTTGCTTTGCACTGCGGTATATATGATATATCCTGCACCTTATTCGATAAGGAAAGGACCGAGATCCCTTCACCGGGAGTGACTCCTTTAGCAATAACCGGCAGATGCTACACCCTCGGTTTGTCTTTTGATTGCTTTTAAGAGTTTTTGCTTTGCACAGTGATATATATGATATATCCCGCACCTCATTCGACGAGGAAAGGACCGACGATCCCTTCACCGGGAGTGACTCCTTTAGCAAAACTACAAAAGCCTCAAAAGCACTCCATTTTTAAAATCATTTGATTCTACAATGATATCGAGTTCATTACGCAATAGGTTTTCAGAAAAACCTGTCGTAGCCTCCGTCATTTCAGATAAGTGGTAGTTAGTATTCGTGCTACGTTTGTTGGCCTGCGTCAAGGCGTAGTGTGCGGTAGCTAACTAGTATTTATATGCTTATGCATACGATGCGATTGGATTAGGGTATTCGTACGGCGTTGTTTGGCATGCGTCAAGGGTCGTGCGGGTGGGTCTAATTCAATCAAGAAATGTACGGGTTGAACTTGACTAGCGGACTATGGGTTGTTTGGCATGCGTCAAGGTCATAGCACGCTAGGGGCAAAATATTATCGGGAATTTCAAGTGTTGAAATTTGCAATGAGATTGCATACCTTCTATGAGATAGTTGGATCCCGATACCCGCTACGAGTAATTGTTACTCTTGGGAGAGTTTTATACATTACAATTAGCTGGTCAAGTAGGTGTCTAGAAAGGTGTCAACGAGGTTACGCCTGTGGGAAAACGAGGTTTACATTAATTAGGTTCATGCGAAAGCACGGGGGACCTCCCTCAAAGTACCGACACTGGCCTGGCTGAAAGATTGGCGAACTTGTAGTGTGTAATTAATCCCGGCTAGTCTTTCCTTTTAGGGTTTGAAGGAAGATTTGATAAAAAGCAGTGGGAGCCATCCTGATTAGATAAAATAATAACCAATCTATTCTTGCAAGAGCGCACACTGAGTGTTTTCTTCTCTCTCTCTCCTGGTAGCGACCATGTCACGCCTTAATCAAGATAATAAAACGGATTATTGACCGAACCCGCTTGTTATACTAAGCCGGGGAACGTTGGTCCCGCTCCAACTTATAATTGTTATAAGACAGAGCAGGAAATTGGGGATTACCAGAATTCCCGTGCCGCCCTAACGAAGAGAGTGCATGCTGATGCATCATCTTCGGGTGTATTCGTTACAAAGAACTGTTTCTCAGTATCCTCCGCATCCTGGGTATATGATACCGGATCAGGATCCCAGATATGTAATATGTTACATAGGGCTACAAAAGGGTAGAAAAACTGAGAACGGGGATAAGTTTCATGAGGCAGAAAACGGGGCAAGAGTTGCAGCCAAGTCTGTCGGTCACTGTCACCCTGTATTACCAATACATTGATTCTGAACGAATGTTATTAGATACCGAACCTGATATACAAAATCATATCAGTCTCTTTATTAGTAAAGAAATGATAAAATTTTGTATTAATGGATAATGTTTTGAACATTTCCTATATCAAAAGTTGATCGGTTCAGGCACGTTATCTAAAAGCGTTGATGTTCTAAATCAAACGACAGTTTTTAGTATACAAAACACACATAAGAGGAAGAGTTCAGAAATGAACGAATCCTTCTTGAGGTATTGTAGACTAGGTCATATCAATGCGACCCGACTAGCTAGAGTTACATAAAGATGCATATTTAAATCAGTTTGAATTTACATCTTGTGAAACTCGCTAGTCGTGTCACAAAGATAAGATGACCATAGCTCTGTTTATTGGAAACAGAGAAAGAGTTAGTGAACTCTTGGGATGATACATGTTGATGTATGTAGGTCCCCTGTCTACACATACCAAGACTGATTCTTTATACTTCATTATATTCTCTGATAATCTCTCAAGATTCAATCATATGTTCCTGTTGAAACATGAGTCCGAATCTTTTGAGATATTCACAGAATATGATTTAGAAGTAGAGAACCAAAATACGGGTAAAAGTATTATGTCCTTTGATGAGATCAAGGAGGAGAATACTTGTGCATAGAATTTCTGGACTATTCTAAAGGAGAATGAGATTCTCTCTCAGCATTACTCCTCCGTATACACCATTGCACGATGGTATGTCGGGGCGGAGCAGATACACCCTATTTGATATGGTGTTCTCTATGATGAGTACTACTGAGTTACCTTTTTCCTTAGGGGGTTATGCACTTGAGAAGTCGCATACCTATTGAATAGGGTTTCGATCAAATCAGTTGCCTACCACTTCATATGTGATATGGAAAGGGAAGAGCCCATATCTTAAGTTCCTTAAGATTTGGGGTTGTCCGGCCTATGTCTGAAAAGCAAAATCCGGACAAGCTCGAGGCAACGTCTGTTATGTACAACTGGAAACGTTCCAGCTATACAAACAGCAGCTGATGATTTGACAGAACCAAAGGATTCAGTAGATTCCAATGAACCTCAGCCTCTCCGCCGATCTAGTAGGGTTCCTCACCCACCTGAGAGATACTTCGGTTGCTCTATGACAGTGGGAGCGAGGATTGCATCATGAGATGATGACCCAACTAGTTTCGAACTGGCCATCAGGAGTGAGACTCTGTAAGAATGGCTGGATGCTTAGCGATCTGAGATGGAATCCTTATACACCAACAAAGTATGGACTTTTGTTGCCATATCTGAAGGGTTAAATCCCCATCAGGAGCAAGTATATCTTGAGAAGATTACTTGGTGTACATGGAAAAGTTAAGACTTTCAAAGCTAGACTTGTTAAAGGTTTTCGTCATCAACCAGGCGTGGATAATGATGAAACCTTTTCCAGTACCTATGCTTAAGTCCATCCAGATCCTACTTGCCACGGCTACATACCATGACTACGATATCTGGCGGTTGGGTGCCATGACATCTTTTCTAAATGATGTTTTAAGAAGAGAACGTCTGTAAGTACACAGCCAGAGGGCTTCGTAAACAGTCGGAGTAGCGGAAACGTGTGCAAGATGTTTTATCTGATAAAGCAGGCATCGCGGAGTTGGAACATCTGTTTTGATGGATTAGTCAAAGAGTTTGACATCATCAAAATGGTAGATGAACCTTGTATAAACAAAAAGGTAGTAGGGAGTATGGTGGTGATCCTCGTAGAGTACGTGGATGACATACTCTTGATAGGGAAGGAGTTTCCTATGCTACGCTCGATCAATCTCCTCTTATCACAAAGATTCTCCACGTAGGATCAAAATGATACCTACTAAATCCTGGATTTTAGGATCTATGAGATAGATCTAAATGGATGTTAGGATTCTCACTAGTTGTAGTGAGATGGTATCAATCGATCCTGGGGAGAATCACTGGAAGTGTTCCAGGGTGATAAAGACGACTGAATGTCAGTCGCAGGCATTGTCTTTACCCTCAGTAAAGGGACGGTATGTTGGAAGAGTTCCAAGCTAGATACCGTGACATACTAGACGATAAAGGCAGGATACATCACTACTAAAGATGCTACCAAAGAAGCTGTTTGGGTGTATATTGGTTCATGAGATGAACTATGTTCCTCCCATTATGTGACAATGGAGTTGTGGCTTATGCCAAGGAACGCAGGTCCCATAAGTGATCCAGACATATTCTAAGGCAGTATCACCTGATCATGGAGATGGTTGATCTCTAAGGGATCGAGGTTAGGAGAGTAGACCAAGAGGACAACACGGCGGATCCACTCACGAAGGCCTATTCCCAGAGAGAGACTTTTATGGGATGGTTGAGTATTAGATACTACAACCACTGCTACAGATGGCCCTAGTGCAAGTGGGAGATTGTTAGTTATATGTATGCCCTAGAGGCCATTACTGTACATAGGATGTATATTGTAGTGGATGCTGGGACATATATAGGGAGGACTTTCTTGCTCGACATGATAGTATGCTATCTGGTTGCTCTTTACCTTAACGTGTGCACTGATTGTCTCTCTGTTACATGTTGGTAAAGCCCTTAGGATGTGTACTTGACTACCTGGACTATGATGCGGATCATACTAGTGGGGACATGGTAGTCCATAAGTACATCCTTGAAAGTCCCTAGTCGTGGGTGTATCGAGATGGGGCATCGATATACCAGAGTAGACTAGCGTGTACCTTCTCGACCCATACAGATGGGCGATGGATGATCCCATATCCATTGGTGTTTGACATCAGAGATGATATACGGGTGCTCAGTAGAGACTGGGTACACTGGACGGACTCACCGAGAACTCCCAGATGGTATTATACCTCACGTCAGATGGCAGTTCTCTGGTGACACTGGTACAGAGTAGTCTGTTGACCCGAGATCGTCATAGAGTCTTGTGTGGTTCCCACTGTGCTTTGATTTCCATCTTACCACATCCAAGAGGGCGTGCAAAACGGTGGTTTTTGGGTACAGTCCCGAGTCATATGGAGGCAATGAGCGATAGGAGGGGATTCGTCTCTCCCGGTATAGGGGGTTGATGTTGCGCTGTGTTCGATTGGCTATAACAGGAAATCCCTGGCCAGAGTTGCTGAGATTTACTGGTAAGTGTTACCGGTAGTTTCTCGAATTGTTATAGACCTCATATCGACACGACTTATCGAGCTATTGGGGTCTGACGTTTACCACCCCTAGGCAAGATATGCGACATATCAGACGACGAGACCGGACTATACGGTAGTGTTACTGGTTGGATTCACAGGAGTGTGAGCGGGTTTGCTCGTCGATCTTCTGATCGCTCAATACCCGGGTGGCCGTTACGTTTAGCAGACCGCTTGCGGCTTGTGGGTGTTTGATATGATCATCATCTGCTGCCGGCGTATTGACGAGTCTTTAGAGTCCTACACAGAGGTTTCCTGGCTCAAGCGAAACGAAATAGGAGCGCATATGAGATATGTGCGGGACCGAGAATAATGCGTGTATGCGATACCGTATTTCATTCTCGCGATGAATGTATCGATTGGTTGTATACGATATAACCTAGTTATCGAATCAAGGATTGATTCGATAAGCCGATACATATGATACTAGTCGGTTATATCCGATATGACCGGATCGTTAAATCAAGTGTTGATTTAATGATTTAGTGCATATTTATATATTTGATATATTACTTTGCGTTAACTAGTATTGGTTCACTTTAAAAGGATTTTCTCACTTGAATTGTACACATTGTATATGCGATATAGTTTTGTGCACATGTTTGTATCATGTTTGATGATACATGCTTACTTGGTTAAGTGTAAAGAATCAAACCATTGTTTAAGTTAATGATTAGGGTTTTGATTATTTATTCATTTATCTTTCTTATTTATTCATTTTGGAAAAAGAAAAAGATAAATGAATGGTTGAATGTTTTGTCTTTAGTTGAAGTTTCTTGAAACTTTGACTAAGTCACTCTTTTGTTTTTATGTTTAACCCTAACCATCCTTTTAACCATGGTCTTTTCTCTACACTTAACTATAGTTGAAAGTATGATAAGTATTGATTTATTTTATATAATTATCAAGACTTATCATATCTTCTTCTTCTTCTTCATCTTCTTCAACAAAAAGAGAAAGCTTGCTACTCCAATGGCAAGTGATGAAAACTAGTGAGAAATCCAAAACTAAAGTCTACCCACTTCCTATTTCTTCATCCTCTACCTCTTGCCAAGTTGTATAGGGTGTTTACTTCACAAGTTTTCAAAGCTTGGTGAAGTTGGAGCTTGTTCTTGTGATGCTTCGACGTAGATCATCTTCGGCATCGAACCGACGATCAAGCCCGCCTATTCTTCGATGATGCCAATGCTAGAGTCAAGGGTTTGATTTGGACAGCGGAAGGAGATCACCGCGGAGCTATGGAGGTGGAGCACCGGATCTACAAAGGTTGTATTTCCGTTTAAACTTTAGTTAAGTTGTTAACTAGTTTGCTTTTCGCCTAGACATCTAGCTAACGATCCGTAGTCTAGGGTTTCTCGGCACCGTAATTTTTGAAACGGGCATGGTTGATGCCTTGTGAAACCCCTTGAGAGTGCCTGGGAACCCTACAGTGCGCGGATACTCGCCGGGTAAACTTAATAGACAGCCTCACTCCATAGCCCCGACCAAGTGACTGTAGGAGAACCCCGTCGCCGAAAGCATCCGTCCGGGTGCTCGCGGCAGCGGTGTTCCGCCTTGGTGCACTTCGTCGACGGTATCGGGGGTGCGGCCGTCTACTGAAGTTTGCGACGAGCATTCGATCACTGTAGGGTTCCTAGGCACTCTCAAGGGGTTTCACAAGGCATCAACCATGCCCGTTTCAAAAATTACGGTGCCGAGAAATCCTAGACTACGGATCGTTAGCTAGATGTCTAGGCGAAAAGCAAACTAGTTAACAACTTAACTAAAGTTTAAACGGAAATACAACCTTTGTAGATCCGGTGCTCCACCTCCATAGCTCCGCGGTGATCTCCCTCCGCTGTCCAAATCAAACCCTTGACTCTAGCATTGGCATCATCGAAGAATAGGCGGGCTTGATCGTCGGTTCGATGCCGAAGATGATCTACGTCGAAGCATCACAAGAACAAGCTCCAACTTCACCAAGCTTTGAAAACTTGTGAAGTAAACACCCTATACAACTTGGCAAGAGGTAGAGGATGAAGAAATAGGAAGTGGGTAGACTTTAGTTTTGGATTTCTCACTAGTTTTCATCACTTGCCATTGGAGTAGCAAGCTTTCTCTTTTTGTTGAAGAAGAAGAAGAAGATATGATAAGTCTTGATAATTATATAAAATAAATCAATACTTATCATACTTTCAACTATAGTTAAGTGTAGAGAAAAGACCATGGTTAAAAGGATGGTTAGGGTTAAGCATAAAAACAAAAGAGTGACTTAGTCAAAGTTTCAAGAAACTTCAACTAAAGACAAAACATTCAACCATTCATTTATCTTTTTCTTTTTCCAAAATGAATAAATAAGAAAGATAAATGAATAAATAATCAAAACCCTAATCATTAACTTAAACCATGGTTTGATTCTTTACACTTAACCAAGTAAGCATGTATCATCAAACATGATACAAACATGTGCAAAAAACTATATCGCATATACAATGTGTACAATTCAAGTGAGAAAATCCTTTTAAAGTGAACCAATACTAGTTAACGCAAAGTAATATATCAAATATATAAATATGCACTAAATCATTAAATCAACACTTGATTTAACGATCTAGTCATATCGGATATAACCGACTAGTATCATATGTAGAGGCTTATCGAATCAATCCTTGATTCGATAACTAGGTTATATCGCATACAACCAATCGATACATTCATCGCGAGAATGAAATACGGTATCGCATACACGCATTATTCTCGGTCCCGCACATATCTCATATGCGCTCCTATTTCGTTTCGCTTGAGCCAGGAAACCTCTATGTAGGACTCTAAAGACTCGTCAATACGCCGGCAGCAGATGATGATCATATCAAACACCCACAAGCCGCAAGCGGTCTGCTAAACGTAACGGCCACCCGGGTATTGAGCGATCAGAAGATCGACGAGCAAACCCGCTCACACTCCTGTGAATCCAACCAGTAACACTACCGTACAGTCCGGTCTCGTCGTCTCATATGTCGCATATCTTGCCTAGGGTGGTAAACGTCAGACCCCAATAGCTCGATAAGTCGTGTCGATATGAGGTCTATAACAATTCGAGAAACTACCGGTAACACTTACCAGTAAATCTCAGCAACCCTGGCCAGGGATTTCCTGTTATAGCCAATCAAACACAGCGCAACATCAACCCCCTATACCGGGAGAGACGAATCCCCTCCTATCGCTCATTGCTTCCATGTGACTCGGGACTGTACCCAAAAACCACCGTTTTGCACGCCCTCTTGGACGTGGTAAGATGGAAATCAAAGCACAGTGGGAACCACACAAGACTCTACGACGATCTCGGGTCAACAGACTACTCTGTACCAGTGTCACCAGAGAACTGCCATCTGACGTGAGGTATAATACCATCTGGGAGTTCTCGGCGAGTCCGTCCAGTGTACCCAGTCTCTACTGAGCACCCGTATATCATCTCTGATGTCAAACACCAATGGATATGGGATCATCCATCGCCCATCTGTATGGGTCGAGAAGGTACACGCTAGTCTACTCTGGTATATCGATGCCCCATCTCGATACACCCACGACTAGGGACTTTCAAGGATGTACTTATGGACTACCATGTCCCCACTAGTATGATCCGCATCATAGTCCAGGTAGTCAAGTACACATCCTAAGGGCTTTACCAACATGTAACAGAGAGACAATCAGTGCACACGTTAAGGTAAAGAGCAACCAGATAGCATACTATCATGTCGAGCAAGAAAGTCCTCCCTATATATGTCCCAGCATCCACTACAATATACATCCTATGTACAGTAATGGCCTCTAGGGCATACATATAACTAACAAATCTCACCAGACAATACTTGCTTAACCGTTCAGCCAGGCCAATGTTGGTATTTCGAGGGAGGTTTTACAACGCTTTCGCGAAGTTCCTTAATTAAATAACATCTTTTCCGTGGGGGCGTAGCCCCACTAACACTTTTCTAGACACCTACTTGGTTTATAGCATTGATCGTTAAGTGAAAAATCTCCCGAGGAGTAGCATATACTCATGGTAGGATCGGGATCCAAATATCATCATGTGATAAAGTCAAAGGAATCCTACCAAAATTATCATACTCCAAATGGTATGCAACACTAGCATGTTTCAGTTTCTTTAGAAACTCCCGATGTGGATTTTTGCCCCATGCTCTTATGACCTTGACGAAAGCCAACATATCATAAGTCACATGTCAAGTTCTACCCGTCATTATCCAGGTTAATTTGAACCCACCCGTACATACCCTTGACGAAGGGTAAAATAGCAGTATGACTGTCCCAAACCAACGCATCTATCTATGCTACAGATAAATATTCAGCAGCTACCAATCACTATGCCTTGGCGAAAGTCAAAATACATAGCTTGAATACTATTGAATATCTAACTGAAATGATGGAGGGCTACGAATGGTTTTGGCGAAACCGTGAACGTAGTGAACTTGATATAATCGAAGGAACCTTATAGCTTTTAAAAGGAGTGGTTTAAGCTCCGCATTTTAAAAGTTTTGCTGTTTTGAAAATACCGAGTGGTTTTGAAATTGTTCCAACGATTCAACTTTGGTTTGTTTTCTTAGCATTAATTTAATGCAGTCCCATCAATTAATCCTATCATTGCAGAAAACAACGAAAATATAACTTACGCTTATGCCATCCGCACTCGCCACGGGGCCCCGTCATCATCCGTTATGTTACTTAACTAACGATAGAGCGGGGGCTAGACTAGAGCGGATGCAAAACATAAGCAACGTCTACTAGATATCATTTATAGATATATACATTCGTCAGACGCAATGATAGGCATTCCAGATCACAGATGAACACATTGGATATACTAGGAATCCGCGTTTCGTTTGAGCCTGAAACGAAAGACGGATTCCACGGTCGTGATGAATAGCCAAACCCCACCCTAGACCCCTACGGGTGCGGGAAACTACCCGCCAAATACCCGAAGTGAAGCAACCTCCCTCAACAAAGTGAGTAGGCCACTCGGCACTTCAAAGTACCCTGTAGTTTGTACACCCCACCTTGGGTCTATCCTAGGAGCAAAAACAGTAAAAGAAATAATACAACGGTGGCTACAACCTCAACCCGGATGTGCCACGCAAAAATAATATTACATCAATTTATAAATTTTACATCGAATGAAAGAATGAAAACCCTCATCTCACATCCCCGGCTATTCACGACGATCCAACAAGTTTATATACACAAACCAATATAATCATCACAGAAATATGCAACCCCCAACTAACCGACATATAGCAATTAGTGGAAGTTTACAAACACATTTATCAGAACTTGAAACATTAAACGACATTAAACTGCGACTTCGAAACACCCGATATTTGCCACAGTAAAGAATTTTCAGTAAAATCAAAATTGGTAAAAGCAAACAACTCCTGAAGCCCTAGATCCAAGCCACAAAGCTACACACCAAAACACGAAGCATTTCCCTAAAATTGAACCGAGCTCGCCAGTTTTATGGGCATTGTGGCCGGCCCAGTTTGGGTGGAAATGTCCCGTTTTTGTTATGTGTTCATTTTACAGTTCAAAGAGTACTCTGCAGTTGCTAAAATAATTTTTAGAGTCTCATGAAAAATCGACAGAAACTTGAATCTATGCTTCGATGTTTTCGGGTTATTTCGGTTTCATAGTTTTACTTGTCGTTTAAACTGTTAGCTATGGTTTAGTCGGCTCTGATACCATTGTAAGTCGACATTACACATCCCACGGGTTTGCGGGGAGGCGGAACGGGGAAAAAACGATTTTTACAACAAGGTAATATCGACTTTAACACCAAGATCTTAGCTAAACCATAACTAACAAACTAACTAGAGGTATTATCTACTATGTAAAGAGATTATACCTAATGTTCCAAGTCCTTCTTCTCCCCTCGCTGTCCTCCTTCACCTCGCGGGCTCCTTGGAGTGGAAATAGATGGCACCTCCTCGTCGGCTTCTCGAAGTAGTAGAAGATCCACCTGAAGTTCCAACCTTGAGCTAAACCTCCAAGTTGAGGAAACTAGATCACTTGGTTTGCTAAACTAAGTAACCTAGAGTGTGTAGAGTGTGATTTAGAGTGGCTTAGTCTCACTAACCCTTGATTATCAACACATGATACACTAGGGTTTGAGAGGAAGAAGGAGAGAGAAAGCTTGAGAAAAGAGAAAGTATTTGTGATAATGATAATAAAAAATAGAATGGCTAATTTATATATGACCACAAGTATGGCATGGAAAATATCTCATCAAATATCTAGAGCCAAAAATATCTCACAAAAATATCTAAGGTCAACAAGTCAAGCCAAGTCAAATTGTCAACATAAGTAGCCACGCCACTAAATTATCATTTACCAAAAATAATAAAACCTTTCCTCCACTTCATATTTGTTTTGACCAAGTCAATGGTCAAAACCCTAATGAGGTGTCTCCTTCTATACCCCCTCTCATCCATATATACATACTCGCATCCGTGTTCCGAAAAAACACGAATACAATGAGACGAAGCTAATCCAATAATCAAATACTAGGATCCAGCTTAAACCAAAGCCCACTAGTATTGTCCGCTTGAACATCACACGCGCACAAGTACACGTATGTGATCGAACCCTGTCTTAAAACCATACGACATATACATCGTTTTGCCCGAAGCTGGGAAACCCTCTGTGTGGGACTCTAAAGACTCGACAGTACTCTGGCAGTGGGTTTAACCACAAGCACGTCAGCGGCACTAGCTGTACGTAACGGCTACCCAGGTATCTGTCGATAAGAAGGCCGACGAGCAAGCTCATCCAAACTCCTACTTAGCCTGTCTGTGGCAATCTTCGTACAGTCCGGTCTGTTCGTCTAAGAGTATCGCATATCGGGCCTAGGGGGCGGTAAACGTTAGGCCCCTAATAGCGGTATAAGTCGTGTCGGAGTACAGTCCAAAACACCCTGAGAAACTACTGGAGTACCTACCAGTAAATCTCGCTTGCCCTGGCCAGGGACTTTGTGTAATGGCGTTCCGAACACAGCGCGATATCAACCCCCAATACTGGGAGAGACGAATCCTATCTAACCGCCACTACCTCTAAGTGCTTCGGGACTGCACCCAACTACTACCTGTTTGCATGACTCAATAGAGCCATGGTAGGGTAGCAATCTAAGAACAATATGAACACACTTGAGGCGAAGTAGCAGTGTCAAGTCAACGGACTAAGCTGTACTCATGTCACCTGGGAAATGCTAACTGACGATAGGTATAATACCAACCAACAGTTCCCGACGAGTCCTGTCAAGTGTACTCGTAACCTAACGAGCACCTGCATACTATCTCCAGGACGACGTACTAATGGCTGTGGGACAGACCATCTCCCCTGCTGGGATGAGAAGCGTATACACTAGTCTACTCCTGAGTATCGATGCCCTGTCTCGATAATACTATGACTAGGAACCTGTATAAAGATATGCTTGTAAACTACCCAGCCCCCACTAGTGTGACTGCCATCAGAACGCTGGTAGTCAAGCAAAGATCCTAAGGGCTCTATCAATATGTATTAGCGACATGTCAAAAGAAACATATACACATATTAAGATAGATACAAACCAAGTAGCATACTACCATATTGAGCAAGACTGTTATAAATCCGTGTATATATCTCAAGCTTCCAAAATGTAATATACAAACTAGTACTATACAATAATGGCCTCTAGGGCATATTACACTAACAGAACCAACGTTCCCCAGCTCAGTATAATAAGCGGGTTCGGTCAATACATCCATTTTATTATCTTGATTAAGGCGTGTCATGGTCGCTACAAAGGTTGTATTTCTTGTTCACTTAGATGTAAAGATGTTTACATTCTAGTTTCGTCTAATCTCTAGGTAAGATTCTAGGTTAGGGTTCTTTAGTGCGCCAAATTTTTAAAAATGGCATGGTCGATACCTTCTGAAACCCAGTGGCGGTGCTGTGGAACCCTGCATTGGTATCAGAGCCATGCTAAAAAATTAGATGATATTTGTAGAATTACGAAACCGAAACAACTCCGAAACACTCGAAACAAAAACCAAGTTTCTGTCGAAATTTTTAAGACGTCTAAATTTTTTTTAAGCAATTGCAGGATATTGCATTAGATGTAACATGAACACCAGACGAAAAAGAGCTCCTCTTGCCGGATTTGGACCGGCCACATGTTGCTACAGGATCGGCTCCACCGGTTTTCTAAGCTCATCTGGGATTCGTTTTGGGTCGGTGTTCCAGTCTCTGGGATTTGGTGTTTCAGGTGTTGCTTGTTTTTACTGATATTGCATGTGATGTTATATTTCTGTAAAGGCAATTCGGAGTGTTTCGTAGTCGTAATTCTAACATCGTTTTTGGTAATTTAGACGGTGTTAAAAAGTTCAAACGGATATCAATAATCCATTTTCTCTTTCGCTGGAAATTTTCCAACAGTTGGATTTTTCCAAGTTTAAAATCTTTAGAAAATCATGCAGGTGTTTTCTATGGAGCCTCTAGAAGAACGAAACCCTAACTCGATTCTGTGACCGTCAGAACCGCCACCAAACCCTAGGGTTTGTGGTAGTTCCGCGGCGCCATAGGTGAGGCAAGGGTTGTCCCTTATACGGTTGGTCCATAGGTGTTGTAGCATGTTCATGGTGTTTTTTAAACTGTGCTCAAGTGTTGAGCTCTTTGGGAAGTTTTGGGTGTTTGTTGATTCGATCGAAAAGTTTAATATCGTCTAGTTATCTATGAATTGTGATACAATACTTGGAATCCACAATATTTAGTTTTGTGAAAACTAATTTGAATTTTATAAATCTAGCAATTCAGTCTCATTTGATCGGTTGCCACGGGATTTTGATGTGGATCAAAACTCTGTCGCAATCACATAGCGTACGCGGATACTCGCCGCGTAACCTTACTAGATAGCCACGCCCCATAGCCCCGACCAAGTGACTGTAGGAGAACCCCATCGCCAAAAGCATCCGTTCGGGTGCTCACGGCCGTGGTGTTCCTCCTAAGTGCACTTCGTCGACGGCATTAGGGTTGCGGCTGTCTACTAAAGTTTCCGACGAGCATTCGATCAGGTTGTCGGGAATCTTATTGAATTACTCGACTGGTTATTGAAAAGTGTTTTCAATATCGAGACTAAAATATAGGGTTTATAATTGTTAGGCATGCGATGTCTAAGGAATTCATTTGGTTAGGCATGAAATCCGAAGTATGTGATACATTGGGTTTATGATGTTTAAGGAGGTTGCGAATTCTAATTGTTGTAGTTTTTCACTTTCTTTTCTGCTACCGTAAGTGTAATATGTGGTGTATCGCCGGTTTCGTTGCTATATGTCAACGACAATTGGGATACACATATTTACTTACGTTGATGACATGTGATATGATGTGTTGCTGTGATATGTTATATTGGATCGTCGTGTTTTTGAATAGCCGGGGGGTTTTGCGTGAGATGAGAGTTTTTCATTTTCATTTATGTAAAAACTTGTATGTATTATTCTTTTATTGGGGCACTTCCGGGTTGAGGATGATGTCACCATTGATGTATATTATTTACTTTTCCGCATTAGGATAGGCCCAAGGAGGAGAGCACGAGTAACCGGGTTCTAAAGTCCAGTGGGAGACCATCTCGAGGAGTCGAGACCGGGTCTCCTAACTATAGAATTGGTAGGGTTGCTTGCCGCTCTCGTAGGGGTCTAGGGATGTGGGTTTGGCTATTCATCACGACCGTGGAATCCGCGTTTTTTACTGGCTTAATTCAAAACACGGAATTCCTAGTATATCCAATATTTCATATGTGTTCTTCTACTGCTGATATTCTGTGATGTAATCACTTGATATGTTGAGATGAATGCTTATATGATATATATAATAAATATTGCTGCTTTCGTTTCTTCTGTGATGCTTAGGAAGCATAATTGATGGGACTTCATTAATGAGATTAATGAAAGAAAAGAAACCTAATGATGTTGTAGAATCTTGTTTTAAAAACCGGTAGCTCTAGATTTTTCTTTGCATAGCGGTATTCCTTGTAGAATATCCAACACCTTATTCGATAAGAAAAGAGCCGAGATCCCTTCACCGGGAGTGGCCACTTTAGCAAAATTGGCAGATGCTACAATCCACTCGGTTTTGTCTTTTGATTGCTTTTTTAGTTCATGCTTTGCATAGTGGTATTTGTGAAATATCCAGTAGCTCATTCGATGAGGAAAGAACCGAGATCCCTTCACCGGGAGTGACCTCTTTAGAAAAACTAGTAAAAGCCTCAAAAACACTCCTTTTAAAAATCACACGATTCTACAACGATATCAAGTTCATTACGCAAAGGGTTTTCTTAAAAACCTGTCGTAGCCCTCCGTCATTTCAGATAAGGACTATTTAGTATTCGTGCTGCATTTGTTGACCTTGTTAAGGCGTAGTGTGTGGTAACTGATTAGTACTTATCAGCAAAGCATATGATGCGATTGGATTAGGGTAGTCGTGCAGCCTTGTTGACCTTGTCAAGGGTCGTGCGGGTGGGTTTAATTCAATCATGAAATGTACGGGTTGAACTTGACTTGCGATTTATGGTTTATTGACCTTGTCAAGGTCATAGATCGCTTGGGGCAAAATATTATCAGGAATTTCAAGTGTTGAAATTTGCAATGAGATTGCATACCTTCTATGAGATAGTTGGATCTCGATACCCACTGCGAGTAAGAGTTACTCCTGGAAGAGTTTTACACATTATAATTAGCCAATAAAGTAGGTGTCCAGAAAGGTGTTAACGGGGTTACGCCTCTGGAAAAACGAGGTTTATTTTAATTAGGTCCGTGCGAAAGCACGGGAAACCTCCTTCAAAGTACCGACACTGGCTTGGCCGAAAGATTGGTGAACTTGTAGGGTGTAATTAATCCCGGCTAGTTTACCTTTTAGCGTTTGAGGAAGATTTGATAAAAACGGTGGGAGCCATCCTGATTAGATAAAATAATAACCAATCTGATCTTGCAAGAGCATACGCTGAGTGTTTTCTTCTCTCTCTTTCTCCTGGTAGCGACCATGTCATGCCTTAATCAAGATAATTATATGGATGCATTGACCGAACCTGCTTATTATGCTGAGCTGGGGAACGTTGGTTCCGCTCTACCTTATAATTGTTATAAGTATGAGCAGGAAATTAGGGAATACCAGGATTCCCATGCCACCCAATCGAGGAATGAGTTTGTTGATGCATATTCTTCGGGTGTGTTCGTTACCGAGAACTGTTTCTCAGTATCCTCTACGTCTTAGGTATGAGATACCGGATCAGGATCCCATATATGTAATCTGTTACATGGGCTACAGAAAGGTAGAGAACTGGGATTGGGTGATATATCTCTTAGTGTTAAAGAATGGTGCAATTGTTGCAGCCAAATCAGTTGGAAGATACCACTTTGTATTACCAAGTGGTAAATACATTGATTCTGAACAAATGTTATTACATGCCGAACCTAATATACAACATTACATCAGTTTCTTTATTAAGTTAAAGAAGGATATAATTTTGTATTGAAGGATAATGTTGTGAACATTTTCCTTAATCAAGAGTTGATTGGATCAGGCACGTTATGAAATGGCATATACGTTCTAAATCAAACCACAGTTCAAAGTATATAGAACACACTCAAGATGAGTAGTTCAGAAATGAACAAATCCTTCTTGTGGCATTATAGACTAGGTCATATCAATGAGACACAACTAGCTAAGTTATATTAAGGATGAATATTTGAATCTGTTCGAATTTTCATCTTATGATATTTTCCAGTCTTGTCTCAAAGGTACAATGACCAAAACTCCGTTTACTGGAAATGGAGAAAGAGTTGCTGAACTCTTGGGACTGATACATGGTGATGTATACGGTCCTATATCTACAAATTCCAGGGTTGGTTCTTTGTAGTTCATTACATTCATCGACGATCTCTCAAGATTCGGACATATGTTCCTGTTGAAACACGGGTCTGAAACTTTTGAGAAATTCAAGGAATATAAGCTTGAAGTTAAGAACCAGACGGGTAGAAGTATTAAGTCTTTCGAATGAGATCGAGGAGGAGAATACTTTAGCACGGAGTTCATGGATTATTTAAAAGAGAATAGGATCCTCTCTCAGCATATTCCTTCGAGTACACCACAGCATAACGGTGTATCGGGACGGAGGTATCGCACCCTATGAGATATGGCGCACTCTATGATGAGTATTACTGAGTTGCCTGTTTTCCTTTTGGGAATTATGCACTTGAGAAGCTGCATACCTATTGAATGGGGTTCCAACCAAATCAGTACCTACCACTCCATATGAGATATAGAATGGGAAGAGACCGTGTCTTAAACGAGTTAAGATATGGGGTTGTCCGGCCTATGTTGAAAAACAAAATCCGGACAAGCTCGAGGCAAGGTCAGTTCTGTAAGTTTGTTAGATATCCCAAACATTTGCGAGGGAATATTTTCTACCACACTAAGGAGAAAAAGGTGTTTTGTTTCTCAGCATGCCACCTTTTTAGAAAAAGAATTTCTTATGAAGAAATTAGTGGTCATGAGGTAGAACTGGAAGGAGTTCCAGCTGGACAAACTAACAGCTGATGATTTGGTGAAACCAAAGGATTCAATAGTCTCCAACGAACCTCAACCTCTCCGTGAATCTGGTAGGGTTCCTCATCCACCTAAGAGATACTACGGTTTTCTCGGTGACGGTGGGAGCGAGGATTGCATCATAATAGATGATGACCCAACTAGGTTCAGGCAGGCCATCATGAGTGGGGACTCAGTGAAATGGCTGGATGCTATGCGATCAAAGATGGAATCCATGTACACCAACAAAGTATGACTTTGAATGTTGCACCTGAAAGGGTAAAACTCATCGGGAGCAAGTGGATCTTGAGAAGATTCTTGGTGTAGAAAAGTTGAGACTTTCAAAGCTAGACTTATAGTGAAAGGTTCTCGTCATGAAACCAAGTGTGGTTTATGATGAAACCTTTTCTCCAGTGCCTATGCTTAAGTTCATCAGGATTAAAGCACGTATCGCGGAGTTGGAACATCTATTTTGATGTGGCAGTCAAAGAGTTTGACTTCATCAAAGAGGTAGATGAACCTTGTATATACAAGAAGGTTGTAGAGAGTAAGGTTATCTTCCACGTATTGTACGTAGACGACATACTCTTGATAGGAAATGGTTTCCTATGCTACACTCGGTTAAGCTTCTTTTATCACGAGGATTCTCCAAGGAAGATTTGGATGACACCTACTGCATCTTGTGGATTATGATCTATGGTGATAGATCTAAGTGGATGTTGGGAGTGTCCCAAATCTAGATACATTAACACCGTATTAAAGGTGTTTAGTATGGAAGATTCTAAGCGTGGTGGTTTTCCCACTTACTCAGGAATCACTCTCTCCAAAAAGATATCTTCCAAGACTGATTTGGAGAGAGCTCGCGTGCAAGGGATACCCTATGCTTCCGCAGTAGGCTCTATCATGTATGCGATGTTATGTACCAGACCAGATATAGTTAAGTCACTAGGTGTAGTGATTAAGAATCAATCGGATCTTGGGAGAATCACTGGATATCTGTGTAAGACATTCTTAAGTACTTGAGAAGTACTAAAGAAATGTTCTTGGTATTTGGTAACGGTGAACTCCAGTGGGAGTCATTTACCAATTCCAGCTCCCGGAGTGATAAGGTCGACTGAAATTCAGTCTCGGGCTTTGTCTTTACCCTCAGTAGAGGGACGGTATGTTGGAAGAGTTCCAAGCTAGATACCGTGGAAAGCTAGACGATAAAGGTTGAATACATCGCTACCAACGATGCTACCAAAGTGGATGTCTGGATAATTCTTGTTCATGAGATGAACATGGTTCCTACCATTGAGCGTCCAATAACTGTTATTATGACAACAATGGAGTTGTGGTTTTGGCCTAGGAACGCCGGTCCCACCAGCCATCCAGACATATTCTAAGGACGGTATCACCTGATCAGGGAGATGGTTGATCTTCAAGGGATCGAGGTCATGAGAGTTGACACGAAGGATAACACGACGGATCCACTCACAGAAGCCTATCCTTAGAGAGACTTTTATGGGGCGTTGAGTATGAGATATTACAACAAATGGTTTTAGTGCAAGTGGGAGATTGTTAGTTATATGTATTCCCTAGAGGCCATTATTATACATGTGATGTATATTATAGTGGATGCTTGGACATATATAGGGAGGACTTTCTTGCTCGACATGATAGTATGCTATCTGGTTGCTCTTTATCTTAACATGTACACTTATTGTCTCTCTATTACATGTTGATAAAGCCCTTAGGATGAGTACTTGACTACTAGGATTATGATGCAGATCATACTAGTGAGGCAGAGGTAGTCGGTAAGTACATCCTTCAAATGTTCTTAGTCGTGGGAGTATCGAGACAGGGCATCGATATTCCAGAGTAGACTAGCGTATACACTTTTTAACCCATATGATGGGCGATGGATGATCCCATATCCATTAGTGTTTGACATCAGAGAAGGTATACAGGTGCTTAGTGGAGACTGGGTACACTAAACGGACTCGCCGAGAACACCTAGATGATATTATACCTATCGTCAGATAACAGTTCTCTGGTGACACTGGTACATGTTAGTCTGTTAACCCGATATCGTCATAGAGTCTTGTGTGATTCCCACTGTGCTCTGATTTCCACCTTACCACGTTCAAGAGATCGTGCTAAATGGTGGTTTTTGGGTACAGTTCCGAGTCACATGGAGGCAATGAGCGATAGGAGGGGATTTCGTCTCTCCCGGTATTGGGGGTTGATGTTGCGCTATGCTTGATTGGCCATAACAGGAAATCCCTGGCTAGGGTTGCTGAGATCTACTGGTAAGTGTTATCAGTAGTTTCTTGAACCGTTATGAGCCTCATATCGGCATGACTTATCAGGCTATTGGGGTCTGACGTTTACCACCCCCAGGCTGTGATATGCGACATATCTGATGAAGAGATCGGACTGTACGGTAGTGTTACTTATTGGATTCGCAGGAGTATAAGCAGGCTTGGTTGTTGATCTTCTGATCGCTCTATATCCCGATAGCCGTTACATCCAGCTAGTACCGCTAACGGCTTGTGGGTGACTGATATGATCATTACTTACTGCCGACGTATTGACGAGTGTTTAGAGTCCTACACAGAGGTTTCCTGGCTCAGGCGAAACGAAGTAGGTGCACATATGTGATATGTACGGGACCGAGATTAATACGAGTATATGATACCGTATTCTATTCTCGCGATATGTGATATCGGACGGTTATATGTGATATAGCCGGGTTATCGGATCAAGTGTTGATTCGATAAGTTAATACATATGATATTAGTTGGTTATATATGATATAGCCGGATTATTAAATCAAGTGTTGATTTAATAATTTAATGTATAATTATATATTTAATATATTAACTTACATTAACTAATATTAGCTCACTTAAGAATTCTTTTTCTCACTTGTGCATTTAGTATATATGTGGTATATATTAATGTACACTCTTTTGTGTCATTTAGTATATATTTGATACATGAGACATGGGTGTATAAGACTCACACCATGCTTAACATAATAAAGGGTTTTATTTATTTAAAGAAAATCAAAATTAAATGGAAATTAGTCACATGGTTGAAACTTGTGGAAGCTTGTGGAACCATTGACCAAGTCCACTAATTTTGTTTTACTTGAGATATTTATTAACCCAACCATTACGATTAGCCATGGTTTAGTCTCTACATGAGTCGGTATATAATATTAACTCACCTATGGTTTCCATTCTACACTAAACCTTTTCCATGGTTGCTTTTCTTCATCTCCTTCCTCAAGCTCTCTAGTTTTTGGGAAGTGAAGAAAATGAGTGAGAAAAATATTTCTGAAGTGAGAAAAATTTCTACTTCATCAACCTACAATAGATTAGACATTTAGTTTAGGTTGTTTGCTTCACAATTAGTGAAGAGGTAGCTTGAGTTAGTGTCTCCTCGACGTAGATCATCTTCGGCCTCGAATATTTCAAGCAAGCTTGTTCCTTTCATCTTGTGGAGCCTTTCTAGAGTCCGGGAGTTCACTATTTGGAGCGAAGGGACTACTACATGGAGCTATTGAAGTGAAAGACCGGTCTACAAAGGTTGTATTCCTTGTTCACTTAGATGTAGAGATATTTACATTCTAGTTTCGTCTAATTCTCTAGTTAAGATTCTAGGTTAAGGTTCTTTAGCGTGCCAAATTTTTAAACGGCATGGTCGATGCCTCCCGAAACCCAGTGGCGGTGCTGCGGAACCCTGCAATTTCATGATTGAATTAAACCCACCTGCACGACCCTTAACTATGGTCAACAAGGTCACACGAGTACCTGAATCCAATCGTATCATGTGCGGCAGATAAGCACTAATCAGCTACCGCACACTACGCCTTGACTATATTCAACAAACGCTGCATGGATACTAAATAGCACTTATCTAAAATGACGGAGGGCTATGACTGGTTTTGAAGAAAACTTTTAACGTAATGAACTTGATATCGTTGTAGAATCTAGTGATTTGAAAAGGAGTGGTTTTTGTAGCATTTGCTAGTTTTGCTAAAGAGGTCACTCCCGGTGAAGGGATCTCGGCTTTTTCTGTAGGGTTCCTAGGCACTCCCATGAGGTTCTACAACTGATCAAACATGGCCAATTCAAAATTTTCTATGTTCCGAGAAACCCTAATGCGATTATTAACTAGAGGTACAGGCGAAACAACAACAAGTTAACAACTTTATTGCTAAGTGAATGGAAATACAACCTTCGTAGATCCGGTCCACCACTTCTTTAGCTCCGTGATGACGTCCCTTCACTGCTATCACCGGGATCCCGGACTCTAGCGATGGTTTCGTCGGAGAAATGAGCGGGCTAGGTCGTTGACTTCGATGTCGAAGATGATCTACGTCGAGGCAACTTTAACTCACGCTCCATCTTCACTAGCTCATGAAACTTGTGAAGAAAACACCCTATACAACATGGCAAGTGGTAGAGGATGAAGAAATAGGAAGTGGGTTCACTTTGGATTTGGATTTCTCACTTGATTTCATCACTTGAAATTTTTCAAGAAAGTTTTCTTCTCTTCATGAAGAAGATGAAGAAGAAGAAGAAAGAAAAATCAATTAATTTTCAAAATAATAATTCAAGTGAATACTTATCATCATGCACCCATGGGTGAGTTAACTTGTGTAGAGACTAAACTAGGGTTTAGGTGAATGGTTAGGTTAAGGAAAGAAACAAAATGGTCAAAGCTATTCAAAGCTTCATGAAGCTTCAAATAAAATCCAAAGAAAGCCACCATTTTATTTCTTGCCAAAATGAATAAATAAATAAATGAATAAATAAATTAAAAACCTAACCATTTACCTAAACATGGTTCAAAGCATACACACACCCAAGTTTGCATGTATCATCAAACATGATACAATCTAGTGCACAAAACTATATCATATATACAATATGCACATCAAGTGAGAAAATCCATCTTAAGTGAAAAAATACTAGTTAATGTAAAGTAATATATCAAATATATAATTATACATTAAATTATTAAATCAACACTTGATTTAATGATCCGATCATATAGCATATAACCGACTAATATCAAGTGTATCAATGTATCGAATCAACACTTGATTCGGTAACCCGGCTATATCACATATAACCGACCGATGATACAAATCGCGAGAATGGAATACAGTATCACATACTGGTATTATTCTCGGTCCCGCACATATCTCATATGTGCTCCTATTTCGTTTCGCTTGAGCCAGGAAAGCTCTGTGTAGGACTCTAAAGACTCGTCAATACGCCGGCAGCAGGTGATGATCATATCAAACACCCACAAGCCGCAAGCGGTTTGCTAAACGTAACGGCCACCCGGGTATTGAGCGATCAGAAGATCAACGAGCAAGCCCGCTCACACTCCTGTGAATCCAACCAGTAACACTTACCGTACAGTCCGGTCTGTTCGTCTGATATGTCGCATATCTCGCCTAGGGGTGGTAAACGTCAGACCCCAGTTGCTCGATAAGTCGTGTCGATATGAGGTCTATAACAGTTTGAGAAACTACTGGTAACACTTACCAGTAAATCTCAGCAACCCTGGCCAGGGATTTCCGGTTATAGCCAATCGAACACAGCGCAACATCAACTCCCTATACCGGGAGAGACGAATCCCCTCCTATCGCTCGTTGCCTCCATGTGATTCGGGACTGTACCCAAAAACCACCATTTTGCACACCCTCTTCGACGTGGTAAGGTGGAAATTAAAGCACGGTGGGAATCACACAAGACTCTATGACGATCTCGAGTCAACAGACTACTCCGTACCAGTGTCACCAGAGAACTGCCATCTGACGTGAGGTATAATACCATCTGGGAGTTCTCGGCGAGTCCGTCCAGTGTACCCAACCTCCACTGAGCATCCGTATATCATCTCTGATGTCAAACACCAAGGGATATGGGATCATCCATAGCCCATCTGTATGGGTCGAGAAGGTATACGCTAGTCTACTATGGTATATCGATGCCCCGTCTCGATAACGCACGACTAGGGACCTTGAAGGATGTACTTATGGACTACCACGTCCCCACTAGTATGATCCGCATCATAGTCCAGGTAGTCAAGTACACATCCTAAGGTCTTTATCAACATGTAACAGAGAGACAATCAGTGTACACATTAAGGTAAAGAGTAACCAGATAGCATACTATCATGTCGAGCAAGAAAGTCCTCCCTATATATGTCCAAGCATCCACTACAATATACATCATATGTATAGTAATGGCCTCTAGGGCATACATATAACTAACAATTTCCTCATCGAATGAGGTGCTGGATGTTCATCAAGGAATACCACTATGCAAAGCAAGAACTAGAGAAGCTATCAAAACAAAACCGGGTGGGTTGTAGCATTTGCTAGTTTTGATAAAGAGGTCACTCTCGGTGAAGGGATCTCGGCTCTTTCCTCATCGAATGAGGTGCTGGATATTCATCAAGGAATACCACTATGCAAAGTATAAACTAGAGCTATCTTTTTAAAAATTTTGATTCTACAACATCTTTAGCTTTCTTTTCTTTCCATTAATCTCATTAATGAAGTTCCATCATTTATGTTTCCTTAAACATCACAGAAAAGAAACGAAAATAGAACGTACGCTTATGCCATCCATATTCGCCACGGGCCCCCGTCATGCACCGTTAGGTTACTTAACTAACGGCAAAACGGAGGCTGGAATAGCGCGGGTGCAAAACATAAGCAACGTTTATTATATATATCCTTATATATATATATATATATATATATATATATAGCATTCGTCTCATGCAGTTATATGTTCACATCACAGAACTCAAGCAGTAGAAGCAAACATATGAAATATTGGATATATTAGGAGGTCCGTGTTTTAAATTCAGCCAGTAATGAAAAACACAGATTCTACGGTCATGATGAATAGCTAAACCCACATCCCTAGACCCCTATGAGAGCGGCAAGCAACCCTGCCAATTCTAGAGTTAAGAGACCCGGTCTCGACTCCTCGAGATGGTCTCTCACTGGACTCTAGAACCTGGTTACTTGTGCTCCCTGCCTTGGGTCTATCCTAATGCGGAAAAGTAAATAATATACATCAATGGTGACATCATTCTCAACCCAGAAGTGTCCCAATAAAAGAATATTATATACAATTTTACATGAATGAAAATGAAAAACTCTCATCTCAAGCAAAAAATCCAGGCTATTCAATCACAACGATCCAATATAACATATCACAACAACACATAATATCACATGTCATCAACGTAAGTAAATATGTGTATCCCAAATATCGTTGATATATAGCAACGAGATCGGGGATACACCATATATTATACTTACGGTCGCAGAAAAGTAATGAAAAACTATAATATTTAGAATCCGCAAATACCTTAGACATCATAAACCCGGAATATTTCATATTCCGAATTCCCAACCCTATAAACCTTGCATTTTAGTCTCAAATCGAAAACTCTTTTCAATAACTTAGTCGGGTAATTCAACAAGATTCCCCACTACCTGATCGAATGCTCATCGGGAACTTTAGTAGATGGCTGCACCCCGATGCCATCGACGAAGTGCACTTAGGCGGAACACCGTGGCCGCGAGCACCCGAGTAGATGCTTTTGGCAATGGGGTTCTCCTACAGTCATTTTGTCGGGACTATGGGGCGTGGCTATCTAGCAGTGTTACCTGGTGAGTGTTCGCGTACTACATGCGATTGCGACGGAGTTTTGATCCGAATCAAAATTGCGTGGCAATCGATTAACCGAGACTAAAATGCTAGATTTAGCGATCACTAACTAGTTTTCACAAAACTAATTATTATGGATTCCAAATATTGTATCACATATTATAATAATCTATATGACGTTAAACATTTCGATCGATTTATCAAACACCAAGAAAACACAGAGACCTCAATAACTTGAGCATCACTAAAAACACCCAGAAAGTGCCAAATATAACAATGGAGTAGCACAAGAAAAACAGTGCCATCATGCCACAAAATTGCGGCGGAACTGCGGCCAAACTTGGGTTTAGGCCGCGATTCCGTGGCGCTTTGTTGGAATTGGCGCCTTGAATTTCTTAGGGCTCCATTAAATATCCTGCACGAATTTTTGCATATTTTAATCTCGAAAATTTCAACTTTTGAAAAATCGACAGAAACTTTTCAAAAACCGGGCTTCGAAAACCGATCGAACACTTTAACGTCGTGAAGACATACCCTAATGTTCTAGCCTGTCTCTGATACCATGAAAGTGTGTCCTGGCACCACCATGAGGTTAAAACCGGCATCAAGCAGCATTTTTCAAAATTTTCTTGGTGCTAAGCCACACTAACCTAAAATCTAACTAGATGATTAGGGTTTAAGTAATGATATGAATGAATCTATACTAAGTGAAAGAGACTACAACCTTTGAAGATCGTGTCCTTCACTTCTAAAGCTCCGGGTAGTAGTCCCTACGACTCCTCATAGCTCCACTTGAGATTGGATCGAGCTTCCTTCGTGACCTTCATGCCAAAAATGATCCGCTCGAGGCTACTCTAATACAAGCAATCTCTTCACTAATCTTTCTTTAGTGAAGGAAACACCCTAAGCTCAAGTGCTAATCAAGTGTACAATGGTGAAGTAGGGATTCTAAGATCACTTAGGATTTATCCAAAGCCCTATGGTTCACATTACATGTGAGGGTTAGGGCTTGAAACATGAGGAAGAAGAAGAAGGAAATGGACAGAGCTAGAGAGAGTGAAGCAAACGAACTCAAGAAAAATCACAAGTGAAGAATGGCTACTACTCACTTATTGAAACATACCATTTTTCATAATAATAAATTGAACCATACTTCAATACTGCAAACAAATGAATAAACAATTATTTTAGCCATGTCTCACCCATTCCATAAATATCTCCCTATTTTCCACATCTTTTTCTATTTTCTCAAAATAGAAATTCCAACCATGCTTCATAATACACACACACACATATCATACATACATATATTAGTTAATATATAATTATATCAAATATAAATATATATCATATTATTAAATCAACACTTGATTTAATAATCCGGTTATATCATATATAACCGACTAATATCATTTATCTGTATATCACATTATCAAATCAACACTTGATTTAATAATCTGGCTATATCACATATAACCTAACCGATAACATTTATCGCCAGATTAGAATACGGTATCACATACTCGTATTTAATCAGGCCCCCGCACATATATGCTATGTGCCCTACTTCGTTTCGCTTGAAATATGAAATCTCTGTGTGGGACTCTAAAAACTCATCAATACGCCAGTAGTAGGTAATGATCACATCAGTTCCCCACATGCCATCGGCGGTATGAGCTGTACGTAACGACTACCCAGCTATTGAGCGATTAGAAGATCAACAAGCAAGTTTGTCCAAAATCTCATGAAGCCTATAAGTAACACTTACCGTATAGTCCGGTCTCTTCGTCTGATATGTCGCATATCGAGTCTAGGGGTGGTAACGTCAGACCCCAGTAATTTGATAAGTCATGCCGATGTATGGCTCATAACGGTTCGAGAAACTACTGATAACACTTACCAATAAATCTCATCAACAGCCCTGACTAGGGACTTCCAGTTATAGACAATCGAGCATAGCACAACATCAACTCCCAATACGGGGAGAGACGAAACCCCTCATATCGCTCATTGTATCCATGTGACTCGGGACTGTACCCAAAATCCACCTGTTTGCATGACTCCTTTGAGCCGTGGTAGGGAGGAAATCAAAGCACAGTAGGATCCACACAATACTCTATGACGATCTCGGGTCTACAGGGTAACTTGTACCAGTGTCACCAGAGAACTGCTATCTGATGATAGGTATAGTACCAATTAGGAGTTCTCGGTGAGTCCTGTTCGGTGTACTCATTCTCTAATGAGCACCTGTGTACAATCTTTGATGTCACACATCAATGGTTGTGGGATCAACCATCGCCCCATACAGGGTCAAGAAACGTACACACTAGTCTATTCTGGAATATCGATGCCATGTCTTGATATCCCCTTGACTAGAAACTGTTAAAGGATGTGCTTGTGGACAACACAAGTCCTAGTAATATGATCTGCATCATAGACCTGGTATTCAAGCAAACATCTTAAGGGCTTTATCAACATGTATCAGAGAGACAATATAATAATACAAGTGTACATGTTAAGATAAAGAGCAACCAGATTGCATATATTATGTCGAGCAAGAAAGTCCTCTATATATATGTCCAAGCATCCACTGTATCATACAATAATGGCCTCTAGGGCATACATATTCCTAACACCATAGGCCTGGCCTATTCCCTCTTGATCCAAAGGAAATTTGATCGCAATGTGATAAGTCGAGATCTGGGCCCGGAGAGCATTTATGGTAGGACGTCCCAGGAGAATGTTGTAGGATGAAGGGACCTTGGCAAAGAGAAAGTCCACTGGTATGGTTCGCGTATTGCCTGCTTCCCCAATGTTGAGGAGGAGGGTGACCGATCCCTCGGTAAGGATGGAATGATAGGTGAACCCAGAGAGGACATGGGAGGTAGGTCGGAGGTCGGATGGTCCTAGCCCCATACGCTGGAAACAGTTGTGGAACAGGATATCCATCGAGCTCCCTGAGTCGACCAATATCCTCCAGACTTCGTAACGGTGGACTCTGGCCGTTATCATAAGAGGGTCATTGTGAGGGAGTGATATGCCGTGGAGGTCTTCATCGGTGAAAATGATCGGCTCGTCCCTCCTGCACCTCTTGTGCGGTATATCGCGTGTACCCTCGACTGGGAGGATGTGGCGGTTCCCCCTCTTTCCTGAGCTGGATCCGAGGTAACGACCATGATCTGCCCGATCGTTAATTCCCCAGAAAGGGTTTGGTTCTTTTGCTCCTGCTCCGCCTGCCGCTTGTCCCGCAGGTATTTCGCCAGGTGGCCTGAGCAGATCAACTCCTCGATCTAGTCATGGAGTTGTTTGCAGTTCTCAGTCGGGTAATCCTGCGATCTGTGGAGAGTGCAGTATGGGCCGCGGAGATGCTTGCATTCCCTTTGGGTGATTGGTGGGAGCTTAAAAAACCTCTCGCCCTGAGCTTCCTCCAGCAGCTCGGTCTGAGAGATGTTTAGAAGAGTGTATTCCTGAAACCTCAGGGAGTAAGGTTTCGGACGATCGACTTTCTTTCTCTCCTCCCTGTCCCTTTTATTTCTGTCTGGTTGGTCGTCTCGGGACAGGTTTGAGTTCACCTCGGACTCGAGTTGGATTTCTCGCTCGGTCCAGGCTTTCACTTCGGCCATGGTCTTAGGTTGCGCTAATGCAAAAGAGCGGAGTCACTCTTTGTGCCTAAGACCCGACCTCAGTGCAGTGATAACCGTTTCATCGTGGTGCTCGGGGACCTCCAGGTGAGCGTCGTAGAAGTGGGTGACATATCCTTTGAAGGATTCCTTGTCTCCGCTCTTGACAGTGAATAGGTAGTTGACCGTCCTCTTCTGTCGTCGATTTTCGACGAAGTGACCGAGGAATTTGGTGGACAGTTCGTCGAATGTCGAGATGGAGCGTGGCGTGTACCCTCGGAACCAGTCCCGAACAGCCTGAATTAGGAAGGCGGGGAAATCTCGGCATTCAACTGCATCCGAGTTATCCTGGAAGCTCATGCCCACCGTAAACGCTTCCATGTGGTCCTTCGGGTCGGATTTCCCGTCGAAGAGGGCCACTTTCGGTGGCTTGTTCCTGGACGAGACGTGCCCGGCCAACAGTTCTTCTGTGAAGGGCTTTGTTAGTGAGTCAGCAGAGTACCTGACCCCTTCGCCGGACGCATAGCCATCCCGTTATATGCCCTCGATTTTCTTCTCGAGGGCTTCAAGTCGGTGGTGGTACCCCGAGGATTCCGCACAGTCAGAGTGGTGGCTACCCCCGCTCCGAGTCTACGTGATGGTGCGGCTTCGATTTCACACTAATCACATTTCTCAAATCCTCGGGTGAGGCTCTTCTCGAGTAGTCCCTGTGCTCGTCGTTCGCGCGCCCTCGGCGAGAGTGGGGCCGTCGGTCGAACGCTCAAGCAGGCGAGCTGACCGACACCTTCTTAGAGGGAGAGAACACACTGCGGGCATTAGAGCGACGGCCCATTCTTTCCTAGGATTGTGGCGTGGAGCTGTCCGGTGTCCAGCGGGTCATGGAATCAATCGCCGCATGCGGGTTAAGGTGGCTGGAGTCAGCCTGCCGGCGCTCGGTGGCACTGGGATGAGGGTGAGTGAGATCGAGAGCTTGAGCGTGCCCATCCGTCCTTCTGCGGACGTCCTTATCCTGGGGAGGAGGAACCGCGGTTTGGTGGGTAGGGCCCGCCGCTTCAACACGGACGAGGGCACCCACCAGCGATGTGAGCCTGTCTATCCGGACGGATAAGACGTTGATGGCGTTGGGAGGGGAGACGAGTCGCTCCTGCCTCCATTGTGGCGGCTCGTATTTGGACCGTCGCGGTTGTCGCACGCCATCGAGTCAAGGGCGGAAGATCAACTTATAGGTGGAAGCTTATGAAACGTTCCCACAAACGGCGCCTACTGATAGAGACTGTGATCTCCTTCAGATGTTGTCCTCCGTTGATCCTGTGATGGCGGTATCTGATGGTCGAGATTTGGTTTGGGAATTGTTGAGCGTGTGGATCTCAATAGGTTGACGTTGACGCTGAGCTATCTACAAAAGAAGTCTTGGGCTGGGTGACCACCGTAGGACTCTCCGACGATCAAGTTAGTGCCGAGGAATAGGTGCAGAGCAACGGCATATTGGAAATGAGTTCGAGTTACCTGAGTCATCTGAGAGAAGGGTTTATATAGTGGTCGCGTGGAGCGAGCAGGCGCGGGATCATCGCCGTTAGTTACGCCTCTACGTTATCCTCATATTGAATGGCGGGATGCGTCCATTAATGGAGGGATGCGCCCATTAATTAGGGGATGCGCTTGCATGGAACGCGGATCGTGGGAAGGCGGATATCTCGTCCTGGCGATATACGCGGAGCCGTTGCGGGGTGCATGGGCTCCGCGCTCTTGATTGATCGGGGGAAACCGAGAAAGCTCAGTCTGTCAGGAGCTCGGAAACGAGCGGGAGGCCAAGGAAGCTCGGCATGCCAGATGGCTCGGAGACAAGCAGGGAGACCCAGGAAGCTAGGCCTGTTAGATGGCTCGGAGACGAGCAGAGAGGCCTATGAAAATAGGCCTGTTAGATGGCTCGGTGACGAGCAAGGAGACTGGGGAAGCTCGAAGACGAGCAGTTGGTAGTTTGCTAGGTGAAGGCGGAAAGTACTCAGAGAGGTCTCCTGAAAGGTCGGATACTTCCTCGAGACGAGGTTCCGAGGAATGTCCCTAATGCAACTTGTTTATTCCACCTCCGTAGCCTTCGGGACACATCATCCGCCATATGTCCTAATCTGAGAAAATAGCACTCGTAAGCAACATCACTTTCCTTTTTTGAAAGATGCTTTCTTTATTTTTCTCCTTTTTTTCAATGTTAGATATTTTCTTTACTTTTCTCCATGACTCGGTCACATCCCTTCATGTTTCAAGCAGTGAAAAAACTTTCAAATCATCCTATGTTATTTTTGGTGAAAAGTCATAGATATATAATCTATGTTTCCCTCGTACATTTTGAGCCAACTAGATAATTATATTATCCATTCGAACAAAAAGATACAGACCATGCATGGATATATAGAAATGGAAACACATGAAAGAGGTGGCGTTAAGATTGGTTCCAAACATAACACAAGGATTGTCCTTTTTTAAAATGTACGCACTCATACAATCAATGTAAAAAGGAAGTCCCAAAGAGTAATATCAGATATGCTACATCGATCTGATGAATTCTATACTTTCATCACAAACACTTTACACATGAGCACTTTGACTTCTTCCATTATTGTGGTTCATCTAATATTTCTGATTGATTCTTATGCATTTCAAAAACTCCAATTTAATCTGCAGAAAGAATCTGATTTCCACTATTCCAGATGGAAAAATCCAGTATGCAAAGGCTTGCACTATGCAAGCCCTTACATGATGCAATGCAAAAGAGTAATCATATCTAGTTTTGCATGGTCCCTTCAGCTACTACAACAACTTAAGCATCAAAATACCTGGAATTACTTTAGTCTTTTAGCTAATGTGGACCAGGTTTGAGTATCTTGTTTAGAAATATGAAAGCAAGGCGTCCTATAAAAAAAACTATTATTTATTTTCCGATTAACTAGGGTGAAACCCTACGTGGATGCGCGTGATTTAAAATAACCCATGCAACATTTATACATTGAAAAATTGATTATATAAAGTGATATTATATATGGTGCAAGATTTATCGATGTCAAATTCTATGATATTTTTTGTTAATAGTAAGGTGTTTATTTAAAGTTCATTGGTGTTTGAAAAATGTTTAAAGCTCATAGTATTTATTTCCAAAAAAAATAATGTCCATAGCATTTATCTAAAACTCGTTGTATTTTTGGGTAATAAACAAAGTTCATGATATTTATTTGTAATAAAGAAAGCGCATAGTATCTATCTGGAAAATATTGAAAGTTTGTAGTATTAAATTTGTAAAAAAAAATACATGGTATTTATCCGAAAAACATTTAAAAATTAATTTATTTGTACTGAACAAAGCCCATATTGGAAATTCATGATATTTATTTGATATAAAAAAAATCTATGGCGTCGATTTAGAAAACTTTGTGAAGTTCATGGTATTTATTTGGAAAAAGTTGATGAAATCTATTTTTAAAATTTTGGAAAGTTCATGATAATTTTGTAATAAATAGATCCATGGCAAATTGGCAATATACTAAAAATTGAGAATATATGGTATTTTAGTGAAAATCTATATGAGATTATAAATTGACAGCAGATTTGTAATTTTTGAGCAAATGGCAAAAGCTTAATTAATAGAAAGGTGGGTTGATGGGAAAACCGTAATTAAAGTGAAGTCTTGCCATTTCAATAATTTTTCATAATTACCCTCACAGCCATATCAAAATCTCATGTCTGCCTACAAAATTCAAGTTACATAATGAGGATGTTGATTGAATAGTGAGGGTAAGAGTGGAATTATTGAAATTTCCACTTAAGCTACCAAATTAGTATATTATTATAAAGATTGAGAACACAAAGTAAAGGCTTTTTGTACACGAGATAAAATAGAACAGAAAGAACTTCTTAATCCAACGACATAACAAATGGCTATGTAAGATTAAAACTACTTGATGATGCTCTATATTGGCGATCTATCTAGATCAGGACACGTGGCAGATGACGTGTCCCGGAACTCAGAAGAAAGGGCCCACAGGAGACGACCAGGCCACCCATGTACCCGAGTTGCAAGCACAAGCTGGCTCTCCTCGGAGCCCCTTGAAAATTGGCCTCCTCGGCCTCTCAGCTCGCCCCGAGCTGCCACAGGATTAAGACTCCTCGGCCCTCTCGCTCGTCCCCGAGCTCCCCAGCCGAGGCCATCTTCCTCGGTCCTCCGACCGACCAACTCCACCACTCACAGGCGTAACCGCCGCTCCGCAAATCTCACCAAGCGCAGATTCTCCACCAGCAACATCCCGCATTCCACGCCATCACGATCCCTATTAACGGGCGATCCGCTCTTTACGCGGGCATGACGTCGGGAGCGTAACTGCCGGCGAGATTCTCGTGTCTACTGCTGCGTGCTGCCGCCACTATATAAACCCCCATCACAGAGGGGTCAAGTAAGCCTTTTCTCACCCCACTTAGCCGTTACTCTACTCGGATCTCGTACTAACTTGATCGTCGGAGGGTCCTCGGTGGTACTAAACCACCCCGAGACTTCTTTGCAGGTACTCGGCGTTGACTCCTCAAAACCACCAATCTTCACAAAACCCATTGAGACCCACACGCAACAGGAGATCACCTCCAAGATCCATCGGGAGATCGACGGAATACAACATCTGACGGAGACCCGAAAAGGACCTCCATCAGTTGGCGCCGTCTGTGGGAACTTAAACTCCACAAAAACAAAGTTAGCCTTCCGATCTCCATCCATATGGCAAGCGATCACCCTGAAGATCCAAGCACCTGCTACCGCCTCCCCCTCAACGGAGGCGCGGGTGAACCTCCACCGAATGTCGTCGACTCCTCCGCCGGCCACCGCCTCGCAGACTCCAGCAGTCGCAGGCCCCTCGATCCGTCCCATTCAACCTCGAAGCCCCACATCGGAGAGCCTCGCCTCGAGCCTTATCACCCCCGTTCCCCTACCGAGGCGGTGGCGGTCAGCTCGCCTGCTTCCAGGCATGACCGGCACCCTCCCCCCTCGATGGGGTCGCGCCAACGAAGCCCGCCAATTCAGCTCGAGGACCACATTACCGCGGGGCCCAAGGGACCTCACCGGAAGGAACCGGGGCCCATCAAGAACTATGGTCATAACGACAAGGTACCAGTTGAGCTCCCGCGAGGCTCGGCACCCCACGCCGGCAACGGACGCTGACGGCCGCCCGAGCAAAAAGGCCAGGGGCTACAAGCCTATCACCTTTGGCGACGGGGGCCTCCACGGCATATCCATGCCCCACAATGACCCTCTGGTGATCACGGCCCGAATCCATCGGTACGAGGTCCACCGAATACTTGTTGACTCGAGCAGCTCGGCAGACATCCTCTTCCATGACTGTTTTCTGTGCATGGGGCTCACCCCAGCAGACTTGAAACCAACCTTCCACGTCCTTTCCGGGTTCACCAACCACTCCATCCCGGCGGAAGAGGTGGTCACCCTGCAATTCAACGTTGGGGAGCCCGGCCGCACCCGTACGTTGCCTGTGGACTTCATCATAGCAAAGGTCCCATCGACCTACAACGTCCTCCTCGGCCACCCGGCCCTGAACTCCCTCCAGGCCCAGATATCGACCTACCACATGGCGATGAAGTTCCCTCTCAATCAGGGTGGGATAGGTCGGGTCTACAGGAACCAGCGGGTCGCGAATGTATGCCTTAACGAAACATCTTCGTCCGAGCAGCAGGCCGACTACGCTGAGGTAAATAATGACATCAAGGGTTCTCTGGACACCCGAGACGAGCGGAAGGAGGTCCAGGGGACGCCGGTCGAACCACTGACCGAGGTGCCCCTGACAGAAGGGGAGGATAAAAAACCGTCCAGGTCGGATCACTCCTGACAGGGACTCAGCGAGACGACCTGGTCAGTTTCCTTAGAACTAACTCTGACGTCTTCGCCTGGGAGCCCGCTGACATGCCTAGGATCGACCCCAAAATCATCTCCCACAAGCTCGGGGTTGATCTTGCTGCCGTACCCGTCAGACAAAAAAAGTGAAGCTTCGCCCCGGTCAAACAGAAGGCTATCGAAGATGAGGTTGATCGACTCTTCGCCGCCAACTTCATCCGGAATGTACCCTACTCGGAGTGGCTGGCAAATGTAATTCTGGTCAAGAAGTCAAGCGGAAAGTGGCGCATGTGTGTCGACTTCACCGACCTCAATAAGGCTTGCCCCAAGGACAACTATCCTCTCCCTCGGATTGATCAGCTCGTCGACAGCTCGCCCGGCCATGAACTTTTGAGCTTCATGGATGCTTTCTCGGGCTACAATCAGATCCGTATGAATCCGGAAGACGAAGATCTCACCGCATTCACAACGGACCGGGGGGTATATTGCTACAAAGTGATGCCCTTCGGCCTCAAGAACGCCGGAGCCACGTACCAACGGTTGGTCAATCGCATGTTCAAGCCACAGACCGGCAGAAATATGGAGGTCTACGTTGACGATATGCTAGTCAAATCCGTCTCGTCGGAAGACCATGCCAGGGATCTAGGTGAGGCCTTCGAAGTGCTCCGCAAGTTCAATATGAAGCTAAACCCAGCCAAATGCGCATTCGGAGTCACCGGGGGAAAGTTCCTCGGTTTCATGGTCACTCACCGTGGAATCGAAGATAACCCAGAGAAGATCGACGCCATCCTCAACATGGCCGCGCCCAAGACCAACGTCGAGATCATGCGGCTCACGGGACGAGTCGCGGCTCTGAGCCGCTTCATGTCCAGGTCGGGGGAGAAATGCCTCCCGTTCTTTAAAGCTCTGAGGAAGATCCCGAGGTTCGAGTGGTCAGAGGAGTGCCAGGCCGCCTACAACCGATTGAAGAAGCACCTCGCGACGCCACCACTGCTCACCCGACCAGTTGAAGGAGTCGAGTTGTCGCTGTATCTGGCGGTATCCGACCAAGCAGCAGGCTCGGTGCTCGTCCGAGAGGTCGGTGGAGCGCAGAAGCCGGTGTACTATGTGAGCCATGTATTTAAGGACGCAAAAACGAGATTGCCACGACCCGAAAAGTACGGAACATAACCGGCACTTAAATTACGAAACGTCTCGAGGCGTACGTAATCTAAGTAAGCCAAAACCCAGAAATCAAAACCAAGTAAAGCAGTAGAGTGAAGGAAAAACCAATTTAAATCAAGTGGTTAGCAACATAAGCCGAAATATGTATTTTTAAAATCACAAGTCTTTTCTGAAAATTTCGGCAGAGTTTCCTTTGTAAATACTGGCCCCGAATGGGGCACAACATGATCAATATATACATAATGATAAAAGGCATCCCCAAGCGGGAGCTAGCTCTTCGTCAATCGACGGTCATAACCACGCAAGCAATATAATATACAATGCCGAAGGGCGAGGATCAACACTGAAAAGGAAACTCAAACAACATGAAATCCACAATAATACAATGCGCAACTCTAAGGTCGAAAGAATATACAACTCTGGTCTCTAAGTCTGAAATAAATATACATGTCTTGTTGATGGAGTTTCTAGATACAACTGAATAAAATAAGTACAATAGTGGTCACGATGCAAGTGAGCCCACCTACCAAAGTAAATCACCCGGAAAGGAAGCAGTGTACCAGCAAGCCGTAACGAAACCTGTACGGAAAAACCTATAAGAAACTGTGGCACAACGGGATGAGTTGCCAACTCGTGAGTAGAAAACATCACCGAGCAGAAATCGTATGTATGACACAATTCTAGGTCAAAATGATCAAGTATATATATAACCTCAAAATCAGAAGTCTGAAGTATGAAAAGGTGGAAAGGGTAAACATCTATACGTAAGTGTAATCCCATATGCTCGTGTCATTATCTCAGGTAGTAACATATCATATGAATGGGGTATGAATGCATGAAAATAGAATACATGTAAAAGAAGAAACTGCTTTCATAACTTAGTGAGATTTCTGTATGTTTAAAACGAGGTATCATCAATGAAATCAACATAATCAGTGTCTAGCATCGACACAAAACATAAATCCCAATATCTCAGGCTCCGGCTATCCAGACTGGCCTGTATCATCAAATCTCAATACCTCAAATCTCAAAACCTCAGTGTCTCAAATCTCACTATCTAGGGCTCGTTGTTCATATCAGATTTTTGCATTTTCATACCGCCCAATTTTTATCACATTGCATATCGGTAGATACTCTTGAGCCGTGTTTGCTAGTCATTTGCAGGATACAGGTTCCCGGTTCTCAAACGGAGAAATTCATGAAAAACACGACAAAATCCGGTTCCTGCCAACCACAGATAAAAACACGGTCTCCGCTCTTCATCCGTATGTTGCCAGATACCAGTTTAGGAAGACAAAACGTCAAATCAATGTCACTCTCATGCACAAGGCTCAATGGTAGCACCAAATCCAAGAGATCTACGCGGAGCTCGAGGCAATCATGACAAAATCTTAACAAAAAGTCCACCTTTTTGACCAACAGAATTCTGGAAAATTCGTAAAGCAATTATGAGAAAATACATACACCAGAATCAAGCACACAGCAGATCAGGCCACCACAAAAAAGCAGATGCCCCAATTCCACCATAAGAGCGCGGATCCGCGGCAAAAGGTGGGTTCAGGCCGCGGATCCGCGGCCCTTTAGGCGCCAAACCTGGAGAAATTTGGGGGGCATTTTGGTCTTTTCATGTTTGCTCTGGTGGTTGCCCTAGGTTTCCATCCTCCAGCCTATAAATAGCCCAGAAGTTTGAGAAGGAAGGGGTCCAATTCTTGTATTTCTTTTTGCTAGGTTTTAGTTACATGTTCTTCTTCCTCTTCTCACCTCTTCTCCATTAAACTTGTAAGTGAGCTTTTGAGTGAAGAGTGATGAATAAAGAAGACCATTTTATTATCATGCTTGTCTCCTTATCTTTATGCTTGTTGTAATTTTACTTGTTGTAATTTTAATTTGTTAAGTGGTTGTTGTTATTTTTGTTGTTTCTTTCTTCTCTCTTTTTCTTTATCCTTACATACGACAATGATACTTACGCTAGATCCTCGCCAAGGTGAGGTCGCAAATAGTTAGTCGTATTCTTCTAATCTCCCTCTTTCCATCTTCCTCCTTTGTTTTGTTTTATTTTTCCGTATTATGATGTGTGAGTAGTTCATTCTTGTTAGGGGTAGGAAAAGGGAAGTTTGAGAGAAGGAAATCTCTCTCACTCTTTCCTTGCCCAACAACTTAAATCAACTCCCGTTAATTGAACCACAATCCGCTCCTTACGGCACCCTATCCTACATGATAGCGGTGATTCCGTAGTGAGACCGGTTGTGGTTGAATTAACCGGAGGTTATGGATAAGAGCCAAGAACGGACGGACAAGCACCAAAAGGAAGGACTATGCGTTGGAAAGCCTAGCTTATACTCGCAAGTTCCTTCCTAGTCGTGCTAATCCCCGTTGTTGCCGATTACCGTAACACCGATATTAAGTGGGGCAACGAAAGATGTGGAGACTCCTAACTCAAACTAACCTAATCCTAACCCTAACAAGCTCTCTTTAAATATCAACTCAACACTTAGATAATCCAACAAAATCTGAAAACCGGACTTAACTCGTTAAAACACTTTGAAAAAGACTCCCATCTCCCTGCGGACGACCCGTACTCAACCGGCTAGCTACAAGCGAAACCGTCTTGATTGCGGTATTTAAACTAGAACTTGAACACACACGTATCATATCAATCAAATGGCGCCGTTGCCGGGGAGACGGTAGTTTGTTTCTTTGTGAAATTTCGGGTTAATTTGTAAGTATAAAAAAAAACGAAAAAAAAATACATACTTTGTAAAAAACCATCTTGTTATTCTTGATTAGTTTTTGTGCAAGTGCGCAGGAAAATACGAAGTTCAAGATCGGCGCCAAAGACGTCGGATAATACGGAGTTCAAGTACAGTGCCAAAGACGTGGGAAGATAGACCCACATTTTCGCGGCTACACCGCGACGGAAAAAAACGAAGCATCCGGTCTAAATCTCTCTGTAAGTCTCTCTGCTCCTCTCCACTCCTCTGGACTCCAATAAACTGTGTTTTCTGCAGCTTTCTTTGCGCAAATTCTTCTCCCCCTTCCAATAAACTGTTCTTGTGCAGGATTCTTTGCGCCGCAAATAAAAATTGTTTGCAGTTGATTTGTTACTGTTTTGCATTCTTTAATACGGACTTAAGGGGCTTGAAACCAATCCAGATTGGGTGGGGATTTCATCACCCTTCCCAAGACCCCAAAAATCACTAAAGCATATGCATTGTCCATTGTAAATTAAAAAATACTAGACTTCAGCCCTAAGGACTTCGCGCTCATTAGGAGAAGATAAACCGTGTTTAGAACCTCGCTTAACCGTATATTGATTACGGGGTGTCTAGGAAAGTGTTAAAGGCGCAACCGCCGAAAGAGAAAGGGTTATTTAATTAAGGAACTTCGCGAAAGCGTTGGACAACCTCCCCTTATCTCTGCACTTACCTGGCCCCGTGATCGGTGTATTTTTAAGCCTGTTTCTCGACACTGTTTAACTTCGAAAATCAAGTTCAGGAGCAGGTCTAGTAGACCTAGGCGACCGTAGATCTAGGTGTGATTGTGCATATCTTGTTTGTGATTGCTTAAGCCATATTTCCGTACATACTTCTGTAAATCTCTTTCTTAAAAAAAAAAAAAAATCAAAAACTTTTATAAAAACTTGCCCTTTTGTCGCCAAATCCATTTTCACCCACCACCCATCGCCTTTCTCCATTGACGTTTTCTTACCCTCACCTTCTCCGCTTTGACTATACTAAACTCGTTTAGTGTATGTCCGCTTGGACTCGGGACACTAGCGTCCGTCTAGTCCGCATTACGTTAGTCGCTACCGACTACGCGATCGACTCCGAAGTCGATACTCCGTCCGCTCCTCTTTCACCCCTTCCTTTGCCGGCCAACTCCGACGTTGACCGGAATTCTGTTCATACTTCTTCACCTTCACCTTCACCTTCACCAACCTCTTCTTCCGCGATGTCGGGATTTAATCCGAACATCTCTTTGACCAACGCTGGATTGGCTCCACCTCCTACGGAGACCAATCTCCCACCACCTCCGCCTGTTGTAGCGCCGCAGCGAATTGCGCTCCAGGATCGTTTCTACCCAACCCGTTCTGCACTTCCCACCTGCCTTTCTCTTCCTCCGGCCAATGGGGACAACTTTGAAATTAAGCCCCATTTCATCAACATGCTTCCACGTTTTCATGGGCTCGAAACTGAAGATGCCTATATCTTCATCAATAAATTTCAAAATGTCTGTGCCATGATGAAAACCACCCAGCTGTCGGACGATGCTATACGTCTACGGGTCATTCCGTTCACTCTATGCGATCTCGCTGAAAAATGGCTGTATAGCACCGCTTCCCACTCAATCACCAGCTGGGACGAGTTTGTTAAAGCGTTTCTGAAAAAATTCTACCCAAATCATAAGACCGCAAGAATTCGAAATGAAATCAACCAATTCTCCCAGCTTCCTTCTGAACCCTTCTGGAAGTGCTTTGACCGGTACAAAGACCTTCTTGTTCAGTGTCCTCACCACGGTATAGAGAAATGGCAGCTCTGCCAAACCTTATACGAGGGACTGAACCCAGCAACGAAGCAGTTGCTGGAAACCATCTGTCAGGGCCACTTCCTATCGAAATCTGACGAGGAAGCGTGGCAGTTCTTTGACGATCTTGCGGAGCAAACGCTACAGTGGGAGAGCACCAGACCGACTTCTTCTTCTTCTACCTCCACTTCTACCGGTCAGTCTAGGGTAGGAATCCACCAACTCGACGTCTCTATTGCGATGAAAGCTGAAATGGCTGCTATAACAAGAAAGCTTGAAGCGATAGAGAGCAAATTCTCTGCTCCTACTCCTGCCCCTGTTCTCCCCCTTCGTACCATCTGCGCTTGTTGTTCCGATCCTTCTCACTTGACCGAAGAGTGTCCTTACAATCCACCCTCGCAAGGACAGGATCAGGTTAATGCTGCCTTCCAGCAAAGACCGAGGAATGATCCATACTCTTCCACCTACAATCCCGGTTGGAGGAACCACCCCAATTTCGCCTGGAATCAGAATCAGAATCAATTCCAGGGCAACAACTTCCAAAGGGCCCCTCCACCGCAACAACAAGCGCAACAACAAACTCAGTATCAGCAGCCCTTCCAACCCCAACCTTACCAAAAACAGACGAACAATTTTGCACCGAACAATTCTTTTCCACCAAATAACAACTTTGTTCCGTCAAACACTGATAAGGTTTCCTCGCTCGAGCGAAGTCTGGAGGCGTTTGTTAAACAATCGACTCAATCCACCGCCAACATCCAGTCTTCGATCCAATCTTTAGTGCAACACACCGCCGCACACGGGCAGAGCATCAAAACCATCGAGGCCCAGATTGCACAGCTGAACGCGGCCTTGAGCGAGCGAGAGAAGGGGAAGCTTCCGTCCCAGCCACTGCCAAATCCCGGTCACCCACATAATGCACATGTTGCTCTTGAACAACAAAACCATAATGTGAGTGCCGTGACTACGCTGAGATCGGGAAGGATGCTGCAAAACAACATTGGCAAGCGAATCAACGATGACACCCCGGCCGCCGCTTCTTCTTCTTCTTCTCCTTCTTCTTCTTCGTCTTCCGAGCCTATTCTCCGTTCTTCAACAGGCTCTCCTTCCTCTTCTTCTGCTCTGAACGGACCCACTTCTCACTCCACGAAAACACCTATTCTGGGATCCGTTCCAACTCCAAAATCTCCTCCTCCAGCATTGGACTCAACCAATTTTCAAAATGTTCCATTTCCAAACCGGTTGAGGTCTAATAAACAAAATCCTCAAATGGAGAAGATTTTGGAGTTATTCAAGCAGGTTAACATTAATATTCCTCTTTTAGATGCTGTCCAACAAGTCCCGTCCTACGCAAAAATCTTAAAGGACTTGTGCACGAAAAAGAGGAAGTCTCAGGTACCCAAGAAAGTTTTCTTGGCTAGTGCTGTGAGTGATGCCCTTACCCAATCTTTACCACAAAAATGGAAGGACCCTGGCTGTCCTACGATTTCAATCACCATTGGGGATAAGAACATCAACCGCGCATTATTAGATCTTGGTGCCAGTGTTAACCTGCTTCCGTATTCAGTATACGAGCAATTAGGCGTCGGAGAGTTGAAACCCACACACTGCACTCTCCAAATGGCCGACCGATCGATCACCCACCCTAGGGGTGAGCTAGAGGATGTGCTAATAAAAGTAGGGGACTTCATATTCCCCGTTGACTTCATTGTATTAGATACACAGCCGGTAGCTAACCCCCGGATTCAAATTCCGGTGATACTCGGTCGCCCATTTCTCGCAACCTCAAATGCTGTGATCAGTTGTCGCAATGGTTCAATGAACCTCTCTTTTGGAAATATGATGATTGAACTCAACATTTTTAGGTTAGGGAATCAGCCCGCCGAACCTAATGCTCATATACTGGATGTCTGTTCGATCCAGGAGATCACACCAGAAGAGTGTGAATTCGAGGAGTTTCTGTTTGACCACGATAATCTTGACGCCACTAGTGCGTTTCTCTTCGAACCTGCTGCTGCTTCCGCGCCCAACTACGACTATGAGTGTTTTACGTTTTCACACGATCTTAGCCGCTCACCACCCGAGTTTGAATCGTTTGACTTTTCGGATGAGTTACCTGAACCATCCAACTCGGTGGCTTACACTCGTTTCGAACCTTTGTTGGAATCCTTTGAGTTCGAGACTGTTGGGGTAAAAATTTACACCCCCGTTGACCGAGTCAAAGTCAAGGTCAACCCCAAGCCAGGTGGGCCCAAGCCCAGGTCAAGCGGGCCCATGCCCAAGTCAAGCCCACGGCCAGCCTCCCCATGGAAACGACAAAATCATGTAATAAATAATTATTATGTAATTTTTTATACATGAATGTAGGTAAAATGGGCATAAAGCCAATATTTTGTAAGCCCATGGCTTATGTGCAAAAATGAAATGGCACATGAGCCATGGGATAGGCAAAATGCCATTTTGTAAAGCCCAAGGGGCTATATGCAAATATGTAAGCCTATAAAAGGCAACATGATGAATAAAAAAGATATACCTTTCATTCTCTCCAAAAAAAAAAAAAGTTTGAGAGCTGAGCTCTTTCTTCCTTCTTCAAGGTTCCAAAACCTTCTTCTTTCTCTTGAATTAAATCAAGAGTTCTACTCTTCTTTTTATAAAACAAATTAGTTTTTTACCACAAAACCCACAAAGGGGAACTTGGATCTGTCATCAGATCTTAAAAAGGAGAGATTTTTAAATCTCACATCTATTTATCTCCAAGATCCGGACAGCAAAGGAAGAAGAAGGACCTGTTTCCTTAACCCAAAGCACCTTAGGAGTTTAACTCCACTCTTTTTTCTCTTTAGAGAATTTCCGGGGCTAAAAACCCCCATTTTCCTCGCTGGTGCGCTAGCGCTCGAGCGCAAAGCGCCCACGTGCCGACACGTGGCGCGCTTGCGCTCCAGCGCACTGCGCTCGAGCGCAAAACGCCCGCGTGCCGACACGTGGCGCGCTTGCGCTCCAGCGCCTCGCGCTGGAGCGCAAAGTGCCCGCGTGCCGACACGTGGCGCGCTTGCGCTCCAGCGCTCTGCGCTCGAGCGCAGACCGCCCTCGTGCCGACACGTGGCGCGTTGCGCTCCAGCGCTCTGCGCTCGAGCGCAGACCGCCCTCGTGCCGACACGTGGCGCGTTGCGCTCCAGCGCTCTGCGCTCGAGCGCAAAGCGCCCACGTGCCGACACGTGGCGCGCTTGCGCTCAAGCGCCCAGGCGCTGGCCCCACTCATCCTTTGGATGTCTTTTCCCCTTTTTTTTTTATATATATACGTATGTATACAAATGTACACATACACATACTCCGCGACACTGTCCCTGTTAGAAAAAAATTTCTAACGGGGCGCTGCCCCGCACCCCGCAAGGGGGCTGCTAGCCCCCTTGACCCCCAGCCCGCTATCCGGGTAGCGGGACCCCCGTAAAAACTCTGCGTGGCTCCCGATATATTCAAACCACCCCTCCAAAACAACACACACGCACACTGCACATTGAGTTCGCATGACCATTTTTAACCCGTTAATCGGAGGCTCCCTCGCCCCCAAAGGCGAGGGGTAATTAACGGCAGCTTAGTCCGCGGCTGCCGGAGATTCGGATCCCCACAATCATTAAACCCCAGCCTACCCTAGGCAGGGGGAATCTGTAGTACGCCTGACAAGCGTGCGCGTATTCCCATCTCAATGGGGTGACGAAAAACACCCTACAGAGACCTTTTCTCCAATCCTTCCTTCTATCATTTCACCTCCAATTCTCGAACTCAAGCCTTTGCCGTCTCACCTTAAGTACGCTTACTTAGGTGAGAACGAGACCCTCCCAGTTATCATTTCGGCTTCTCTAGCTCCTGAGCAAGAGAAAGCCCTTCTTTCAGTCTTGCACGACAATAGGCAAGCTTTTGGCTGGTCCATGGCGGACATTAAGGGGATTAGTCCCCTGATCGTAGAGCATCATATACATCTGATGGATGATGCCAAACCAGCCCGGGATCCACAAAGACGTCTCAATCCAGTCATGAAGGAGGCTGTGAAGAAGGAGATCGTCAAATGTCTAGATAGTGGTATCATTTACCCTATCTCTGATAGCCAGTGGGTTAGCCCCATTCATGTTGTCCCCAAGAAGTCGGGCATTACGGTCATCACTAATGAGGCAAACGAGTTAATCCCTACTCGCACCCAAACTGGGTGGCGAGTATGCATTGATTACCGAAAACTCAACGCCGCAACGCGGAAAGACCACTTTCCGCTACCTTTTATTGACCAGATGCTCGAACGATTGGCCGGACACGAGTACTATTGTTTTCTAGATGGGTACTCTGGCTATAATCAAATTCCCATCGCCGAAAAAGACCAGGACAAGACCACTTTCACTTGTCCTTTCGGCACGTTTGCATATCGTCGCATGCCCTTTGGGTTATGCAATGCGCCCGCTACCTTCCAGCGGTGTATGATGGGAATTTTCTCAGACATGGTGGAGAAATTTCTGGAGATCTTCATGGACGACTTCTCCATCTTTGGCGATTCTTTTGACGAGTGTCTGCTGCATCTCGACGCTGTCCTTACCAGATGTAAGGACAAGAATCTCACTTTGAACTGGGAGAAATGCCACTTCATGGTGCGCGAAGGTATTGTCTTAGGACATATCATCTCGCAGAAAGGCATTGAGGTAGACAAAGCTAAGATTGAGGTCATTTCCAATCTTCCTCCTCCCCGATGCGTCCGAGATATCCGAGCCTTCCTTGGCCACGCCGGTTTTTATAGACGGTTTATCAAGGACTTTAGCAAGATTGCTAGGCCCTTGACTCTTCTCCTGGCCAAGGACACGCCATTCGACTTCAGCTCAAGCCGTGCGGCTGCTTTTGAATCATTGAAACACTCACTCACTTCTGCTCCCGTTCTTTCTTCTCCTGACTGGACGCACCCATTCGAGATCATGTGCGATGCATCCGACTTTGCCATAGGTGCTGTCCTCGGACAGCACATCAACAAAATGCCGCACGTGATCTACTACGCTAGCCGAACCCTGAACGACGCCCAACTTAACTATACGACAACTGAGAAGGAATTCTTAGCTGTTGTATTTGCTTTAGAAAAGTTCAGGCCCTACCTCATCGGCTCTCCAGTCATCGTCTACACGGACCATTCAACTCTGCGCCATCTTTTTGCGAAGAAAGATGCCAAGTCTCGGTTAATCCGTTGGATCCTCTTGCTTCAAGAGTTTGACCTTGTCATTAAGGACAAACGAGGATGTGAAAACGTGGTTGCCGACCATCTCTCACGACTTCCTTCTTCGCCTTCGCTTCCAATTCCGATAAACGACGTTTTTCCGGACGAACAACTCTTGACAGTATCGTGCGAACCCTGGTTCGCAGATATTGTGAACTATTTGGCCACGGGATTGCTACCGACCGAATGGTCGAGTCAGGACAGACTTCGCTTCTTATCCCAAGTAAAATACTTTTACTGGGACGAACCCTACTTGTTCAAGTACTGTCCCGACCAGATCATTCGTCGGTGTGTCCCTAATGAGGAATTCAAGAGTGTGCTATCATTTTGCCACGATCAAGCGTGTGGCGGGCACTTTGGGCCCAGAAAGACAGCTGAGAAGATCTTGCAATGTGGTTTCTACTGGCCACAACTTTTCAAAGACGCTCACGAATATTGCAAGACTTGCTCCCGGTGCCAACACATGGGCCGGATATCCCGGAGAAACGAGATGCCGCTCCAACCGATCTTGGTTGTGGAGATTTTCGATGTGTGGGGGATAGACTTCATGGGGCCGTTTCCCAGCTCTTTTGGGAACTTGTACATACTTCTAGCTGTTGATTACGTCTCTAAATGGGTCGAGGCTGTGCCCAGCCGGACTAACGACAACAAGGTTGTCGTTAAGTTCCTTAAAGAAAACATTTTCTCCCGGTTTGGGCACCCCCGAGCAATCATTAGCGACAATGGAAGTCATTTCTGCAATAGGACTTTCGAGGCCTTGATGCGGAAGTACTCCATTAATCATAAGCTTTCTACGCCCTACCACCCCCAAACCTGCGGGCAGGCCAAAGTTTCCAATCGGCAAATCAAGCAGATATTGGAGAAGACGGTTTCCAAGAACCGTAAGGATTGGTCTCTGAAACTCACTGATGCCCTTTGGGCATTTAGAACCGCTTATAAGACCGACCTTGGCATGTCTCCCTATCGGCTTGTGTACGGAAAAGCCTGCCACCTTCCTGTCGAAATCGAGCATCGCGCATTTTGGGCGATTAAGGAGCTGAATCTGTCTCTTGAGGACGAGGGCAGCCATCGGAAGCTGCAGCTGAACGAACTGAACGAGCTTAGGGATGAGGCGTACGACAACGCGGTTGTCGTTAAGAATCGAACGAAGGTGTTTCACGATAAACACCTTTTGCGCAAAACCTTCGTACCTGGTCAACAGGTACTTCTTTACGACACCCGACTTCATTTCCATCCTGGAAAGCTCCGATCTCGCTGGAAAGGGCCATATTTTGTGCGGAATGTGTATCCGCAGGGCGCTGTGGATTTGGAAAATCCAAAGGACGGTTCACTCTTCAAGGTAAATGGACACCGATGCAAACCGTACCTTAGCGCCGAACCAACAGAGGAGCTCCTGTTCTTACAGGAGCCGGTTTACCCTGAATGATCTTCCTCTGCCTACCTCCAAACTTCGCTTATCCAGCCAAGAACAGTGGACACTGTTCCAAATAAGTTTGGGGGTATGTACAAACCATTTTGTTTATATTTGTGTATATTCTTTTTCTTTTCTTTAAAAACAAAAACAAATAAAAATTTGTGTATCACTAACCGACAATTTTGAACCTTCCAACTGCTCTCTTCATGCTACGACAGTGAGGACACTGTCCAGTTTAAGTTTGGGGGTACGCTCGGTACGCATTTCTTACCTTCGCATTCATATGTATATTTTGCATCTGCATATTAAAATCCATAAAATCCATAAAAATCTGAAAATTTTCTAAAAAAATATAAAAACTTTTTTGTCAAGTTAGCTTGTGGAAGAACTTTGATTCAATATTCGACGGTTTTTGTTTGAAAAAATAGGAATAACTAGATCTTATGTTTGGATTTTTAAAACCTGAAAGATAACCCTCCTTTGAAGTTAACTATAGCTGATATACGTCTTTACATCACACTACACGTGTCGTAAGATTTTGGGAATTAGATGACAAGTCTTTCATGTTTAAACTTTTAAACAGATAAATAATTTTCTGAGGATCAAATAGGTTTGTTCTGAAATAAGTAATGTCAAGAATAGTTTATGAAGTAAAGCGAATATGAAGGAATGTTATTGATGCCGTAATTGGAGCTAAGTCTGAAAAATAACCCACCTAAAACTTGATTGGAATGATTACACACCAAACACACCAAACACGTCTTTTATCCAAAAAAATATTTGAACTGCCAGATATATCTCCGTTCGTATTAAATCATCTGATTTTCACGCCAAACTGTCTTTTGTTTTTGGACCTAGGTAACTTGAGTAATTAAGTCCGCTGGGGTGTTTTTACACCTAATGCCCTAAAACCAACTGGTTTGGGTGCATTGGCCCAAAGCTCGCTAAGAAGCCTAGAATGTCCAGTTTAAAACAAAGTCAAGCAAGTGTTCTCTCCGAGTTAAAATTCCTAACGGTTCTTTGTGTGAGAATAATCTTGATAAAAGACAGGCTTTTAAAAAAAAAATTTAACGGAGATATGAAGGTTTTACTCTTTGATAAAAGACTATTGCATGTTCACAGAGGTGTGTATGAAATGAAAACAAGAAAAAGGTGGAGTGAAAAATACGACTTAGTTTCCTGTTAAGGAAGATAGAAATTCTGAAGTTGAAACCTTACTGGAAAACGAAACTTGAAAAATGCTTAACTCATTATAAAACTTATGTGATCCTTTTAAAATTGTTATCTGGGCTTTATTGTGCGACATGATGACTTTAATCGATCCTTCTAGAACTTAACGACACTATTTGCACTGCACGTAAAGACATATAAAATTTGTAGTTAAATAAGAAGTGAGGTGTGAAAATTAAAGGTTCGATGATCTAGACTTAGGATTATAGAATTGCTATTTTCTAAAACAAAACTTTAGGGTTTGAAGCTTAGTTATTTTACAAAACCAACTTGACCGGATTTTGTGGGTAGTATCCGCTGAAAACCCTCAGGAGACAACACTCCTCCTACTAGGGACACCTAGAGGTTAAACGGCTTGTTGCACATGCTCAGTGCAATCGCGTTCCCTGCGAAAGTGAGGTTAGGAAATTTTTGTGAATAAATGGGCTTTGCTCGGGACGAGCAAAATGATAAGTTTGGGGGTATTTGTTCATATCAGATTTTTGCATTTTCATACCGCCCAATTTTTATCACATTGCATATCGGTAGATACTCTTGAGCCGTGTTTGCTAGTCATTTGCAGGATACAGGTTCCCGGTTCTCAAACGGAGAAATTCATGAAAAACACGACAAAATCCGGTTCCTGCCAACCACAGATAAAAACACGGTCTCCGCTCTTCATCCGTATGTTACCAGATACCAGTTTAGGAAGACAAAACGTCAAATCAATGTCACTCTCATGCACAAGGCTCAATGGTAGCACCAAATCCAAGAGATCTACGCGGAGCTCGAGGCAATCATGACAAAATCTTAACAAAAAGTCCACCTTTTTGACCAACAGAATTCTGGAAAATTCGTAAAGCAATTATGAGAAAATACATACACCAGAATCAAGCACACAGCAGATCAGGCCACCACAAAAAAGCAGATTCCCCAATTCCACCATAAGAGCGCGGATCCGCGGCAAAAGGTGGGTTCAGGCCGCGGATCCGCGGCCCTTTAGGCGCCAAACCTGGAGAAATTTGGGGGGGCATTTTGGTCTTTTCATGTTTGCTCTGGTGGTTGCCCTAGGTTTCCATCCTCCAGCCTATAAATAGCCCAGAAGTTTGAGAAGGAAGGGGTCCAATTCTTGTATTTCTTTTTGCTAGGTTTTAGTTACATGTTCTTCTTCCTCTTCTCACCTCTTCTCCATTAAACTTGTAAGTGAGCTTTTGAGTGAAGAGTGATGAATAAAGAAGACCATTTTATTATCATGCTTGTCTCCTTATCTTTATGCTTGTTGTAATTTTACTTGTTGTAATTTTAATTTGTTAAGTAGTTGTTGTTATTTTTGTTGTTTCTTTCTTCTCTCTTTTTCTTTATCCTTACATACGACAATGATACTTACGCTAGATCCTCGCCAAGGTGAGGTCGCAAATAGTTAGTCGTATTCTTCTAATCTCCCTCTTTCCATCTTCCTCCTTTGTTTTGTTTTATTTTTCCGTATTATGATGTGTGAGTAGTTCATTCTTGTTAGGGGTAGGAAAAGGGAAGTTTGAGAGAAGGAAATTTCTCTCACTCTTTCCTTGCCCAACAACTTAAATCAACTCCCGTTAATTGAACCACAATCCGCTCCTTACGGCACCCTATCCTACATGATAGCGGTGATTCCGTAGTGAGACCGGTTGTGGTTGAATTAACCGGAGGTTATGGATAAGAGCCAAGAACGGACGGACAAGCACCAAAAGGAAGGACTATGCGTTGGAAAGCCTAGCTTATACTCGCAAGTTCCTTCCTAGTCGTGCTAATCCCCGTTGTTGCCGATTACCGTAACACCGATATTAAGTGGGGCAACGAAAGATGTGGAGACTCCTAACTCAAACTAACCTAATCCTAACCCTAACAAGCTCTCTTTAAATATCAACTCAACACTTAGATAATCCAACAAAATCTGAAATCAGGACTTAACTCGTTAAAACACTTTGAAAAAGACTCCCATCTCCCTGCGGACGACCCGTACTCAACCGGCTAGCTACAAGCGAAACCGTCTTGATTGCGGTATTTAAACTAGAACTTGAACACACACGTATCATATCAATCACTCGTCAGTCCGGATCGGCCCCTATCATCAATCACACGACTACGAACGGTATCCTCTGGATATCCGACGCGCCAGGTAAAATCACCGGTAGGCAGTCTGCTCCTACCGGGCTCATCATCTACAACTCGAGCTTCTTGCCCCGGGGTACCATACCGGGTCCACCATGTACCCGCAGACGGTTCATCCAACTCCTCGAATCGGGTCTCGAAATCGATCTCATAACCGAGAAAACATCATGGTGGACGACTCATACATCACGAGAAAACCACACTTTTCATTTTAAAATGAGAGAGAAAGAGAGAGAGAGAAGTTTATATATATTCTTGCGGTTTTCTCCCAAATCCAGGAAATCTCATGAAAATCCGAAATCCAATCATCAATAGCAAGTAAACAGTGAATATCGGCTTAAAACTCCATAATACTGCATAACAGTGAATAATAATATGCATGCAGTAGCAAGTAATAACTGCAATGTCTAAATTAGCATATAAAGACGAGTACGCTAATACCATGTCGAACTATCAGTTAACAAGCTATGTCAATGAGTAATATTCTCTAAAGTGTTCGTGACATGGCAATTACCGATGATGATGTGTGTGAGCCGGCAAGTAAGTGTATGTGTAACATACGCATCATCGGTAATGGTGCTGGTGTCATGACAGCATGATCTCAATAATGGCATATGAAAACACAATATAAGCATGCGGTGCGATGCGAACAGCAAGAATATGCGGGAGCTGGATAATAAACACAATGATAACTAATCTACATTTATATAAATATGAGTCATACAGTTTTGACATTTAAAATAACACGAATCGTGGTGTTTTGAAAATAAGGGCTATGGTGTTTTTTTAAGAAAAGATACGTCCTTTGAAATATCCGTAGAATCCCTTGTCCTGTCTTTAAAATACTCACGATTCGTTAGTTTTGAAATAGGTATGACTCGAGTCTAATCAATCATTTAAGTAAACTGCAGGACTAAACTAAAGGCTGATCGAAAGGTAAGGAAATCGCCTAACATCTGAGTCGATATATATATATATATATATATATATATATATATATATATATATATATATAACAGTCGGTGATCCCGCCTCAATAGTATCACATACGACACCCTAATATAATATGACATCCTCAAGTCAAGAGTGCGGATCTATCATCAATATATATAGCTCGTACGGTAAATCCGTGGTACGGCCTCCCAAATCTGGGTACGGGTCAAATGTCACCTCAATCACATTATTCATCTGGTATCCTTTTTATCAAATATCATGATCTGGGGTACTGATCTACGTCTAGTACAATACTGATACCATCTATGTATATGCATGCGTGTGTATGAAAACACCATGTCGAAAGGACTCGCTAAAACATCGTTGTTTCCTGATTTAAAATCAGGAAAGCTTCTGTGGAAAGCTTCAGAAGAGGGTCACGTGCTTACACGTGACTAGCGGTCACGTGTTGGCACGTGACACCTAAAAACGTCATTAAGGCAAGTTCAATTCCCTGAATACGAAGAGGAAAAAGAAAAGCTTCAAGGAGAGTCACGTGCTCCCACGTGATCAGGGTCACGTGGCGACACGTGACGTTTAAATGCAAGCGTCAAAGGCACGTCGGTTAACTGACCAAGTTAAGGAAAAGGCTTCAGAAGAAGTCACGTGATCCCACGTGACCAGGGTCACGTGTTGGCACGTGACGTTTAAGGCAGCAAACGCATTCTTCAGTACAACCAAAGAAAGAAAGTTCAAACAAGGGTCACGTGCTCACACGTGACCAGGGGTCACGTGGTAGCACGTGACGTTTAAGCAACGATCAGAAGACAGCGCAAAAGAAAGGAAAATGCTCATTCCAAAGGGGGTCACGTGCTCACACGTGACCATGGGTCACGTGGTCACACGTGACCGGCTTTCAAAGCCCTTTTTGTCAACAGAATTAAATTCTGAGAGAAATGCAAATCTTTCCAAAGGAACGCAACTATATGCATCCAATCAAATTAAAGATTCAGAGGTCATTTATTTATGGAAAATCTCGGGTTTGGAAAGATTTCCCCCTTAAATCTAACCAAAATAACAAGGGAGAATCTCTGGATTTGAAATCCAACGGTGAATAAAATTCACCTAATAATCCAAAGGTCCAGAACGAATGAAGGATGCAAATCAGATCTCTCAACGAAGATTCGTCAAAAACCAACTGATTCAGCTGCTTCTCCTATAAATAGGAGCCAAGAGACACAAAAAAGATAGATACATGCGCAGAGAAGAGAAAAGAAAAAAGGAGGAGAGCTTTGATACTTTGAAAAGACTCGGATCTTCTGCAAAAACCCTAGGTAAGAAAGGGAAAGCCTTTTGAAAGAAAGAGAATTTAATTCTCAACAGAGTTTAACTCTGATACATAAAACAGAAGAGCATATTTCTTCTCTCTTTGATAGAGGATCTGCAAAGTGCACATCTCCCCTTAAGGTTGAGAATTTAATTCTCAATGGGTCGAGATCCTGCCATGCAGATCCAAAACATAGAGAAAGAATGCAAGCATGAGAATTTAATTCTCACAGAACTATAGGAATTTAATTCCTCTAAGATAAAAGTAGGGCTTGACCCTGTGTTATGGGAATTTAATTCCTTCAGAACAGAGAGAAACAGGATTTAACCCTAATTAAGAATTTAGTCCTGTTGAAACAATGGGAATTTAAGTCCCTTAATCATAATCTGACAGGAAACGGAAGTTTGATTCCTTAAAAAGTTTTTATTAGGGTTTAACCCTATTCAGTTCTTCACATAAACGAGGAATTTAATTCCTACAGAAGGTTCAGGGATCGAAAGGAAGTAGGAATTTAATTCCTTTGAAAATTAAAGCCCGAGGAATTTAATTCCTGAAAAGAAAGATCAACAGATTCTCTAAACAACATACATGGAGGTAGGGTCACGTGCCACCACGTGACCCTCTCAAAAGAGCTACAGAAGTCCCTTTGAGGCAGCACCCCACGTGATCCACGTGACCTTGGCAGAAACTCTAATACACAGGCATTTGAATGCCCATCACGTGATGGCACGTGATGCTTTGAAGGAAATGATAATTTCAGCAGAACAAATGAAGGGTGGGCGCTCTCACGTGCTGCCACGTGACCCTTCTTGCCTTAGTGTTTAACACTAAAATTAAAACTCTCAAGCCCAGTGTTAAAACACTGTCGGGCTTTAGCATTCAATGCTGATTAAAAAGCCTTATTTGCAGTGTTCAACACTGATCTGTTTTAGTGTTTAACACTAATTTGAAAAAGCCTTATTGCTGGTGTTTAACACCAATTATCTCTCAATGTTGAACACTAACTTGTCAACCTCATTCCCAGTGTTCAACACTGATTGCTCTGAAGTGTTTAACACTAGGCTTTGACCCAATTGGCTAAAGGGATAGAGGCAAAGCCTCTCCTGATTGGACTTAGCCCAAGTTGGCCATAAGTCCTCAATTCATGATTAACTGGGCTAATGGGCTCATAACATAATTAATCAGTCTTAACCCCAAATTGGGCCAGGGACTATCCAAGCCATTCCGGTTCTAGGGTACATCTCATCACTCCTTTGATACTTGGCATTGTAATCCCTCAATGTCTTCAAAGAGGTGACGGGTCCCGACGACCACACATCGATATGGACTGTAGGGTCCTTAAACCCATGTTTAATACAAAATTCCTGGTCACGTGGAACGCGGATAACGTCACTCTTTGACCCCGCGGAAAATGCCCAGAGCGGAGCCTAGTCCTCGCCTAACGCGGCAGTAAACCCGTGTGAAGCATCTAGTGCAAACTTCCTGGTTACATGGAACGTGGATAACGTCACTCTTTGACCCCGCGGAAAACGCCCAGAGCGGAGCCTGGTCCTCGCCAAGCACGGCAGTGAACCCGTGTGAAGCATCCAGAGCACATACCGGACTGTGGAGTCCTTAAACCCATGGACTACGACGTCCTTAACCTCGACCGAGATGTCTTAAAACTAACAACGGACTGTGGGGCCCTTAAACCCATGGACTACGACGTCCTTAACCTTGACCGAGATGTCTTAAAACTACCAATTGACCGAGATGTCTTAAAACTACCAATTGACCGAGATGTCTTAAAACTACCAATGGACCGCAATGTCCTTAAACTACCCATGGACCGCGATGTCCTTAAACTACCAATGGACCGCAACGTCCTTAAACTAGAACAATAGAGCCCAGCATGCTCTTTTGTCGAATCTAAACGATCCCGTTTAAGTTGATCTTAGCCTCAAAGATGGTTAACGTATCCTTAAACCTTCAAACAGACTGGACTATGAATCCCCCAAATTAACTCTGGCTCGAGGGTACATCTCTGAACTCCTCTGACATCCGTCATTGTAATCCTTCAACGTCGTCAGAGAGGTGACGGGTCCCGACGGCCACATATACGATGGACCGCCACGTCCCTAAACTGGAACATTAGAGTCCAAACACTCTTTTGTAGGATCTAAACGATCCCGTTAAGTTGATCTTAGTCACAAAGTTAGACTAACGTATCCTTAACAAACGTTTGAGTTGATCTTAGCCTCAAGTATGGCTGACGTATCCTCAAACCAAACCCCCAAACCCAAATTTAAGATAATGCGGATTTGGACTAGTCCATGCCCTACAGGTGACGACATAACTCAGTCTCCGTAAACAATCCACGGGCAATAAAAAACAAAACAAACACCCACGACACGAAGTGACCATCTGGAGAAGGAGAAAGTTGTTACCGCAACGCGGTAGCGTAATTAACTGCAGGGGCTTGTGCCTGCAGGGAAGAGCGTCCCCACAATCAAAAACCCCTCAAACGAGGGGGAATCTGACGAAGTCTGCTACATCGGACGCATCCGTCTAAACCTTCGATACACAGGTGCCATAGATCGACTTGGCATCTTCGGAGAGGTGGACGGATAGCACCAATTAGCATCTGCCCCGAACCTCAGCGCCAAGACCATCGCGGTCCTGTGCGCCGTCTTTCGGAGGGGAACAGATTCTGGCACGCCCGGTGGGACATTTTCCTCTTTCCACTCCACACTTCGTGTGTCGTGATTCGCGAACCAATCGCGGTTCACTAATGATTGCCCTTGGGTTTCAAGATACTAAGAATTGGCGTCTTGCCTATTGCAGAAAACAAAGGATCAATGGCTGCTACTTCCGCGAAATCCTTCAACTGCTCAAACTGCAATTGCGACCAACGCTCTACCTCGCCAGGAGGTATAGCCTATGGACCCCAAGCTGCTTAGTTGTTCACAATGCCGGTGGACCAAGTGACTCAAGCTACTACCGGATTGTTCTTTGGGACCATACTCCCACCATCAAGCTTCGCGGCGCCGGTGCTAACAAAGGAAGCTCTCAAGAAGTCGGTCTTTGACCGTCTTACCCCTACCGCGGCTCCTCTCGACGAGTCGCCCGACGTCAACGCCCCGGTCTTCTCTAGATTGGGCCAGAAATCCCGCGAACCTATCATGAGACCTACAATCTCAGAGAAGGCTGCTTCTAAGAAGATGGCCGCTCCTGCCCCAGAAGTTGTCAGGACAACCTCTCCGGCCAAAAGGTCGGTCTTTACAAGGTTGACGGCTTCAGCTCATGCTCCGGCTGCACGAAAGACATCGGTCTTTGACAGGCTAACACCAGCAGTGACCCCCCACCTACACAGGGGGCAAGATGAAGTCATTTTCACCGCTGAGCCAGCGCCGTCCGCTCGACGCGCTCGACGTCGTCATTGGCGCCGAATAAGGAAGACTGGGGGCAACTCCCCCTCTGGATTGACCCCACCAGCCCCGGTGGCCGAAGTTAATGCTGCTGTTCCAACTGGGAACAGCTTTGAAATGCTAGATAAGGTGCGAAGGAATTCCCCTACGGCAGTACGGAAGAGGTCTCCTCCCTCACTAAAAAAGGTTGTCGAAACAAAACCCGAACAACCCCAATTTCCTCAACGGCTGTCTTCCAAAATCTATAAGGTTTGGCAGCAAGCCCGAGACTCGATCATCGATCCAAACTTCTCCCGCAAGCACAAGAAGCCGAAAATCCAACCGGAAGCTGGTCACCAGGCTAAACCCCAAAAGGTTGTCTGGACGCCCGCCTTAGCGGCCCCCTCAACCTCCGTGGCTCATAAAAAGAGGAAGCCGGAGAAGACCCCGCAGCATGCAACGACGGCTAAAAGCACTAAGCCTAGACGCCCTAAGTCTGGGGGCATGATGGTCCACACCGTATACATGGCCTCTGGAAAGGAGGAGAGCCGCACTTCTACAGGCCACCGACCACTAACCCGATCCGTAACGAAATCCCAGGAGCAGCAACAAAAGCTCCAAGAAATGATGAATGCTATGGCCGCGCTCACCGGGCCAAAGGAAAGCCCAGAAGCGTCCTCAGACGCACGCCGGGAGGAAGAAACCGACGCTGAATTCCTTCGCCGGACACTGGAGAAAAGGGACAAAGAGGCTGCTGAACAAGCGGCCAACATACAACGGATGGGCCTTCTCTTTCAAGATGTGATAGGAATGATGATCCAGCAGGACTTATCCGTCGAAGATCCTTCGATTGTTCTTGAAGACGACCGAGGAGAGACGTCAAATCCACCACCAGCCCTCTCAACGGCCAAGGAAGAGACGATCTCTAAGGCTGACTTGGCTGACTACATAGCCCAGCAAATCCGAGTTCATCACGCGACTGAGGCAGCTGGTCAAATCGTGAAAACCGGGCGGCCGTATCCGAGCTGGTACGACCAAATCAAATACCCGCAAGGCTATACGATACCAAAATTCCACGTGTATAAGGGGACCGGCAATCCCCATCAACATGTCGCCCAGTTCCGGGCCCTCTGCGGTAACACCGGCGGTGATGATAAATTGCTGCTCCGCCAGTTCGTGGGTAGTTTATCAGAAACAGCGTTCGAATGGTATTCGGAACTCCCGAACGATTCTATCAAAACGTTCGCTGAAATGGAGCTGTTGTTCACTCAGCGATTTGCAAGTGCCAGCGAACGCACTCCAATGACTGCTTTGATTAACGCCAGGGTAAAACCAGGCGAAACCTGGGTCCAGTATGCTATATGCTGGCGGAATTTGTGGTCAAGATGCGAGCAACGCATTGAGGAAGCACCCGCAGTGGGCATGTTCGTGGGAACCCTAGACCCCCACGCAACTATCTCCCAGTTTATGATGTTCTTTAAGCCAACCACATTCCAGGCTTTAATCGACAAGTTGGCTCAGATGGACCAGATGGGTCATAGACCACCTGCCCCGAAGCCAGAACCTCGGAATGACAAGGGTAAAGGAAGGGCAACTTTTGTCGCGAATGCCCAACAGCAACCCGACGCCCCGAAATCGGCAGATCAATTGGAAGAAAGACGCCGATATTATAACGAAAAGATGAAGCGTCCCTACTCGTTCCCACGAGACAAGACGAGACGGTTATTTGAGCTGGCAATACGCAACAGACTTATTAACCTCCCAAATCCAAGGCGACCGCCACAACCCACCGAGGTGAATAACTCCAACTACTGCCCTTACCATCAGACGGTAAGTCATCCGATTGAAGATTGCTTCGTCTTCAAAGGATGGATCGAAGATCAATACCTCCAGGGGAAGTTTGTACTGTCTGAAAAGTGGAAGGTGAACCCGCCACAACCACATACTCCTAAAAAGGCAGACACACCGGGGGCAACCTGCTCCTTTATCGAAGAAGCTCCATGGGAGGTCGTGCTATCAACGAAGACCAAAAGAATGCTGAAAGACCTCCATGCATGCCCTGCGATCGAATGGAAGGACCCTCTTGAACCTCAAATTATCGAAGGGATTTTGGAGCCCCGCACAATCGCGAAGACTCGTGATAAGGGCCCAAATACTCACGCCCAACCGTCAAAATCTTCAAAGAAAAAGAAGAAGAAATCCAAGAAGCCCGCGAGGCTTGGAGACGAGCGAACAAACTTGCAGAAGCAAATCGACGCGCTGGAAGAATACAATCAAAAGGCGCGAACTCCTGTCACACTGCAAGAGTTCCTCGGCCAGATCCTTCAAGAGGACGATGATGGAGAGAGCTCGTCGGATGAATCCGAGGGATATGCGGCAAGTTGCAACGTGATCTCCCACTCGTTTACCGATGATGAGAAAACTCCTAGCACTAAGAAGCCGAAGGCAGAGCCCGAACCAGAGCGTGCGAGGCTGACAACCGATATGATCAATGCCTTCCTAGACGAGATTCGTCTAAAAAGTAAAGCGGATCAGGAGCGTGAGATGGCAGCATCAGAAGGAACCAAATGCGGGCGACTGAACGAAAGAGTTGAGCTACCCCTGCCAGAGCGAAAGGCATCCGAAATGGACAGGAAGATATTCAAGACAAGGAAAAGGTTCTCCAAAGCCATGTCAATGGGAATGAAGCTACCACCTTCAGAAGGAAATAGGCACGATGGGGCGGAAAGGCACCCTGACTACTGCGCATATCATCGGAAAATCTCACACCCCACAGAGGAGTGCAACGCCTTTAAGATATGGTGGCAAGGATATGTTGCTCGTCGGCAACATTTTAAGCGCATGAAACGCGAGAGTCGCCGGGAGCGAAGAAGTACTGTCGAAGGGCACAACAAGACTACTGGCAACTGTAACATGGTTAACGCCGGGGGGTCACAAGTTCTCACTTTTGGGAGCGACTCTGATGAAGAAATGGCTCTGGGCCCTCTCTTTAAAGAATCCGTGTTAGGGAAAGAGGAGAAATCGGAAGCCTGCGAGAACATCCAGCTGCGCAATCGCACACTCCCAGAAAAGAATCTCGGGCCTACGAACAGAAAAGATAAGGGAAAGGAAAAGGTCACTGAAGATATCACTTTGGATGACCAAGTCGCGAAAGAACTGGCGGCCAAAGACCCTCCTAGGAGGAGTAAAGTGGACTATAACATCCTCGCGCATCTAAGGAAGCTACCTTCTCAGCTTAGCATTCTCGACGCCCTCCTATTATCAAAAGAAGCACGGGACTTACTAATTAAGGCATTACAAGAACCTGAGCAATTCCAAGCCTTTCTCGCCACTGAAAGGATGAAGGATGAACTGGAGGAAGTGCATACAGCCGATGTCACTTTCGGTGATGAAGACCTCCTTCTCGGGACGTGCGACCATAACCGTCCCCTGTATGTCTCCGGATACTGCCATGATATCAAGATAGGCAAGATCTTGGTGGATAATGGATCCTCCGTCAATCTCCTTAATGTTCGGGTGTTGAAGGAAATCTGCATGAGTGTGCAACATCTCGCTCGTGACAAAATCACTATCTCCGGTTTCGATTCACAATCGTCACGGACTCTCGGATCTGTAATATTAACATTACGCTTCGGACTTCTCGTCACGGACATCAAATTCCATGTCATCGACGCCAAGACCTGCTACAACGCCTTGCTCGGTCGTCCTTGGCTACACGAATACAACATCGTCCCTTCTACACAACATCAGTGTATGAAGTACTTTAAGGACGGTTTCGAGTACACCGTAACAGGTGAGTTGAACCCATTTTCCGTGAACGAAGTCCGCAAATACGAAGATGCGAAATACTTTTTGCCAGACTTCGAAGATACAGAAAGGTGTCGCAACTCGGAGAACAAAGCCGCCGCCACCATCCCTGTTTTCGGAAGCGATACCGAAGAAGAGGAGGAGATAGTTTATACAGAGCCATCTCAACGCAACAATCGGGGGACGCCCGCCCCCATACCGGTCTTCGGAAGTGATTCAGAAGATGAGGTCAATGCCGTATTCTCCAATCGGCTTTCAATGCAAGCACCCCTCAGCGATGGACATAGTTTGCAAATCACCATGGTACCGCGAAAACACTACAAAGATCTCGACGCGCTTCAAGCTCACAATGTGCAAGACCTGCAAACGTTTTACGTCCCTCCCAGGCGTAGGGGTGAGAAAGTGATCCTATTTTACCGATCTTCAGAGTCGAAAACAGAGAAAGAGATCTGGCATGGCGCAGATGCTACATGCGACAGACTCCAACCCATCCGACTGCCCAGATACTATACGAACGGATTAAAGAAGCTATTGAAGCGCCAAGGAGTACCCTTAAAACAAACTGTTCGACAGGCTCGGTTCTACAACAGGATTTGGGATGTCCCTGGAACCCAACGCAAATTGCCCAACGGGAAGATGGAAACACTTGGGCTTGGATACGCAAGAACCGGAAAACGGGAGCGGGCCCACGGCAGCTACGCTATATATACCTTTGACGAAGAAGAGGACGCCCTGTCAGGAGATGCCGATCCCTCGTCAAAACCAGACCCTGCGATTGAAGCACCAAGTCCGTCGTTTGAAGAACAAACGGGCAAGCCTATAAGGGAAGTGAGTCAGAAAGCTCGGGAAGACCACAGCCGCGAAACGGCCATCTATGAGAAGGCCAGGACGCAACGTCTATTTCAACAGATTGCAAAAGACAAAGACGTTCATCCTTGTCAACCCATCATGCGAAAGACCCAATGCGGAGACGGAAATAAGTCGAAAAGCAGAAAGAAAAGCCGACAACAACGACGCAGGATTAGAGGGTTACGTAATCGGGTATTGCACAGCTCGGATTCGTCCTTCATAGAAAAGATGAGTCGAGCGTACTCCTTCCCCCGAGACAAGACGGAAAGGTTACTCAAACTCGCCCTAAAACATCGAATGATCATGCTTCCAGAATCTAAACACCCTGAGCGAACCAACAAGGCTTCTCGTTCGAGCTATTGCTCTTATCACCAAGCCATAGGACATCCTACCGAAGACTGCTTCACCTTCAAGAACTGGGTCGAAGACCAGTACCGACGGGGCAGATTCGCTTTATCCAACAGCTGGAGGGTAACGCCGCCACGAAAGCACGAGCCCAAGGCCGCAAGAGCAGAACCAGATCCACCTCAGTCTCGGGAGCGGATTCGCGCCTGTTATACGATTACGATATTAAAAGAAGAGCCCGAGAACATAGATGACCTTCTCCGGTGCTTTGAAAACAGCGATGATGAGGTGATCTCAGAATTTCCGCCCGCTCCGAAAGAACTGGAAGACGGTATACATACTACTGCAGATAACCTCAGGAAGATTGAGTTGGGATCGGCAGAGGACCCGCGACCGACATTCGTCAGCGAGCTACTCTCTGAAGAAAAGGTGGCCGCGTTAAAAAACGTGCTACTACGGCATAAAGACTGCTTCGCGTGGAACTACTCTGAGATGCCAGGATTAGATCCGGAGGTTGCCGTGCATAAATTAGCAATATCCCCGGATATCAAGCCAGTCAAGCAAGCGCCAAGGAGGATGCGACTCGAGCTTGAGATGAGCATCAACGCCGAAGTCAAGAAGCTGATCGATTCCGGGTTTATTCAAGAAGTCCAATATCCCGAATGGATCGCCAATATCGTCCCGGTAATGAAGAAGAATGGGACGGTACGCATATGCGTGGATTTCAGGGATCTCAATAAAGCCTGTCCAAAGGATGATTTCCCAGTACCGGTAACCGAACTAATGATAGATAACACGTCAACTCACGAAGTTTTCTCCTTTATGGATGGTTCGTCAGGATACAATCAGATAAAGATGCATCCCGAAGACCAGAAGCATACCACTTTCCGCCCCCCTTTGGGTATATTTTGCTACAAGGTTATGCCCTTTGGCCTCAAGAACGCTGGCGCTACCTACCAAAGGGCCATGACAAAGATCTTCGATGACCTCATACATGACGTCGTCGAGTGCTATATCGATGACCTCGTAGTAAAGAGCATGTCATACGAAGAGCATTTAAACCACCTGGAGACTGTGTTTCAACGCCTCCGGCAATATAATTTGAAAATGAATCCCCTCAAGTGCGCGTTTGGAGTCTCCTCGGGCAAATTCCTAGGATTCATTGTTCGACACCGAGGTATTGAAATCGATCCGTCAAAGATCAAAGCGATCATGGAAATGCCTCCGCCAAGAACTCTCAAACAGTTGCGGTCTCTCCAAGGGAAGCTCGCATACATCCGGCGATTTATCGCAAATCTTTCAGGCAAATGCCGCCCCTACAGTCACCTGATGAAGAAGGGAACCCCATTCGTCTGGGATCAAAAATGCCAAGGTGCACTAGACGAGATCAAGCAGTACCTGCAGAACCCGCCGGTATTGGCTGCGCCGGTCAAGGGAAAACCCCTCATTCTTTATACAACCGCCCTCGAAGGTTCCTTGGGCGCACTATGGGCGCAAGAGAACGATCAGGGGAAAGAGAGAGCACTCTACTACTTAAGTCGAGTTCTACTCGGGGCAGAAAGCAATTACTCCCCCATTGAAAAACATTGCTTGGCATTAATCTTCGCGATAACAAAGCTCAGGCACTATGCGTTGGCGCATGAAGTCCGTCTCATTTCAAAGGTGGACCCCCTTAAATACTTGATGTCGAAAGCCATATTGACGGGACGACTCGCTAAGTGGGCCCTGCTCCTGATGGAGTTCTCGATAACGTATCAACCTCTCAAGGCAGTGAAAGGTCAGGCCATTGCCGATTTCCTCGCTGAGCACCCGATACCGGCCGATTCTCCGCTGAGCTGTGATTTGCCAGACGAACATGCATTTGATGCGATTGGCACCGGTAGCACTCGATGGGAGCTCTATTTCGACGGAGCGTCCTCCATAAAGAAACAGAAACAAGGTATCCCAATGATCAAATCGGGGATAGGCCTCATCTTTGCGACTCCACAAGGAGGGATAATGCGCTTCGCCTTCTCCTTAACAGAGCCGAGAACAAACAATGAAGCCGAATACGAAGCCCTGATAGCAGGCCTCGAAATCGCCATTGACATGGGAATTGAAGACCTCCTCATATACGGGGATTCTCAGCTGGTCGTTAGTCAAGTAAATGGTGACTACCAAACGTGCAAACCGGAGTTGGTGAGATACGGCGAAAAGGTGCAACAACTGTTGGCCCAAATTCCCTCCTATACTTTGGAGAACATACCACGCGCGGAAAACAGCAAAGCAGACGCGTTGGCCAAACTCGCTAAAGAACTGGATGACGAGAACCTTGATGACGTCAGAATCGTGGTACAAAGCCGTCGAGTGCTCGCCCCGGCAGAAATATCTCCGGAATCGTGCAAAGAAAAGGGAGCGACTGAGCAGATGACCCTATAAATAAAGGACCATGAGAAGGCCGAGGACTGGAGGGAAATCTTCGTAGACTACTTTAAGTCCCGCCGAATGCCCGAAGAAGCGTCCTCAAGACATCAGCTCATGAAACGAGCTCTATCTTTCGCTCTCGTCAACGATACCCTATACAAGAGATCGTTTGATTCCCTATGGCTGAGATGCTTAGGATCTGACGAAGCAGAAAGAGTCATTCAGGAAGTTCATGACGGACTTTGCGGTTCTCATCAAGCAGGCCCGAAGATGAAGTTAAAGATTAAACGAATGGGCTACTACTGGCCCACGATGATCCAGGACTGCCTCGAGTATGCAAAACAATGCCATTCATGCCAGATTCATGGAGACTTCATCCACCAACATCCGAATCCGCTACACCCAACGGTGGCCAGCTGGCCATTCGAGATGTGGGGGACTGACATAGTCGGCCCCATTGAACCAGCATCATCTCGGGGACATCGTTTTATCCTGGCGACAACTGATTACTTCTCCAAATGGGCAGAGGCAGTACCACTGAGGGAAGTGAAGACGGAGAATATCCTCCATTTCTTCAAGACGTACGTCATCTATCGGTTCGGAACCCCACGGCGGATTATCTCCGATAACGGGCCAGCCTACAGAAGCCATAAGATTAGCCGCTTCGCACAGCAGCACAATATAGACTGGAGATATTCTTCAGTTTACAACCCACGAGCTAACGGTCTGGCCGAGGCCTTCAATAAGACCTTGACGAAGATCATAAAAAAGACCGTTTCCCGGAATAAGAGAGACTGGCACGAGAGGCTGCAAGAAGCCCTTTGGGCTTATCGAACTACATTCAAGACGGCCACGAACACAACGCCGTACGCGTTGGTATTTGGGACGGAAGCAGTACTCCCCCTCGAGATAGAGTTACCCTCTCTACGAGTGGCGGTCCACCACGAGCTGACGGACGAAGAAAATGCTCACCTTCGGCTTGAGGAGCTTGATGCCCTCGATGAAACCCGGCTCATAGCGCAACAACATCTAGAAGCCTACAAAGCAAAGATGACGCGCTCGTACGAAAGATTGACCAGGCCGAGGACATTCCGCCAAGGCGAGCTCGTGCTAGTGGTCAAAAGACCTATGATCCCCAATCGTGCCAAGCGGGGAAAATTTGAGCCAAACTACGAAGGCCCCTACATCATAGACAAGGTCTACCAGGATGGAGCCTATCTACTCATGGACATGCACGGTGAAAGGCCTTTCAGGCCAATAAACGGCCGCTTCTTAAAGAAATATTATGCTTAATGAGCTATAGCCTGGGTCAATGATAGATGACGACGACTATGTCCACTCGCTATCTTCCTGGGCTCAGACTTTACAAGCAGCAGCTGGCCTTCCCATAACGATGGACCGAAACGTCCTTAAACTATTGACGGACCGAAACGTCCTTAAACTAACGACGGACCGAAACGTCCTTAAACTAACGACGGACCGAAACGTCCTTAAACTATTGACGGACCGAAACGTCCTTAAACTAACGACGGACCGAAACGTCCCTAAACTACTACCGCAGCATCCTTGGGCTGACGAGATAAAAAAAGAAAGAAAGAAAAAAAAAAGAAATATATAAAATAAAAACGGTATGTCCGTAAGCAAAATGGGCACGGATGAAAACCCGAAAGGGCTCCGTGAGTAAAAACAGCAGGACTACCGGTGAGTGTTTGTGAAAACCCGAAAGGGCGCAACCTCGTTAAAAGGCACTTATAGGGTCCTCTCGACCTTGTAAGGAGAAATCACCTGCATGAGATCCTTACGACTCACAAAGGAGCAACACACTTAGGGATCCTCACGATTCCTAAGGAGAAAATACACTTACGATATCCTCACGACTCGTAAGGAGAATTCTCTTATGAGACCCTCACGGCTCATGAGACTTGAAAGTCTTAAGTTACAGAAACCTAAACCTGTTCTTAAGCAAATCCCCCACAACCTTCGATATTGCCCTACAAGTGGCTCAATACTGACCCTTGTATACAATCCACGGGCGCAAATAAACATTTCCCCAGCGAAGTCCAACCCTTGTAGGTCCTCTCGACCCATAATGAGAAAGTCCTCTTGTAGGATCCTTACGACTTACAAGAGGAGCACACACTTAAGAATCCTCACGATCCCTAAGGAGAAAATACACCTGCAAGATCCTCACGACTTGTAGGGAGAAATACCTTTGTGAGGCCCTTACGGCTCATGAAGTCAAAAGCCTTAGTCGACAGGACCCTTAACCCTGTTTGCTGAGCATCCTTTGTTCGTCATCGACAAAGGCAAATGATGATTCGCTCCTGGCGACATTCCAGTTGTAGCGGTGCTGATGCCAGAGTCGGTGCCTAAAATCCAGGCTTGTAACGAAAAAGCTAGCAAGCCACACATGCCTGCAAAATAGTCGAATTGATGGGGCGATTTGCAATAAAAAGTAGCAAGTAAAAATGAAGGCATGAAAAATAGCCGAAATGATAGGGCAACTCGCAATAAAAAAAGCAGCGAGTAGAAAATAAATAAATAGCCGAAATGATTGGGCGCCGCGAAAAAATAGCCGAAATGATGGGGCAATCGCGACCTTCGCGATATAAAGCTGAAATGATAGAGCATCGCGGAAAGAGAAATAAAATAAAAGTGAAATCCTCGCCCTACAGGTGACAGTACATCTACCCCTGTATACAATCCAGGGGCGCAAACAAAGAAGGGATCATACTCCTCCCCCAGGTTTCATCATAAGGAGAAGCCAAATCTCGACGGTTCACAGATAACCTAGAGAACATCTCGTCGTTCGACAGACACAATATCAAGCGAAACGGAACAGCGGCAACCCCCAGTTCCATGGCTCGGTGACATACATATCACCAAAAGTCAAACCTCCATTCCGTGAAATGCGGATACAATCAACAAAAATTCCTGGTTACGTGGAAAGCGGATAACGTCACTCTTTGACCCCGTGGAAAACGTCCAGAGCGGATCCTGGTCCTCGCAGAGCATGGCAGTGAACCCATGTGAAGCATCCAGAGCGGAGCCTAGTCCTCGCCTAACGCGGCAGTGAACCCGTGTGAAGCATCTAGTGCAAACTTCCTGGTTACGTGGAAAGCGGATAACGTCACTCTTTGACCCCGTGGAAAACGTCCAGAGCGGATCCTGGTCCTCGCAGAGCACGGCAGTGAACCCATGTGAAGCATCCAGAGCGGAGCCTAGTCCTCGCCTAACGCAGCAGTGAACCCGTGTGAAGCATCTAGTGCAAACTTCCTGGTTACGTGGAAAGCGGATAACGTCACTCTTTGACCCCGTGGAAAACGTCCAGAGCGGATCCTGGTCCTCGCAGAGCATGGCAGTGAACCCGTGCGAAGCATCCAGAGCGGAGCCTAGTCCTCGCCTAACGCGGCAGTGAACCCGTGTGAAGCATCTAGTGCAAACTTCCTGGTTACGTGGAAAGCGGATAACGTCACTCTTTGACCCCGTGGAAAACGTCCAGAGCGGATCCTGGTCCTCGCAGAGCATGGCAGTGAACCCGTGCGAAGCATCCAGAGCGGAGCCTAGTCCTCGCCTAACGCGACAGTGAACCCGTGTGAAGCATCTAGTGCAAGATTCCTGGTTACGTGGAACGTGGATAACGTCACTCTTTGACCCCGCGGAAAACGCCCAGAGCGGAGCCTGGTCCTCGCCGAGCACGGCAGTGAACCCGTGTGAAGCATCCAGAGCAAATATCGGACTGTGGAGTCCTTAAAATCCACGGACTATGACGTCCTTAACCTCGACCGCGATGTCTTAAAACTAACGATCAACCCCCCGATTCCCTACGGATACCGCCTTGGTTTAAGGGTACATCTCTTCACTCCTTTGATACCTGGCATTGTAATTCCTCAACGTTTTCAAAAAGGTGAAGGGTCCCTGTAACCAAACATCGGACTGTGGAGTCCCTAAATCCACGGACTATGAGGTCCTTAACCTTGACCGTGATGTCTTAAAACTAACACTGGACTGTGGAGTCCCTAAACCCACGGACTATGAGGTCCTTAACCTTGACCGTGTTGTCTTAAAACTAACATTGGACTGTGGAGTCCTTAAATCCACGGACTATGAGGTCCTTAACCTTGACCGTGACGTCTTTAAACTATGATACCTGGAGAAACCCCTGACTCCGTAAAACACGAACGAGGGTGACCACATCCAGCACTTACAAGCCCTCACGACCTGTAAGGAAGAAAAACTCTCTTGTCAGATCCTTACGACTTTCAAGGGAAAACCCGCTTAAGGATCCTCACGATCTTTAAGAAGAACTCACACCTACGGAATCCTCTCGACCTGTAGGGAGAAAAACTCCTTATGAGACCCTCATGGCTCATAAAATGAAAAAGCTTCAGGAAGCAGATCTTAACCCTGAATCCTGAACCATCGCCGTCCTGCAAGGAGATCAAGATAGAATACTCACAGAATGCATTCAAAAGGGGACACGCCATTGAAATAAATTTGTATCTTTTATTCATGAACCAAGATGGATACAAAGTACAATTCATGAAAGAAACAAAAAAAGGAGAGATACTCTTATTCATGAGTATGTACAAAGAAGGGGAGAGAAGATACAAATTCTTAAGCCGGCGGGCGATGTAATAATTTGACCAACTCATTGTTCTGTTGCTGAGCCACGGCTTCATGACGCAAGATCTCCAGAAGACGAGCCTCCGCCTGAGCTTGCTGGGCCTGATATGAAGCAAGCCGGCTTCAAGCTCTTTTTCAGTGGCCTTGTGAGCCTCAACCCTCTCGCGAGTAAACGTGGCGGCTTTATCAAGAGCCACCACCTCCTTGATGGACTCCTGAAGCACCCGCCATAGCTCATACGCTTTGTTGGCCCTGGCTGTGAGATTGGCTTGAAGCTCGCCCAGCGCCTTAGAGGCTAGCTCCCTCTCCGAGAATTTGCGGCCAAGCCTCTTCTCACATGACGTCATGTTTGCCGCACATCGTGCTATCAGACCCCGCAACTCCGCTTTTGCAGCCACGGCTTCCGAGGAAAGGCGAGAACATTCGAGAGCATACAAACAAGCCTCCACCTTCCTACAGAACTCCACCCAAACCCGCACCACCTCCTCACTATGATAGGTGGCGAGAAAAGGAAGGGAGCCGTTAGCTTCAGCGGCGAACGCTTCGGCTGTGGTCGTACTACCAGCACGGAGCTCCTCGATGAAGGAAGATAGGGAGACCAGGCTCAATTGGGCCAGGCGTTCTGAAGCCCGCAAAGCGTAGGGGCCGGGCGGCATCACAATGCGTGATTCCAAAGCCATGGAGACTGGCAGAGCTGTTCAGATTTGGCAAATGTTAGTAAAACTCTTAAACGCAGATCAAACGGGACTATAATAAAATGTCACTCACCGACAGTCATGCAAGTAGGAGCTGAAGGTTCCCCTGGCCCTTCAACGACCTCGACCTCATCGTCGGCTTCCAAAACTATAAGAGACATCAACGTCATTTCATAAAATAGTAACAATGCTATGATAAAAATGGCGAATGACACTAACCTTGCCCAGAGGAAAGGACAATACGCTGAGGGGGAATCGCCTGCGGGGCTGCCATCTCCAATAGACGCTGAAATGATTGGCGAGGTGACAGATCCGCGATCGTGGCTGCCAAACCGCGCAATTCTGTGAAAGATAAAAGATTTCAGACTATGAAGGGGTTACTAAATTAAAACACAGAGGGATACCTTCAACACTCCTCCCATTCTGAGCCGGGGGGATAGCGGCCTCAACGGTCTCCGCCGTGACTTCAGGCTCCAACAAAGGGAGAGTAGTCCCGATTACCTCGCTTCCAGCCTTTGGGCCACCCTCAGCAAGAGTCATCGGGATGGCGGCCTCCAAGAGAACATCCCCCAAAGGGGCAGACACTCCCTGATCGAGAACCGCCACTGGAGGTTCTATCATGAGAGGAGCAACCTCGTCAACTCTCTCCATATCCGGCAAAGCTTCATTAAGAAATTCGGCGGGCTTCGGCTTTAATGGGCCAGTAGGGAGCTCCCCCAACGTCGAAGATTCTGCACGATTCAAATAAAAAACAATGATACATACCCACGAGCATAAATAATCGAAAAGACTACAAAAGAAGCACAGCGTACCTATACGCAAAGAAGCCCTCAACGTGGCTTCTTCAAGCCGCTTCTCCTTCTCAAGGAGGTAAGCTCGCCGAGGTTCAAGGGTAGACTCATGACCCCCGGTCCATAAAGAAAGTGCATCAGCTGCATCTTCTGAAGCGACCTGCTTCAAAGCCCTTTCCCCCCATTCCTCCAAAGGGCCGATAAATCGCCGCCGAATCCACGAAGGGTCTTCGTAAAAAATTACAGCGGGATAAGACTTCTTTGGAACCTTGGCATTATGGGACGGGTCTTTCGAACGCCGCAAAGCCTCAGCCAGTTGTGCAACCTCATCGTCGGCCGAACTCGGGAAGAGAAGCCCAGTGTCTGACCCTTGCAGGACCAAGGGTTCGTCTTCAAGGATAGGCTCAGATTCCACCACAGAATCAAGCGGGGTAGTAGCCACTTTCCTCCGTCGTTTAGACCCAGAGCCGGTCGCTGAAGATGACCGTTACCTCCCCCGCGAAGCCTTAGGGCGACGCTGGCCCACATCGCCTTCAACGCCCTCGTCCCTGTTACTCTCACTCGGTGCCACAACCAAGGACGACATTGATGTCGTCGACGCCGCGGGGGGCGGTGCCGCCACCGGCAGAGGCGCTACCACTGGAGCCCGTCTACCTCGCGATCGAGAACCCAAGGGCATACCAGCAGTCGGAGTAAGGTCTACCCCTGACTCCCCCGGAATGAGGGCAGCGCCAATTTCCCTCAAAGGGAAGCGGACTGGAACCCTCGGTCGCAACTCAACTCTCGAGACCTGAAGAGGGGCGTCATGACCAAGAAGAACCCTTCTTTCTTCAGCAATAATTGGGGTGACCCGATGAAGATACCAGCCTGTAAATGCACCCACGCATCGAGGGATGTACTCGGCTTCAGGGACCATGAAATGAGAGCCGGTGTTCAGCCTCATGAAGTGATGAGCGGCATCACGAACAGCCTCGAGCGAAGGAATTGGAGCGATCATAAAGGCCTCAAAAGGAACACCCTGGTCGTATCCGAGCTGCCGAGCAAATCGATGAGGATTGTACCGCATAAAAAGGGCTGCACTATCTTGGCGAAACACCAAATAGCCCGGTCTAATTGAATACAAGTATGTGGCCTCTCGGGGCTTCAGAGAAGGCGCGTTGTCCTTTGACTGGTCCCAAAGTTGCTGAACAGGACCCGAAGGAGAAGACAGAACCCGATCGTTAAAAGCTAACCCGCCGGCGGTGGCGTGAGGGGAAATCAGCACCCGAATAGCCCCAAATTGAGTTGGATCGACAGCAGAAGCACCTACCAGTCGCATAAGTCGCGGGAAGGTATAGGCGTCGTAAAAAGCGGGCCTTTGATGCATGGCAAAAGACCCCAGCACATGCATTTCGATCCACGACGTGAAGTAATGAAGCGAAAAGTTCACTACATCCACGCCAGGCGTAGAGGTATTAGCCGCAGTGCCCAATCCGTTATAAAGGTGCGCCAGGGCCGGGATGCCAATGGCCAACCGCGTCCCCTCAGCAATACGATGTGCCGGGTAGATGACCGAGGCTCTCATGAAGCGGCGATGCATGGGGATAACGAACCAACTGAGCCAGACGCTAATAAACCCCACAAAGAACGTCTCCTCGTCCATACCAGGTGCCGCAATGGACTCAAAAGACATTGGCGATATAATAGGGATGTAATACTGAGGTAGATCTGATTCGTTGGTCGGCAACCTCTTCGGACCAAACCCAAAGGGGTCCCCAATGTTGGCAAACTTTGGGGCTGTCTTTGGTAAGGCGTCCTCACGGATGAAACAAGCAATGAAGCTCTTGAAAGTAACGCCTTGCTCCTCAGACTCGGTGAATAATCGATCAAAAATGCCTAGGGCCCTAATTAGACTAGGGCGCTTGTGTCGAACAGCATTCTCAGCAGATAAGCCGTCAACTGGGGCGGGCTCGGGTTCAAAAACGTACTCGTCAGGGTGCAGTAACTCCTCATACATATTACCCCTTATCGGCAACCCCGAGATATCATAAAATTCGGCTAAAGAAATCGAAACCTCGCGATCTCCCAGAAGAAAAGTATTAGTGGGAAGATTCCACTGGTTCAAAAACGCCTTGACCCACCAAGCATGCGGGGACTTGTAATGGAATAGCGACGCGTATACGGCCTGATAAAGCCCGACTTTCTGCAATCGCGCCCGATGGGCAGAAAGGATGTAGCGAGCCCAAAGAAGGTAGCCCGTAGGATGCCTGGGAGTGAGCCCTATCTTATAAATCTGCCCCCACGGGTGGGCCTCACCCTGGCAAATGCGCCGTCCCAAGATGTCTATAGCCGGGATCGGATGGTTCGGAATGCCGGTCGTCGAAGGCTCCAGCCTCCCCGTTGGAGTCCAGTTGGGCACTTCCACGGCAAAAGCTGTCCTTGGAGGATCCATCGGTAAAAATGGGAAAGTGGGCTCCGTTGGCACCGCGCAAAGAAAACTCCTGCGACCTTGAATAATCTGACTGTACCAAGGTCCCCATTGAAGAAGGTTGGCGCAGTTCGGGTCATGGGCTCTAATCATCGCCATCGTCTCTTCATCAGACGGTGACTGAGGAAAGGCCGCCTCTGAGCGAGAGAAAGGAAAGCGTGGAGCAGAAGCCATCACACCTGAAATCCAATAAAGGGAAACCGTTAAAAGGAAAGTTAGCGATATATGTTCATGCACGAACATGAAGATTAATTGGAGAGAGCAACAGCAAAGTTTCCTGGGACCATTGGCTACAAAACACATGGGCCCCACAGAATCCAGATGACGGCACATTAATAATAAGGCCAAAACGCTACAATAAAACAAAGGGAATGTCCTCATTTAATAAAAGGTGGTAACCATGCATATTCCCCTCAACAAGATCTGTCTAGGGCGCTACAGCGAACCCAACAAAATCAAGGGAATTAAATTCCCACAGAAGGCATCATTACAAAATCCCCATCGCATTAATTGCAGAAGAACCGCCTCGAGCCAAGAGACCCCAGAGATTCTCTGTATGAAGAAATCGAGTTCTTCGTTGGAATTTAATTTCTTATTAAGGGAAGGGAATTAAATTCCCAGAAACATTTTGAATGGAATTAAATTCCATGGGTTTGAACCGCCATCATCATCTCCCTAAGGGATCGTCTGAACCCTAAGTGATCTACTGCGGGAAGTCAAGTGGTCCCATATTTTGGTTAAATTACTTGAAGAAAAATGAGTTCTTTGGGAAACCCTCGATCTGGATTTTAAATCCAGAGAGTTTTGTCAAAACAAAGGTGCTTCGATTACCATTACCTGAGGAAAAAGGGTCCTTTTCGAACAGAGTTAAACTCTGAAAAATCTTAAAACAGAGAACTAAGCTCTGGAAGAAGAGAATTAAATTCTCAAAGAAAAGTTCTCAGAGGAAGAAGACGAGCAGAGTGAAGGCTCCTATGAAGAGACAGCGGTATTTATAGAAAACAGTGAAAACGCTTCATCTCCCAAATCCCTAAATGAATCCAACGGTCGCAAGAGATGACAGCGTTGCACTCACGTGCAGACACGTGAGAACAACGCTGTGGGGGCATTTGTTTCCTGATTTAAAATCAGGAAAGCTTCTGTGGAAAGCTTCAGAAGAGGGTCACGTGCTTACACGTGACTAGCGGTCACGTGTTGGCACGTGACACCTAAAAACGTCATTAAGGCAAGTTCAATTCCCTGAATACGAAGAGGAAAAAGAAAAGCTTCAAGGAGAGTCACGTGCTCCCACGTGATCAGGGTCACGTGGCGACACGTGACGTTTAAATGCAAGCGTCAAAGGCACGTCGGTTAACTGACCAAGTTAAGGAAAAGGCTTCAGAAGAAGTCACGTGATCCCACGTGACCAGGGTCACGTGTTGGCACGTGACGTTTAAGGCAGCAAACGCATTCTTCAGTACAACCAAAGAAAGAAAGTTCAAACAAGGGTCACGTGCTCACACGTGACCAGGGGTCACGTGGTAGCACGTGACGTTTAAGCAACGATCAGAAGACAGCGCAAAAGAAAGGAAAATGCTCATTCCAAAGGGGGTCACGTGCTCACACGTGACCATGGGTCACGTGGTCACACGTGACCGGCTTTCAAAGCCCTTTTTGTCAACAGAATTAAATTCTGAGAGAAATGCAAATCTTTCCAAAGGAACACAACTATATGCATCCAATCAAATTAAAGATTCAGAGGTCATTTATTTATGGAAAATCTCGGGTTTGGAAAGATTTCCCCCTTAAATCTAACCAAAATAACAAGGGAGAATCTCTGGATTTGAAATCCAACGGTGAATAAAATTCACCTAATAATCCAAAGGTCCAGAACAAATGAAGGATGCAAATCAGATCTCTCAACGAAGATTCGTCAAAAACCAACTGATTCAGCTGCTTCTCCTATAAATAGGAGCCAAGAGACACAAAAAAGATAGATACATGCGCAGAGAAGAGAAAAGAAAAAAAGAGGAGAGCTTTGATACTTTGAAAAGACTCGGATCTTCTGCAAAAACCCTAGGTAAGTAAGGGAAAGCCTTTTGAAAGAAAGAGAATTTAATTCTCAACAGAGTTTAACTCTGATACATAAAACAGAAGAGCATATTTCTTCTCTCTTTGATAGAGGATCTGCAAAGTGCACATCTCCCCTTAAGGTTGAGAATTTAATTCTCAATGGGTCGAGATCCTGCCATGCAGATCCAAAACATAGAGAAAGAATGCAAGCATGAGAATTTAATTCTCACAGAACTATAGGAATTTAATTCCTCTAAGATAAAAGTAGGGCTTGACCCTGTGTTATGGGAATTTAATTCCTTCAGAACAGAGAGAAACAGGGTTTAACCCTAATTAAGAATTTAGTCCTGTTGAAACAATGGGAATTTAAGTCCCTTAATCATAATCTGACAGGAAACGGAAGTTTGATTCCTTAAAAAGTTTTTATTAGGGTTTAACCCTATTCAGTTCTTCACATAAACGAGGAATTTAATTCCTACAGAAGGTTCAGGGATCGAAAGGAAGTAGGAATTTAATTCCTTTGAAAATTAAAGCCCGAGGAATTTAATTCCTGAAAAGAAAGATCAACAGATTCTCTAAACAACATACATGGAGGTAGGGTCACGTGCCACCACGTGACCCTCTCAAAAGAGCTACAGAAGTCCCTTTGAGGCAGCACCCCACGTGATCCACGTGACCTTGGTAGAAACTCTAATACACAGGCATTTGAATGCCTATCACGTGATGGCACGTGATGCTTTGAAGGAAATGATAATTTCAGCAGAACAAATGAAGGGAGGGCGCTCTCACGTGCTGCCACGTGACCCTTCTTGTCTTAGTGTTTAACACTAAAATTAAAACTCTCAAGCCCAGTGTTAAAACACTGTCGGGCCTTAGCATTCAATGCTGATTAAAAAGCCTTATTTGCAGTGTTCAACACTGATCTGTTTTAGTGTTTAACACTAATTTGAAAAAGCCTTATTGCTGGTGTTTAACACCAATTATCTCTCAATGTTGAACACTAACTTGTCAACCTCATTCCCAGTGTTCAACACTGATTGCTCTGAAGTGTTTAACACTAGGCTTTGACCCAATTGGCTAAAGGGATAGAGGCAAAGCCTCTCCTGATTGGACTTAGCCCAAGTTGGCCATAAGTCCTCAATTCATGATTAACTGGGCTAATTGGCTCATAACATAATTAATCAGTCTTAACCCCAAATTGGGCCAGGGACTATCCAAGCCATTCCGGTTCTAGGGTACATCTCATCACTCCTTTGATACTTGGCATTGTAATCCCTCAATGTCTTCAAAGAGGTGACGGGTCCCGACGACCACACATCGATATGGACTGTGGGGTCCTTAAACCCATGTTTAATACAAAATTCCTGGTCACGTGGAACGCGGATAACGTCACTCTTTGACCCCGCGGAAAACGCCCAGAGCGGAGCCTAGTCCTCGCCTAACGCGGCAGTAAACCCGTGTGAAGCATCTAGTGCAAACTTCCTGGTTACGTGGAACGTGGATAACGTCACTCTTTGACCCCGCGGAAAACGCCCAGAGCGGAGCCTGGTCCTCGCCAAGCACGGCAGTGAACCCGTGTGAAGCATCCAGAGCACATACCGGACTGTGGAGTCCTTAAACCCATGGACTACGACGTCCTTAACCTCGACCGAGATGTCTTAAAACTAACAACGGACTGTGGGGCCCTTAAACCCATGGACTACGACGTCCTTAACCTTGACCGAGATGTCTTAAAACTACCAATTGACCGAGATGTCTTAAAACTACCAATTGACCGAGATGTCTTAAAACTACCAATGGACCGCAATGTCCTTAAACTACCCATGGACCGCGATGTCCTTAAACTACCAATGGACCGCAACGTCCTTAAACTAGAACAATAGAGCCCAGCATGCTCTTTTGTCGAATCTAAACGATCCCGTTTAAGTTGATCTTAGCCTCAAAGATGGTTAACGTATCCTTAAACCTTCAAACAGACTGGACTATGAATCCCCCAAATTAACTCTGGCTCGAGGGTACATCTCTGAACTCCTCTGACATCCGTCGTTGTAATCCTTCAACGTCGTCAGAGAGGTGACGGGTCCCGACGGCCACATATACGATGGACCGCCACGTCCCTAAACTGGAACATTAGAGTCCAAACACTCTTTTGTAGGATCTAAACGATCCCGTTAAGTTGATCTTAGTCACAAAGTTAGACTAACGTATCCTTAACAAACGTTTGAGTTGATCTTAGCCTCAAGTATGGCTGACGTATCCTCAAACCAAACCCCCAAACCCAAATTTAAGATAATGCGGATTTGGACTAGTCCATGCCCTACAGGCGACGACATAACTCAGTCTCCGTAAACAATCCACGGGCAATAAAAAACAAAACAAACACCCACGACACGAAGTGACCATCTGGAGAAGGAGAAAGTTGTTACCGCAACGCGGTAGCGTAATTAACTGCAGGGGCTTGCGCCTGCAGGGAAGAGCGTCCCCACAATCAAAAACCCCTCAAACGAGGGGAAATCTGACGAAGTCTGCTACATCGGACGCATCCGTCTAAACCTTCGATACACAGGTGCCATAGATCGACTTGGCATCTTCGGAGAGGTGGACGGATAGCACCAATTAGCATCTGCCCCGAACCTCAGCGCCAAGACCATCGCGGTCCTGTGCGCCGTCTTTCGGAGGGGAACAATCGTGTCGTATCTCAAAATACGATCCACGTCACATCACCGATCTCACGGCCTCAAGCCCAATCTCATCGACTCATCTCCAATCCCAAGTACTATTCCTCATAATCCCGTATATGTATATGTGTGTGTATATATATACATAGTCCCATACCCATGTGTGTGTGTGTGTGTATACATACATACCCCCATATACGCACAGGTAAAAAGTAAATGTATGCAAGTGTGTGTGTGTGCGTGTGGGTATAACAACTACTCTAGGGTTTCGCAACTAACACTAAACTAATCCATGAACACATAACCATATCCTGAATATCCATATCTCACATAAAAGATATCATATATATAGTATATATATAGTATATTGTACATCGAACTGCGGGGGTGATATACGCCATCCACCCGACTTTCCCCGTAGATATATATCTACTCACCTAATCTTGCTTGCCGATGTCGATGTCGCCACCATTTTCTTCATCGTCTCGAATCATCGTGGGGGTACCTACATGTCACACGTATCATATCGCATTATAACCAAATCGAAACCAAAACGACACGCGGAACTCAAATAGGTCAAAACCTATGGTCTACTCCCGCAAATCAACCCGATATCACTCGATATAGACGTATAAACGTCACGTGATCGAGATAAAGCACAAATACTAAAATTCAGAATTTAAAATACGTAAAACCATAACTCGAATCAAAGCAGCACAAGGAAATAGTCCCAGATTTTGTCTAGGGTGAAAACAATGTTCCAAAACAACACCAGGGTGATATATAGGGTGTATGTGACCTACTGAAGCAACCTGGACCCTACCCCTCACCAAGTGGCCGAGCCCCTCCCCCTAAATTCCGAGCTCGCCGGCCCTGCATGCTCCAGTGGGGTTCGTCTTGCTACAGGGGGTTCCTAGGATCAATTCTAGTCCACTGGGTTTGTTCGCTCATCTCGTAATCAACCCAGGTAATCCCAGATTTCTCTGCACACACCGGTACCTCACAAACCGACATATTAAGTTTCTGTAAATCCGTATTTTGGGTTTCAGTTGGGTTGGTCTGGGTTTCTATCAATAGGGAGGGGTTTAAGGTCACCACAAGAGTTCATTTACACAATCTCTATTCAAAACACACCTTAAACCCTAACTAGAATTTTCAAAGTTCACCCAAACACCACTTAAACGATTTTAAACTTGAATAGAAGCTTAAGCAAAAGAAATACTACACTAATTATGAAGGGATTTATCTCATTTGGCATTCATGAATCCCCTACAGCGCCAAAATGCAAACTTTCCTTCAGGTCCAAAGTATGGCTTGTGAGCTTGTGCACCTTTTTTGTGAAGTGGGGAGGGACTTTGGAGTAGTTTTTAATGGAGTTTTGGGGGTTGTAGTGGAGGAGGAGAAGGGTGCTGCCATGGGGCTGAAAAGGGAGAGGATAATGATGAAGATGGTGAATGAAACAAAGATCAAGACCAAGGTTGACCCCCTTACCCTCTCCTTCTCTCACTTGCCCATACCTTTCACTATACAACATTTTCTATTCTTTTCCTTTTCCTTTTCTTTTCTTTTCTTCTCTCAAGATAAACCCAAACCATGCATGATAAAAGAGAAAGCATGTAGGAAAATGTAACACAAGTGTAAAAATGATATGGTGCATATTTTGCACAAAACACGCTTAAACCCCGATTAGCGATTTTTAATCGCGATTAACACTAAAATAGTGTCAAATAAATCATAAACTTTCATAATTTGCATGAATCTCATAAAGAGACCTCATTTCAGTAATTTCCAAAAAAAATTCAATTTTTTCCTCATTTATCGATATTTAATTATACCACAATATTAAAATATTCATTATATTTAATATTTAATTATAAAAATTCCCAAAAATAATATTTTATTTTTCTGAAATGTTAAAATTTTCCCCCCTTAAAGAAATTCGGTCCCCGAATTTAAATTTAAACTCTCCCAATTTCTAAAATATTTCAGTAAAAGATCAAGTCGTCGGGGTCCCGAGATCATAAATACATAAGGCACAGTGGCGCAATACATGCGCATGAACAATGAGCAGACAGCCCAAAAACAAAACTCCGTCAAGCATCCCGCAATCATCGGAGTCATGGTGAAGACACCAAGATCAAATCCAAAATGAAATCAACATGATATACATCAACACTATACATATAAACACCTGAAGGAAATGCATGCCAAACCGTTTTAAGTCGCTGTGCGATGCGCATAACACTGTACAGTGGCGGACGTCTCTAGTAAGAAAATAACTCTCTCTCTCTCTCTATATATATATATATATATATATATATATATATATATATATATATCCTTTGTTTACATGCACGTACCGCCGTTTTGAAAACAATTTAGAAGGGTTTCTTATTTTAAACGTTTCGTGTCATCTCAGACACGTAGGTAAATACTGAGACGACAGCTCTCTTTTTGGAAATCCCTTCGATAACTATCAATGCATGCAAAATATATCCAGGTACTGTCCTTTGACTAGTCCTGCCCAGCTACTATATCAATAGTAAATATCATAAAAACGTACTTCTCCATAAGAAATCAATCCCAAAATGTGCATATGAATGCTACGTGTGTCCGGTGCGCACGGAAATCAAAATCCATGAATGTGTCATACATGTGCACAGAAACAACATCTAAGTGCAATGGGTGTGCACGAAACATCTGTCAAGGGCAACAGGTGTGCCTGACAGCAATATCAGGTGCATCTGATATGCACGAAGAATCCCAATTTAGTGCATCTGGTGTGCACCAAAATCGCATCTCAAATCATGCGCCCAACATGCACGAAAATCCAAATCATGTATACCGTAGTATCAAATCTCACAACCATGTGCATCAGCGTGCACAAAATCTAATCAAAACACTAAAAGTGCATGAAAACTATGTCGTAAGCATAAGTCAAATCATATGCATGCCCTAGGCATGAAGTCAAAATCAATACCTCAAATAATATCAAATCGAGGTCATGTGCAACTGTAGTGCACAAAATACGTATCACTGCACTGCAAGTATATGTGAACTTACCAAGTGCAAAAATCAAATCGGGTGTGTACCATATGCACAAATCTACCCAACTGTATGAAATCCATGAAATCATAAGCATGTACAGCCAAGGCACCAAAAATGATATCAAGTGCAATAACTGTGAACAAATCATAAATCAACACAACGGTGTATAAAGCATATCTCAAGTGCAATAACTACGCACAAAATACAAATACCCAGTAAGTGCAACCATGGTCATGAAAACAAATATCATGAAACTCGGTCATCAAAACTCAATCATGCGAATAAATCGCCCAAAATACCGAAATCAAGTATGATGGAATAGTCCCGCTTAAGCACATCCTCTAAGAATCTCTGGCCAACTGTCATGGTCACTCGTAACATGTCTCGTCGACGATGTCGAACTCTGGCCTGCTGGTGTGCGTAAAATGACCACTCCTGGGTCCCAGTCTTCTCGTGCATTATTCCAGAAAGGTCATGTCGAGGTCTCTCCCAAATCTCGTTTCTGCCGAACTGTCCGGAAGTTATCACCCTTCACTAAATCTGTTTCTTGTTCCAGAACGGCTGCATACTCATCGCGACTCCTTCTGGAAGATATATCCATATACAACGCCTATGCATGCGTATCACATCTCTGATGTCGGCGGAGTGGAACGCCATCTCATCAAGATCTCGTACGAATCTCTTACTCCACTTTTCTCTAATATCGACTGTTTCGGACTCATCTCATCATGGCTGAATGGACTGTGCTCCAACGGCTATACTCGTATCTGGAGTCTCCCAAGCAATGCATCCCATCGCATAGCATCCGAATGAAGTCGAACCATTCGATCGATTCGTCAAAACCTCATAATCCCCCAAGAGCTCAACATCTTGGGTACAGTTTAATAGTATCTAGTACATACCACAGCATTGGTAGATCAGCCGTAGAAGGGCAAACCCAAGCCTCACTAATGGCACCGCGGAACTGCCGCAAACCCTAAGGTTCAAAGGCTTTCACACGGTCATTATGTCGAGTTAGGGTTTCATTTTTCTATAGGGTCCATAGAATTGCTTGCACATCTTTCCGAATACTTTAAACTTGGAATAATGGGTTTCTGATATTCGATCGTCTCCATCGACTCCCAACGTATCCGTGTGAAGTCGTCTCTAACTGGAATCAAACTATCTGATGACCTCACATCGGGGTAAGCGAACGAACCACATGTCCTAGTCATTCAACCTCGGGTGACTAGTGACCTTCTATCATATCTCTAAGTACAACTCATACTGCAATAACTCCAACATCTGGGGCAATATCTCGTCATTCGCAGCAGCAACTGGCTCATTCATCTGCACGCTGAACAGTGCCTCAATCATCATGAATAAGCGATACATCAATGGTCATCACATTCTGGCTGGCCTCTATCAGTGGCTCAATCCTCTGGTGCAAATCTGCACACCCGAGAAATCTCATAACAGTGATCCATCAAACGCTCATGGCGCGAAAACACAATAACACGGTGCTTCTATGCAAATCGTATGTCCCTGGAATCACGCCCTGGTCAGTCCTCGTCCGTGACGTGCTCGTGCCGATCGCAACTCTAGCCGTATCTCTCTCTGCCCGTGCAATCGTGGCAGCAAAACCATAAACTGGAACTGATGATGATAGATCATAGGAATGAATATAATACTGTGCAAAGAAATGTACATCCTAAGGCTTCTTAAGTGGAGTATCGTCTCGTAAATATGACGCGGAACATACGTACGGTACGCCACTCTACTCAAGCTACCTACTCCATCAACCAAGGGTCATCCTACACTCCGAAGGTAAAACCTAACGCTCTGATACCAACTTTGTCATGACCCGAAAAGTACGGAACATGACCGGCACTTAAATTACGAAACGTCTCGTGGCGTACGTAATCTAAGTAAGCCAAAACCCAGAAATCAAAACCAAGTAAAGCAGTAAAGTGAAGGAAAAACCAATTTAAATCAAGTGGTTAGCAACATAAGCCGAAATATGGATTTTTAAAATCACAAGTCTTTTCTGAAAATTTCGGCAGAGTTTCCTTTGTAAATACTGGCCCCGAACGGGGTACAACATGATCAATATATACATAATGATAAAAGGCATCCCCAAGCGGGAGATAGCTCTTCGTCAATCGACGGTCACAACCACGCAAGCAATATAATATACAACGTCGAAGGGTGAGGATCAAAACTGAAAAGGAAACTCAAACAACATGAAATCCACAATAATACAACGCGCGACTCTAAGGTCGAAAGAATATACAACTCTGGTCTCTAAGTCTGAAATAAATATACATGTCTGGTTGATGGAGTTTCTAGATACAACTGAATAAAATAAGTACAATGGTGGTCACGATGGAAGTGAGCCCACCTACCAAAGCAAACCACCCGGAAAAGAAGCAGTGTACCAGCAAGCCGTAACGAAACCTGTACGGCAAAACCTGCAAGAAACTGTGGCACAACGGGGTGAGTTGCCAACTCGTTAGTAGGAAAAATCACCGAGCAGAAATCGTATGTATGACACAATCCTAGGTCAAAACGATCAAGTATATATATAATCTCAAAATGATAAGTCTGAAGCATGAAAAGGTGGCAAGGGTAAACATCTATACGTAAGTGTAATCCCATGTGCTCGTGTCAGTGCCTCAGGTAGCAACATATCATATGAATGAGGCATGAATGCATGAAAACAGAATACATGTGAATGAAGAAACTGCTTTCATAACTTAGTGAGATATCTGTATATTTAAAACGAGATATCATCAATGAAATCAACATAATCAGTGTCTAGCATCGACAAAAAACATAAATCCCAATATCTCAATATCTCAAGCTCCGGCTATCCGGACTGGCCTGTATTATCAAATCTCAATACCTCAATATCTCAAATCTCAAAACCTCAGTGTCTCAAATTTCACTATCTAGGGCTCCGTCAGTCCGGATCGGCCCCTATCATTAATCACACAACTACGAACGGTATCCTCCGGATATCCGACGCGCCAGGTAAAATCACCGGTAGGCATTCTGCCCCTGCCGGGCTCATCGTCTACAACTCGAGCTTCTTGCCCCGGGGTACCATACCGAGTCCACCATGTACCCGCAGACGGTTCATCCAAGTCCTCGAATCGGGTCTCGAAATCCATCTCATAACCGAGAAAACATCATGGTGGACGATTCATACATCACGAGAAAACCACACTTTTCATTTTAAAATGAGAGAGAGAGAGAAGTTTAAATATATTCTTGCGGTTTTCTCCCAAATCCAGGAAATCTCGTGAAAATCCGAAATCCGATCATCAATAGCAAGTAAACAGTGAATATCGGCATAAAACTCCATAATACTGCATAACAGTGAATAATAATATGCATGCAGTAGCAAGTAATGACTGCAATGTCTAAACTAGCATATAAAGACGAGTACGCTAATACCATGTCGAACTATCAGTTAACAAGCTATGTCAATGAGTAATATTCTCTAAATTGTTCGTGACATGGCAATTACCGATGATGATGTGTGTGAGCCGGCAAGTAAGTGTATGTGTAACATATGCATCATCGGTAATGGTGCTGGTGTCGTGACAGCATGATCTCAATAATGGCATATGAAAACACAATATAAGCATGCGGTGCGATGCGAACAACAAGAATATGCGGGAGCTGGATAATAAACACAATGATAACTAATCTACATTTATATAAATATGAGTCATACAGTTTTGCCATTTGAAATAACACGAATCGTGGTGTTTTGAAAATAAGGGCTACGGTGTTTTTTAAGAAAAGATACGTCCTTTGAAATATCCGTAGAATCCCTTGGCCTGTCTTTAAAATACTCACGATTCGTTAGTTTTGAAATAGGTATGACTCGAGTCTAATCAATCATTTAAGTAAACTGCAGGACTAAACTAAAGGCTGCTCGAAAGGTAAGGAAACCGCCTAACATCTGAGTCGATATATATATATATATATATATATATATATATATATATATATAACAGTCGGTGATCCTGCCTCAATAGTATCCCATACGACACCCTAATATAATATGACATGCTCAAGTCAAGAGTGCGGATCTATCATCAATATATATAGCTCGTACGGTAAATCCGTCGTACGGCCTCCCAAATCTGGGTAAGGGTCAAATGTCACCTCAATCACATTATTCATCTGGTATCCTTTTTATCAAATATCATGATCTGGGGTACTGATCTACGTCTAGTATAATACTGATACCATCTATGTATATGCATGCGTGTGTATGAAAACACCATGTCGAAAGGACCCGCTAAAAAATTGTTCAGTTGATAAAACAGCACATTTGTTATTACATTTTTTCCTATCATTTCCATATTAAAAAAGGTCTTTATTATAATATATCATACATAAGAGGGTTTATTTGTAAAAATACTATTTTCCATGTGTTGATATATTATAATTAGCATTTGGTAGAAAAATGTATATAATATTATTATTGACCTAATCCTAGTAGAACTAAGTCTACTAAATATTATTTAAGTTGTTGTGCAGAATTTACAGGTCTAAAATCAAGGAAATCAGGTTGTTGAAGCTAACCTGCCTAATTAAGAACTCAAAATGAAGAAATCAAGTCTGGCAGAAGAAAAGAAAAGATTTCAAATTTCCAAAGATACCAGAGATAGACACATGTCACAACGAGAAAGCCCCAAACTTTTGATGAAGTAATCCCCACCCTTGGCCGCGGATCCGCGGCCAAACCCCTCTGTTGGCCGTGGATCCGCCGCAGGGTAGGAGATTTAGGAGATGAGGATTTTGGGGGTGAATCTATATTGTTAGCTTCCAATTTTGGAAGCTAACTTTCTGGCTTTGGGACTATAAATAAATACCGAGAGCCTCTTGGAAAAATCATCAAGCCGACGAGATTACGCAGTCCCAGACGGCTCACGCATCCAGGCTGATCATCAACTGTTCGTCTACCTCCTTGGAAGAGATCGAGAAGCAAACTAGTCTTTGTAATCATTTTCTAAGGAATCAAAGTGTAATGAATATTGTTGATTAATAAAGGTAGCTTTCTTTTTCTTATTCTATTTCTTCGTAGTTTAATTATGCAATTTCTTTCCATCTCTTTTTTTCCCAACATGCACGAGTAATTCTCCGCTTATTAGGGTTCGTAGGATTAGGGTAGGCTAATGGATGATGAAAATCCCTAAACCCTTTTTAAGTCCTATAAAGTTTATGAACTTTATCAAAAGAATCATTAACATCCTAATTGGGCGCGCTAACAATTCTTTGTTAGTTCCGACCGCGATTAGAGATTAGATTAATGATTGTTTTGGTAAAGGCTAAATATGAACGGAGTTCCGTGTCGAGATAAGGGTTAAGAGTGGGATTCCTTTTCCCTCCAGAAATCCTAATCTACACGCATCACCTTCGTTCTAGTTTTAAATCTATTAAAGAATAAAATTGGTAATTTTTAATTAATCGTCCATGACTACTAAATCCTAACGAACCCTACAAGCCCCCTTATTATATTAACTACATCTCTAAAATAATCTAGATCTACAATTTTGCATTCTTGCTTAACGTAGATCTAGAAGCCTTTTCACAAAATTCTTTATCCCTCCTCTCTTTCTCAACACATCTAAAGTAAGAATAAAAGGTTCAACGTTTCCCAGAGGACGACCCGTACTCACCTCGGTCTAGCTACACGCGACACCGTTCTGATTGCGGTTAAACTACAAATACACTCTTTCCAACCAATCAAATGGCGCCGTTGCCGGGGATACGCGCGTAATTTTTTATTCTTACTATTTGTGTTGAATTCTTAGACGATTCATATCATTATTAAAACAAAACTGCAAATTGCATATTTAACGATTTGTGTGTGAATTTTGCGAGGGAATCTGGAGTCACGGACTTGAGGAAACAGGAGATCTAGGGTTTCACACTTCTCTGGTATCTTTCTTAACTCTTTCTCTCTCCTCTAAAATCCAATAAAATCTATTTTCTGCAGGATTCTTTGCAAAATAGCGCCGCTCAAAAATCTTTTTGCAAAAGTTTTGTGATTGGTTTTGTTTTGCATATTTTAATACGGACTTTAAGGGGCAAAGACCAAATCAAGATTAGGTGGGGATTTCATCATCCTTCCTAAGCCCCACAAATCACAAACCGAGCATCTGCATCAACCCTACAATAATTTAAAAAATATCTAGACCAGACTCTAAAGACTGTCGAGCTCATTAAGGACAGAGGAAGGTCGTGGGTAATCTATCGCTTATCCTCATTACTTTTGTGGTGCCTAGGCAAGTGTGTCCAAGGCGAGTGGTTACTTAATTAGGACCACTACTTTCGTAGTGGGGAGCCTCCCACTCACCTGGCACTTACCTGACTACAAGAGTAGTAAAGAGGCGGTAGATGATTTATCCTGCGGCTTGTCCTTTGGAAATCTAGGAGCGGTCTAGAGACTGGACCTAGGTGACCTTAGTTCTAGGGTTGCTTGTTCATCTTAGGGAGATTTGTCTTGAGTCCCATTTTTTTTCAAAACAAGCCAATTTTAAATCACACAGACGCTGCCAATTGCACTAAACCCGCTTAGTGCATGCTTGGCTGGACACGGGATCCTAGTGCCCGTCTTGTCCGCGTTCCTGCTATCGACGCCGAAGTCGGTACTTCTTCATCTTCTTTTCCCCCACCACACACGACCGAGATGGACGGTACTCCATCAGATTATAACACCACGCTGCTGCCACCCGTAGGTGCGCAGAATCCACCACGCATCTCTCTCCAAGAGAGATGCTATCCTATCCGTGGTCCTCTTCCCACTTGTCTATCTCTTCCACCACCTAACGGGGATAATTTCAAAATTAAACCCCACTACATCAATCTGCTGCTCAAATTTCACGGGCTTGAATCGGAAGACGCATACGTTTTCATTACCAAATTCGAAAACGTATGCGCAATGATGGGTACTTCACAATTGACTTTAGATGCTATGCGCTTACGTCTTCTCCCATTCACACTGTGCGACTTGGCAGAAAAATGGCTTTACAATACTGCCGCACACTCTATCACTAATTGGGATGAATTCGTAATAGCATTTCTTAAAAAGTTTTACCCAAACCATAAGACTGCCCGTGTTAGAAGCGAGATCAACCAGTTCACCCAGCTTCCCAACGAACCATTTTGGAAGTGCTTTGAACGTTTCAAGGATTTGCTTGTCCAATTTCCTCATTATGGAATCAATAGATGGGATTTATGTCGGATTATATATGAGGGCATTAATCCAGCGACAAAGCAGATGCTTGAAACAATGTGTCAATGCAATTTCATGTCTAAAGACGACAGTGAAGCTTGGAAGTATCTGGAAGACCTCGCTGAACACACTTTGCAGTGGGAAAGCGTAAGACCACCTTCATCTAGGGGAGGTGTTCACCAGCTCGATGTTTCTATCGCAGTAAAAGCCGAAATGGCAGCGATACAGAAGAAACTCGACGCTATTGAGAACAGATTCTCATCATTCTCCCTAAATCAGGTCATGCTTCCTAAGACCGTCTGTGGTTGCTGTTCGGATCCTTCACACTTAACGGAAGAATGTCCTATGAATGCACCGTTTCAAGGTCACGAACAAACTAATGCTGCTTTTCAGCAGCGAACTAGAAACAACCCTTATTCTTCCACGTACAATCAAGGATGGAGGAATCATCCTAACTTTGCTTGGAATCAAAACCAACAAAGCAATTATCAAAGACCTCCTCCACAGCAACCACAACCACAGAATCAGCCCCCCTTTCAGTCACAGAATTTCAAAAATCCGGCCAACATTTCTACACCACAAGTGGCCGGTACTGACAACTCACTTGCACAAACTTTGGATATGTTCATGAAACAATCCATGCAATTGTCGGCTGAGATGAAGTCTTCTATTGATACCATAACGAAAAACTCCGCCTCCCATGGTGAGAGTATTAAATCAATAGAAAACCAAATCGCACAGTTAAACGCCGCAATGAGTACGAGAGAGAAAGGGAAACTCCCATCTCAACCCATACCTAATCCTGGCCACTCACAAAGTTATAATGTGAGTGTCGTTACTACGTTGAGATCGGGAAAAGTGCTGAATAACCGAGTGGGTGACCAATGTGATGATAGTGACACCAATGATACCCCAGCTTCTTCTTCTTCCCCTAGTTCGTCTAATCTCCCACCTTCACCCGAGCCTATTCTCCATTTTCCCCAAGGCTCGAACATTTCGCCGAATCTATCTAAGTCGATTCCCACTCCAATTTTGGGATCGAATCCGTCCCCACAGTCTTCTTCACAAACGTTGGACCCAAAACTTATTGATCAAGCACCTTATCCAAACAGGTTAAGGGGCAACAGCCCAAGTCCACAAATGGAGAAGATTGTGGAAATTTTTAAGCAAGTTAACATAAACATTCCTCTCCTAGATGCTATTCAACAAGTTCCGTCATATGCGAAAATCCTAAAGGACTTGTGCACTAGGAAGAGAAAAGTTCAAGTACCTAAAAAAGTTTTCCTTGCGAGTAATGTGAGCACTGCTTTTACACAACAACTACCCAAGAAACGAAAGGACCCCGGAAGTCCTACAATTTCTATTTCTATTGGGGGTAAAAATATCAATCGTGCTCTACTCGATTTAGGTGCTAGTGTTAACTTGCTTCCGTATTCTGTTTATGAGCAATTAGGGATCGGAGAGTTAAAGCCTGCGCATTGCACTCTTCAGATGGCCGATCGATCTATCACCCAACCAAGGGGTGAGCTAGAGGATGTGTTAATCAAAGTCGGGGAATTCATATTTCCCGTAGACTTTATTGTTTTAGATACACAACCTGTGGCAAACCCACGCAATCAAATCCCGGTGATACTCGGTCGATCCTTTTTGGCCACTTCCAACGCAGTAATCAATTGTAGAAACGGCTCTATGACCCTATCCTTTGGAAAGAAGTCAATTGAGCTTAACAATTACAAGTTGGGAAGTGAACCCTCCGAACCCTATGCTCATGTGTGTTCTGTCGAATTAATGGATGTCGACAGCAGCGAATATGATCAACCTCATAATTCTGACTCTTTTCATATGTTGTTGCTTGACACGGACTCTTCCACCGAGTTGTCCAGGTCAACATCTAACGCTGATAATGAACTTTTTATAGAGTCTGACGATCACCCCATTTTTTCTGATGACATTATTTTTCGGGGTATCGATGAAAGCTTTGAGGAAATTTTCGCTGATGAACTCGCATTTTTACAAGACACGGGTGTTGAGATGAATCAAATCCAAGATGAAGAAATTGGACCTCCACCCCTTCTTTTGGACAGTCATGATAATGCGAGTAATCCATCATTACTATCACTGTGTCGTCTCTCCAAATTGAGACGCAATCCTTTTCCATTACACCTCTTATCACCTCCTCACTTCTTCACGTCGAAAGGTGACATGTTCTTCCACCAACCTTGGTGCTTCATCGATAAAATTTTTGAATGGTTGGTGTTGACCTTCGGTCTTTGCAAAGCTTAGCATTGACCAATAACCTTACCCCCCTCGTGTGATTTTAAAAGATTAACATTGTTTAACTCAAGTTTGGGGGGGATATATTTTGGCTCTTGAAAGAAAATGATTTTTACAAAATTGTGAGCCAAAAATAAGTTTGGGAGAGGATTTCACTTGCATATATTCTTGCCCCCATTAATAATTTCCTCCCAAGTCTACAGGTTTTTTTAGCTTAATAGATGACATCAGTGAGGACACTGCTGTAAACAGGTTTGGGGGAGGTTTGTGCTTATTTACACATCAATTTGCATCATATTTTGCATAAGCACAACATTTTCAAAAATTTAAAAAAAAATTCTTTTATAATAAAAGAGATAGTGAAAATTTACATCCAAAAGATTGGAAAAATTTAAGAAAACCAAGAAAATTAGAAGTTTTCTTAAACGAACTGGTAATAAGTAGTTATGAGCTGTTGTCCCAAGGGTTAGTAAGATGATGGAAGTCACTAATCTGAGGATAAAAATAAGTCTAAAAAATAATTTCTATTCTGGAAGCCAAACATTTGAATGTTGATACCCTACTATATGCACTTACACACGTCTTGAGACTCGGGATAGTAGAGGATACGATGGAAGTCACTAATCTGAGGATAAAAATAAGTCTAAAAAATAATTTCTATTCTGGAAGCCAAACATTTGAATGTTGATACCCTACTATATGCACTTACACACGTCTTGAGACTCGGGATAGTAGAGGATACCTTGAAATGCTCTTGTCTAAAAGCCAAAGTATGAAGGAAATGAAAAAAAAATAAAAAAAAATGAAGAAAATATAAAAATGGCGAAAAGAAAAAAATGAACACTGGTTTTGTGTCGCCAAGGCAGCAATAAAAAAATATAGCGAGGGTGCCTCTTCACCTAGTGCCCTAAGGCCAACTGGTCTGGGAGTCACTGCTAAGCCTTAGGTGGTGCAAGACGAGGAAAATATTATCACCTAATCAGCAAGCACATGAGTAATCGGTCGGTTAGTACCTCAAGAAGTATTAACGGTCGCATGAAAAGGTGTGAGCAAACCTAAGTATTCATCAAATTAAAAAGTACTAAGGTAGATGGATAAGAGTATGATAGCTTGAATTGAATTATCCGAGTGTAGGGATGTTCTATACATACACATAGGGGTATATGATCAATGTTTGGAAGAAAGATAGGAATGAAGAATAAAGACGATGTTTTATTGAGGGATAATGTGATTTCTAACATTTTTCATGACTATTAAGATAGGGCTCATGACAACTGAAAAGCTAGTGTAGTTGGAAACTCTTATTTTCAAAGTCTTTCTTTTATGCTTCTTATCTTTATATGTAAATTTCACCATCTCTCTTTTGTTATTGGATTTTGTGGGTGTAATCCGCTGAAAACCCTCAGGAGACAACACTCCTCCTACTATGGACACCTAGAGGTTTAACGGCTTATTCCACGTGCTCAGTGCAATCGTGTTTGCCTAAGAAAGTGTGCTTAGCTTTCTCCTTTCATTTTTCTCCTTCTCTTGAATAAACTAGTTTTCTCGGGACGATCAAAGATAAGTTTGGGGGTATTTGTTCAGTTGATAAAACTGCACATTTGTTATTACATTTTTTCCTACCATTTCCATATTAAAAAAGGTCTTTATTATAATATATCATACATAAGAGGATTTATTTGTAAAAATACTATTTTCCATGTGTTGATATATTATAATTAGCATTTGGTAGGAAAATGTATATAATATTATTATTATTGACCTAATTCTAGTAGAACTAAGTCTACTAAATATTATTTAAATTGTTGTGCAGAATTTGCAGGTCTAAAATCAAGGAAATCAGGTTGTTGAAGCTAACCTGCCTAATTAAGAACTCAAAATGAAGAAATCAAGTCTGGCAGAAGAAAAGAAAAGATTTCAAATTTCCAAAGATACCAGAGATAGACACATGTCACAAGGAGAAAGCCCCAAACTTTTGATGAAGTAATCCCCACCCTTGGCCGCGGATCCGCGGCAAAACCCCCCTGTTGGCCGTGGATCCGCCGCAGGGTAGGAGATTTAGGAGATGAGGATTTTAGGGGTGAATCTATACTGTTAGCTTCCAATTTTGGAAGCTAACTTTCTGGCTTTGGGACTATAAATAAAGACCGAGAGCCTCTTGGAAAAATCATCAAGCCGACGAGATCACGCAGTCCCAGACGGCTCACGTATCCAGGCTGATCATCAACTGTTCGTCTACCTCCTTAGAAGAGATCGAGAAGCAAACTTGTCTTTGTAATCATTTTCTAAGGAATCAAAGTGTAATGAATATTGTTGATTAATAAAGGTAGCTTTCTTTTTCTTATTCTATTTATTCGTAGTTTAATCATGCAATTTCTTTCCATCTTTTTTTCTCCCAACATGCACGAGTAATTCTCCGCTTGTTAGGGTTCGTAGGATTAGGGTAGGCTAATGGATGATGAACATCCCTAAATCCTTTTTAAGTCCTATAAAGTTTATGAACTTTATCAGAAGAATCATTAACATCCTAATCGGGCGCGCTAACAATTCTTTGTTAGTTCCGACCGCGATTAGAGATTAGATTAATGATTGTTTTGGTAAAGGCTAGATATGAACGGAGTTCCGTGTTGAGATAAGGGTTAAGAGTGGGATTCCTTTTCCCTCCAGAAACCCTAATCTACACGCATCACCATCGTTCTAGTTTTAAATCTATTAAAGGATAAAATTGGTAACTTTTAATTAATCGTGTTGGAGATAGTGCCCTCAGAGTCAATTATTGGATCACAGGTACGTGATTGCAATGATTGCGGAGGACCTATACCAATAGGACAGTCTTACTCAAGATAATAGTATGCTATCTGGTTTGCCTTTATCAGTCGTGTACATGTTCAGGTGACTGATTATATGTTACACTTTGATAGAGCCCTTAGGATCTTGCTTTACCACCAACGGTATGATGGCGATCTTATACGTGAGAGTTGGGTGGTTTATACGCATATCCTTAATTGTAGTCCCTAGTCGTGGGAGTTTCGAGACAGGGCATCGATACTCCGGAGTAGACTAGTGTATACAGTCGAGACCCCGACGAGGGGAGGTGGCCGGTCTCACAAGCCACTGGTGTCAGTTGGATCACCTAAGATGTATACAGGTGCTCATTGGGTTATGAGTACACCGGACAGGACTCGCCGGGAATCTACTAGTTAGTATTATATCTATCGTCAGATAGCAGTTCCCTGGTGACATGTGTACAGGTTAGTTCATCGACCTGAGGTCGTCATTTGTCTCGTGTGAGTTCCCACTGTGCTTTGATTTCTACCCTACCACGGCTCAAAGGAGTCGTGCAAACAGGTAGCTTTTGGGTACAGTCCCGAGCCATATGGAGGCACGTGAGCGGATCGGCAGGGGATTCGTCTCTCCCGGTATTGGGGGCGAGATCGTGCTGTGTCTAGGAGAGCCATTACACAAAGCCAACGGCCGTGGCAGGAGATTTACTGGTAGGTACTCCAGTAGTATCTCAGGGTGTTATTGGGCTTCACTCCGACACGACTTATACTGCTATTGGGGGTCTGACGTTACTAGCCCCCTAGGCAGATATGCGATACTCATAGACGAACGGACCGGACTGTATATACATTGTCACTGTCAGGCTCAGTAGGGTTTCCGGATGAGTTCGCTCATCGGCCTCCCTTGAGGTCAGTCCATGGGCAGCCGTTACGCATAGCTAGTGCCGCTGACGGTTTGTGGTTAAACCCACTGCCAGGGTACTGACGAGTCATTAGAGTCCCCCACAGACAGTTTCCCAAGTTCGGGCGAAACGTTGTAGAGGCCGTATGGTTTTATGGCAGGGTTCGGAAAATGCACGTGCGTTTACGCACGTGTTATTTTTCGGGCAGATGATACTGGTCGGCTTTGGTTTAAGCCGGATCCAAGTATTATATTGAGTAGGTATAATATCTTTGTCTCAGTTGCATTTGTATTCGGTCGTAATACAAATGCGGGTATATTTATACAGTTACGGGGTTATCCTGAAAGTCGTTTCAGGATCACTTTTAGAAGTTGTCAGTTTCCAGTTTTCTATCAGCCGTCTTTTAACATTCGGTCAAAGACGGATTTATCTTTTCTTGAGATGAGGTGTGTCAGTGTTCTAGAAGTTTCTAGAAGTGATGACAAGGATGGTGACTAGGTTCATGAACCTTTGATTGCATTCATTTTATGATGACTAGGTTTAAGTGAGTCATGGTTTATATTAATGCATTTTGTTTTTGTTAAGATCTTTTCTTCATGATAAGCTTTGTTCTTAAGGTCACCACTTCCCTCCTACACTCACCCCCTCTCTTGTTTAAAAGTGGCCGGCCCTCTCTCTCCTCTCCACTCACTCACTTGAGAAAATTATGGTTGCTAAAAAGAAAAGAATAAAGTTTTGGATGCATGGAAATTTCATAGTTCATTTCTTGTTCCATTTCATTTCCATCGGCAACTTCATTAACCGATCGTCCACGGCTTTGGACGAAGTGAGACAAAGTCATCTACTCATTCTCTACATCATTCTTGGTCGTCTCTTTTAGCAAACTTGACGACCGAGTTGCCTCGAGTCAGAGGCGGGAGCCCGTTTAAAGAATCAGTGACGTGGTGCCACCTGGACGAGCAGATCGGAGATCGACGAGATCAGAGCAGCCGCAATGGAGCGTGGGATGATGGTTAAAGAACGAAGGACTCGGATCGTTCGGTATAACCTTTCTACACTCTTTACAATTTGTTAGTTTAGCAATAATGGCAGATCCGGGTTAAAGTACACGATAGCGCCAGTTAAAAAGTTTTTGTTCCGCATTTGGCGTCTGTAGACGGCCGGGGCGCTACCGTAGACTTACAGTGGTATCAGAGCTACTAGGCATTGAATGTCGACCTATGGGAGGTTATCACTGTGTGACAGTGTGGCGAAGCATAGGCTCTTACCCCCAGGGTGTCCCGAGACCGGAAGGTGTTCCGGCGGGTTGTAGTCCTCGCGAGGGGGAAAGCGTAAAAAGTAGCGGCTGAGGGACCCGTTGGTGCCACGGCGACCCCATTGGATGGGGTGGCTGCCTGACCTACAGTGGTATCAGAGCCTCACCATTTTGCTATACTAACTTGTGCTAACGCGTTTAAAACATCGATCGAACCGGAAATCAAAAACTGCAAAATCCAAGTTCTGAGTTTCTGTCGATTTTAAAAGGGTTCCAAAATTAATTTTACATATCACAGAAAATTCAGCAGGGTTTTAGTAGAACACTGACCAAATTTGGGCACACGATTCCACTAAACCGCAGCGGAATCGCGGCCAAACCCATGGTTTGGCCGCGCATCCGCGGCCACTTGGTGAGATCATGCTCCCAAATTTTAACAGTATGTTCTCCTCTGGAAATTGGGGTTTTTGGTATATATCTTTTGGGCCCAGGTTTTGTTACTGTTCACCAGTTGTTCGTGGGGCCCACTTTGTGATATTTAGTCGATCGAAATTTAAACACGTTAGTTTACAGTGCTTACATTATATCTCCGACCGGGAATGTCATTTGATCGGTAAACCGCGTCTGATTGCTATAGTTCTTTTAGACGGGTTTGCGAACATGACATTCGCGTTGATGTTCTGTGTTGTGCTGTGATGTTGCGGATTTATCATGGTGGATAGCAGTGTGCAATGGTAGTACAGTTTGAGTTTATTTGTACATTTGATATTGCTGGACGAGCGTCCAACATGTGGACTGCCGTCACTGCCTGTTGTATAATATTCTTTTGGGGCACGACCAGGTTGCGGTCGATGTACCTGTTGTACTATTTTTCATTACTGTACTAGGTTTTGCCCCACGACGGAGTGCACGGATAGCCGGGTTCTGGAGGGCAACGGGTCTGCATCTCATGGCTTTGAGAGGCAGAGGGGCCCCACTCTAAAATTGGCAGACTATTCGCCGCACTCGTAGGGGGTACAGGTTGACCCAAGGAGGGGTGCCCAAGATTACCGGATTCCGTGAAGTGCAGGGTGGTCCATTCACTTTGCTGTAGGGGGCTGCCTCGCTTCAGGTTACGGCGGGTAACTTGCCGCACCCGTAGGGGTCTAGGTTTCATTGCACAGGCTATCCACACGACAGGGGATCATCGGGTTTCAGCAGCGGCTCTGTGAAACTCGGGGATCCCAGATTATCTGTATTGTTCTGTGATGCTTATTACTTTTCTGTAATGTTGCATATTATCACGCCTGGAGCGATTATTGTATATTGGTTTATATACTATTAGATGTTGTATATGTTTTACACCCGCGCTAGTCCAGTCCCCGCTCTGTCGTTAGTTAAGTAACCTGACGGGTGATGACGGGACCCAGTGACGAATGCGGATGGCATATACGTACATTTTATTTTCGTTCTTTTCTGGTGTGATCGATTGATGGGACTGCGTTGATTCTGATCAATGCAAAGTAAAGCAAACCTGTTTACAGTTGTTGGAACAAATTTAAAAAGTGTTATTACAAAGACGTTTCCTTTTGTTTTGCATAGCGGTATTCAGTGGAATATCCTGCACCTCATTCGACGGGGCAAGGGCCGATATCCCTTCACCGGGACTGACCCCTTGGGCAGAAGTTTGCGTCAGGGTAATAACTTCACTATAGTCGATTACAAGTTGCTTTGCATCGCGGTATTCAGTGGAATATCCTGCACCTCATTCCACGAGGAAAGAGCCGAGATCCCTTCACCGGGAGTGACCTCTTTAGCAAAAGGTTTTCGCCACTATATTTTAAAAAGCTATCAGGTTCCTTCAAACGAGATCAAGTTCATTACGTTAAAGGTTTTTCGCCAAAAACCAGCCGTAGCCCTCCGTCGTTTCTTATGGATGGTCAGTAATATTCAAGCTATGTTTGTTGGCTTTCGTCAAGGCATAGTGTTTGGTAGTTGCTGGGGTATTCATTTGTTGCATAGATAGATGTGTTGGTTTGGGACAGTCGTATTACCTTGTTGGCTTTCGTCAAGGGTATGTACGGATGGGTTCGAATTAACAAGATAATGACGGGCAGAACTTGACATGTGACTTATGATTTGTTGGCTTTCGTCAAGGTCATAAGAACATGGGGTAAAAATCATATCGGGAGTTTCTAAAGAAACTGAAACTTGCCAGGCATGCGCATACCTTCTGGAGTGTGATAACGCGAGTGGATTCCATCACGTTATCATGCGAAGAGAGTTGGATCCCGATTCCCACTGATGAGTTGGTTTACTCTTCGGGTAATCCCGATTGATTCTTCTTTCAGGTTTGGAGGAGAATTTGACAGGACAGTGGGAGGTTTCCGGATTAGATAAAGTGATAACCATTCTGATCTAGGTTAGAGTGCATGCAGAGTGTTTCTTTTCTCTCTCTCTTTGGCAGCGACCTTTGACCGACCCTAGACTATGACTCAGTGACCAGGTTGACCGAACCTTCTTAAAATACTGGCTTTTGGATTGTCTGAGTTGCATAAGTCATTGCCACTCCTTCTTTTACCCTTTGAATTTCTCAGAACACCCGTTTTACTACGGATATCCACTTCCATTGGATAGATCCATCGTATGGTTATATACGAACTCGGAGGAACTTCTTCGAGGATGGATCCAGGTTCAGGAGAAATAGAATTGGTTTATTCATGTTGGAGATAGTGCCCTCAGAGTCAATTATTGGATCACAGGCACGTGATTGCAATGATTGAGGGAGGACCTATCCCGGTAGGACAGTCTTACACGAGATGATAGTATGCTATCTGGTTTATCTTTATCATCGTGTACTGCTTTAGGTGACCTAACATGTCGCTATTACATGTTGATAGAGCCCCTAGGATTCTTTCTTGACTACCAGCAGTATGATGGCGATCATATACGTGGGAGCTGGTAGTCTATAAGCACATCCTTAAAAGGTCCCTAGTCGTAGGAGTTTCGAGACAGGGCATCGATACTCCATTAGTAGACTAGTGTATACAGTCGAGACCCCAACGAGGGGCGGTGGCCGATCTCACAAGCCACCGGTGTCAGTTGGTTCACCTAAGATGTATACAGGTGCTCATTGGGTTATGAGTACACCGGACAGGACTCGCCGGGAACCTGCTAGTTGGTCTTATACCAGATGTCAGATAGCAGTTCCCTGGTGACATGTGTATAGGTTAGTTCATCGACCTGAGATCGTCATTTATCTCGTGTGAGTTCCCACTGTGCTTTGATTACTACCCTACCATGGCTCAAAGGAGTCGTGCAAACAGGTTTTAGTTGGGTACAGTCCCGAGCCACATGGAGGCAGTGAGCGGATCTGCAGGGGTTCGTCTCTCCCGGTATTGGGGGTGAGCTCGCGCTGTGTCTAGGAGAGCCATTACACAAAGTTCTCGGCCGAGGCAGGAGATTTACTGGTAGGTATTCCGGTAGTATCTCAGGGTGTTCTGGGCTACGCTCCGACACGACTTGTACCGCTTTTGGGGGTCTGACTTTTACCAACCCCCTAGGCCCGACATGCGATGCTCATAGACGAACGGACCGGACTGTACGGATATTGTCACTGTCAGGCTCAGTAGGGTGTCAGGATGAGTTCGCTCATCGACGTCCCTTTTGGTCAATAGCTGGTGGCCCGTCACGTATTGGCTAATACCTCTGACGTGCTAGTGGTTAAATCCATAGCCATAGTATTGACGAGTCTTTAGAGTCCACCACACTTACAATTACTCAAGCTTTCGGGCGAAACGCTGTAAAAGCCGTATGGAGATATGGCAGGGTCCGATTAGATACGTGCGGTATTGCACGGATCAGGATCGGACGATTTGTACTAGTGACCGTATGGATATATGGCAGGGTTCGATCTGATACGTGCGGTATTGCACGGATCAGGATCGGACGGATATTACTAGCCGGCTTTGGTTTAAGCCGGATCCTAGTTTAGTACAGTGTAGATTTGTCTCATTGCATCTGTATCCGGTCGGAATACAGATGCGGGTGTGTATGCACAGTATCGGGGTTTTCCTATAATTTATTACGGGACCAGTTTTCTGGAGTTGCCAGTTTGCATTCCGTTCCGGCCGGTTTTCCTTTGTTCTTTCCCGGCCGGACTTTTCCGATGGAGGGGGTTATTTGCAAGTTTGTAAATAACATTTGTGGAGGGGGTATCTTGCATATTGGTGGCATCATGATAGTTTCTCATGATGAGATGCTTTCTTAGTCTTTTCTTATGCTTTATGGTGATGAGAAAGGATTAGGATTGATTTGTTTAGTGATGTGAGATTTGCTTTTGATATGGTCACCATTCTCTTTCTCCTACACTCACCTTCCTTCTTGCATTTGGTTTTTCCCTCCACCATTTTCCATAACATGGGGGGGCCGGCCACATTGGAGTAAGGAGAGGAAAAATGAGAGGTTCATTTTTTGTGAGAAGAAGAATTCCTATCTCATTTCTCTTGCTACAAAACATTCTAGCTCCACTTGATAAGTTGATTTCCATTCTATCCCTCCATCACCATGGCAACCAAAACCCAAGTGAGACATAGCCTATACACATTCTACAGCAAACCTTGGGCATGTCGACTAGCCAGCTTCGTGCTCGAGTTGCCTCGGTATTGAGGTGGGAGCCCGTAAAAGATGCAGACGATGTGGTGCCCTTCCGGCAAGGAGGCGACGACCGGAGTTTCCGCGGGAGATCGGGACGATGACGAGAAGACCGGAGGACTCGGTATATCTCTCACCCTTTCTCTTGATTGCTAGTATCGGTTAATGGTTACGATCCGGGTATATTGTCCGCGGTAGCGCCAGTTTAAAAGTTAAGAAAATTTTGATTCCGCGTTTTGGCCTTGGATAGACGGCCGGGGCGCGGCCGTGGCGCAACATGGTATCAGAGCCACGCCATTAACCTTGCCTAGCTTGTTCTAATGCGTTTTACTTATCCGATCGACCAAAATTCCAAAATCCGCATTTTGCATGCATCAGTTTTCTGTCGATTTTTTCCGGGCTCGAAAATTTTTTCACGTTGTAGAAAACTGATGTAAATGAAATTCTAAGAAAACTGCAAAAATTTGGTAAGCTGATCACTCCAGATGACCGCGGAACCGTGGCAATGACCCCTCTTTTGCTGCGGTTCCGCCGCAGGGTATTCGCTTCATTTTGCCAATTTTTTGTAGTGGGCTTTTGGGCTTAAGATAGGGGTTTTGGAATATTAAAATTGGGCCCAGAATTTCTGTGAGTGCTACAGTATTACTTGGGAGCCCACTTGTTAATTTTTTGATCGATTGGATATTTTAAACACATTATTTCACAGTATTTACATTATATCTGCGACCGTGAATGTCACTCGATCGGTAAATCCTGTCTAACTGCTATAGCCCGGTTAGACGGATTTGCGAACGTGACTTTCACGTTGATGTTCTGTGATTGTGCTGTGATGTTGCGGATCGGTCGTGGGGATAGCCTGGTTGCAGTGGTAGTACAGTTTTGTTTTATATGTACATTTGATATTGCGGGGCGAGCGTCCGACATGTGGACTGCCGTCACTGCCTGTTTGTATTATTCTTTTGGGGCACGGCCTGGTTGCGGTCGATGTACCCGTTGTATGTATATTTTACTTTCTGTACTAGGATTACCCCGCGGAGGGGTGCACGGATAGCCGGGTTCTAGAGGGCAACGGGCCCGCATCTCATGGCATTGAGACGGAGGGGGCTTCACTTTAGGACTGGCGGGCTATTCGCCGCACTCGTAGGGGGTACAGGTTGACCCAGGAGGGGTGCCCAAGTTACCGGATTCCATGAAGTGCTGGGTGGTCCATTCACGGTGCTGAAGGGGGCTGCCTAGCTTCAGGTGTTGGCGGGTGACTTGCCGCGCCCGTAAGGGTCTAGGATTTCATTGCACAGGCTATCCACACGACCAGGGGAACGTCGGGTTTCAGCAGCGGCTCTGTGAAACCCGGGGATCCCAGATATCTGTATTGTTATGTGATGCTGTACATTTCTGTGATGTTGCATTTTATCACGCCTTGAGCGAATATAATATAATTGTATATATATTAGTAGATGTTGTATATGTTTTACATCCGCGCTAGTCCCGTCCCCGCTCTGTTGTTAGTTAGCTAACCTAACGGGTAATGACGGGACCCAGTGGCGAATGCAGATGGCATATACGTACATCAGTATATTTTCGTTCTTTGTGGTGTGATCCATTGATGGGACTGCGTTGATTCGGATCAATGCAAGCTAAACAAACCTATTCTGATGTTGTTGGAACACTTTTCAAAAAGCTGTTATTGCAAGGACGTTCACTTTTGTTTTGCATCGTGGTATTCATTTGGAATATCCTGCTCCTCAGTCGACGAGGCAAGGGCCGAGATCCCTTCACCGGGAGTGACCCCTTGGACAGAAGTTTGCGTCAGGGCATTAACTTCACTATAGCCGATTACTTTTGCTTTGCATCGTGGTATTCAGTTGGAATATCCTGCACCTCATTCTACGGGGAAAGAGCCGAGATCCCTTCACCGGGAGTGACCTCTTTAGCAAAGGTTTTCGTCACTATATTTTTATAAAAAGTTATCCGGTTCCTTCAACGATATCAAGTTCATTACGTTAAAGGTTTTTCGCCAAAAACCAGCCGTAGCCCTCCGTCATTTCAGATTAGTATTGCTTAGTATTCGCGCTACGTTTGTCGTTGCTATTCGCCGAGGCGTAGTGTGCGGTAGCTCTGTAATGCTTTCTGTCGTATGGATATGTGGATTGGTTAGGACAGTCGTACGACTTTGTTGATTATTCGTCAAGGGTCGTGCGGGTGGGTTTAACGCAATCAAGATAATGATGGGTTGAACTTGACTACGGGTTGAACTTGACTAGGACCTTTTGATTTGTTGATTATTCGTCAAGGTCACTTGGGTCCTAGGGGTAGAAATCACATCGGGAGTTTCAAAAGAACTGAAACTTGCCAGGCATGCGCATACCTTCTGGAGTGTGGTGACTTGAATGGATTCCGTCAAGTTATCATGCGATGATAGTTGGATCCCGATTCCCACTGATGAGTTGGTTTACTTGATCAGTCGAAAATACTGTATATTTTAGCAGGCAATTTCCTTAACATCTGCATACATATAGGAGAGTACGGTATTCATAATTCACATATTAGCTAATTGGTCGCAAAATATCAAATTACATGTATTCGACCTTTAAACCGGAAATTCTAGGGAAATTAACTGCATTGCATTACATAGCATATTTTCTATATCTTGCAACCCCTATTTTAAAGTCTATGCAGGAAAAGAGATACTTGCTCGATCAATACATTGCTCGACCATTACAATTGCTCGTAAACTCATTGAAAGCAAATCTGGTATCAACATAGAAGGGCAACTGCAATTCTAAACATCAAAGGATAACCCATACAGCAGTACCAAGCTACTGAAGAAAGCACAGATCCCAAGTCCACCAATGTGCGGCGGAAGGGCGGCCAAAGCCTACATTACGCGGCGGTTGCGCGGTGGATACAGGGAGTCAGCTCCACGAATTGCACCACAACTCCTGTGTTAGTACCTGCAGCTCAAAAATGCATACAAAAGTCCAGAAGAGTCCAGACACTTCCACCAGATCATCAAGCTCCTAAACTAGCCTAAAACTTCTAGAACTTTCCCAAACCCTTGCTTAAACCCTAAGCTAAACCCCAACAAACTTGGCCAACAAACTTTGGGAGGGAAAGTCTAATTCAAACCTAAACCTAGGTCTATAAATAAGACCCTAGGCTCTCTCATTTCTCATCTTGGAAAATCTTGATTCAATCTTGGAGAGTGATAGATTCAACCCATTTTTAGTTTAGCCATTCTCTTTCTCCATCTTCTTCTTCCTCAAGATTAGTGAGAAATCTTGTAGGAAACCCTAACCCTAGATCCAACCACAATTCAAGATCTTGAGTGCAAGCCAAGCAAGATTCCTTCAACCCTTTTATGAGCCGAGCCGATCTTCCATCGGGCAAGAGATCCCAAGTAGATCCACGATCCACGGAGTCGAGCGAAGCCGAGTCAACGATCGATTTTCTTTCTTCTTGTAGATCTTGAAAGATTGTATTGAAATTGTTGATGAAATAAAAGGTGATATTTTCTTCTATCTTGTTTCTTTTAAATTCCGCATCATGTTATCTTTACTGTTCTTGAATATTGTCTATGTGGTGATGCGTGAGTAAAACTCCGCTCGTTAAGGAGTCGAAACGATCTTTAGTATGATGATGTAGCAAATTTATAATCAATTCTTGAATCCCACGAGTGTGTAAACCCTAGCAAAGTTCAAGAATCGACAACCCAATTTGATGCGATGCTTTCTTGATCAACATCGCTCGAGATTGGGGTGATCCGATCGCTTCTTGAAATTGCTAGAGGCTAGAATATAAATGGTATCCTCAAAAGAGCAAGGGTTAAGAGATGAAACCCTAATTTCATCAAGAAAACCCTAACTCGCGTCGATAACCATTGATCTAGTATAAACTCTTCGAAGGACAAGAATACGAAATATTGTAGACTACAACACATCTAAAGATCCTATCGATTCCTACGAGCTTCTTTATCATTCTTGATTGTAGTTTGGAAAATACCCTTGAAACCCGATTCTTGTTGTTTATAGTTCTTGATTCTTTAGTAAAGATTAGTGACACACGAATACAATTCAATCTTGAATCGAGTTTTCTCTTATTGTTGCTTAACATTTCATTTCGAACAAATAAAATAAAAACGAATCTCGAGATCCCTGAGGACGATCCGCACTCATTCATTAACTTCAACTGACACCGTTGTTTGATTGCGGTCAAATATTTTTGGTTGTGATTTCTTTACTATTTGATACTTTTACATCCAAGAAATTAATTCGATCAAAATGGCGCCGTTGCCGGGGACCATTTGATTCGATTTGCACGCAACAACATTTTATAACGATCAAAATGGCGCCGTTGCCGGGGATCGCGCGCTAATTCGTTTACATTTTATAGTTTGAAGTGAAAGAATTATTACGTTTCATTTCTTGAAATCAAAATTCGTACAAACTCTTATACGTGTGTTGTGAATTGATTGCAAGGTGATCTGGAGCATCCTGAGCTGTGGAAAAATTATTTGGGATATACCAGAGTGCTGGAGATAGCAACAGTAAGCAGCTGAAGAAAATTGGTACAGTGAACCCATTAACAAGCCGCGGAAGGGCGGCATATTCATGGTAATTGCGGCGGAACCGCCGCAGTATTGAGGGTTCTCTGGATAATTTTCCAGCAGGTGATTTCTTGCTCTCTCCCCTCTCCCTTTTTAGCTCCAACTAATCCTTTCTGCAGGATTCTTTGCAAACAATAGCTGCGCCGCAAAAGCAAATTAAAATTGTGCGTGATTTTGCTTTTCTTGGTTGTTTTGCATATTAAATACGGAATTTAAGGGGCACGGCCAAATCCAAATTAGGTGGGGATTTCATTACCCTTCCTAGGCCCCGAAAACCACCGAACTTGCATCCACATTTACCCCCATTAACTAAAAGAAATCTAGAGATGACTCTAAGGACTGTCGCGCTCATTTAGGACAAGAGAGGGCCGTGGGTAATTCATTGCTTATCCGCGTTTTCTTGTGGTGCCTAAGGCGAGTGTGTCTAAGGCTAGTGGTTATTAATTAGGTCCACTGTAGTGGTGGTTCCTTCCCACTTACCTGGCACTTATCCGGCCACAGGGGGACAAAGAGGCAGTGGAGGATTGATCCTGCGACTTGTCTTTTGGCAGTTAGGAGCGGTCTAGAGCCGGACCTAGGTGACCATTAGATTCTAGGGTTTGTGTTGCTGCAGTTGGTTGTCGCATCATTTTTTTTTAAAATCCGTCCCTTTTCAAAAGCAAACACCGCATTCATTTTTACCCCTAATTATAAGCCAACGCTGCCACTTGTACTAACCCTTTTTAGTACAAGATAGGCTGGACACGGGATTCTAGTGCCCGTTTAGTCCGCGTACCTTTTATCGACTCCGAAGTCGATAATTCTCCATTTACCTTTTCTTTACCTACTACCACACCCACACCGATGGATCCGAATCCATCAAACTTCTTTAACCCCAATCTGCCACCGTCCGTTGGTGCGCAGAATCCTCCACACATTTCTCTTCAGGAAAGATGCTATCCACTTAGAGGTCCTCTTTCGACCTGCTTATCCACACCACCAGCCAACGGGGATAATTTTGAAATCAAGCCCCAGTATATCAACCTTCTACCTAAGTATCACGGACTCGAGACCGAGGACGCTTACGTTTTCATTACCAAATTTGAAAACGTATGTGCTATGATGGGTACGTCTCAACTTTCTGTGGATGCAATGCGTCTACGACTTCTTCCTTTTACCTTGTGCGATATAGCCGAGAAGTGGCTATATAACACCACCGCACACTCCATCACAAATTGGGAAGAATTCGTCGCTGCATTCCTAAAGAAATTTTACCCAGTCCAAAGAACGGCTCGAATTCGGAGCGAATTGAACCAATTTGCCCAGCTCCCTACCGAACCATTTTCAAAGTACTTTGAACGTTTCAAGGATCTAATGGTTCAATGTCCTCATCACGGCATCCCGAAATGGGAGCTTTGCCGAATCATCTATGAGGGCAGTAACCCTAGCACGAAACAAAGCCTTGAGAATATGTGTCAGGGTACATTTATGACTAAAGACGATGGGGAAGCCTGGCGATACTTAGAAGAGTTCGCTGAAAAATCACTAATTTGGGAGAGTGGAACCCAACCATTGAATAGGGGTGGCGTACACCAAGTAGATGTGTCCATAGGTGTTAGAGCAGAAATGGCAGCAATGCAAAAGAAGCTCGACGCTATGGAACACAAATTTGCAGCAGCCTCCCTAAACCCGGTATCACTCCCCAAAACTATTTGTGGGTGCTGTTCTGATCCGTCACACTTAACGGAAGAATGTCCTTTAAACTCGGCGTTTCAAGGTCAAGAGCATTCTAATGCCGCATTTCAACGACCTCGAAACGATCCATATTCTTCCACGTACAATCAGGGTTGGAGGAACCACCCGAATTTTGCTTGGAACCAAAATCAATCTCAAAACACGGTTCCAAACACAAATAACTTTCAAAGGGCTCTTCCTCCACCACAACAGCAACCCCTTCAACTCACTCAGCACCCCTACCAGTCACAAAATTTCCAAAACCAGGGCAACACTCATGCACAGTCTAATCCTATGCAGTCCTGTTCTGACGATTTCTCTCAATTTACTCAAACCATGAAATCACTCTTATCCAATTTCATGGAGGTTTCGACTGAGGTTAGATCTTCCGTCAATGAAATAAAGAAAAACTCAGCGTCACAAGCTGAGAGTATTAGAACGATGGAAGCTGAAATCGCACGCCTCAAAGCTGAAATGAGTGCGAGAGAAAAAGGGAAACTTCCCTCTCAACCCCTGCAGAATCCTGGGCATTACAATGTAAATGCCATTACCACGTTGAGATCGGGAAGAGTGCTGAATAATAATGTCGGGGAAGATATTGATAATACTGAAAATCATGTCAAAATCTCGGCTGAGACCTTTCCACATACACACACTTCTCCTTCTGATCCTTCTTCTTCTACCAAACCACCTTCGCACGAGCCTATTCTCCAGTTCCCTTTAGGCTCAACACCTTCACCAAACCCTTATAGTTCTCCACAGACGGTCCCCACACCTCTTTTGGGATCTTGTCTACCCCCCTTTTCTTCTCCTATGATGGACCCCGCGCTTATTGCGAAAGCACCTTACCCTAACCGGTTAAGGGCTAACAAAACGAGTCCTCATATGGAGAAAATTTTAGAAATGTTCAAACAGGTTAACATCAATATCCCTCTCCTAAATGCAATTCAACAAGTCCCCGCTTATGCGAAGATTCTAAAGGACTTGTGCACTAGGAAGAGGAAGACTCAAGTGCCGAAGAAGGTCTTTATGGCTAATAATATCAGCACTGCTTTTATTCCCCAGCTGCCAAAGAAACGAAAGGACCCAGGATGTCCTACAATATCAATTTCGATTGGGGGTAAAAACATAAATCGTGCTCTTTTAGACCTTGGCGCGAGTGTTAACCTGTTACCTTATTCTGTCTATGAGCAACTAGGAATTGGAGAGCTGAAACCTGCTCATTGTACTCTCCAGATGGCGGACCGATCTATCACCAAACCAAGGGGTGAATTAGAGGATGTGTTAATAAAGGTCGGGGAATTTGTTTTCCCTGTAGACTTCATTGTGCTTGACACACATCCTGTAGCAAACCCCCGGGGCCAAATTCCGGTGATTTTAGGTCGTCCTTTCCTTGCCACTTCCAACGCTGTTATAAATTGTAGAAATGGTTCAATGAATTTATCATTTGGAAATATGACCATTGAACTAAATATCTACAGAGTTGGGAGTCAGCCATCAGAACCTAGTGCTCATATTTTAGATGTGTGTTCTGTCCATGAGATCGCTCCCGAAAGTTGTGGAGCCGAGGAACTTTGCTTTACTGATCTCGATGACATTAGCACATCTCTGCTTGATCTTACACTTAGTGAGGACACTACACTTACACTTGAGTCCTGCACTTCTGACTTTTCTCCACCCGAGTCTGTATCTTTCACAGGCTCTGAGCTTCTTTGTAAATCCAAAAATCATTCTATGATCCTTCCTTCGATCATTTCTCCGCCTGAATTAGATCTCAAGGTCTTACCTTCTCACCTAAAATATGCATATCTTGGTGAGAACGAGACTTTGCCGGTTATAATTTCCACTTCTCTTGCATCAGAGCAAGAGAAGGCACTTTTATCGGTATTAAGATCTAATAAAGAGGCGTTTGGTTGGAGTATGGCGGACATCAAAGGGATTAGTCCCTTGATAGTAGAACATCATATACATGTGATGGATGATGCCAGACCGACCCGAGAACCACAGAGACGGTTAAATCCCGTCATGAAGGAAGCTGTCATGAAAGAGATCGTCAAATGCTTAGATAGTGGTATTATATACCCGATCTCCGATAGCCAGTGGGTAAGTCCTATACACGTCGTTCCTAAGAAATCCGGCATCACAGTTATCACAAATGAAGCGAATGAGTTGATTCAGACACGCACCCAAACTGGGTGGCGTGTATGCATCGATTATAGAAAACTCAACGCTGCTACGAGGAAAGATCATTTTCCTCTACCATTTATTGATCAAATGCTGGAACGCTTAGCGGGACGACAATTCTATTGTTTCATGGACGGTTACTCAGGCTACAATCAGGTCCCCATCGCCAAAAAGGATCAAGATAAAACCACTTTTACTTGTCCTTTTGGTACCTTTGCTTACAGTCGCATGCCCTTCGGGCTATGCAATGCTCCCGCTACCTTTCAGCGGTGTATGATGGGGATATTCTCTGATATGGTAGAGAATTTCCTGGAGATCTTTATGGACGACTTTTCGATTTTTGGAGACTCTTTTTCTGAATGCCTAGCGAATCTGGACGCTGTTCTTACTCGATGCAAAGAGAAGAACTTGACTTTGAACTGGGAAAAATGCCACTTTATGGTCCAAGAAGGAATAGTCCTTGGACATGTCATTTCACAGAAGGGCATTGAGGTTGACAGAGCTAAAGTAGATGTCATTCAAAACCTCCTTCATCCCAAAAGCGTCAAAGATATTCGCTCTTTCCTTGGCCATGCTGGATTTTATAGGAGATTCATAAAGGACTTTAGCAAAATTGCTAGACCTTTAACACTACTCCTGGCCAAGGATACAACCTTCCACTTTGACTCGGATTGCGAGACAGCTTTCGACTCACTTAAACACTCACTCACTTCAGCCCCCGTTTTATCATCACCAAACTGGGACTACCCTTTTGAGCTGATGTGTGACGCATCTGATTTTGCAGTAGGTGCTGTCCTTGGACAACACATTGAAAAGATGCCACATGTGATTTACTATGCTAGTAAGACCCTGAATGATGCGCAAATCAATTATACAACCACAGAGAAAGAACTATTAGCGGTTGTATTCGCATTAGAGAAATTCAGGCCTTACTTAATCGGCTCACCTATTGTTGTATATACTGACCATTCCGCTTTAAAACATTTGTTGGCGAAGAAAGATGCCAAAGGTCGACTAATACGTTGGATCCTTCTTTTACAAGAATTCGATCTTGTTATCAAAGATAAGAAAGGATGTGAAAACGTAGTAGCTGACCACCTTTCACGCATCGTTTCTTCCCCTGTGACCCTGCCGATCAATGACTCATTCCCTGACGAACAACTCTTGAGCGTATCCTCTGAACCATGGTTCAGGGATATTGTGAACTATCATGCCACGGGATTGATACCGAGCGATTGGTCTAAACAGGACAAATACCGCTTTCTTTCCCAAGAAAAACACTATTACTGGGACGAGCCTTATTTGTTTAAATATTGTCCTGATCAGATCATTCGCCGGTGCGTCCCGAATGAAGAGTTCAAGAGTATTCTTTCATTTTGTCATGATCAGGCTTGTGGGGGTCACTTTGATCCAAGAAAAACAGCGGAAAAGGTTTTGCAATCTGGATTTTATTGGCCGACCTTATTCAAGGACGCATTTGAACATTGCAAAACCTGTACACAATGTCAGTATACGGGTAGAATATCCCAGAGGAATGAAATGCCTCAGCAACCCATTCTGGTTGTTGAAATGTTTGATGTTTGGGGCATAGATTTTATGGGTCCTTTTCCCAACTCCTTTGGGAATCTGTACATATTGCTGGCGGTTGATTATGTCTCCAAGTGGGTAGAAGCCATTCCAAGTCGCACTAATGACAGGAAAGTTGTCATTAAGTTCTTAAAAGAGAATATCTTCTCGCGATTTGGACACCCACGCGCTATTATTAGCGATAATGGGACACACTTCTGCAACAGATCTTTCGAGACTCTGATGCGGAAATATTCAATCAACCACCGTCTTTCTACACCCTATCACCCCCAAACAAGCGGGCAGGCTGAGATCTCAAACAGACAAATCAAACTTATCCTGGAGAAAACTGTTGCCAAAAATAGAAAAGACTGGTCGACCAAATTGACGGATGCTCTTTGGGCATTCAGGACTGCATATAAGACCGACCTAGGAATGTCTCCATATAGGATAGTGTTTGGTAAAGCATGTCATCTACCTGTTGAGATAGAACATAAAGCATTGTGGGCTATAAAAGAAATAAATTTTGATTTAAACCTTGCTTGTAACTTTCGGAAGCTGCAACTTAACGAGCTAAGCGAACTCCGCGATGAAGCTTATGATAATGCTGTAATCATAAAGAATAGGACTAAGGTTTTTCACGATAAAAACATTGTAAGGAAAACATTTTTACCTGGTCAACAAGTCCTTCTTTATGATTCACGATTACACCTTCATGCGGGTAAGCTCCGATCTCGTTGGAAGGGACCTTTTGTTGTGCGGTCTGTATATCCGCACGGGGCAGTAGAAGTTGAAAATGTTAAAAACGGCACTGTTTTCAAAGTAAATGGACATAGATTAAAGCCGTATTTTTCCACTGACCCCACGGAGGAGCTCTTGTTCTTACAAGAGCCAGTTTATTTTGATTAAAATTCCTCCGTCTCACCTTCATGTCCAGTATATCATTGTATCATCTTTTGAATGAAGGTGAGTAAAAGATAAGTTTGGGGGAAGTTCTTCACTTATATATTTTGCCCCCACTAATAATTCCCCCCAGTCTTACAGATTTTTGTAGGTATAACTGTCGGCAACAGTGAGGACACTGTTGAAAACAAGTTTGGGGGAGGTTTGTGCTTATTTTCGCATCATTTGCATATCATCTGCATAAGCACAAAACATTTCTTTTAAAAATCTATAAAAATTGAAAAATTTTCAAAACCCATAAAAATTTAAAAATTTTCAAATATAAAAATAATTTTAATATTTACACTTTTTTGTATGTAAATAAGATAATGAAAGTTTAGACAGTGAACAATTACATCCATGAGATTGGAAAAATTTTAGAAAACTAAGAAAATTAGAAGTTTTCTTATACGAACTAGTAATAAGTAGTTATGAGCCGTTGTCCCAAGGGTTAGTAAGATGAAGGACGTCACTAATCTGAGGATAAAAATAAGTCTGAAAAATAGTTTCTATTCTGGAAGCCAAACATTTTGAACGTTGCTACCCTGCTATTCGCACTTACACACATCTTAAAGCCTGGGATAGTAGAGGATACCTTGAAATGCTCTTGTCTTAAAGCCAAAAGTATGAAAAGAAAAATATGTTTTAAAGTGGTGAGAAAAATGGATACTGGTTTTGTTATCACCAAGGGTAAGAAAAATATATAGCAAAAGGGTGCTTCTTCACCTAGTGCCCCAAGGTCAACTGATCTGGGTGTCACTGCTATGCCTGAGGTGGTGCAAGACTAGGAAAATACACCAAGTTAGCAAGCACATCAGTAATCGGTCAGTTAGTCCCTCAAGAAGTATTAACGGTCGCATGAAAGTGTGTAAGCAATCTCGTTTGCCAAGAAGTACTGAGGTCGAAGGGCAAGAGTATGATAGCTTGAATTGAATTCTCCGGGTGTAGGGATGTCTTTACACACACGCAGGGTGATATGATCGATGTTTGGAATAAAGATAGGAATGAAGAATAAGACGATGTTTTATTGAGGGAGGACGTGATTTCTGACATTTTTTCATGACCATTAAGATAGGGCTCATGACAACCGAAAAGCTAGCTTAGTTGAAAACCCTAATTTTCAAAGTCTTTCTTTTACAATTCTTGTCTTTAAATGTAATATTCATGATCTTGCTTTTATTTTTGGATTTTGTGGGTGCAATCTGCTGAAAACCCTCAGGAGACAACACTCCTCCTACTAGGGACACCTAGAGGTTTAAAGGCTTGTTGCACGTGCTCAGTGCAATCGTGTTGCCTACGAAAGTGTGCTAGTTAGTTTTTCTCTTTCTTTGTTTTCTCCTTCTCTTTTTAATAAAACATTCTCTCGAGACGATCGAAATTAAGTTTGGGGGTATTTGATCAGTCGAAAATACTGTATATTTTAGCAGGCAATTTCCTTAACATCTGCATACATATAGGAGAGTACGGTATTCATAATTCACATATTAGCTAATTGGTCGCAAAATATCAAATTACATGTATTCGACCTTTAAACCGGAAATTCTAGGGAAATTAACTGCATTGCATTACATAGCATATTTTCTATATCTTGCAACCCCTATTTTAAAGTCTATGCAGGAAAAGAGAAACTTGCTCGATCAATACATTGCTCGACCATTACAATTGCTCGTAAACTCATTGAAAGCAAATCTGGTATCAACATAGAAGGGCAACTGCAATTCTAAACATCAAAGGATAACCCATACAGCAGTACCAAGCTACTGAAGAAAGCACAGATCCCAAGTCCACCAATGTGCGGCGGAAGGGCGGCCAAAGCCTACATTACGCGGCGGTTGCGCGGTGGATACAGGGAGTCAGCTCCACGAATTGCACCACAACTCCTGTGTTAGTACCTGCAGCTCAAAAATGCATACAAAAGTCCAGAAGAGTCCAGACACTTCCACCAGATCATCAAGCTCCTAAACTAGCCTAAAACTTCTAGAACTTTCCCAAACCCTTGCTTAAACCCTAAGCTAAACCCCAACAAACTTGGCCAACAAACTTTGGGAGGGAAAGTCTAATTCAAACCTAAACCTAGGTCTATAAATAAGACCCTAGGCTCTCTCATTTCTCATCTTGGAAAATCTTGATTCAATCTTGGAGAGTGATAGATTCAACCCATTTTTAGTTTAGCCATTCTCTTTCTCCATCTTCTTCTTCCTCAAGATTAGTGAGAAATCTTGTAGGAAACCCTAACCCTAGATCCAACCACAATTCAAGATCTTGAGTGCAAGCCAAGCAAGATTCCTTCAACCCTTTTATGAGCCGAGCCGATCTTCCATCGGGCAAGAGATCCCAAGTAGATCCACGATCCACGGAGTCGAGCGAAGCCGAGTCAACGATCGATTTTCTTTCTTCTTGTAGATCTTGAAAGATTGTATTGAAATTGTTGATGAAATAAAAGGTGATATTTTCTTCTATCTTGTTTCTTTTAAATTCCGCATCATGTTATCTTTACTGTTCTTGAATATTGTCTATGTGGTGATGCGTGAGTAAAACTCCGCTCGTTAAGGAGTCGAAACGATCTTTAGTATGATGATGTAGCAAATTTATAATCAATTCTTGAATCCCACGAGTGTGTAAACCCTAGCAAAGTTCAAGAATCGACAACCCAATTTGATGCGATGCTTTCTTGATCAACATCGCTCGAGATTGGGGTGATCCGATCGCTTCTTGAAATTGCTAGAGGCTAGAATATAAATGGTATCCTCAAAAGAGCAAGGGTTAAGAGATGAAACCCTAATTTCATCAAGAAAACCCTAACTCGCGTCGATAACCATTGATCTAGTATAAACTCTTCGAAGGACAAGAATACGAAATATTGTAGACTACAACACATCTAAAGATCCTATCGATTCCTACGAGCTTCTTTATCATTCTTGATTGTAGTTTGGAAAATACCCTTGAAACCCGATTCTTGTTGTTTATAGTTCTTGATTCTTTAGTAAAGATTAGTGACACACGAATACAATTCAATCTTGAATCGAGTTTTCTCTTATTGTTGCTTAACATTTCATTTCGAACAAATAAAATAAAAACGAATCTCGAGATCCCTGAGGACGATCCGCACTCATTCATTAACTTCAACTGACACCGTTGTTTGATTGCGGTCAAATATTTTTGGTTGTGATTTTTTTACTATTTGATACTTTTACATCCAAGAAATTAATTCGATCAAAATGGCGCCGTTGCCGGGGACCATTTGATTCGATTTGCACACAACAACATTTTATAACAATCATTACTCCTCGGGTGATCCCGGCTAATTCTTCTTTCAGGTTTGGAGAAGAATTTGACGTTACAGTGGGAGGTTTCCAGGTTAGACAAAGTGATAACCATTCTGATCTAGGTTAGAGTGCACGCTGAGTGTTTCTTTTCTCTCTCTCTCTCTTTGGCAGCGACCATTGACCCGACCCTGGACTATGACTCAGTGACCAAGTTGACCGAATCTTCTTAACACTGGCTTTTGGATTGTCAGAGTTGCAAACCTCATTGCCACTCCTACTTTTACCCTTTTCTCCAGGACACCCCGTATTACTACGAACGTCCACTTCCATTGGACAAAACCATCGTATGGTTATATACGAACTCGAAAGACTTCGAGGATGGTTTCTGGTTCTGGAGAAAACGAATAGGATTATTCAGTTGTCTTTTCCTTTTACCTTCTCTCAGGTTGCGAGTACTCCTTGGTTTAGGAGATAGTACACCTATTACGCAAATTGGATAGTCTTCTTCCAAACCTTAGGCTGGTGCCGACCGGTAGGGAATGAAGAAAACCAATTAGCATAACGATGGTGTGCAGAAGGTGTTAAGTTAAGACAAAACAAGGGATTAGTAAGAGGGCAAAGTAAATTGTGACTGCTATTCACGATCAAACCAAGTATTTCTTCGCCAATCCTAAATCACCTTTGTATTTCTCCAGGACACTCCGTATCACTACGAAGATCCACAGTTTATTGGATACTCCATCGTATGGTTATATACGAACTCGAAAGGAACTTGTTCCAGTTCGGGGATGGATTCTGGTCCAGGAGAAATAGGAATACGGTTTATTCGGTTGTCTTTTATCTTCACCTTCTCTCGCTTTGCGAGTGCTCCTAGGATTAGGACAGTACACCCATTATGCTTATTGGATAGTCTTCTTCCAAACCATAGGCTGGTGCCAAACGGTAGGGAAGGAAGAAAACCAATTGGCCTAAAGGGGTGTGCAGAAGGTAATGACTAAAGACATATAAAGGGATTTGGAGAGGTGGCAAAGAATTCTACGGTTATAATTGTGAATCTGGATAATGGAAGAGGCATTACTAAGAATACCGGAATACCTCACCGAAACATTTCAATGTTTCAGTTTCACTGTGTAATGTTAAAAGAAAACTGATTTCCCGATTAGATACTTACTCCAGGGTATGTATTTACCAGGTATGATTCTCACATCTGTATGGTTTTACAGATGATGAGTGGGAGTAAGTCATTGGGAATAGGGTGATCATCCTCATTATATCGGGATTCGTTGTAATCGGTGATATTTGAGGAGATCATCTGGGCTGTTTGCCGGTCGGCAAATATTTGGTTTTGAATATCCGCTGTTGTGCACCAATTTCAAATTGATATATCTGTACGTCTATTTTCATAGAGTGAGATATACCTTTTGATATTATGTCGATGACATTTACCTATATCAGTGGATGGTTAGGTAAGGAGCATCAAACAGCGGTGTAATTCTTCTTAGCCATAAGTACAGTTTTCAACATACGACGCACAGTGAAAGAGTTGTTAGACTCAGCGGACTTATACAGAGTATTATATGTTGTCCAGTGTCCATTAGGACAGAGGGGTTGGTCCTCATACTATATTCTGTTTACTTTTAACTTCTCTAGTTCTTAGACATGTGTTTCGTAGAAACACAGGGTCTAAGTTTTGAGGAGTTATAGGTATTTGAATAGAGTAGAGAACCAGGTGTAGCAAGTATCGGGATTCTTCAAAGTGATCGAAGATGTAGATACTTGTGTATGGTATTCATTTGATAGTAATGATAAAGAGAAATTGCTTCTCTTTTAGGTTACTCATAATTGGAAGCACTCCTAAGTTGAGTAACGCTGATCGGCCTCCTTCCATTTAGTTGACATGCACTGGAGATAGCTGCATGATTTGAATCCAGTTCAATTAAATCAGTGCCTCTGGTTCTATATTGGATATAGATCAGTTCATATCTTAACGATGTTAAGGTACGGGGAGTTGTCCGGCTTATGATTAAAACCAGACACTGGACAACTCAAGGCACGTTTCTGTAATGGCTGTTTGTGGGTTGACCCAGGCTATGACGAGGGTTGATTTTCTACCATTTGGAAGATCAATAGAGATATTGTTCTTGACTCGCCACATTTTTAAAAGAAATGGATTTTTTCAGAAAACAGAAGTGGGAGTATGGTAGAACTGGAAGTGATTCCAGAACCGCAAACGATTACTGAAGATTTGATAAGAACCTAAAGATTCAATCTGGTTTGACATTCCATTAGCCACTCCGCAGATATGATGGGTAACCTCAGGCACTCGAGAAGTACTTCGGTATGCTCAAGGACGGTGGCAGGGAGGTTCTTGTTTACCCAGACTTACCATTGCTGTTGTTGCAGACTGTGAGACCCGGCAGGAGGATGAGTATAGCATCGTTCTAAACTAGCTTTAGAAGTGTACGTCTATATGACTCTGCCAGAGGGTTGTCGTAGTCAGTGGGAGCAGCGGAAGCATTGGTGGACAGGTGGCTTATGTCTATTTATAGACTAAAGCAGATACAGCGGAGATAGATCATCTATTTCTGATGTGACAGTCATAGGTTTGACTTCATCAGAATAGGGGATGGATCTGTTGAGAAGGTAGTAGGGTGTGATGTCATGGTATTTGGATGACATACACAGAGTAGGAAGTAATATTCCTATACTACGATCGGTTATACTTTGGTCGTCACACAGTGGTTTCTCCACATGGGACTTGGATATTATATCTGACATACTGGTTACTAGATCTATGGTTTTAGATCTAGATTTGGGTGGTTTCCCAATCAGGGTACTTAGACAGCATTCTAAGAGTATTTAGAATGGACGACTCCTGGCACGGTAGTGTACCTGCAGGTGATGGAGTCACCCTCTCTAAAGGTGTCTTACAGACTAAAGGGGAGAGGGATACGCATGATTGGCAGATCACTTGCTTAGGCAATTGAGTCAATCATGAGATGTCAAGTACAACACCAGATGTTGTTCTTGCAGTAGATGCAATAAGTTGATATTGATCCAATCCTGGAGAAACAGTCGGAAGCAGTTTTAGAACATAAGTTGATGTTCTAGGGATATGATAACGGCAGCCTCCTTTAGGAGACGGTTATCATTCCAGGCTTCCAAGGTGACCTGGATAGCAGAGTGGCTGTCAGAGTTATAGTTTTCCCTCTGACGAGGGGCAGTATATTGGACATGTGGTCCAGGTGGATACTGAGGGAAGGCATGACGCAGGATACTGATTAAGTTCAGTTGACGATACAGTCTAAGAAGTTTGGATTTGGAGTTCATTTATGAACTAGGTCCCATCAGACATCCAGACGTTCCAAGACAGGTATTGCTCATTTCGGGAGATGGCTTTCTCCGCGAACTTGAGATATAGAGAGACATAGAAAGAAACTTCACTTCGGATCCACTCACTGAGGCTATTCCTCGAACGCAATAGTTTCACAAACGGGTTTTGTGAGACTGACTAGTAGAGGAGTTGGGTGTTCGGCATCACACGGGCTGTGAGTATGCGACATCGCAATAATTAGCCTTGAGTGCAAGTGGGAGATTGTTGGAGATAGTGCTCTCAGAGTCAATTATTGGATCACAGGCACGTGATTGCAATGATTGAAGGAGGACCTATCCCGGTAGGACAGTCTTACTCGAGATGATAGTATGCTATCTGGTTTATCTTTATCATCGTGTACTGCTTTAGGTGACCTGACATGTCGCTATTACACGTTGATAGAGCCCCTAGGATTCTTGCTTGACTACCAGCAGTATGATGGCGATCATATACGTGGGAGCTGGTAGTCTATAAGCACATTCTTAAAAGGTCCCTAGTCGTAGGAGTTTCGAGACAGGGCATCGATACTCCATTAGTAGACTAGTGTATACAGTCGAGACCCCGACGAGGGGCGGTGGCCGGTCTCACAAGCCACTGGTGTCAGTTGGTTCACCTAAGATGTATACAGGTGCTCATTGGGTTATGAGTACACCGGACAGGACTCGCCGGGAACCTGCTAGTTGGTCTTATACCAGATGTCAGATAGCAGTTCCCTGGTGACATGTGTACAGGTTAGTTCATCGACCTGAGATCGTCATTTGTCTCGTGTGAGTTCCCACTGTGCTTTGATTACTACCCTACCACGGCTCAAAGGAGTCGTGCAAACAGGTTTTAGTTGGGTACAGTCCCGAGCCACATGGAGGCAGTGAGCGGATCTGCAGGGGTTCGTCTCTCCCGGTATTGGGGGTGAGGTCGCGCTGTGTCTAGGAGAGCCATTACACAAAGCCCTCGGCCGAGGCAGGAGATTTACTGGTAAGTATTCCGGTAGTATCTCAGGGTGTTCTGGGCTACGCTCCGACACGACTTGTACCGCTTTTGGGGGTCTGACTTTTACCAAACCCCTAGGCCCGACATGCGATGCTCATAGACGAACGGACCGGACTGTACGGATATTGTCACTGTCAGGCTCAGTAGGGTGTCAGGATGAGTTCGCTCATCGACGTCCCTTTTGGTCAATAGCTGGTGGCCCGTCACGTATTGGCTAATACCTCTGACATGCTAGTGGTTAAATCCACAGCCATAGTATTGACGAGTCTTTAGAGTCCACCACACTTACAGTTACTCAAGCTTTCGGGCGAAATGCTGTAGAAGCCATATGAAGATATGGCAGGGTCCGATCAGATACGTGCGGTATTGCACGGATCAGGATCGGACGGTTTGTACTAGTGACCGTATGGATATATGGCAGGGTTCGATCTGATACATGCGGTATTGCACGGATCAGGATCGGACGGATATTACTAGCCGGCTTTGGTTTAAGCCGGATCCTAGTTTAGTACAGTGTAGATTTGTCTCATTGCATTTGTATCCGGTCGGAATACAGATGCGGGTGTGTATGCACAGTATCGGGGTTTTCCTGTAATTTATTACGGGACCAGTTTTCTGGAGTTGCCAGTTTGCATTCTGTTCCGGCCGGTTTTCCTTTGTTCTTTCCCGGCCGGACTTTTCCGATGGAGGGGGTTATTTGCAAGTTTGCAAATAACATTTGTGGAGGGGGTATCTTGCATATTGGTGGCATCATGATAGTTTCTCATGATGAGATGCTTTCTTAGTCTTTTCTTTTGCTTTATGGTGATGAGAAAGGATTAGGATTGATTTGTTTAGTGATGTGAGCTTTGCTTTTGATATGGTCACCATTCTCTTTCTCCTACACTCACCTTCCTTCTTGCATTTGGTTTTTCCCTCCACCATTTTCCATAACATGGGGGGGCCGGCCACATTGGAGTAAGGAGAGGAAAAATGAGAGGTTCATTTTTTGTGAGAAGAAGAATTCCTATCTCATTTCTCTTGCTACAAAACATTCTAGCTCCACTTGATAAGTTGATTTCCATTCTATCCCTCCATCACCATGGCAACCAAAACCCAAGTGAGACATAGCCTATACACATTCTACAGCAAACCTTGGGCATGTCGACTAGCCAGCTTCGTGCCCGAGTTGCCTCGGTATTGAGGTGGGAGCCCGTAAAAGATGCAGACGATGTGGTGCCCTTCCGGCAAGGAGGCGACGACCGGAGTTTCCGCGGGAGATCGGGACGATGACGAGAAGACCGGAGGACTCGGATCACTCGGTATATCTCTCACCCTTTCTCTTGATTGCCAGTATCGGTTAATGGTTACGATCCGGGTATATTGTCCGCGGTAGCGCCAGTTTAAAAGTTAAGAAAATTTTGATTCCGCATTTTGGCCTTGGATAGACGGCCGGGGCGCTGCCGTGGCGCAACAATTCAGTTGTCTTTTATTATCACCTTCTCTCAGGTTGCGAGGGCTCCTTGGTTTAGGAGAGTACACCTATTACGCTTATTGGATAGTCTTATTCCAAACCATAGGCAGGTGCCGAAAGGTAGGGAATGAAGAAAACCAATTAGCCTAAGTAGGGTGTGCAGAAGGTAATATGTAAAGACAAAATAAAGGGATTAGAAAGAGGGCAAAGTAAATTGCAACTGTTATCATTCACGACCAAAACGCGTACTTCATCGCCACTCCTATTTCACCTTTAAAGGAATAAGGTATTATTCAGTTGACTTTTATCATCACCTTCTCTTATGATATGAGTACTCCTTGGTTTAGGAGGGTACACCTATTATGCTTACTGGATAGTCTTCTTCCAAACCATAGGCTGGTGCCGAACGGTAGGGAAGGAAGAAAACCATTTAGCCTAACGATGGTGTACAGAAGGTAATGACATAAGACAAATAAAGGGACTTGGAGAGATGACAATGAAATATACGGTTAAAGTCATGAATTGGATTATGGAAGAGGCATTGCTATGAATACCGGATACCCCTACGAAACATTTTCATGTTTCAGTGCATTGTTAAAGGAAAACCGTTTTCCCGATTAAATACTTACTCCAAGGGTATGTATTTACCAGGTTTCATTCTCATATTACAGATGATGAGCGGGAGTAAGTTATTGGGAATTAGGTGATCATCCTCATTATATCGGAATTCGTTGTAATTGGTGATATTTGAGGAAATCGCCGGGGTACAGTTTTCAACCTACGACGCACAGGTTTTGAGTTGCGTAAACTCAGCGGACTTATACAGAGTATTGTATGTTGTCCAGTGTCCATCAGGACAAAGGGGTAGGTCCTCGTACTATGTTCTGTTTACTTATAACTTCTCTAGTATTTAGACAAGTGTTTCGTAGAAATACAAGGACTAAGTTTTGAGAAGTTGTGGGTATAAGAATAAAGTAGAGAACCAGGTGTCACAAGTATCGGAATTTTTCAAAGAGATCGAAGATGTAGATTCTTGTGATTGGTATTCAGATGATAGTGATGGTTTTGAGAAACGTGTTTCTCTTTCAGGTTACTCATAATTGGATGGATTCCTAAGTTGAGTAATGCTGATTAGCCTCTTTCCATTAAGATGATATGCACTGGAGACAGCTGCATGGTTTGAATATGGTTCCAATTAAATAAGTGCCAAAGTTTCTATATTGGATATAGAATAGTTCGTACCTTAAAAGATGTTAAGGTACGGGGAGTTGTCCAGCTTATGCTTAAAACCAGACTCTGGATAACTCAGGGCACGTTTCTGTAATGGCTGTTTGTGGGTTGACCCTGGCTATGACGAGGGTTGATATTCTACCATTTGGAAGATCAATAGTGATATTGTTCTTAACTAGCCACAGTTTTAGTAAAATGGATCTTTTTCAGAAAACAGTAGTGGGAGTATGGTAGAACTGGAAGTGATTCCAGAACCGCGAACGATTACAAAAAATTTAATAGGACCTATATATTCAATCAGGTTTGACATTCCAATAGCCACTCCGCAGATATGGTGGGTAACCTCAGACACCCGAGAAGTACTCCGGTAGCCTCAAGGACGGTGACAGGGAGGTTCTTATCTACCCAGACTTGACACTACTATTGTTCCAGGCTATGAGACCCGGTAGGAGGGTTGTCATAGTCAGTGGGAGCAGCAGAAGCATAGTGGGCAAGTAGCTTATGTCTATTTATAGACTTGAGCAGTTATAGCGGAGATAGATCATCTAATTTTGATGTGACAGTCATAGGTTTGACTTCATCAGAATAGGGGATGGATCTGTTAAGAAGGTAGTAGGGTGTGATGTCATGGTATTTGGATGACATACACAGAGTAGGAAGTAAAATTCCTATACTACGATCGGTTGTACTATGGTCGTCACACAGTTGTTTCTCCAGACAGGATATGGATATGATATTTGACATTCTGGTTTCAAGATCTATGGTTTTAGATCTGGATTTGGGTAGTTTCCCAATGTGGGTACCTTGACAGTATTCTAATGGTTTTTAGAATAGATGACTCCTAGCATGGTGGTGTACCTGCAGGTAATGGAGTCACCCTCTCTAAAGGTGTCTTACGGACTAAAGGAGAGAGGGAAGTGCATGATTGGCAGATCACTTGCTTAGGCAATTGAGTCAATCATGAGATGTCAAGTACCATACCAGATGTTGTTTTTGCACTAGATGCAATAAGTTTGTATTAATCCAATCCTGGAGAAACATAAGGAAGCAGTTTTAGAACATAAGTACATGTTCTACGGATTTGATGACGGCAGCCTCTTTCGGGAGACGATTATCATTCCAGGCTTCAAAGGTGACATGGTTGACAGAGTGATTGTCAGAGTTATAGTTTTCCCTCTGACGAAGGGGGCAGTATTATGGACAGGTGGTCCAAGAGGATACTGTGGGTGGCATGGTGCCGGATACTGATTAGTTTCAGTGATTGATACAGTCTAAGAAGTTTGGATTTGGAGTTCATTTATGAACTAGGTCCCATCAGATATCCAGACATATTCTAAGACAGGTATTACTCAATTCGGGAGATGGCTTTCTCCGCGAACTTGAGATTAAGAGAGATATAGAAAGAAACATCTAGGCGGATCCACTCACTGAGGCTATTTCTCGAACACAATAGTTTTCCAAACGGGCTTTGTGAAACTGATTAGTAGAGGAGTTGGATGTTCGGTTTCACACGGGCTGTGAGTAGTTGACATCGCAATAATTAGCCTTAAGTGCAAGTGGGAGATTGTTGGAGATAGTGCCCTCAGAGTCAATTATTGGATCGCAGGTACGTGATTGCAATGATTGCGGAGGACCTATACCAGTAGGACAGTCTTACTCAAGATGATAGTATGCTATCTGGTTTGCCTTTATCAGTCGTGTACATGTTCAGGTGACTGATTATATGTTACACTTTGATAGAGCCTTTAGGATCTTGCTTTACCACCAACAGTATGATGGCGATCATATACATGAGAGTTGGGTGGTTTATACGCATATCCTTAATTGTAGTCCCTAGTCGTGGGAGTTTCGAGACAGGGCATCGATACTCCGGAGTAGACTAGTGTATACAGTCGAGACCCCGACGAGGGGCGGTGGCCGGTCTCACAAGCCACTGGTGTCAGTTGGATCACCTAAGATGTATACAGGTGCTCATTGGGTTATGAGTACACCGGACAGGACTCGCCGGGAATCTGCTAGTTAGTATTATATCTATCGTCAGATAGCAGTTCCCTAGTGACATGTGTACAGGTTAGTTCATCGACCTGAGGTCGTCATTTGTCTTGTGTGAGTTCCCACTGTGCTTTGATTTCTACCCTACCACGGCTCAAAGGAGTCGTGCAAACAGGTAGCTTTTGGGTACAGTCCCGAGCCATATGGAGGCACGTGAGCGGATCGGCAGGGGATTCGTCTCTCCCGGTATTGGGGGCGAGATCGTGTTGTGTCTAGGAGAGCCATTACACAAAGCCCACGGCCGTGGCAGGAGATTTACTGGTAGGTACTCCAGTAGTATCTCAGGGTGTTATTGGGCTTCACTCCGACACGACTTATACTGCTATTGGGGGTCTGACGTTACTAGCCCCTAGGCAGATATGCGATACTCATAGAAGAACGGACCGGACTGTATATACATTGTCACTGTCAGGCTCAGTAGGGTTTCCGGATGAGTTCGCTCATCGGCCTCCCTTGAGGTCAGTCCATGGGCAACCGTTACGCATAGCTAGTGCCGCTGACGGTTTGTGGTTAAACGCACTGCTAGGGTACTGACGAGTCATTAGAGTCCCCTACAGACAGTTTCCCAAGTTCGGGCGAAACGTTGTAGAGGCCGTATGGTTTTATGGCAGGGTTCGGAAAATGCACGTGCGTTTACGCACGTGTTATTTTTCGGGCAGATGATACTGGTCGGCTTTGGTTTAAGCCGGATCCAAGTATTATATTGAGTATGTATAATATCTTTGTCTTAGTTGTATTTGTATTCGGTCGTAATACAAATGCGGGTATATTTATACAGTTACGGGGTTATCCTGAAAGTCGTTTCAGGATCACTTTTGGAAGTTGCCAGTTTCCAGTTTTCTATCAGCCGTCTTTTAACATTCGGTTAAAGACGAATTTATCTCTTCTTGAGATGAGGTGTGTCAGTGTTCTAGAAGTTTCTAGAAGTGATGACAAGGATAGTGACTAGGTTCATGAACCTTTGATTGCATTTATTATATGATGACTAGGTTTAAGTGAGTCATGGTTTATATTAATGCATTTTGTTTTTGTTAAGATCTTTTCTTCATGATAAGCTTTGTTCTTAAGGTCACCACTTCCCTCCTACACTCACCCCCTCTCTTGTTTAAAAGTGGCCGGCCCTCTCTCTCCTCCTCCACTCACTCACTTGAGAAAATTATGGTTGCTAAAAAGATAAGACTAAAGTTTTGGATGCATGGAAATTTCATAGTTCATTTCTTGTTCCATTTCATTTCCATCGGCAACTTCATTAACCGATCGTCCACGGCTTTGGACGAAGTGAGACAAAGTCATCTACTCATTCTCTACATCATTCTTGGTCGTCTCTTTTAGCAAACTTGACGACCGAGTTGCCTCGAGTCAGAGGCGGGAGCCCGTTTAAAGAATCAGTGACGTGGTGCCACCTGGACGAGCAGATCGGAGATCGACAAGATCGGAGCAGCCGCAACGGAGCGTAGGATGATGGTTAAAGAACGAAGGACTCGGATCGTTCGGTATAACCTTTCTACACTCTTTACAGTTTGTTAGTTTAGCAATAATGGCAGATCCGGGTTAAAGTACACGATAGCGCCAGTTAAAAAGTTTTTGTTCCGCATTTGGCGTCTGTAGACGGCCGGGGCGCTACCGTAGACTTACAAATCGTCCATGACTACTATATCCTAACGTACCCTACAAGCCCCCTTATTATATTAACTACATCCCTAAAATAATCTAGATCTATAATTTTGCATTCTTGCCTAACGTAGATCTAGAAACCTTTTCACAAAATTCTTTATCCCTCCTCTCTTTCTCAACACATCTAAAGTAAGAATAAAAGGTTCCACGTTTCCTAAAGGACGACCCGTACTCACCTCGGTCTAGCTACACGCGACACCGTTCTGATTGCAGTTAAACTACAAATACACACTTTCGAACCAATCAAACATCGTGTCGTATCTCAAAATACGATCCACGTCACATCACCGATCTCACGGCCTCAAGCACAATCTCATCGACTCATCTCCAATCCCAAGTACTATTCCTCATAATCCCGTATATGTATATGTGTGTGTATATATATACATAGTCCCATACCCATGTGTGTGTGTGTGTACATATATACCCCCATATACGCACAGGTAAAAAGTAAATGTATGCAAGTGTGTGTGTGCGTGTGCGTGTGTGGGTGTAACAACTACTCCAGGGTTTCGCAACTAACACTAAACTAATCCATGAACACATAACCATATCCTGAATATCCATATCTCACATAAAAGATATCATATATATAGTATATATATAGCATACTGTACATCGAACTGCGGGGGTGCTATACGCCATCCACCCGACTTTCCCCGTAGATATATATCTATTCACCTAATCTTTCTTGCCGATGTCGATGTCGCCACCATTTTCTTCATCGTCCCGAATCATCGTGGGGGTACCTACATGTCACATGTATCATATCGCATTATAACTAAATCGAAACCAAAACGACACGCGGAACTCACATAGGTCAAAACCTATGGTCTACTCCCGCAAATCAACCCGATATCACTCGATATAGACGTATAAACGTCACGTGATCGAGATAAAGCACAAATACTAAAATTCAGAATTTAAAATACGTAAAACCATAACTCGAATCAAAGCAGCAGCACAAGGAAATAGTCCCAGATTTTGACTAGGGTGAAAACAATGTTCCAAAACAACACTAGGGTGATATATAGGGTGTATGTGACCTACTGAAGCAACCTGGACCCTACCCCTCACTAAGTGGCCGAGCCCTTCCCCCTAAATTCCGAGCTCGCTGGCCCTGCATGCTCCAGTGGGGTTCGTCTTGCTACAGGGGGTTCCTAGGATCAATTCTAGTCCACTGGGTTTGTTCGCTCATCTCGTAATCAACCCAGGTAATCCCAGATTTCTCTGCACACACCAATACCTTACAAACCGACATATTAAGTTTCTGTAAATCCGTATTTTGGGTTTCAGTTGGGCTGGTCTGGGTTTCTATCAATAGGGTGGGGTTTAAGTTCACCACAAGAGTTCATTTACACAATCTCTATTCAAAACACACCCTAAACCCTAACTAGAATTTTCAAAGTTCACCCAAACACCACTTAAACGATTTTAAACTTGAATAGAAGCTTAAGCAAAAGAAATACTACACTAATTGTGAAGGGATTTACCTCACTTGGCATTCATGAATCCCCTACAGCGCCAAAATGCAAACTTTCTTGGTCCAAAGTGTAGCTTGTGAGCTTGAGCACCTTTTTTGTGAAGTGGGGAGGGACTTTGAAGTAGTTTTTAATGGAGTTTTGGGGGTTGTAGTGGAGGAGGAGGAGGGTGCTGCCATGGGGTTGAAGAGGGAAAGGATAATGATGAAGATGGTGAATGAAACAAAGACCAAGACCAAGGTTGACCCCCCTCACCCTCTCCTTTTCTCTCTTGCCCACACCTTTCACTATACAACATTTTCTATTCTTTTCTTTTTCCTTTTCTTTTCTTTTCTTCTCTCAAGATAAACCCAAACCATGCATGATAAAAGAGAAAGCATGTAGGAAAATGTAACACAAGTGTAAAAATGATATGGTACATGTTTTGCACAAAACACGCTTAAAACCTGATTAGCGATTTTTAATCGCGATTAACACTAAAATAGTATCAAATAAATCATAAACTTTCATAATTTGCATGAATCTCATAAAGCGCCCTCATTTTAGTAATTTCCAAAAAAAAATTCAAAATTTTCCCCATTTATCGGTATTTAATTATACCACAATATTAAAATATTCATTATATTTAATATTTAATTATAAAAATTCCAAAAAATAATATTTTATTTTTCTGAAATGTTATAGAGATACCCGGCCATAGAGAAGATTGTTTTAGCCCTCGTGGTGGCCTCAAGGAAGCTGCGGCACTACTTCCAAGCGCACACCATCACCGTCCTCACCGAGCGCCCTTTGGGGGCTATCCTTGCATCTCCAGAGTCCTAGGGCCGCTTAGAAAAGTGGAGGTGGGAACTATCTCAGTTTGACATAAAATATCGCCTGAGGCAGGCCATCAAAGCGCAGGCCCTGGCCGATTTCATCGTTGAATGCACCATCCCTAGCAAGGAATCGGAGTCCACGCCGCCCCTCGCGACTCAGTGTCCCATCACGGAAAGGCCTGGCTCGGTTCCTGAGTAGGTTATCTACATTGACAGGTCTTCAACTGAGGAAGGCTGTGGTGCCGGCCTCATTATCCGGGGGCCGAACGAGGCGGAAATGGAGTACTCTCTGAAGCTCGGTTTCAAAGCCTCGAACAACGCGGCAGAGTACGAGGCCCTCCTAGCTGGACTGCGCATGGCCGCTGGGCTGGGACTGAAGACAATTCGAATCCGTAGCGACTCGGCCCTTGTCGTCGGTCAAGTGACCGGCGGCTTTGAAGCTCGGGAGCCTCTGATGATGAAGTATCTGGACGAGGTGAGGAAACTCCGGAGGAACTTTGACGAAGTCCAAGTAGAGCAAATACCCTGGCAGCTGAATGCCCAAGCCGACACCCTGAGCAAGCTGGCTTCGTCATACTCGGCCAACAATAAGCGGTCTATCCTCTTCGAAATCTTGCCTCAGCCCAGCATGGAAGACGGAGCAACAACATTCCACGTATATGCAGCACAGGAAGGCGACCGAGATTAGAGGAAGCCCCTCGTGGAATTCCTGAAGGACGGTACGCTCCCAGAAGATCGGGGAGCCGCCCGCCGTCTCCGGGCCAAAGCCCGCCACTTCATCTGGAGCAATGGGAACCTCTACAAGAAATCCTTCACTCAGCCCCTGCTCCGGTGCATCGACCCCCATAAAGCCGACTACGTCCTCCGGGAAATCCATGAGGGGGTTGGCGGTGCGCACCAAGGGGCATGAACCTTGATCCAAAAGGCGTTGCTCCAGAGGTACTACTGGCCCACTGTTCATGAGGACGCCCAGAAGCTAGTCAGAAGATACAAGAGTTTCCAGCTCCACGGCAGCATCCCTCGCCTCCCCGCTACCGAGCTGACCGCCCTAACATCCCCATGGTCGTTCGTCCACTGGGGATTGGACATGATCGGCCAGTTCCCTACTGGTACAGGCGGGCACAAATATGTCCTCGTCATAGTAGACTACTTCACCAAGTGGATCGAGGCCATCCCCATCAGGAAACCGGACGCCCCATGACCATCAAGTTCCTGCAAAACAATCCGATACTTCGGTTCGGCATCCCGAGATGTATCATCACCAACTACGGGACGAACTTCGAGAACGAGAAAGTGAAGAACTTCTGCAAAGAATACCATATCCTCATGAAGTTCTCTGCGGTCGTGCATCCCCAATGCAACGGGCAGGCCGAAGTCGCTAACCGAGACATCCTCCGAGGTCTCCGGACCCGCCTAGAAGGGCGACAAGGCAGTTGGGTCGAAGAACTGCCCCGGATCTTATGGGCACTGCGCACGTCAAAGAAGACCCCCACCGGGGAAACCCCCTTCAGCCTCTGTTACGGGACTGAGGCAATGGTCCCAGCGAAGATCGGGCTTCCTAGTCACCTGGTCGAGCACTTCGACGATGATGCGAACACCTCGACGCTACGGACCAACCCGGACATCTTGTTGGAGAAGAGAGACCGGGCTCAAATCAGGGCTGCCGCATATCAACAACAAACTGCCCGATACTACAACGCTCGGGTCAAGCGCCGCTCCTTCCAGACCGGAGATCTGGTCCTACGGCGAAACGAGTTCATTGATCAAGGCAGGCTACACAAGTTCTCCCCGAAGTGGGACGGTCCCTTCCTCGTTTCTGAGGTGCTCCCCGGCAGAGCCTATCGCCTACAAGACGCGGACGGACGCAAGTTCCCGCGGCCTTACAACGCCGAGAAGCTCAAGCTATACCAGTGAGACCAAGGCCAACAAGTGTGTACCCCTCCTTTTGCGAAGACGATGTAAATGTTTTCTAAAAATCCTTTCCATTCGAATAAAGAAACGCCGGAACATTGCAAACAGAGTCCTGTCTTTGCGATCCAAAGCCCTTACCAAAGAGTCAACCGCGCGGCTTCATCGCCCGAATACCCCTAGCAGGCCTCCTACGACACTCCAACGCTAAGGGTCAAAGTCCTCCCTAGAGGCAGCTCATCATCTACCCTGCTCGGCTATTCCCGGCCGGTAGCTTACCTACGCGCAACGCCAGGGATCAAAGCCCTCGCCAAGAGGCAACCGCGCAGCTTCACTACCCGGTTATCCTCAGCAGGCCTCCTGCGCCCCCTCCAACGCTGAGGATCAAAGTCCTCCTCAGAGGCAGCTCAGCAGCTACCCTGCTCAGCTATCCCCAGCTGGTAGCTTTCTACCACAACCGACAGGGATCAAAAAGTCCTCCCAGAGGCAGTCGAGCCCGACCCTCGCTCGGCTATCCTTCAGGATAAAAGCCCTCGCCAAGAGGCACCGGGCAGTAACCCTGCTCGGTCCCCGTCCTGAAGGATCAAAGCCCTCGCAAGTGGCAACCGAGCGGCTACCCTGCTCGGTCATCTCCAGCTGGTAGCTCCCTACCCATGACGCCAGGGATCAAAGCCCTCGCAAGAGGCATCTGAGCGGCTACCCCGCTCGGTCATCCCAGACTGGTAGTTGCCTACCCACGACGCCAGAGATCAAAGCCCTCGCCAAGAGGCAACCTCACAGCATCACTGCCCGGTCATCCTTAGTAGGTTTCTTACATCCCCTCCAACGCTAAGGTTCAAAGTCCTCCTTAAAGGCAGCTCAGCAGCTACCCCGCTCGGCTATCTCTGGCTGGTAGCTCCCTACCCATGACGTCAGAGATCAAAGCCCTCGCCAAGAGGCAACCGTGCAGCTTTACTGCCTGGTCATCCTTAGTGGGCTTCTTACAGCCCCTCCAACACTAAGGATCAAAGCCCTCGCAAGAGGCAACCGAGCGGCTACCCTGCTCGGTCATCCCTGGCCGGTAATTTCTCTACTCGCGGCGCCAAGGATCAAAGCCCTCGCCAAGAGGCAACTGCACAGCTTCACTGCCCGGTTATCCTTAGAAGGCTTCTTACAGCCCCTCCAACACTAAGGATCAAAGCCCTCGCAAGAGGCAACCGAGCGGCTACCCTGCTCGGTCATCCTTGGCCGGTAATTTCCCTACTCGCGGCGCCAGGGGTCAAGGCCATCGCCAAGAGGCAACCGTGCAACTTCACTGCACGGATGGCGCCCACCGTGGGGCATCCTCCTGCCAACCAGACGCTGCTGGTTTGAAGCCCTCATAACGAGGCCACCTAGCTCCCTTCTGCTTGGAAAATCTGCGGCGGGCTGCGGGCTGCTCATCAAATGCCGCAGACCCGAAACCCCATTGAGAGATATCAGATCTGTTCAAGTCTGGACGATCCCCCTCAACTCCGGGGCTATAGGGATACCTCATACTCAGCAGCACTTGGCACGCTTGACAAGTGATCGAGATCGGCTCGACGTACGATCGCCTGACATGGAAGCCCAACAAAGCAAGCAAGGATATTCTACGAATACTCTTCACGTCCAAAAGATAAAGTGTAAAGCGATGAAACAGCAAGAGTTTTATTCGAACAAGTAAAACGTTTTTATAGGGGTATTGGGGGCTCCCCAGCCTTACAAAGTTCCAAACGCTTACAAACGAGGGACGAGGAAATATCAAAAAGTCCTAAGTCGCAAACCCCCCATGCGCCTCGCTCCCTTCATCACTGTCATCACGGTCTGCCGAAGGCTTCACCACCGGAGGTTTTTCCACCAGGGGTGCTCCTCGCTTCCCTCATCGTTGTCTGCCAGAGGCCTTGCCACTGGGAGTAGGACCCGAGCGCGGAGCTCGCCATCGGCGAACTCGGGAAGCTGCTCATTCACGGCATCCAGAGCCTTATTCCATGCGACGGCGGAATGCTCGCCAAGCTCGACGTAAAATTTCTCTAACACCTTGTAATTGGCCACAGCTTTCCGAGCCCGAACCTCGGCAGTCTTGGCCGCCAGAAGCGCCACCTCGGCATCCCCCCTGCTGGCGTCTCTTTCCTTCTCTATGGCCGCGAGATGATCGGCCAGATCTGCCAGCTTCCTCTCAGCAACCTGGTGGGATGCACTCAGGCAACGGTAGGCACCCCAGTTCGCTGAATTGGCGAGCTCCGCAACCTCTGCTCGGGCTGCCAGGACATCGGCCCTCGCCCTCTCCAGACGCAGGTCATGCCGCAGGGCCTCGACCTATGAAGGAAACGCTTCTACCGGCCTCGGCGCGTGGAATGCCCCATCGGCCTCCATACGATTAGCGAGGGCGCAGTGTTGAAGGACCTGACGGGAAACGGATGAGAAATTTGGAGATGCTCGAGCCAAAGAAAGGAAGGTCAAAAAACAACGTGTAGAAGAGTTCGTACCTGGACCGCCCTTTGGGCTATGGCCTCCATTTGAACCCTCAGGGTGCCATGCGGAAGCCTCCCCCCGGTCGACTCTTCCATCCCGGCGAGCAGGCCGGTAGCGATGGAGAGCCCAGATGGAGCCGTGAAGACGGCATCACCCTCCTGCACGGAAATCCCCTCAGGAACCCTCGACAGCGGCGCACGAGAGATTGTCCTTTTCCTCTTAAGGGGGACCCCGTCCTCGCCCTCCCATACATCTCTCGTCTGGAGCTCGGATGACCGTGGACGTCTCTGGCCGCCGCCGGAATGATCACCAGGAGCCATCAATGGGCGGACGGCCCTATCGCCGGCGGAACATTCGGCCCAGGGCACGAACCTGCTGGGGGTGCGGCCGCGCCGCCGGCCTCCCTCCGGAACGAAAAACCTAAAGAGTGGGAACAGACCATGTATCCAACCCAAAAGAGGAAGAGCGCCGAGCAACCAAGACTTAGAAGAAATCGGCTTACGAAGGAGTAGAGGCCCTGAAGTCGGCCCCACCCCTATTTATCACCGCAATCACCCTCATCCAACGGCACCCTCCATCTCCCACCAAAGCGCCTCCTCGTGTCCAACGTCTCCGATTGCTCCACTTGTCGTTCCCACACTGGCCCGCATCCCATCAGACGCAGGTATACATACGTCGCGTCGGCTAACCGACGCTTGACACGCAGACCGTCGCTTCAGTGACAGGATGCACGAACCGACGCACCTTCCTTAAATGCAGAGATCTCGCCCTGATTCGCTGGAAGAAAAGACAGCTGACAGCCCGGAAACGCGTCCCGACGAAGTCTTGAGAGGGAGCTCACCCAGGCGGCCCGGTAGTCCACTCTTGACCCGACCCGCCAGCTGGTCGGGACAAGAGTCGGGGGCTAATGATGATACTCGATATTGGCGATCTATCTAGATCAGGACACGTGGCAGATGACGTGTCCCGGAACTCAGAAGAAAGGGCCCACAGGGGCCGACCAGGCCACCCCTGTACCCGAGCTGCAAGCACAAGCTGGCTCTCCTTAGAGCCCCCTGAAAATTGGCCTCCTCGGCCTCTCAACTCGCCCCGAGCTGCCACAGGACCAAGACTCCTCGGCCCTCTCGCTCATCCCCGAGCTCCCCAGCCGAGGCCATCTTCCTCGGTCCTCCGACCGACCAACTCCACCACTCACAGGCGTAACCTCCGCTCCGCAAATCTCTCCATATACAGATTCTCCGCCAGCAACATCCCACGTTCCACGCTATCACGATCCCTATTAACGGGCGATCCGCTCTTTACACGGGCGTGACGTCAGGAGCGTAACTGCCGGCGAGATTCTCGCGCCTGCTGCTGCGTGCTGCTGCCACTATATAAATCCCCATCACAGAGGGGTTAAGTAAGCCTTTTTTCACCCCACTTAGCCGTTACTCTGCTCGGATCCCGTACTAACTTGATCGTCGAAAGGTCCTCGGTGGTACCAAACCACCTCGGAACTTCTTTGCAGGTACTCGGCGTTGACTCCTCAAAACCACCAATCTCCTCAAAACCCATTGAGACCCACACGCAACAAGAGATCACCTCCAAGATCCACCGGGAGATCGACGGAAGACAACATCTGACGGAGACCCGAAAAGGACCTCCATCACTACCATAGATCGCTTGGTTGAGGACAAGTATCCTTAGGCTATAGGATTCACTTACTGATGAGCAAATAATAACCATTAGAGGTTGGATATCGTTATGAGATAGAATACACCCAGCGCCATTAGCACCAACGAGTCTGGTCCCGCCGTGCTCTAGTAGTCGACCCCATACTCGGACCATTGTAATAATCACATGCATAAGTGGAAGTGGCTAGATTTGGGAGAGAATAAGATTTGGCTGGTTTTACGAAGAGAAACGAGTTACGGATTTGGGTTTAAGACAATTCAATATTGGGATTGCAAGTTTCAAAACGGACAAACCCAATACCCCAATCACTTCAAAACCCCTACACCTTACATTTTCTTAATCATTGTTGTCTTTCTTTAGAGAACAATTTTTTATATATTAAACCATATTAAAATAATATTTTTTTTAAAAAACCACTTTCAAAATATATTACAAAACTAGGTTACTTTCTGTCTTGTAGGCACCACGCAGACACCGGCTCAGCGCAAGTGTCACGCCCCGCTTCCCAGCAGACAAAAACGATGACGTGAAGGACCGTAACGTATTTACTAAGAAATAAATACGTTAAGCGTAATTAAGCAATATATATATATAATGCACAAGAATGACAAGAGAATTAAAATGAACAACAACTTTTATTTACATTCATCTTTATATACAACTGTTTTAAAAAAGAACAATAAAATGATATAAAGCAATGCCTAAACAGTGGCATACAAACTGAAAGTAAGTACAAGAAAAGCTAGTAGTCCTGCTGCACGGTGAGCTGGTCCATGTCCTCCTGGTTAGACTCGGTCTCCTTAGAGTCTGGTCCTCCTGACGAACATTCCAAAGAAAGAAATAGATCGAAATGTCGTCAGCGAACTAGCACTCGGTAAGTCCTAAAAGAAGGAATGGAATATAATAAATAATATGAAATGAAACTGGTAAGTTGTACAGGTATATGATTGTTATTCTAACGTGTTTGTTTGTAGCATGGTACAGAAGGTATTTGTGTATACAAGAGGAGTCCGTCTTACCCCGTGGACTATGGTAACATGTAGTATAAGGCCCCATCAAAATCCATGGGACAACGGTACGAGAGTTCATGTAGGTGTCTTTTAAATGACTATCTTGTGCCACGTTAATACATTCCGTACCAATCTACCCCATTATTCCCGCGTAATGTATTGTATAGGTTATGTTTACAAGTCTTACCGAGACCATGAATACAAATTGTTCAAGTAATCAGATTCAGGATATAATCAAGTAGTCAAGTAATCAATTCAAGTTATAACCATGATTCGGTCAAGTCAAGTATTCATGTTTAATATTGGTTTTTAAATTCAAGTATTCATGTTCATTTTCAAGTATTCAGGTTTGATTTTAGATTCAGGTTTTGATAGACTCAGACTTGAGTTTGGATTCAGATTTGAGATAGACTCGGACTTGAGTCAGGCACTTGTAACTGATTTAGATCTTGAATTAGGTTCGGGATTCATCAATAACTGCTGCACATAGACGGCAGGATTTGTGTCTTTTTTCAAGACAATTACCATCGATAACTCTGTTAAGTTTTCTATCTTAGGCAAGCACTCATTTTCTCCGGCTCTCTGGGGCTGAAGACAATTAATCCCGTTTAAACATATATTTACTAAAATCCTTAAATATTGTTTTATATAACTCGAGGGGGTTTTATAAAAAAATATTTTTAAAAAAAAATTAAAAATAAACTTCGAGAAGATGTTCATATTATTTAGGGTTTTCATAGATGTGAATTTTAAGGATTTGAGGTATTTTAGTGATAATTACATAATTTGGAAAGTTCATACTATTTTATTGAAAAACTTATCTTTTGTTGGTATTTTGATGATATTTTGGTGAAAATTGTAATTCTTTCACTTAAAAAAATAAGTTTATTATATTTTGAAAATATATGGATTTGTAATTTTTATATAATTATTAAAAATTAAATTTTATTTAAGTAGAAAAATGCGTTTTTCTTAAAAACCGTATTTAAAACCTTTCGAGGCCGAATGATCCGTGAGGAGGTCTGCATCTCGCTCTACTAGCCCAAGAATGTGTGATAATCCACATCATCCAATAGCGGGTCCCCTAAAGAGGGTTGTAGAGGCATATTCGCAAAGGAATTTAAAATACTGTTTTAAAATAAAACTGTTTTTAAAGTGAATGGTATTTTAATTTAATATTGTACTCGTAACAAGTTTTCCAATAAAGAACCAAGTGTATGTGAGGGGTAGGTCGTTACCCCGTGAAGTTTTCCTAAGGTATGTTTAAGCGATACTAAAAGAGGTGATATTTAAATTTTATGATATTTTAATGAAAAAGTTAAATTAAAGTTATTTTTTATGGAATTCTAGGTTAAAATTTATTCTAAACATTTATTATTAATATTATAAGTATAGTGTAAGAATTTTGTTGAACACAGATAAAAGGAAATGTAGTTATAAGATTTGGAAAGAGTGATATCGGTTTTAACTCCACTTACCGATATGCGTTTTAAAATGACTTTTTAAAGAAGAGAAAAGAAGATTAGAAGGAACTTAATATTAGATTAGCTCAAAGAAAGATTGAAGAAAGAGAATTGAACTTCGTGGCATCGCGGGATCGCCGGAATTTGCGTCGATCCTCGCCGGAAATTGATCGCTTGCTAACTCCTCTTTTACTCCATTTGTACTTAAGAAATTTTGAGAGTTTTGGCTAGAATTTTCATAATGATATTGAGCTGAATTATGGGGTGGTATTTATAATATAGAATTAAGGTTTTGGAATTAAAATGGTGAATTAAAATGCATTAAAAAGATGATAAATAGTGAAATGAACAGTCTCTATTTGATTGCAGAGCAATCAAACAGTGCAGGGGTGTTAGGGGCAGGTAAAGGGGTTACTGTACAAAGCCCGGGGCATTTTGGAGCTCATCCAACCGTCGAGGCCGGTCATTTTGAGCATTTGGTCGGTCGATTTTCGCCATCTGGCTTTGGGATTCGTGCCACGAGATCAACACAGTATTTAAACCCTTTTGCCCATGTTTATTTTTCTGACTTTTCATTTTTATGTGTATTGCACGTGTAAACTTTTGGTCTTCCAAAAACTTAAAAAGAAAAATCAGAAAAAAATAATGTGTCTGATAGGAATCAAACACAGGGGCTATGTCACAACAGTGCAGGGGCTTTACCGGTGAGCTACAAGTGGCTTCTTGCTGTTTTTTAACAAAAATTACTTATAACTCAATATCAGGCATTATAACTCATTTTCTGTAAATTAAACTGGAAAATTTCGTACAGTCATTTCAGAGTCGTTACAGCAAGAGCTGGCGTCAATAAAAAATATTATTTATTAAGGGGTGCAGTTTCAAACGCGCCCATTACAAATGTATGAGGTGCATTTTTAAACTGCGTCCCTTACAATTGTACTGGACGCAGTTTGAAATTGCGCCCATTACATTTGTATGGGGCGCACTTAAACTGTGCCCCATACAAATGTAATGGGCGCAATTTCAAACTGCGCCCAATACAATTGTAAGGGGCGCAGTTTAAAACTACGCCCTTTAAATGTAGCAAAATAATATAAATCATTTTCATTGTTGGTACTTTGTTTTTTTTTGGCGCAGTTGCAAACTGCGTTCCAAAAAGAAATATGCTCATTCACGTGCCTGTGTTTTTCTATGGAGCAGTTTGCAGGTGTGGCACAAAATATAACACTATCATTTATGGGTAGACTTTGTTTTTTTGGCGCAGTTACAAACCGCATCTCAAAAAGAAACATACTCATTCACGGGCATGTGTTTGTTTATGGCGCAGTTTGCAGGTGCGCCCCAAAAGGAAACACTATCATTCACGGATAGACTATGTTTTTTTTTGGTGCAATTGCAAATTGCGTCCCAAAAAGAAATATATTCATTCACGGGTCTGTGTTTTTTTATCGCGCGGTTTGCAGGTGCGCCCCAAAAGGAAACACAATCATTCACGTGTATGTGTTTTTCTGGGGCGCAGTTGCCAACCGCACCCAAAAAAACACATACTCATGAATGATTGTGTTTCTTATATTAAGAGTTCAATCTCTTCCTTTCTATCTCGAATCTCATTCTCTGTGTCGGCTCTTTCACACTCTCTCAAATCTTATCGCCATCACATTCTCTATCTTTTTCCCTCTCGGTTCTCAGTCTCGCTCTCTCTCAATGTCAGAATCTTCATCTGCCGAATTACCATCAATCGATAAAATTAAGAGGTGCATCTTTTACAGCGTCATGAAATCTGTATACACGATGATAGACTACCCTAGTTACGAAGGCATTCTCTATCGATTATGGGGGTATGAACTGGCCAATGAAGATCGATCTTGAAATCCTGTGGCTCTTGCACTTAGCCGTATTGAATGCACTCCTATCTCCCCCTGAAAAAGTAACATATAACCACCTTGGGGAAGCAAATCGTCGTCTTCACTTTTTTCATTCTATGGGTCTTCTTTCAGGTCGCAATATCGAGTACTCCGCAAGCTCTCTCTACCTCATCTTTATGCACCGTCGGACTTTGAACCATCTCTAACTCACTTGAGATTCCGCGGTAGGTGATGAGGTCATTGATGTAATTACAGAGCGGATTAATTCTATTGCTACGGAGCTCAGTAACGTAGAGGATTTATTTCTGAAATTTTAGTAATGAATTATGATGTTGTTACTGTTTTTTCTATCTATTTTGTTTGCATAATTCTCATGTATGTTGTGGATGTGTGTACCTTGTGTGTGTAGTATATCGTGTATGAACATGTGTTTGTATGAAAGAGAATCAACGTTTGAATTAAAACGAATTAAAGTGTTTTTTGTAATGAAATAATGTTTGAAAATCGGACAACACCTCCTTCGTAAATTTTGAATAAAATTCATGTACAACGATAGTAAAATAAGGTGGAGATTCAACGCCTAAACGGTGGAGCCTCAACGCTCAAACGGTGGAGACACAATCCACGCAAAATATACGACACCCAAACGGGGAAAACCAATAAGCTGAAAACAATAAACAATGTAAAATAAATAATGAAGTCATCGCAACACAATACAACACAAACACTCTATGCAATCTAAAGAAGTCGCCGTACCATCCTTGGTATTCTCTTCTTCACTACAGGACGTCGAGATTGTGACGGTCTAGTTTTGTCGGCGATAGGTAGCTGAGACGGCTCTAGCTCTGATGCTCCATGAAAGTATGTCTTAGAAACTCTACTAGGTTTATATGAGCATCAAGTATGCAATTTTAAAAATCTAGAGTGCTAATCATACTAACCTAGAATCGAACTAGAGAATTAGGGTTTTTAAGTAAAGCAAACAAGTTCTACTCTAAGTGAATAGAGTATACAACCTTTGTAGACCGGTCCTTCACTTTTAAAGCTCTAAGTAGTAGTCCTTATAAATATTCTTTGATTCCACTTGAAAAAAGGATCGAGCTTGCTTGTTTTCTTCGAGTCCGAAGATGATCCACCTTGAAGTCTCTCTCACTCAAGCTCACTCTTCACTAATTAAGGTATTAGTGAAGCAAACAACCTAAACTAATAGGCCAGAAAAGTGTAGGCTGATGAAGTAAGAATTTTGTGTTGGATATGTATGCTCTAGAAGCCATTATTGTATATGTATACATGTGGATGCTTGGACATATATATGTACAGAACAGTCTTGCTCTATATGATAGTATGATATCTGATTTGTCTTTATCTTAACATGTGCATATGTTTTACTTGCTATTACATATCATTTATACATGTTGATAAAGCCCATAGGATCATTGCTAGACTACCTGCATTATGATAGCGATCATACTTATGGGAGCTGGGTAGTCGATACGCACATCCTTAAATTGTCCCTAGTCAAGGGAGTATCGAGACTGGGCATCGATATTCCGGAGTAGACTAGTGTATACGTTTCTAGACCTCGACGAGGGGCAATGGTACGGTCCCGCAACCATTGGTCTTTTGCACCTAAGATCGTATACGGGTACTCACTAGGGGTGAGTACACCGGACAGACCCGCCGAGAACTTCCAGATGGTATTATACCTATTGTCAGGTGAAAGTTCTCAGGTGACATGAGTACAGGTTAGTCTTTGGACCTAAGATCGTTATTTGTCTCGTGAGTTCCCATTGTGCTTTGATCATTACCCTACCACGGCTCTACTAAGTCATGCAAACTGGTTTTGGTTAGGTACAGTCCTGAGCCACATGGAGGCAGTGAGCGATTGTCGAGGATTCGTCTCTCCCGGTATAGGGAGTCGATATCGCACTATGTTCAATCGGTAAGGACCATAAGACCTTGGCCAAAGCAGATGGGATTTACTGATGGGCTGATCAGTAGTTTCCCTGATTGGTCTTGAGCCTCATCAGTACGAATTATTGGGTTATTAGGGTCTGACGTTTACCACCCCTTAAACCCGGTATGCGATACTCTCAGGCGAAAAGATCGTATTGTACGGAGATTGTCACAGATAGGCTTAGTAAGGATCCGGATGAGTTTGCTCATTGGCCTTCCTTTTCGACAGGTACCCGGGTAGCCGTTACGTACAACTAGTGCCGCTGACATGCTAGTGGTTATGGATTTATCCAGTAACTCACTGTCGGCGTACTGTCGAATATTTAGAGTCCCACACAGAGGGTTTCCCTGGTTCAGGCGAAATGATGTAGCAGCTGTATTGGATACGTGCAGGGTTCCGATCGATTGATGTACTTTGTGTCCGGACTTTCGATCGGACAGTTGGTAATACTAGTCGGCTCGAGTTTGAGCCGGATTTTTAAATCAGGTATTGATTTAATAATTACATATTTGTATTTCGATATGTATATTCTAGTATTACGTTCTTCGAGTTATTCTATCTCTTTGGGAATTCGTGTTTTTATCTGAATGCAGATATATATATATATATATACAGTAGACTGTAATCCGTATTATGTTACGGATAACATTCTAGAAGGTGACCACCTCATTATGCTTTTTCCATTTATTTGATAAATGGAAATGAGGTGTAAAGTGTGAGGTGAAGGGGGTATGGTGAGGACCATGTCTCAATAGTTGACAAATGAATTCTTTATTCATTTGTGGCAACTATTCAAGTATGGGTCACATTGTTTATTGATGGATATTCATACACAAAACCATTGTGAATGATATTCTCTCTCATGGTTGCTCATTTTCTTTTGTGCTCACCATTTTGCATCACTCTCCTCTCCTTCTTATGAGTTCCTCCACCTTCATCATCTTCCTCCTCTCTACGCTCTCATGTATTGAAAAATAAGAGAGGAGGCAAGATAGAGATAGTAGAACACCTAGAACTTCACACTACATCCTAAAGATCTTGGATTAGCATCCCAAGTTCTCCAGTTACTCCTTTTGTTACTTAGCATGGAGGTAGCGCCATGGATCACATCCCTCAGGTGGATCATCTTCGACGGAGGAGGACCGAAGAGCAAGCTCGATCCCGGAGTACCGATGAAGCAAGCAAAGGAGATCAAGTGCGATCATGGTGGCCACTTCGAGCGAACGACGAGGAAAGAAGACCGAAGGACTTGGGTCGTTTGGTGAGACTTCTTTTCATAGTAGTTAGCTCTCTTTGTTTAGCTAGTTAGGTTTATGGAAAGATCCATTTTCTCTGGGTTATTCTTGCGCCGTTTTTAAACTCGTAGAAAAATTTTGTTCCGCAAACCGCCACGTTTGGTGGCTTGGGCGTTAGGGTAACCCAACATGGTATCAGTGCCACCCCATAAAACCTATACTAGCTAGTTTTGACGTGTTTAAAACATCGATCGACCGAATTTTTCAAAACAGCAATTCTAAACTTGTGTTTTCTGTAGAATTTTTAAAGTGGTTTAAAAATCATTTTCAGTATATCAAAAATTCATGCAGGGTTTTCTAGAGCAACTCAAGAAATTTGAGAGCATGAAGCCATAATTCCACCGCGGAAACGCCGCCAAACATACATGTTTGCAGCGGTTCCGCGGCCAAAATTTAGCTTCACTGCTCCAAATTTCTACAGTTGCTCTAGTTGTTGGAATTATGGTTTTTGAGATGTTTAGTTCATGGGTCCAGATTTATTTGAGTACCGGTTTAGCAATTGGGGCCTATTTGAAAAAGTTTAGTTGATCGAAATTTTAAATACGTTTGATTATCAGTACTTAGTTTTGCGTCTGCGACCGTGAATGTCATTTGATCGGTATATCTCGTCTATTTGCTATATGTTCTTTTAGACGGGTTTGCGAACATGATATTCATGTTGATGTTCTGTGATTGTTTTGATATTGTGGTTCGATTGTCATGGTGGATAGCCGGTTGTGCGATGGTTTAGTGCAGTTTATATTCATTTGTATATTTGTTATTACGGAGCGAGCGTCCGGCATGTGGACAGCCGTTTCTGCCGTGTTGTATATATTATTTTATTAGGGCACGACCGGGTTGAGGTCGATGTCACCTTTGTAAATATATTTTTATTTCTATACTAGGACTACCCCACGGTGAAGTGCACGAATAGCCGGATTCTAGAGGGCAACAAACCCGCATCTCATGGCATTGAGACGGAGGGGGCTTCACTCTAGAATTGGTAGGATATTCACCGCACTCGTAGGGGGTATAGGTATGACCCACGGAGGGGCGCTCAAGTTACCGGGTCCCGTGAAGTGCTGGGTGGCCCATTCACTTTGTTGATTGGGGTTGCCTCACTTTTGGGATTTGGCGGGTAACTTGCCGCGCTCGTAGGGGTCCAGGTTTCCATTGCACGGGCAATCCACACGACCAGGAACATTGGGTCTCATTTGCGGCTCAAATGAAACCCGGGGCCCCAAGATTATTCACCATTCTGTGTTGCTTGCTGAAATTCTGTGTTGTTGCTTTTATCATGCCTGGGACGAATGTCATATATATTTATATATATATACTAGTAGATGTAGTATATGTTTTGCACCCGTGCTAGTCCAGCCCCCGCTCTGTCATTAGTTAAGTAACCTAATGGGTGATGATGGGGCCCAGTGGCGAATGCGGATGGCATATACGTACATTGTATTTTCGTTCTTTTCTGATGTAATAGGCTTTAACTGATGAGACCGCATTAATTTTGATTAATGCAAGATAATAAACCTAAAAGATGTTGTTAGAATAAATTTCGAAAAACGATAGTTATATTCTTTCGCTTTGCATAGTGGTATTCGATTGTGAATATTCGGCACCTCATTCAAGGAGGCAAGAGCCGAGATCCCATCGCGGGGAGTGACCTCTTGAGCAAAAGCTTATACTGTAGACTACTCGGTTTTCTTCAAAACCACAAGTTTTCAAAATCGGGGCCAAAACCACTCCTTTTCAAAACTACTCAGGTTCCTTTAGTGATATCAAGTTCATTACGTTAAAGGGTTTTTTCGCCAAAAACCCAGCCGTAACCCTCCATCATTTCTTACGAGTATTACTTAGTATTCGTACTGCGTATTTTGACCTAGTCAAGACGTAGTGTTCGGTAGCTGAGTAATACTTGTTTGTTGCATAGATATGCGATTATTTAGGACAGTCATATAACCATTTTGACCTAGTCAAGGGTATATACGGGTTGGTCTAAATCAATCTTGGATAATGACGGGTTGAACTTGACTAGCGGTTTATGATATGTTGACCTAGTCAAGATCATAAGCCGTTAGGGGCAAAAACCATATCGGGGGTTTCAAATATACAGGAAACTTGCTAGTGCTGCATACCTTCTGGAGTGTGGTGACTAGAGTGGCTTTCATCTAGTTTATCACGCAATGATAGTTGAATCCCGATCCCACTGATGAGTAGGATTACTCCTGGGAGATTTTCTCACTTAACAATCAATGCTATAAACAAAATAAGTATCTAGAACGGTGTTAGCGGGGCTACGCCTCCAAATAAAAGAGATTATGTAATTAAGGAACTTCGTGAAAGTATTGAAAAACCTCCCTCGAAGTACCGACACTAGCCTGGCCGAAAGGTTAAGCAAGTATTATGGCGTGCGATTAATCCCAACTAATTCTTCTTTTAAAGGTTTGAAGAGGAATTCGAGGAAACAGTGGGAGTCATCCTGATTAGATAAACTAATAACCAATCTAATTTTACAAGAGCGCACGCTAAGTGTTTTTTTCTCTCTCTCTCCAGGTAGCAACCAATTCACGCCCTAATCAAGATAATAAAATGTATCGCTTGACCGATCCGAATTCTTATTCGGGGCTGGGGAACGTCGGCTCGGCTCTAACTTATGACAATGGTCATGGGTATGAGCAAGGGAAAGAGGATTGTATGAATTCCTTGATGACCTCATCGAAGAAGAAGCATACCAATGCATCTCCTTCAGGCATTCTTGTTATTGAGAACTGTTTTTCGGTCAGTCCTACCTCCTGGGTACTCGATACCGGATCGGGATCTCATATCTGTAATTTATTATGGGGAATGAGAAAAGGTAGGATGGTTAGACCTAGTGATATGTCCCTCAGAGTAGGGAACAGAGCACAAGTTGATACTTCTGCCGTCGGTGAATATCACCTAGTATTGCCAAATGGCAATACTATGATTTTGAACAATTGCTACTATGTACCTTCTATGGTTTGCAACATCATATCAGTTTCTTTACTTGATAAAGATGGATATAAGTTTGTTCTTGATAGAAATATCATGAACATTTACCTTAATCAGTTATTGGTTGTAGAAGGTACACTGTGTAATGGTATCTATGTTCTTAATCAAAACACAGTTCTCAGTATACAAAACACACGCAAGAGGAAGAGTTCAGAAGTGAACGAATCCTACTTGTGGCATTGTAGACTTGGTCATATCGGAGAGAAAAGACTAAGTAAGTTGCATAAAGATGGACTTTTGGATACGTTTGAATTTTCATCTTATGAAACTTGTCAGTCTTGTCTTAAGGGAAAAATGACCAAATCTCCATTCACCGGACACGGAGAAAGAGCAGCAGAGCTCTTGGGGCTCATACACAGTGATGTATGTGGTCCAATGTCTATACATGCAAGGGGTGGGTTCTCGTACCTCATTACATTCACTGACGATCTCTCTAGGTTCGGATATGTGTATCTCATGAAACAAAAATCCGAAACTTTTGAGAAATTCAAAGAATTCAGAAACGAAGTAGAGAACCAGACTGGCAAAAGTATCAAGATCCTCCGATCGGATAGAGGAGGGGAGTACTTAAGCATGGAACTCCTAGAATACCTAAAGAAGAATGGAATTCTCTCTCAGCTTACTCCTCCGTAGACACCACAGCACAATGGTGTATCAGAGCGGAGGAACCGTACCCTATTGGATATGGTTCGCTCCATGATGAGTAACGCCGAGTTGCCTCTTTCATTTTGGGGACATGCGCTTCTGACAGCGGCATATCTGTTGAATGATATTCCATCCAAATCCGTGCCTAAGATACCATTCGAGATATGGAATGGTAAGAGGCCATATCTTAAACGATTTAAGATATGGGGTTGTCCGGCTTACGTTAAAAAGCATAATCCGAATAAACTAGAAGCACAGTAAGTTTTATGTAAATTTGTGGGATATCCAAAGAATGATTATGGATATCTGTTCTACCACACTGAGGAACAGAAAGTGTTTGTTGCTCAACACGCTAAGTTTTTAGAATGGCAATTTCTTGCAAAAGAAATAAGTGGGAGCACCATAGAACTGGAAGAAACTTCTTAACCACAAACTGAAACTGAAGATTTGGTGGAACCGTTAGATTCAGTAGTCCCGGACGAACCTCAGCCACTCCGCATATCTGGTAGGATATCTCATCCACCCGAGAGATACTACAGTTTTCTCATAGACTGGGATCGAGAGGATTGCATCTTGGAAGAAGATAATCCTACTAGTTTCAAGCAGGCCATTATCAGTAGGGACTCTGATAAGTGGCTGGATGCTATGCGATCCGAAATGGAGTCTATGTACACCAATAAAGTGTGGATCTTGGATATTGCTCCACCTGGGGTAAAACCCGTTGGATGCAAATGGATCTACAAAAGGAAATTTGGTGTAGATGGGCAGGTAGAAACCTATAAGGCTAGACTTGTTGCAAAAGGTTTTCGTCAAAGACCAGGTGTGGACTATGACGAAACCTTTTCTCCAGTAGCTATGCTCAAATCCATTCGGATCCTACTTGCCATTGCTACCTTCCATGATTATGAGACCTGGCAGATGGACGTAAAAACGGCTTTTCTGAACGGAAGTTTAGAAGAGTGCATTTATATGGATCAGCCGGAAGGTTTTGTAGCCAGTGGGAGCAGCGGAAAGGTGTGCAAGTTGCTTAAATCTATTTATGGATTAAAGCAGACATCGTAGAACTGGAACATCTGTTTTGATGAAACAGACAAGGGATTTGACTTCATCAAGAACGAGGATGAGCCTTGTATATATAAGAAGATTGTAGGCGAACTGTCGTATTCCCAGTCTTGTACGTGGATGACATTCTCTTGATAGGAAATGATATTCCTATGCTACAATCGGTCAAGTTGTTCTTGTCACAAAGATTTTCTATGAAGGACCTGGGTGATTCCTCATACATTCTGGGGATTAAGATCTACAGAGATAGATCCAAGAGATTACTGGGACTTTCACAGTCCAAGTACATAGAAACCGTACTAAAAAGATTTAGTATGGAAGATTCCAAGCGTGGTAACATACCCGCATTGCACGGAATCACCCTCTCTAAAGATATGTCTCCCAAGACTGATGAGGAGAGGGTTCACATGAGCACTATACCCTATGCTTCGGCGGTAGGATCTATAATGTATGTGATGCTATGTACCCGACCAGATGTAGCTTACGCGTTTAGCGTGATGAGTCGGTATCAGTCTAACCCAGGTGAGAACCACTGGACAGCTATTAAGAACATTCTGAAGTACCTGAGGAGGACTAAAGAACTGTTCCTGGTATTCGGTAATGGGGACCTCCAGGTGGAGTCTTTTATCGATGCGAGCTTCCAAAGTGACAAGGATGAAAACAAGTCTGTCTCGGGTTTTGTATTTACCCTCAACGGAGGGACGGTCTGTTGGAAGAGTTCCAAACAGGACACCGTCGCAAACTCAACGATGGAGGCTGAATACATTGCTGCCAACGATGCCACAAAAGATGTCGTCTGGATTAAGAAGTTCATTACTGAATTTCAGGTGGTTCCATCCATTGTTAACCAAATACCTGTGTATTGCGACAACAATGGAGCTATGGCTTTAGCAAGGGAACCACGGTCCTATCAGAAATCCAGGCACATCTTGAGGCGGTATCACCTGATCTGGGAGATCATTGATCGCCGGGAGATCGAGATGCGGAAGTGGATACAAAAGACAACACTGCGGATCCATTCACCAAGGCCTTTCCTCAAGAACGGTTTGAGAGATTTTTTAAGATGTTGGGTATGCGGTACGCCAACAGCTGGCCTTAGAGCAGAAGTTGGGTATTCAGTTCGCCAATATATATGGTCTTAGTGTAAGTGGGAGATTATTGGATATGTATGCCCTAGAGGCCATTATTGTATATGTATACATGTGGATGCTTGGACATATATATGTACAGGACAGTCTTGCTCGATATGATAATATGCTATATGGTTTGTCTTTATCTTAACATGTGCGTATGTTTTACTTTCTATTACATATCATTTATACATGTTGATAAAGCCCGTAGGATCATTGCTAGACTAACTGAATTGTGATAGCGATCATACTTATAGGAGCTGGGTAGTCGGTACGCACATCCTTAAATTGTCCCTAGTCATAGGAGTATCGAGACCGGGCATCGATATTCCGGAGTAGACTAATGTATACGTTTCTAGACCCTGACGAGGGGCGATGGTACGGTCCTGCAACAATTGGTCTTCTGCACCTAAGATCGTATACAGGTGCTCACTGGGGGTGAGTACACCGGACGGACTCGCCAAGAACTTCCAGATGGTACTATACCTATCCTCAGGTGGAAGTTCTCAGGTGACATGAGTACAGGTTAGTCTTTGGACCTGAGATCGTCATTTGTCTCGTGTGAGTTCCTATTGTGCTTTGATCACTACCCTACCACGGCTCTACTGAGTCGTATAAACAAGTTTTGGTTGGGTACAGTCCCGAGCCGCATGGAGGTAGTGAGCGATTGTCGGGGATTCGTCTCTCCCGATATAGGGAGTCGATATCGCACTGTGTTCAATCGGTCAGGACCATAAGACCTTGGCCAAGGCAGATAGGATTTACTAATGGGCTGATCAGTAGTTTCCCGGATTGGTCCTGAGCCGCATCAGCACGAATTATCGGGTTATTAGGGTATGACGTTTACCACCCCTAGACCCAGTATGCAATACTCTCAAACGAAGAGACCGGACTGTACGTAGATTGTCACAAATAGGCTCGGTAGGGATCCGGATGAGTTTGCTTGCCGGCCTTCCTTTTCGATAGGTACTGGAGTAGCCGTTACGTACAGCTAGTACCGCTGACGTGCTTATGGTTATGAATTTATCCAGTAACTCACTGTCGGCGTACTGTCGAGTCTTTTGAGTCCCACACAGAGGGTTTCCCTGGTTAAGGCGAAATGATGTAGTAGCCGTATTGGATACGTGCAGGGTTCTGATCGATTGATTTACTTTGTATCCGGACTTTTGATCGGACGGTTGGTAATACTATCCGGATCGAGTTTGAGCCGGATTATTAAATCAGGTATTGATTTAATAATTACATATATGTATTTCGATATGTATATTCTAGTATTACGTTCTTCGTGTTATTCTATCTCTTTAGGCATTCGTGTTTTTATCTGAATGCAGGTATATATATACAGTAGACTGTAATCCATATTATGTTACGGATAACATTCTAGAAGGTGGCCACCCCATTATGCTTTTTCCATTTATTTGATAAATGGAAATGAGGTGTAAAGTGTGAGGTTAAGGGGGTATGGTGAAGATCATGCCTCAATAGTTGACAAATGAATTCTTTATTCATTTGTGGCAACTATTCAAGCATGGGTCATATTGTTTATTGATGTATATTCATACACAAAGCCATTGTGAATGATATTCTCTCTCATGGTTGCTCATTTTCTTTTGTGCTCACCATTTTGTATCACTCTCCTCTCCTTCTCTTGAGTTCCTCCACCTTCATCATCTTCAACCTCTCTACGCTCTCATATGTTGAGAAACAAGAGAGGATGCAAGATAGAGATAGTATGTCACGCCCCGCTTCCCGGTGTACGGGGAAGGGGACGCGACGAGGCCGCTACGTATTTACTCTGAAGTAAATACGCTAAGCGTAACTAAGCAATATAAAAGAAATATACATAAGAGACAAATGTAATGAACAACAACTTTACTTATTAACATTCTTTTACGGTACATGGAAAAGTAAATACATCTGAATGAAAAGAAATGCCTAAACAGTGACATAATAGAAATGGAAAGTACAGAATGTAAATGTGTACAAGAATCTAAAGCTCTGGGACGTAAGTTGGCTGGTCCAAATCCTTACTGATGGGCTCGATGTCCTGAAGATCTGAATCACCTGACAACATTCCAAAGAAGAAAGAAAGGGAATGTCGTCAGCGAACAATCGCTCGGTAAGTCCCAAAGATAAGGGAGAAGTAGAATGGACAGAGAGAGAGTGTGTGTGACTTTTAAAGTTATATTATATTGTTATAATGTTGTATTTAGTGTTAACGATGTTGTTTGTAGCTTGGTACAGAAGAAGCCAGTGTATACAAGAGGAGTCTCAGTAGACCAGAGATTAAGGTGAACGAAATGTATAAGGAACCGTTTATGCCACGGTACAACAGCAATGGAATACAGGTTAGGTGTCCTAATGGTTGCAGTCTCGTGCCACTTCTAACACCTTCCGTACCAATCTACCCCTTAAACCCCGCGATATCTTGATTGTATTATTTGTATTGTATTGTAAATTGTATTAACTTGTATTATAGATTGTATAAATGGATGACTTGCCGAAACCATGATATCAGTAAATGGATGTAACTGGAGAATCATGTAGATGGATGTATATCCATGGTTCGGTTCAGTCAATACAGATTGAATAGATTGAACAGATTGATTATATGGATTCATGGATTCATATTGAAATGTAGTTTTATACTTGAATCTCATTCAAGTCATATTGTATATATTAAGACTCAATCTAAGTCAGACAATTAAAAAAGAAATTGAAATCCTGAATTATGTTTTGATATTATCGGTAACCGCTGCACATGGACGGCAGAATTTGTGTGTTTTTCAAGACGATTACCGTATTGATAACACCGTTTGTTAAGTTGTCTACCTTAAATAGGAAAGCACCCATATCTCCAGCTCCCTGTGGCTCAAGAGACCGGTCCCGCTTAAACCTATATTTACTAGGGTCCTTATTGTAATTTATACAACTTGAGGGGTTTTATGTAAAAATAATTTTGTATAATTTTCAAAGTACACCTCAAGTATTTAATTATCGTCTTTAGAGTTTTCATGGAGGTAGATTTTATATATGTGACATTTCTAGTGAGTAAAACCTAATTTCGTAATATATGGTATTTAATTATAAAGTATTGAACTTGTATGGAATTTCATGGTATTTTCATGTAAAATGATTCTTTTAATTTAGAAAAAGTTGGAATATTTATATTATATCAATAATTAGGTATTTTGATAATACATATATATATTTATAAAAATAATTTAATTTATTATTTTTCTAGAAATCTCATTTTCTTAAGATATTTGTATTTTTAAATCTTTCGAGACCGTATGCTCCTTGCGGAGGTCTGCATCTTGCACTACTAAGCCCGAGGATGTGCGATAATCCGCACCATCCCGAACGGGTTTCCCAAAATGGGTTGTAGCGGCGCTTTGCAAAGATTTGTTTAAAATACATAATCTTGTAGAAAATGGTTTTTATAAGTTAAAGGTATTTCTGTATAAAACCGTATTTTCCCAATTCTATGCTTTCCAATATCATCGTGCTATGTTACATATGAGTGTTGTGAAGAGGTAGGTCATTACCTCGTGAACAATCTAAAGGTATAGCAATGGTAATGATGTTTTATGTCGAAGCTAAACTATATGGTATTTTTCTGAAAAAGTGCGATAAAAATTACAATATGAATTCTTTTGCTATGAAACTTGTTCAATATGTTTTGTTAATGTTTAATGGTCATGATGTGCAAGTTGGGTATTGTTGTATTTAAGAAAATTGAAACTTTTTAAAGAAAAACCGAATCGGAAGTCGGATTAACTTCTCTTCCGTCGGGTTTTAGAAATACAAGTTTTTAGAATAGAAAATAGAAGAGGGAGGAGGGACTTACGGTTTTGTTGATTAGAGAAGAGGAAAAGGGAGAGGTAGGAGGTGTCGGTGCGTCGTTTCGTCGCCGGGGGCTCCTAGGGTCGTCGTCGGAAGTTCGCCGGAGTTTCGCCCTTCGCTAACTCCACTTGTACACAAAAGTTCTTAGGATTTATCTTGAGAGTTTGGAAAGAGATTCGGAGTGAGGAGGTAGAAAAGAGTGTGGGTATTTATAGGAAAAGATTAGGGTTAGGGTTTGATAGAAAAAATTGCATTTAAATTGCATTAAAAAGATTTTAATTAGGTTTTTAATTTCTCTAGAATAATGCAGGGAAATTAAACATGACATGGGTTATGGGGAGGCCAAAAGGCACAGGAGTTAAGAAGGAAGAATCAGAGTTGGAGCGAGTTGACCCGGCGGCGCCGGCCGAGTCAGCCTCGCCACGGGCTCGATCCGGCCAAGTCAGGCCGGGTCTTGGGGCCACGTGTCCCTCGACATTTGGTCTATCCCCTGAGCCAGTTTGTTTTATATGTGACTTTTGGTTTTTACGAGTTATACACGTGTAGGCCCTTAGGCTTCTAAAAATTTAAAAGAAAACTAATTAAAAAAATAATGTGGCAATGGGATTTGAACTCTGGTACTTTGGTTCAGCAGTGTAAGGTCTTACCAATAAGCTACAAGCTCCTTCTTACTGTTCAAAAGCAAATTAAATACTTATAGTACTCACAGGAAATGTAAATACCCCAAGTATACATTAACTTTAAATCAATTTTATGTACACAAGAATTGGAGTTGTTACAGTCTACCCTCCTTACAAAAATTTCGTTCTCGAAATTTACAATTTATTTTAAGGACCAATTTACAAATAAGTGGGGATTCTTGCACGCATCTCATCTTCCCTTTCCCATGTCGATTCTCCTGGAGTGTCTTTTCTCCATATCACTCGAACCAAGTTGACTTCCTTATTCCGAAGTGACTTCACTTTCCTGTCCAGGATCTCAACAGGTTGTTGCTCACAAGATAAGTCGGGCTGTATAGTGAGCTCGGAATGATCGAGAATATGGCTGGGGTCACTCACATACCTTCTGAGTTGGGATATATGAAACACATTATGCACTCCTTCCAATGAAGGTGGAAGTGCCAAGCGGTATGCCACTTCACCGACTCATTCGAGTATGTCGAACGGTCCAATGTATCTCGGACTTAGCTTACCCCGTCTTCCAAATCGAATCACTCTGCGGTTTGGAGATATCTTTAAGAATACATAATCTCCTGGCTGGAACTCCAAATGACGTCGCTTTGCATCAGCCCAGTGCTTCTGTCGATCTTGGGCTATGCGCATCTTTTCTTTGATAGTACGAACTATATCAACAGTTGCTACTATCATCTCAGGTCCAAAGAGTTCTCTATCTCCGATGTCGTCCCAACTTAATAGAGATCGACACTTCCTTCCATAGAGCACAGCAAAAGATGTCATTCATATGCTTGCTTGGTAGCTGTTGTTGTATGAGAACTCTACAAGGTGTAGGTGATCTTCCCACGATCCTCTGAAGTCCAAAATACATGCTCTGAGCATATCCTCCAAGATCTGAATAGTTCGCTCAGACTAAACATCTGTTTGTGGATGATAAGCTGTGCTAAAGTTCAGACTTATTCCCATGCTTGCTTGCAGACTCTGCAAAAATTGCGATCGGAACCTGGTGTCACGATCGGAGACAAGGCAGACCGGTACTCCATGAAGTCGCACAATTTCTTGTATGGGTTCATGGGTATCAAAGATAGTACCTATTTGAAGAGTTTAAATCTTACTTAGATTCTTACCTTCATGTACTTCTTTGCTAATGTCTCAGTTGATTGGCCAACTCGAAAAGGGATGAAGTGAGCCGACTTTGTGAGTCGATCCACAATAACCCATACCGCATCGTTACCTTTTGTGCTGCAAGGAAGAGCAGTTACAAAATCCATTGTGATGTGTTGCTACTTCCATTCTGGGATAGGTAACGGTTGAAGTAATTCAGTTGTCCTGTGATGTTCAGTCTTTACTTGTTGACACACCAAGTATTTAGCGACACTTCTGGCTACTTCACGCTTCATTCCATGCCACCAGTAATTCTGACATAGATCTTTGTACATATTTATACCTCCAGGGTGTACTGAGTAGGGAGAGCTGTGAGATTCTTTCATTAACTCTTCCCGAACAGAACCTTTTGGTACACATAATCTGCTGCCGTACCTCAAAGATCCGTCTTCATGAATGATGAAGTCTGTTTTGAGTCCATTCTTTACTTGTTCTCTGATCCTTTGCAACTTAACATCACTTGCTTGAGCTGCTTTGATCTGATTGACAATAGTAGATTGAACTTGTAAATTCATCAAACTTGAAGCGTTACCTGGCATAACTACTTCAATCTCCATCTGATGCAAGTCTTGTTGAAGGTTCCACTGGGCGGTGAGATTCATCGATAATGGTTGGCGACTAAGGGCATCAGGTACCACATTCACCTTCCCTGGGTGATATTGTAGTTTGATGTCGAAGTCCGCCATGAGTTCTAACCATCGTCTCGGCCGCATATTAAGCTCCTTCTGAGTAAACCCATATTTCAGACTCTTGTGATCTGTATATATGTTCACTCACTCACCAAGTAGATAATGGCGCCAAATCTTAAAAGCAAAGATAACGGCTGCCAATTCCAAATCATGTGTCGGATAATTGCGCTCATGAATCTTCAGCTGTCTTGAAGCATAAGTCGCAACCTTACCGTGCTGATGTAGAACACATCCTAATCCCTTACTGGATGCATCGCAATGCACTTTGAAACCTCCAGATTGGTCCGGTATAATGAGAATAGGCGCTGATGTCAACCTTGACTTGAGTTCTATGAAGGCTTGTTCGCATGCTTCTGACCACATGAATTCTTCATCTTTACGCGTGAGATTGGTCAGGGGTGTTGCTATCTTAGAAAAGCCTTCAATGAACCTTCGGTAATATCCAGCTAGACCCAAGAAACTTCGAATGTCCTTCACTGACTTTGGTGTCAGTCATTCGCTTACTGCCGAAACTTTTGTTAGCTGTATGTATACCCTAGAGTCCATTATTGTACATGAGATGTATATTATAGTGGATGCTTGGACATATATAGGGAGGAATTTCTTGCTCGGCATGATAGTACGCTATCTGGTTGCTCTTTATCTTAACATGTACACTTACTGTCTCTCTGTTACATGTTGTTAAAGCCTTTAGGATGTGTACTTAACTACCAAGATTATGATGCAAATCATACTAGTGGGGACTGGGAAGTCCATGAGTTCATCCTTCAATTGTTCCTAGTCGAGGGAATATCGAGACAGGGCATCGATATTCAAGAGTAGACTAGCGTATAGCTTCTCAACCCATGTGATGGGCGATGGATGATCCCATATCTATTGGTGTTTGACATCAGAGATGGTATACGGGTGCTCAGTGGAGACTGGGTACACTGAACGGACTCGCCGAGAACTTCTAGATGATATTATACATCACGTCAGATAGCAGTTCTCTGGTGACACTGGTACAGGTTAGTCTGTCGACCCGAGATCGTCATAAAATCTTGTGTGTCTCCCACTGTGCTTTGATTTCCACCCTATCACGGCTCTACTGAGTCATGCAAACAGGTGGTTTTTGGGTACAGTCCCGAGTCACATGGAGGCAATGAGCGATAGGAGGGGATTCTCTCCCGGTATTGGGGGTTGATGTTGCGCTATGCCCGACTGGCCATAACTGGAAATTCCTGGCCAGGGTAGATGAGATTTACTGGTAAGTGTTATCAGTAGTTTCTCGACCCGTTATAGACCTTGCATCGGCATGACTTATCAAGTTATTGGGGTCTGGCGTTTACCACCCTATGCGAGATATATGACATATCAGACGAAGAGACCGGACTGTACGGTAATGTTACTGATGGGATTCGCAGGAGTATGAGCAGGCTTGCTTGTTGATCTTCTGATAGCTCAATACCCGGGTGGCCGTTACGTTTAGCAGGCCTCTTGCGGCTTGTAGGTGTTTGATATGATCATCACCTACTGCCAGCGTATTGACGAGTCTTTAGAGTCCTACACAGAGGTTTTCTGGCTCAAGCGAAACGGAGTAGGAGCACATATGTGATATGTGCGGGACCGAGATTAATACGAGTATGTGATACCGTATTCTATTCTCGCGATATGTGATATCGGCCGGTTATATATGATATAACCGGGTTATCGGATCAAATGTTGGTTCGATAAAATTATACATATTATATTAGACGGTTATATGTGATATAGCCGGATTATAATCAAGTGTTGATTTAATAATTTAATGTATAATTATATATTTATATATTAAATTACATTAACTAATATATGCTCACTTAAGTATTTATTTTTTTCTCACTTATTATACATTTAACATATATGTGATATATGTTTATTGTATAGTTTTCTTTTGTTCACAAATTATATATGTGATATATATTATTATGACATGCTAGGTTATACATGCAACTTGGGTGTATGAGAATCATAACATGCTATATGATAATGGTTAGGTTTTATTTATCTTATTAATTCAAAATTAGTGGAAATTAGTCATACTTGGAAGCTTGGAGAAACTTGAAGCATTTTTGACCAAGTCTACTTGTTTTGTTTTATCTAAGATATTTATTAACCTAACCCCAATCAATTAGCCATAGTTTATTCTCTACAAGGGTTAGCCATGACATATACTAACCCATGGTTGCATTTCTAATCTCACTCTCATTCTCTTCATCACTTGATCATCTTCTTCTTCATTTGATTCTAACTCTCTTGATCTTGAGAAAGTGATGAAATATTGTGAGAAAAATAAATCTAAAGTGAGCCCATTTCCTACTTCACCATTCTTTACTATTAGCCATTTAGTTTAGGGTGTTCTCTTCACAAAGTTCATCACCTAGTGAAGAGATAGCTTGGGTTTGAGTCTCCTCGACGTAGACCATCTTCGGCCTCGAAGACTTCGAGCAAGCTTGTTCTTTTCTCCAAGGGAACCCATACTAGAGTTCGGGAGATCACTACTTGCAGCGAAGGGACTTCTACATGAAGCTTTAGAAGTGAAGGACCGGTCTACAAAGGTTGTATTCCTAATTCCCTTCTTGTAATGGTAGATTACATGTTTCATATTGTCTATTCACTCTAGCTAGATCCTAGGTTAGGGTTCATTAGCACTCTAGATTTTTGAAATTGGCATGCTTGATGTCTTGAAAACCCAGTAGGGTGCTAAGGAATCCCAACAGTGGTATCAGAGCCGGGCTAGAGTATTAGATGATGTTTGTTAGATTACGAAACTGAAACTACTCCGAAACTTGAAACATCGAAACCTGGTTTCTGTCGATTTTTAAATGACCTCGAAAAATTATTTAAACAAGTGCAGAATATTGTATGAGATATTATATGAGCATGAAAGAAATTTGAAACCAATTGCTTGGATTTTGGCCGAGCAGAAGGGAGGAAAACCGAGGAGGCCGGCCTAGGTTAGGAATTTTGGCTTCAAATTTTTGTCATGTTCCATGCTCTGGGTTTTGGTGTTTCAGGTGTTGTTTGTTTTTTCTAAGATTGCATGTGATGTGGTCTTACTGTGTAGGCAATTCAGAGTGTTTCGTATTCGTAATTTAACATGGTTTGGGTTTTCACATGTTATCTAGGCGAAGTTAAAAAGTTCGAACGAATGTCAAAAACCCATTTTTCCAAATTTAAGGTATTCGGAAAATCATGCAAGTCATTCTGTGGACCCTCTAGAAGAATGAAACCCTAACTCGATATAACGACCATGGAACCGCTTTCGAACATTAGGGTTTGCGGCAGTTCCACGGTGCCATTAATAAGGCTTGGGTTTGCCCTTCTACGGTTGGTCCATAGGTGTTGTGGCATGTTCTGGGTATTTTTGAACTGTGCTCAAGTGTTGAGCTCTCGGAGAATTGTAGGACTTTGATTAATCGATCGAAAAGTTTATCTTCGTCCGGATATTTGCGATGGGATACAATACTTGGAATCAACAATATTTGAATTTTATAAATCTAGCAATTTAGTCTCATTTGATCGGTTGCCACGGGATTTTGATGTGATCAAAATTCCGTGGCAATCACATAGCGTACGCGGATACTCGCCGGGTAACCTTACTAGATAGCCACGCCCCATAGCCCCGACCAAGTGACTGTCGGAGAATTCCATTGCTAAAAGCATCCGTCCGGGTGCTCACGGCTGCAGTGTTCCGCCTAAGTGCACTTTGTCGACGGTATCGAGGGTGCGGCCGCCTGCTAAAGTTTCCGACGAGCATTCGATCAGGATGTCGGGAATCTTGTTGAATTTCCTGACTTGTTATTGAAAAGTGTTTTCGATATCGAAACTAAAATGCGGGGATTATAATTGTTAGGCATGCGATATCTAAGGAATTCATATTGTTAGGCATGAAATTCGGAATATGAGATATTACGGGTTTGTGATGTCTAAGGTGGTTGCGGATTCTAATTGTTGTAGTTTTCACTTTCTTTTCTGCGACCGTAAATGTAATATGTGGTGTATCGCCGGTTTTGTTGCTATACGTCAACGACAATTAGGATACACATATTTACTTACATTGATGACATGTGATGTTATGTGTTGTTGTGATATGTTATATTGGATCGTCGTGTTTGAATAGCCGGGAAGGTATATATGAGATGAGAGTTTTTCATTTTCATTCATGTAAAAACTTGTATGTAATATTCTTTTATTGGGGCACTTCCGGGTTGAGGAAGATGTCACCGTTGATGTATATTATTTACTTTTCCGCATTAGGATAGACCCAAGGAGGGGAGCACAAGTAACCGGGTTCTAGAGTCCAGTGGGAGGCCATCTCGAGAAGTCGAGTCCGGGTCTCCTAACTCTAGAATTGGTAGGGTTGCTTGCCACTCTCGTAGGGGTCTTGGGATGTGGGTTTGGCTATTCATCACGACCGTGGAATCCGTGTTTTATACAGGCTTAAAATAAAACCCGGAAATCCTAGCATATCCAATATTTCATAATTTGTCTTCTGCTGCTGATATTCTGTGATGTGATCACTTTATATTCTGAGATGGATACATTATATTATATATGAGATATATAATAGACGTTGCTTATGTTTTTCACCCACACTAGCCCTGCCCCGCTCTGCCGTTAGTTACCTAACCTAGCACGACGGGACTTCGTGCCGAATGCGGATGGCATAACCGTATGTTGTATTTATCTATGATGCTTAGGTAACTTAAATGATGGGACATTCATTAATGAGATTAATGAAAGAAAATAAACCTAAAGATGTTGTAGAATCGAATTTGAAACCCACTCGGCTTTTTACGAAAAAGCAAAGTTTCAAAATGCGGAGCTTAAACCACTCCTTTTAAAACCGTTTGATTCTACAAGGATATCAAGTTCAAAGCGTTAAAGGTTTTCTTAAAAACCATCCGCAACCCTCCGTCATTTTAGGAAGTAGAGTACTTAGTATTCGTATTGCGTTTGTTGACCTTAGCCAAGGCGTAGTGTACGGTAGCTAAGTGGTGTCTTCCTCACAGCATATGATGCGATTAATTAGGACAGGCATATGACTTTGTTAACCTTAGCCAAGGGTCATGTGAATGGGTCTAATTAATCACGAAATGACGGGTAGAACTTGACTGGTGCTTATGATTTGTTGACCATATCCAAGGTCATAAGTGCTAGGGGTAAAAACCATTATCGGGAGTTTCAAGTGTTGAAATTTGCAATGAGATTGCATACTTTCTATGAGATAGTTGGATCCCGATACCCACTGCGAGTAATTGTTACTCCTGGGAGAGTTTTGCACTTTACAATTAGCCGATCAAGTAGGTGTCTAGAAAGGTGTCAACGGGGTTACGCCCCTGGGAAAATGAGATTTATTTTAATTAGGTCCGTGCGAAAGCACGGGGAACCTCCCTCAAAGTACCGGCACTGACCTGGCTGAAAGATTGGCGAACTTGTAGGGTGTGATTAATCCCGGCTAGTCTTTCCTTTTAAGGTTTGAAGGAAGATTTGATAAAAACAGTAGGAGCCATCCTGATTAAATAAAATATATAACCAATCTAATCTTTGTTGGTTATGTATATGCCCTAGAGGCTATTGTTGTACATATGATGTATATTATGATGGATGCTTGGATATATACAGAGAGGATTTTCTTGCTCGTCATGATAGTATGCTATTTGGTTTCACTTTATCTTAACATGTTGACTTGTATTGGTTTACTGTCTTTCTCTCACATGTTGATAAAGCCTTTAGGATCTGTACTCGACTACTGGGATTATGATGAGATCATACTAGTGGGGCCACGATAGTCGATGAGTACATCCTATAAATGTTCCTAGTCGAGGGTATATCGAGACAGGGCATCGATACACCAGAGTAGACTAGCGTATACGCATCTTGACCCATATGATGGGCAATGGATGATCCCATATCCATCGGCGTTTGACATCAAGGATAGTGTACGGGTGCTCGGTGGAGACTGGGTACACTGGACGGACTCACCGAGAACTCCCAGATAGTGATATACCACACGTCAGATGGAAGTTCTCCGGTGACACTGGTACAGGGTAGTCTGTAGACCCGAGATCGTCATAGAGTCTTATGTGATTCCCACTGTGCTTTGATTTCCACCTTACCATGTCCAAGAGGGCGTGCAAAATGGTGGCTTTTGGGTACAGTCCCGAATCACATGGAGGCAATGAGCGATAGGAGGGGATTCGTCTCTCCCGGTATAGGGAGTTGATGTTGTGCTCTGTTCGATTGGCTATAACTGGAAGTCCCTGGCCAGGGCTGATATAGAGATTTACTGATAAGTGTTACTAGTAGTTTCTCGACCTGTTATGAGCCTCACATCGACACGACTTATCGGTTACTGGGGTCTGACGTATATCACCCCTAGACTTGATATGCGACATATCAGACGAAGAGACCGGACTGTACGGGAGTGTTACTGATTGGATTCACAGGAGAACCTACAGGCTAGCTTGTTGATCTTCTGATCGCTCAATACCTGGGTGGCTGTTACGTTTAGCTGACCGCTTGCATCTTGTGGGTGTTTGATATGATCATCACCTGCTACCGGCGTATTGACGATTCTTTAGAGTCCTACACAGAGGTTTCTTGGCTCAGGCAAAACGGAGCAGAGGCACATATGTGATATGTGCAGGACCGAAGATAATGCGATATGTGATACCATACTATATTCTCGCGATATTTAGATATGAACCGGGTCATCGGATCAAGTGTTGATTCGATGAATCAGTACATGATATATTAGTCGGTTATATTCGATATAGCCGGATTGTCGGATCAAGTGTTGATTCGATGATTTAATGTATAATAATATATATGATATATTGTATTACATTATCTAATATTGGCTCGCTTTATTATTTCATTTTCTCACCGGATAATACATTGATATATATGCGATATATATTAATTGTATTATTTTCTTTTGTTACAAATATAATATATATGTGATATATATTATAGTAACATAATATGATTTATTATGAAACATGTTTAGTGATGATAAAAAGAGATTAGGGTTTGATTAGGGTTGGCTTCTTCTTGCACCATCTAGAAGCTTTCCTTTTGTCTTGGTTAAGATATTATGGTTGATACTTATCCATGACTCATTTTTAACCTAACCAAACCCTAGCTCTAGTTTATTCTCTACAAAGGTTAAGCTTCTCATTCTTGACCATAGTTCCATAATCAATCATATATTCACTTCTACTATTCATCACAAAAGGATTAACTATTTTTCATTCATTTTCTTCTCTCTTTAGCTTTGAGAAAGCTTACTAGTTATTTCTTTTGTGATGATTTCTTGTGAGAAAATAATATAAAAAGAAAGCATAAATACTACTCCATCATCCTCATCTAATCTAGCCCATTAGATTAGGGTGTACACCTCATTAGAGTGAGAGAGCTTGAGTTATTGCAACTTCGACGTAGATCATCGGAGAAAAGGAATACGACAAGCTATCATGGATCGTTCGAGTCATGGAGCCTCACTTGGGTCCGGGAGATCGTGGATTGCGGCGAAGGGACTTCTACTCGGAGCTCGTGAAGCGAAGGAGCGGACTACAAAGGTTGTAATCCCTCACACTTAGTAGTAAAGATGTTTACTTGCATGTAAAACCCTAATAATCTAGCAAAGATCCCGGCTTTGGGTTGTTCGGCACATCTAAAATTTTATTCGGGCATGTTTGATGCCTTATGAACCTTCACAAGAGTGCCTAGGAACCCCACAGTGGTATCAAAGCCTAGCTAGAGCATTAGGCGACGTGTATACGAAGTTAAAACTCCGATCGAACCCGATACGACGAAAATGAACCCCTCTCTGGATATTTTTTAAAAACTGTGATTTTTATGAATTAAAAATACCTAAAAAAATCAGCAGGTAAATTCAAGAATAATTATGAAAAACGATGACGTCATCCGTACAGAGCGCCGCGGAACCGCGGCCATACCTTGCTTGGGCCGCGGATCCGCGGCACTACTGTTTGATTGGACACTTCTGTTTTCACAGTAATTCCTTTTGCTGCTTTTATACTTTCTGGGTATTTTTTATTCTGACTCAAGTGTTGAGTGTTCTGGGGTTTATTTTGTAATCGATTGATTCGATCGAAAAATTTAATTTTGTTATGTTTTCCGGATATTTAGAAACTGTTAAAATATTCGAACGGATATCATTAACTCACTTTTTCCCGGCACGAAAAACTTTCAAGTGTTGAATTTTTATCGGGTTTAAATCTTTCGGAAAAATGTGCAAGTAACACGGTGGACCCTCTAGAAGACAACAGACCTTAACTCGATTATGTGACCGTCTTGAACTGCCTCTAAATCTTAGGGTTTGGGGCAGTACGGCGTGCCACATGTGAGGCATTGGCTTGACCCTTCTACGGCTGGATCACCGGTACAGTGACATATTCTAGGATTATTTGAACTCCGCTCAAGTGTTGAGCAATTTAGGAAATTTTGGGTATTTGATTATCTGTTCGGAAAGTTTAATACTGTCTATTTATCTGGAATGTGATACAATATGTGGAATTCATATAGTTAGGCATAAAATGCGAAGTATATGATATTTCGGATTTACGATGTCTAAAGTGATTGTGGATTCCAAATATTGTAATTTTACAATTTCTTTTCTGTGACCGTAAGTGTAGTATGTAGTTGTATTGCCGGTTTTCGTTGCTATACATCAACGACAATCGGTGTATGCATACTTACTTACGTTGATGATATGTGATATTATGTGTTGCTGTGATATGTTATATTGGATCGTCGTGTTCTGAATAGCCGGGGGTTTTATGTGAGATGAGGGTTTTTATTTTCATTCATATAAAATTTATTTGTATGTAATATTCTTTTATTGGGGCACTTCCGGGATGAGGTTGATGTCACCATTGTATATTATTTACTTTTCCGCATTAGGTAGACCCAAGGAGGGGAGCACAAGTAACCGGGTTCTAGGATCCAGTGGGAGGCCATCTCGAGGAGTCGAGACCGGGTCTCCTAACCCTTGAATTGGCAGTGTTACTTGCCGCTCTCGTAGAGGTCTTGGGATGTGGGTTTGGCTATTCATCGCGACCGTGGAATCCGTGTTTTATACAGGCTCGTATTGAAAACACCGACGTCCTAGTATATCCAATATTTCATATATGTTCTTCTGCTGCAATGTTCTGTGATGAGATCATATTACTGCCTGAGACGAATGCTTATACTATATATATATATATATATATATATATGCTGATATATAAATATTACTGCTTTCGTTTCTTCTGTGATGCTTAGGAAGCATAAGCTGATGGGATTTTATTAATGAGATTAATAAAAAGAAAAGAAACCTAAAAGATGTTGTAGAATCAAAACTTTATAAAAAGGGTAGCTACAATTTTGCTTTGCATAGCGGTATATATGATATACCCTGCACCTTATTCGATAAGGAAAGAGCCGAGATCCCTTCACCGGGAGTGACCTCTTTAGCAAAACTGGCAGATGCTACAACTCTCGGTTTGTCCTTTGATTGCTTTTAGAGTTTTGCTTTGCATAGCGATATATATGATATATCCTGCACCTTATTCGATGGGGAAAGAGCCGAGATCCCTTCATCGGGAGTGACCTCTTTAGCAAAACTGATGAAAGCCTCAAAATCACTCCATTTCAAAATTTCACTTGATTCTACAACGATATCAAGTTCATTACGCAATAGGTTTTCAGAAAAACCTGTCGTAGCCCTCCGACATTTCAGATAGATATTACTTAGTATTCGTGCTACGGTTGTTTGGCATTCGTCAAGGCGTAGTGTACGGTAGCTATTTACTATTTATCTGTAGCATATGATGCGATTGGATTAGGGTATTCATACGGCGTTGTTTGGCATTCGTCAAGGGTCGTGCGGGTGGGTTTAATTCAATCAAGAAATGTACGGGTTGAACTTGACTAGCGGACTATGAGTTGTTTGGCATTCGTCAAGGTCATAGCACGTTAGGGGCAAAAGCATTATCGGGAATTTCAAGTGTTGAAATTTCCAATGAGATTGCATACCTCCTATGAGATAGTTGGATCCCGATACCCGCTGCGAGTAAGAGTTGCTCCTGGGAGAGTTTTACACAGGACAATTAGCCGATCAAGTAGGTGTCTAGAAAAGTGTTAACGGGGTTACGCCTCTGGGAAAACGAGGTTTACTTTAATTAGGTCCGTGCGAAAGCACGGGGAACCTCCCTCAAGTACCGACACTGATCTGGCTGAAAGATTGACGAAATTGTAGGGTGTAATTAATCCCGGATAATCTTACCTTTTAGGGTTTGAAGGAAGATTTAATAAAAACAGTAGGAGACATCCTGATTAGATAAGATAATAACCAATCTAATCTTGCAAGAGCATACGCTAAAGTGTTTTCTTCTCTCTCTCTCTCCAGGTAGCGACCATGTCAGGCCATAATCAAGATAATAATATTGATGTATTGACTGAACCCGCTTATTATACTGAGCAGGGGAACGTTGGACCCGTTCTTTCTTATAAGAGTTATAAGACTGAACAGGGAATAGGAAAATATCTGGATTCTCAAGCCGCCCAAAATAACATGCATGTTGATGCATCTTCTTCAGGTGTGTTAGTTATTGAGAACTGTTTCTCAGTTCACCCTACGTACTGGGTATTAGATACAGGATCAGGATCCCACATATGTAAATTATTACATGGGCTGAGGAAAGGTAGAGAACTGGGAAAAGGTGATCATTCCTTTCAAGTAGGGAATGGGGAAAATGTTGCAGCCAAAGCAGTTGGCGAATATCACCTAGTATTACCAAGTGGTGATACACTGATTCTGAATGAGTGCTATTATATACCGAACATGATGTGCAACATTATATCAGTTTCTTTATTAAGTAAAGAAGGATATAATTTTGTAGTACAGGATAATGTTATGAACATATTCCTAGATCAAAAGTTGATTGCATCAGGCTCGTTACATAATGGCATATTCATTCAAAATCAAAATACAGTCCTCAATATACAAAACACACACAAGAGGAAGAGTTCAGAAATGAACGAATCCTTCTTGTGGCATTGTAGACTTGGTCATATCAATGCGACACGACTGGCTAAGTTACATAAAGATGGATATTTGAATCCGTTTGAATTATCATCTTATGATACTTGCCATTCATGTCTCAAAGGAAAAATGACCAATGCTCCGTTTAGTGGACACGGAGAAAGAGTTACGGAACTCTTAGGACTGGTACATAGTGATATATGCGGTCCCATGTCTACACACGCCAGGAACGGTTCTTCCTACTTCATTACATTCACTGACGATCTCTCTAGATACGGGCATGTGTTCCTGTTGAAACACAAGTCTGAAGCTTTTGAGAAATTCAGAGAATATAAGCACGAAGTAGAGAACCAAACGGGCAAAAGTATTAAGATTCTTCGATCTGATCGAGGAGGAGAATACTTAAGCAATGAGTTCCTAGATTATCTAAAAGAGAATGGGATTCTCTCTCAGCTTACTCCTCCTTACACACCACAGCACAACGGTGTATCGGAACGGAGGAATCACACCCTATTAGATATGGTGCACTCGATGATGAGCACAGCTGAGTTACCTATTTCCTTCAGGGGATATGCGCTTAAGACAGCAGCATACCTATTGAATAGAGTTCCAACAAAATCAGTGCCTACCACTCCATATGAGATATGGAAAGGGAAGAGACCATCTCTTAAGTATGTTAAGATATGGGGTTGTCCAGCCTATGTCAAAAGAAAAAATCCGGAAAAACTCGAGGCAAGATCTGTCTTATGTAAGTTTGTAGGATATCCCAAAAATTCACAAGGGTATATCTTCTACCACCCCGAGGAACAAAAGGTGTTTGTTTCTCGACATGCCACTTTCTTAGAAAAAGGTTTTCTTATGAAACAGATTAGTGGCATTGAGGTAGAACTGGAAGAGGTTCCAGCGACACAAACTATAACAGAAGACTTGGTAGAACCAGAGGATTCAGTAGTACCCGACGAACCCCAGCCTCTCCGCCGATCTAGCAGGGTTTCTCATCCGCCTGAGAGATACTACGGTTTTCTCATTGATGGTGGAAGCGAGGATTGCATCATGGAAGATGATGACCCGACTAGTTTCGAGCAGGCCATCACGAGTGGTGACTCTGTGAAATGGCTGGATGCAATACAATCTGAGATGGAATCCATGTACACCAACAAAGTATGGACTTTGGAAAATGCTCCTGAAGGGGTAAAACCCATTAGGAGCAAGTGGATCTTTAAAAAGAAATTTGGTGTAGAAGGAAAAGTTGAGACTTTCAAAGCTAGACTTGTAGCAAAAGGTTTTCGTCAACGACCAGGTGTGGATTATGACGAAACCTTTTCTCCAGTGGCTATGCTTAAGTCCATCCGGGTCTTATTTGCCATTGCTGCATACCATGACTACGAAATCTGGCAAATGGATGTTAAGACCGCCTTTCTAAACGATGATTTAGAAGAGTGCGTGTACATGACTCAGCCAGAGGGCTTCGTAGATAGTGGGAGCAGTGGAAAGGTGTGCAAACTGCTTAAATCCATTTATGGGTTAAAGCAAGCATCGCGGAGTTGGAACATCTGTTTTGATGTTGTAGTCAAAGAGTTTGACTTCATCAAAAATATAGATGAACCTTGTATCTATAAAAAGGTAGCAGAGAGTAAGGTTGTCTTCCTCGTATTGTACGTGGATGACATACTCTTGATAAGAAATGATATTCCTATGCTGCAATCAGTCAAGCTTTTCTTATCACAAAGATTCTCAATGAAAGATCTAGGTGATGCCTCCTACATATTGGGAATCATGATCTATAGAGATAGATCTAAACGGATACTGGGATTGTCCCAATCCAGGTACATTGACACCATACTAAAGAGGTTTAGTATGGAAGAATCCAAGCGTGGGAACCAACCCACGATCTCTGGACTCACTCTCTCCAAAGAGATGTCTCCCAAGACTGATTTGGAGAGAGCTCGCATGCAAGGGATACCCTATGCTTCGGCAGTAGGCTCTATCATGTATGCGATGCTATGTACCAGACCCGATGTAGCATACTCACTAAGTGTAGTGAGTCGGTATCAAGCAGATCCTGGAGAGAGTCACTGGACAGCTGTGAAGAACATTCTCAAGTACTTACGAAAGACTAGAGACATGTTCTTGGTGTATGGTAACGGAGAACTCCGGGTGGAGTCCCCTACCGATTCCAGCTTCCAAAGTGATAAGGACGACTCTAAGTCGCACTCGGGATTTGTCTTTACCCTCAATGGAGGGGCGGTATGTTGGAAGAGTTCCAAACAGGATACCGTTGCAGACTCGACGATGGAGGCTGAATACATCACTGCCAACGATGCTGCCAAAGAGGCTGTCTGGATTAAGAAGTTCATTAGTGAACTTGGTGTGGTTCCATCCATTGAGCATCCAATACCTCTGTATTGCGATAACAATGGATCTGTGGCTTTGGCCAAGGAACCCAGGTCCCATCAGAAGTCCAGACATATTCTGATGCGGTATCACCTGATCAGGGAGATAGTTGATCGCCGGGAGATCGAGGTCAGGAGAGTAGATACGAAGGACAACACTACGGATCCACTCACAAAGGCCATCCCCCAGATATAGTTTGAGAGATTATTCGGGATGCTAGGTATGAGATACTACAGCAGCTGGCCTTAGTGCAAGTGGGAGATTGTTAGTTATGTATATGCCCTAGAGGCCATTGTTGTACATATGATGTATATTATGATGGATGCTTGGATATATACAGAGAGGCCTTTCTTGCTCGTCATGATAGTATGCTATTTGGTTTCACTTTATCTTAACATGTTGACTTGTATTGGTTTACTGTCTTTCTCTCACATATTGATAAAGCCCTTAGGATCTGTACTCGACTACTGGGATTATGATGAGATCATACTAGTAGGGCCACGGTAGTCGATGAGTACATCCTATAAATGTTCCTAGTCGAGGGTATATCGAGACAGGGCATCGATACACCAGAGTAGACTAGCGTATACGCATCTTGACCCATATGATAGGCGATGGATGATCCCATATCCATCGGTGTTTGACATCAAGGATGGTGTACGGGTGCTCAGTGGAGACTGGGTACACTGGACGGACTCTCCGAGAACTCCCAAATGGTGATATACCACACGTCAGATGGCAGTTCTCCGGTGACACTGGTACATGGTAATCTATAGACCCGAGATCGTCATAGAGTCTTGTGTGATTCCCACTGTGCTTTGATTTCCACCTTACCACGTCCAAGAGGGCGTGCAAAACGGTGGCTTTTGGGTACAGTCCCGAATCACATGGAGGTAATGAGCGATAGGAGGGGATTCGTCTCTCCCGGTATAGGGAGTTGATGTTCTGCTGTGTTCGATTGGCTATAACTGGAAGTCCCTGGCAAGGGATGATATAGAGATTTACTGGTAAGTGTTACTAGTGGTTTCTCGACCTGTTATAAGCCTCACATCGACAAGACTTATCGGTTACTGGGGTCTGACGTATACCACCCCTAGACTTGATATGCGACATATCAGACGAAGAGACCGGACTGTACGGGAGTGTTACTGATTGGATTCACAGGAGAACGTACATGCTAGCTTGTTGATCTTCTGATCGCTCAATACCTGGGTGGCTGTTACGTTTAGCTGACCGCTTGCAGCTTATGGGTGTTTGATATGATCATCACCTGCTCCGGTGTATTGACGATTCTTTAGAGTTCTACACAGAGGTTTCTTGGCTCAGGAAAAACGGAGTAGAGGCACATATGTGATATGTGCAGGACCGAGGTAATGCGATATGTGATACCGTACTATATTCTCGCGATATTTAGATATGAACCGGGTCATCGGATCAAGTGTTGATTCGATGAATCGGTACATGATATATTAGTCGGTTATATTCGATATAGCCGGATTATCGGATCAAGTGTTGATTCGATGATTTAATGTATAATAATATATATGATATATTGTATTACATTATCTAATATTGGCTCGCTTTATTATTTCATTTTCTCACCGGATAATACATTGATATATATGCGATATATATTAATTGTATTATTTTCTTTTGTTACAAATATAATATATATGTGATATATATTATAGTAACATAATATGATTTATTATGAAACATGTTTAGTGATGATAAAAATAGATTAGGGTTTGATTAGGGTTGGCTTCTTCTTGCACCATCTAGAAGCTTTCTTTTTGTCTTGGTTAAGATATTATGGTTGATACTTATCCATGACTCATTTTTAACCTAACCAAACCCTAGCTCTAGTTTATTCTCTACAAAGGTTAAGCTTCTTATCCTTGACCATGGTTCCATAATCAACCATATATTCACTTCTACTATTCATCACAAAAGGATTAACTATTTTTCATTCATCTTCTTCTCTCTTTAGCTTTGAGAAAGCTTACTAGTTATTTCTTTTGTGATGATTTCTTGTGAGAAAATGATATAAAAAGAAAGCATAAATACTACTCCATCATCCTCATCTAATCTAGCCCATTAGATTAGGGTGTTCACCTCATTAGAGTGAGAGAGCTTGAGTTATTGCAACTTCGACGTAGATCATCGGAGAAAAGGAATACGACAAGCTATCATGGATCGTTCGAGTCGTGGAGCCTCTCTTGAGTCCGGGAGATCGTGGATTGCGGCGAAGGGACTTCTACTCGGAGCTCGTGAAGCGAAGGAGCGGACTACAAAGGTTGTAATCCCTCACACTTAGTAGTAAAGATGTTTACTTGCATGTAAAACCCTAATAATCTAGCAAAGATCCCGGCTTTGGGTTGTTTGGCACATCTAAAATTTTATTCGGGCATGTTTGATGCCTTATGAACCTTTACAAGAGTGCCTAGGAACCCTACAATCTTGCAAGAGCGCACGCAGAGTGTTTTCTTCTCTCTCTCTAGGTAGCGGCCATGTCACGCCTTAATCAAGATAATAACATGGATGTATTGAACGAACCCGCTTGTTATACTGAGCTGGGGAACATTGGTCCCGCTCCAACTTATAATTGTTATAAGACCGAGCAGGAAATAGGGGAATACCAGGATTCCCATGCCGCCCAAACGAAGAAAGTGCATCATTGATGCATCTTCTTCGGGTGTGTTCGTTACAGAGAACTATTTCTCAGTATCCTCTACGTCCTGGGTATTTGTTACCGGATCAGGATCCCGCATATGTAATCTGTTACATGGGCTACAGGAAGGTAGAAAACTGAGATTGGGTGATATGTCTCTAAGTATAGAGAATAGTGCAGTTGTTGCAGCCAGATCAGTTGGCAAATATCACATTGTATTACCAAATACATTGATTCTGAACGAATGTTATTAGATACCGAACCTGATAGGCAACATTATATCAGTCTCTTTATTTACTAAAGAATGATATAATTTTGTATTATTGGATTAATGTTTTGAACATTTCCTATATCAAAAGTTGATCGGTTCAGGCGCGTTATCTAAAAGCATATACGTTCTAAATCAAACCACAGTTCTTAACGTACAGAACACACATAAGAGGAAGAGTTCAGAAATGAATAAATCCGACTTATGGTATTATAGACTAGGTCATATCAATGCGACCCGACTAGCTAAGTTACATTAAGATGCATATTTAAATCAGTTTGAATTTACATCTTTTGAAACTTGCCAGTCATTGTTCCCTCATAAAATACAAGGAAAAACCCCAATCGGGCATCACGTGCGCACACGTGATCGGGGGTCACGTGCCAACACGTGATGGCTTCCTGAGGGCTCTGAAATGATAAGAATTGAATCTTAATCAAATGGGTCACGTGCCCACACGTGATGGGCCTTTAAACCCACTAAAAAGAATTAAAGGTATAATAAAATAATAAGGAAAAACCCCAATGGGGCATCACGTGACCACACGTGACCAAGGGTCACGTGCTGACACGTGATAATTCATGAGTTCTTTAAAATAACATAATTAAATTATGGTTAAATACTTAATCCATGGGTCACGTGCCACAACGTGATGGGGTCTTAAAAACTCTCTGAGATAAAGGAAGGAAAATCCTAAATAGGGCACCATGGGCCCACACGTGACAGGGGGTCACGTGCCAACACGTAATGGGTTCCTGAAGATCTCTGAACTAATATAATGGTCAATCAGTGGGGTCACATGCTAACACGTGATAGGCTCTTAAATCTTCTGAACTAATAGATTTAAATTCTAATTAAGCGAAATCAAAAACCCTAGTTGGAAAAATATTTCCCTAGATCTTTCCAAACAAAAAAATTGCGCTCTGTAAAGCGGAGCACCGTTGGATTAAAAATCCAAAGGTGATTAAAAATTGCCAATTTATAGAAAGATTCTATACAAGGAAAGATTTCCATGAAATTTGCCAGGGATAACAGATAAAATATGTTTTGGATTAAAAATCCAATGGTGAATAAAATTCACTGAGTGATCTAAAAGATCATGTTGGTTACAAAATCAATTAAAATCTTTCAATAAAAGATTGACTAAACAAACTGATTATTTTCTTTCTCCTATAAATAGAAGCCAAGAAGAGAAGAGAAAGAAAAAGAGACAACAACAGAGAAAAAAAGAAGAGAATTTAATTCTCCAGAGAGAAAAGAAGATTTCCTCATAAACGAAAGAAACCCTAGGTGAGAAAGGGAAAGAGATCATAAGCTCCATAAAACAGAAAGAGAATTTAATTCTCAAACTAAGAGTTTAACTCTTCTGAATAAGAACTTAGTTCTTCTTTTGGTTGAAGATCTGCAGAAGCAGATCTCCCCATAAGTTGAGAATTTAATTCTCACCGGGGAGATTCTGCCATGCATATCCAAAACTTAGAGGGAGAATTGAGTTTAAAGAATTTAATTCTTCCAAAATACATAGGAATTTAATTTCTCTAAATAAAATTAGGGTTTAACCCTACAAAAGAATTTAATTCTTAATCAATGGACTTAGACTTTTCATGCACGTAAAAAGATCAGTACCCAACCTGATCACGTGTGTCCACATGACTCCCCTCCTCAGTGATTAAAAGAGAACGAATGAAATTGGGTCACGTGTTCCCACATGACCCTTGAACAAACTCCTCAAAATAAGAAGGGAAGAGCAGATTTTGGGCGTCTCACGTGTTCCCACATGACCCCTAGCAATTATCGAACAAAAGAGAATTCAACCTAAGGGCAATGCCCACCTAAAGGATGCCTCACGTGCTCCCACGTGACCCATGACAAACACTATTTTAAAGATAGGGTAAAACTGAAGATTAAATATCCAACGCATGGGCGCCCTCACGTGTCCCCACGTGAGCCCTAACAAATCATGTTAATATCCAAATCAGGGCTACCCATCACGTGCCCACACGTGATGGCCATAAAGGCCATGTGTTTAACACTTACTTGCATATTCTGAGAACAAAATAGAGGAAGTTCGGGCCCAACACTCAAGCGTCTCACGTGACCCTACGTGAGCGTTTCTTTTCTAGTGTTTAACACTATTTTGGGCTTGCATCCCTCGTGTTTAACACTATTCTGAGCGCATCATGTGGGAGCACGTGATAGCTGAGTTTACTCTAGTGTTTAACACTATATCCAAGCCAATCTTAGCTTGAACTAGCTAAGTTTTCCAGTGGAAGTACTCCTTTCTTTTGACTGAACCTCAAACACACTTTTGTCTTCCAAAATTGGTCATCTCATATGACATTCAAAATAATTCCCAGAGCCCTTTCAATTAACTTTGGTTCGAGGGTACATCTCTTCATACCTCTGATACATGTCGTTGTAATTCTTCAACGTCTTCAGAGAGGTGGTGGGTCCTGATGACCAATAACTATTTGGTGCATTTCCAAACCCATGTTTGCATTTGAACTTGGACCGCAATGTCTCTAAACTAAACAACAGAGCCCAAATGCTCTTTTATTGGACCTAAATGTTCCTGTTAAGTAGATCTTAGTCTAAAATTAGACTAACGTATCCTTAACAAACATTCAAGTTGATCTTAATCTCAAATGAGATTAACGATCCTTAAATCAATCCAATTACAAACCCCCCAACCAATATTGGTTCAAGGGTACATCTCTTCACTCCTTTGATATTTGTCGTTGTAATCCTTCAACGTCTTCAGAAAGGTGACGGGTCCCGACAACCAGACATTCCACGGACTATGGGGTCCTTAAACTCATGGACTATGATGTCCTTAACCTCGGACTGTGGGGTCCTTAAACCCATGGACTATGATGTCCTTAATCTCGGACTGTGGGGTCCTTAAACCCACGGACTATGATGTCCTTAACCTTGGACCGTAATGTCCTGAAACTAATTGACCACAATGTCCCTAAACTAAACAATAAAACCCAAATACTCTTTTGTTGGATCTAAATGATCCTGTTAAGTAGATCTTAGTCTAAAATTAGACTAACGTATTCTTAACAAATGGTTAAGTTGATCTTAGTCTAAAATTAGACTAACGTATCCTTAACAAACGTTTAAGTTGATCTTAGTCTCAAATGAGACTAACGTATTCTTAAACCCAACCCCAAATCTAAGAAGATACGGATTTGGACTAATCCACGCCCTACGGGCGACAACGTAAATTAGTCTCCGTATACAATCCACGGGCAACCAAAAACAAAACAAACACACACGACACGAAGTGACCATCTGGAGAAGGAGAAAGTGGTTACCGCGATGCGGTAGCGTAATTAACTGCAGGGGCTTGCGCCTGCAGGGAAGAGCGTCCCCACAATCAAAAACCCCTCACAATGAGGGGGAATTTAACGAAGTCTGCTACATCGGCCGCATCCGTCTAAACCTTCGATACATGGTGCCATAAATCAACTTGGCATCTTCGGAGAGGTGGACGGATAAATCCAAATAGCATCTGCCCCCAAAATTCAGGCAAGACGTCAGTCTTCCCGGTTTTCGGCGGAGAACAGATTCTGGCACGCCCGGTGGGACCTTTTCCTCTTTCCGCTCCACACTTCGTGTATCGTGTTTTGCGAACAAGTCGCGGTTTGACATGGTTGCCTTTGGATGTGAAGTAATAAGATTTGGTATCTTACTCCGTGCAGAAAAACAAAAGATCAAATGGATTTCAACTGCACAAGCTGCAACAACAGCAATAACTCTCACTCCGTCCCTGCCGGAGGAGTGACTTACGGGCCTCAAGCGACCTCCCTTTTCAAGATGCCAGTAGAGCAAGTAACTCAGGCCACCACTGGGCTATTCTTTGGGACCATGCTCCCACCGATGAGCTTCAACGCCCCTGTACCATCGCAAGAAGCTCAGAAGAAGTTGGTCTTTGATCGGCTTGCAACTACTGCGGCCCCTCTCAACAGGTCGCCCAAGTCCACTGCCTCAGTTTTCAACAGATTGGGCCGAAGCTCCAACGGGTCCATGAAGAAGCCCACAATACCAGAAGATGTTATCCCTAAGCGGATAGCCATTCCTGCCCCTGAAGTCGTCAGAACGGCTTCCCCTGCTAAGGAGTCAATCTTTGCAAGACTGACCATTTCAGCTCCCGTTCCAGGCAAAGTCATGAAGGTTGTTTCCCCTGTTCGAAAGTCGGCCTTCACAAGACTGACTATCCCTTCTCAACGGATGTCAGTCTTTGATAGGCTAGCGCCAATAACAGCCTCTCCTCAAAGCAAGGGGCATGAGGAAGCTCATCCAACAGTGGAGGTGATCCCGGCCGCAAAGCATGCTCGACGCCGTCACTGGCACCGAGTGTGGAAAGCTGGGGGAATTCCCCTTCTGGATTGACTCCGCCGGCTCCAACGATGGAGATTGATGCTGCTGTTCCAACTGGGAACAGCTTTGAACCACTCAGAAGGGTCCGCAAGAACTCTCCAACGGCTGTGCTGAAAAAGTCTCCTCCACCTATGGAGAGCGCTACAAAGGCGAAGCTGGAGCAGCCCCCTCAGCGGCTGTCCTCCAAAATTCACAAGGTCTGGCAACAAGTCCAAGACTCCGTAATTGATCAAGATTACTCCCGCCGACCGAAGAAGATGAAGGTTCGGTAGGAAAAGGACCACTCTGTCATACCACAAAAGGTGTCATTTATTTGGGTGCCCGCTGCAACGGCTCCCTCAACTTCGACCGCCCACAAAAGGAGGCCGGAGAAAGTCCCTGCGCCTTTAACGAATTACAAGGACATTGAACCTAAACTCCCCAAGTCCGGGGGCATGGTGGTGCATACCATCTATATGGCATCCGGAAATGAGGATAGCCGTATCTCCACAGGTCATCGACCGCTTATGCGATCAGTGACTAAGGCTCAGGAGCAACAACAACAAAAGCTCTAAGAGATGCTAACAGCTATGGCCGCACTCATGGGACCGAAAGCAAGCCCAGAGACGTCCTCAGAGCAATGTCATGAGCAGGAAACTGATGCTGAATTCCTTTGGAGAATGCTTGAGAAAAAGGACAAAGAGGCCGCGGAACAAGCGGCCAACATAAAAACAAATGGCCCTTCTATTCCAAGATATGGTAGGCCTGATGATCCAGCCGGACCCTCCAGCCGAAGATCCTCCAATAATAATTGAAGATGATAGAGGAGAGACATCAAATCCTCTGTCGGCTCTGTCAGCAGCCAAGGAGGAGACCATCTCCAAAGCCACGCTCGATGATTATATAGCTCAACAAATACGAGCTCATCAAACGAATGAAGCGGCTGGCCAAGTCGTCAGAACTGGACGACCCTATCCGGGTTGGTACGATCAAATAAAGTACCCGCCAGGATACACGATTCCAAAATTCTACGTATACAATGGGACAGGCAATCCCCATCAACATGTCTCTCAGTTCAGGGCTCTCTGCGGCAACACTGGAGGGGATGATAAGCTACTGCTCTGCCAATTCGTCGGCAGCTTGGCGGAGACAGCGTTCGAATGGTACTCAGAGCTTCCTAACGACTCTGTCAAAACTTTTACAGAGATAGAATTGATGTTCACCCAGCGTTTCGCAAGCGCTAGTGAACGCACCCTGATCACGGCACTCATTAACGCCAGAGTGAAGCCAGGCAAAACATGGGTGCGGTACGCGATACGGTGGAGGAATCTATGGTCGAAATGCGAACATCGCATAGAAGAGGCTCCTGCAGTGGGCATGTTTGTAGGAACCCTCGATCCGCAGGCGACCATATCCCAGTTCATGATGTTCTTCAAGCCAACCACTTTCCAGGCTTTGATTGACAAGCTGGCCCAAATGGATCAGATAGGCCATAGACCGTCTTCCTCAAAGACGGATCCTCGGAATGAGAAGGGGAAAGGGAAAACAACCTTCATCGCCAACACTCAACAACAACCGAGTAGCCCGAGACCGGTTGTTTGCCAAAGCAACAAGCGGCAATCCCTTGACGAGAAGTTGAGATGTCCTTACTCGTTTCCCCGGGATAAGACAAGGAGACTGTTCGAACTAGCAGTGCGCAATGGGCTTATCACTCTACCGGAGCCGAGACACCCACTACAATCGAACGATGTCAACAATCCCAATTACTGCCCCTACCACCGAGTATTAGGCCATCCGATCGAAGACTGCTATGTCTTCAAAAATTGGGTTGAAGACCAGTACCAGCAAGGCAAATTCGCGCTGTCCGAAAACTGAACGGTAAATCCACCACAACAGCACACCCCTAAAAGGGTGGACACGCCGGGGGCATCATGCTCATTTATAGAGGAAGCTCCATGGGAAGTCGTTCTTTCGGCAAAAACTAAAAGAATACTGAAAGATCTTCAAACATGTCCGGCGGTCAGGTGGAAAAGCCCGCTAGAGCCGGAGATCATCGAGAGAATGCTGAAACCACGCCCAACATTGGGAGTTAATAGTGATGGTGGACAAAACATTCGGGCCCAGCCGTCAAAGTCTTCGAAGAAAAAGAAGAAGATCAAAAAGCCCGCGCACTTTGATGACAAGCGCACGGATCTGCAAAAGCATATTGACGCGCTGGAGGAATATAACCAGAAGGCGCGAACCCCGGTCACACTCCAAGAATTTCTCAACAATATCCTTGAGAGCGGAGATAACGACAATAATGACGGGGATGACTCATCAGAAGAATCTGAGGACTATGTGGAAAGTTGACACATGATCTCTCATTCGGCGTTAACTAATGAAGAAGCTCACTCGGCGATAGAGGACAGCATAGAAAAGCTGGGGGCAAAATCGAAACCAAAACCCTTAGAACCATCTGACAAGATGATCGACTTGCTACTGAACGAAGCCCGTTAGAAAAGCAAAGCCAATCGAGAGAGCGCTATATTCGAAAAAGCCAAACGCCGACGACTGAATGAAAAGGTCGAGGCACCCCAACCGGATCGAAGCATCCCTATCGCCAACAAAAGCAAGCTTAAAGTAAGGAGACGATTCGCTAGGGCCCTGTCAATAGGAATGAAGTTGCCATCTTTCAGAGGAAATTCTCCTGGCAGTATACACCTTGATGAAGCGGACATACATCCTAACTTTTGCTTATACCATCAGAGGATTGCACACCCTACCAAGGAGTGCATAACCTTTAAAAACTGGTGGCAGGGATATGTTGCCCACCAACAACACGTTCAACGAGTGAAGCGTAAGGCTCGTCGGGAATAGAAAAGCACGACAGATGAGCGCAAAAGAGCTGCTGGCAACTATCACATAGTCAACACCAAGGGATCGCCAGTTATCACCTTTGGAAGCGACTCTGATGAAGAAATCGCCCTCAGCCCTCTCTTCAAGGAATCCACCTTCGACACAAAAAATGCGAAGATTTGCGAGAAAATCTAGCTGCGTAATCGTACGTTGCCCGAAAAATCTCGGACCTATGAACAAATGACCGAAACATCGTTAAACTACTACCAACCCGCAGCATCTTCAGGCTGACGTGGTAAAAAAATGGTACGTCCACAAGCGAGATGGGCATGGATGAAAACCTGAAAGGGCTCTGTGAGTAAAAACAGTAGAACTACCAGCGAGTTTGTGAAAACCCGAAAGGGCGCAATCTCGTTAAAAGACACTTGCAAGGTCCCCTCGACCTTATGAGGAGAAAAAACCTGTGTGAGATCCTTACGACTCACAAAGGAGCAACACACTTAGGGATCCCCACGATTCCTAAGGAGAAATTACACTTACGAGATCCTCACGACTCGTAAGGAGAATTCCCCTTTGAGACCCTCACGGCTCATAGGATTCAAAAGCCTTAAGCTATAGGGATCTGAACCTGTTCTTAATCCATCACATTTCCCAGACTGCCCTACAAGCAGTTCAATGCTGAACCTTGTATACAATCCACGGGCACGAATAAACATTTCCCAAGCAAAGTCCCACCCGCGACTAGGGATATGCTCACACAGTGAACGACCCTTGTAAGTCCTCTCGACTTATAAGAGAAAACACTCTTGTAAGATCCTTACGACTTATAAGAGACCATACACTTAAGACTCCTCACGATTCTTAAGGAGAAAATGCACCTACGAGATCCTCACGACTCGTAGGGAGAGATACCTTTATGAGACCCTTACAGCTCATGAAGTCAAAAGCCTTAGTCAACAGGATCTTAACCCTGTTTGCTAAGCCACCTTTGTTCGACATCGACAGCGGCAAACGATGATTCGCTCCTGGCAATATTCCAGTCGTAGCGATGCTGATGCTGAGATCGGTATCAAATCCCAAACTCGCAGCGAAAAGTTAGCGAGCCACAAATGCATATGAAATAGCCGAAATGATGGGGCAACTTGCAACAAAATCAGCAAGTAAAAAAATATGCATACAAAATAGCCGAAATGGTTGGGCAACTTGCAATAAAAAGCAGCGGGTAAAAAAAAAAATAGCCGAAATGATTGAGCACCGTGAAAAATAGCCGAAATGATTGGGCAATCGCAATTTTCGCGATATTAAAAGCTGAAATGATAGAGCATCGCGGAAAGAAATAAAAAAAATGAAATGAAATGAAACTTTCTGCCCTACAGGTGAGATCACATCGATCCCTGTATACAATCCAGGGACATAAACAAAAAGGGGACCACATTTCCCCACCAGACCTTGTCAAAGGGAGAGTCAGATCTTGACGGCAACATCTGCATCCCAGAAGAACAACAACGGCGTTCCTCCTCATTCCAGCAGGATTTGGACGCGACATCAACAAATTGGAGCCACGGCAAAGTCCCCAGTTCCAATACTCTACGGTTCACAGACAACCTAGAGTCAACCATGACATCGCGGAAAGTGGAGTACGTCAGCGAATGAACCCGTCGCGGAGTACATCAGCAAACGACCTCGTCTCGAAAATACGTCATCCAATGGCTCCGTCTCAGAAACAAGTCAATCAACCCCAGGGAAATCAGTGTCCTTAGCAAACCTTTCGATTCAGGGAAATCAACGTCCTTGGCGAGAACCTCGATTCGTGTCGACCCACAGAGAAATCGGTGTCTTTGCAAGAATCTCTCGATTCGTTTCAACTCCAGGGAAATCAGTGTCCTTGGTTCAACATCTCGATTCAGGGAAATCAGTGTCCTTGACGAGAGCATATTGATTCGCGTCGACCCGCTGAGAAATCAGAGTCTTTACAGGAATACCTCAATTCGTCTCAACCCCAGGGAAATCAGTGTCCTTGGCAAAATCTCGATTCGCGTCGACCCGCAGAGAAATCAGTGTCTTTGCAGAAATACCTCGATTTGTCTCAACCCCAAGGAAATCAGTGTCCTTGGCAAAACCTCGATTCAGGAAAATCAGCATCCTTGACGAGAGCACCTCGATTCGCGTCGACCCGCAGAGAAATCAGTGTCTTTGCAGGAATACCTCGATTCGTCTCAACTCCGAGGAAATCAGCATACTTGGCAAATATCTCGATTCAGGGAAGTCAGCGTCCTTGGCGAGAGCATCTCGAGTCGCATCGACCCGTAGAGAAATCAGTGTCTTTGCAGGAATACCTCGATTCGTCTCAACTATGAGGAAATCAGTGTCCTTGGCAAAAACCTCGATTCAGGGAAATCAGCGTCCTTGACGAAAGCATCTCAATTCGCGTCAACCCACAGAGAAATCAGTGTCTCTGCAGGAGTATACGACGTCAGCAAAACGGAGCCATGGCAGAGTCCCCAGTTCCAAGTCTCGACGGCCAAGTCTATAGCCTGGAGAGCCATAAAAGCGTTCCTCCTCATTCCAGCAGGATTCAGACGCGACAATCAACCTTAGAGCCATGGCAAAGTCCCTGTTCCAAACCTCGACGGTTCACAGACAGCCGAGAGAGCAAATCCTGGTCCCGTAAAACACGGCTGATGTCAATTCTGACCATGTGGGAAACGTCCAGAGCAAATATTAGTCCCGTAGAACACGGCTAATGTCAATCCTGACCCCGTGGGAAACGTCCAGAGCACCTCCTGGCCCCGTAGAATACGGCTAATGTCAATCCTGACCACGTGGGAAACGTCCAGAGAAACCCCTGACTCCGTGAAATGCGGATAAAGTCAACCCCCTGACCCCCGCGAAATGTAGATAAGGTCAACCCCTGACTCCGTGAAATGCAGATAAAGTCAACCCCTGACTCCATGAAATGCGGATGAAGTCAACCCCGGCCCCATGAAATGCGGATAAAGTCAACCCCCGAACCCGTGAAATACGGATAAAGTCAACCCCCGACTCCATGAAATGCGGATAAAGTCAACCCCTGACTCCGTGAAATGCGGATAAAGTTAACCCCTGACCCCATGAAATTCAAATAAGGTCAACCCCTGACTCCGTGAAATGCGGATAAAGTCAACTCTCGACTTCCCAATCAAAGCAATTCTTTGATTCGGGAGCAAGTCAACTCATCAATCACTTACGGGTCCTCTCGACTTGTAAGGAAGAAAATTCTCTTCTGAGATCCTTACGACTCTCAAGAGAAAACACACTTAGGAATTCTCACGATTCCTAAGGAGAAAATTACACTTACGAGATCCTCACGACTCGTAAGGAGAAATACCTTTATGAGACCTTCACGGCTTATAAAGTTGAAAAGTCTTAGGTGGCAGATCCTAACCCTGTCTCCCAAGCCATCGTTGCCTTGCAGAGAGGTCAAGGTAGATTTTCTACGGGCCACACTCTCCGACAAGAAAGAAAACAACCACTTATGATTCCTCTCGACTTGTAAGGAAGAAAATTCTCTTGTGAGATCCTTACGACTCTCAAGAGAAAATACACTTAGGAATCCTCACGATTCCGAAAGAGAAATTACACTTACGAGATCCTCACGACTCGTAAGGAGAAATACCTTTATGAGACCCTCACGGCTCATAAAGTTGGAAAGCCTTAGGAGACAGATCTGAACCTGACTCCTAAGCCATCGCTGTCCTACAAGGAGATCAAAATAGATTATCCACCAAATGCATTTACTAAAAGGGACACACCACCATGAAGCAAAATATATCTTTTATTCATGAATCAAAATGAATACAAAGTACAATTTATGAAAGAATCAAAAAATACTCTCATTCAGGAGTATGTACAGAAGAAGAATAAAAAGAAAAATATACAATTTTTTTAAGCCGGCGGATGATTTAATAGATTTGCCAGTTCATCCTTTTTCCGCTGGGCCTCGGCTTCATGATTCATTATCACTAAGAGACGGGCCTCCACTTGAGACTGTTGGGCCTGGTACGAGGCAAGCCGACTTTCAAGCTCCTTTTCAGTAACTTTATGAGCTTCGACCATTTCACAAGTAAAAATGACGGCTTTATCAATGGCTACCACCTCCCTGATAGCTTCTTGAAGCACCCGCCAAAGTTCATACGCCCGAGTGGTCTTGGCCGTAAGATTAGCTTGAAGTTCCCCCAACACAGTTGAAGCCAGCTTCCTCTCTGAAAATTTTCGGCTGAGCCTCTTCTCGCATGACAGCATATTTGCGGCGCATCGTTCAATCAGCCCCCGCAAGCTCACCTTTGCAGCCACAACCTCTAAAGGAAGGCGCGAACATTCAATACTATGCAAACAAGCCTACACCCGACGACAAAACCCAACCCAGACTTGCACCAATGTTTCACTATGGTAAGCATCAAGAAAGGGAAAAGAACTGTTGGCTTCGGCGGTAAATTTTTCGGCCGTGATCAAGCTACCGGCACGAAGGTCTTCGATCAGAGCTGACAAAGAGTGAAGGCTTAGTTTTGCCATCCGTTCAGAGGCACATAGAGCATAGGGGCCGGGCGGCATGATGATGAGAGATTCCAGCGTGGTAAGAACTGGCAAAGCTGTTAAGATTTATAAACAATCAGCGAGACTTGCAAGCAAAGAGCAGATGGAACAACGTCGAAACTTTACTTACCCACAGTCATGCAAGAATAGTCCAAAAGATCCCCAGGCCCGTCAAGAATCTCAACTTCGTCATCGGCTTCCAGAACTGCAGAAGACATCAGTATCGTTATATGAAATAATAATAATGCCATGAGAAGAAGGCAACTAAAACTAACCTTGCCCGGAAGATAGGACGATGCGTTGAGGGGATATTGCCTGAAGAGCAGCCATCTCTAGCAGACGCTGAAAAGATTTCCTAGGGGACAGGTCCACGATGGACACCGCCAATCCTCGTAGCTCAGAAAAGACAGAAAGGTTCAGATAATGGAGAGATTATTAAAATAAAATATAGAAGGCTGCCTTCGATTCTCCTCTCGCTCTGAACTGGAGGGATAGCAGCTTCGGCGGCCTCCTCCATACCCCCAGGCACATCATCGGGGACATGGGCCTGTATAACAACTTCCAATTGAGGAGCAGTGGCCACCGCTGCAGGCTCCAATGAAAGGATGGTGGCCTCGACTACATGTCCCATAGTCTTCGGGCCGTCCCCAGAAAAATCCATTGAATCCGCGGCCAATGAAGATGCCTCTTCCGAGAGAGCAAGCACCGGGGGAACGGAAATCACCAATGGGAGCTCCGTGGCAGGAAGAACAGCTGTATCGACCCCCTCCACACTTACTAGTGTCTCATCGAGGATATTTACAGCGTCCGTAGTCAAGGCGCGACTCGAACTCAGATCCTCTGCCATTGCCGAAGTCCCTGCAAAGTTTTCACGAAGATAAGGAGATATATATATATATATATATATATATATATATAAAGCAGTGCAAAATACTACAAAAAGATTTATAAGTATACCAATGCGCAGAGGAGCTTCTAGTATGGCTTTTTCAAGCCGACGTTCCTTCCTGAGGAGGTATGCTTGCCGGGGTTCGAGGGTAGACTCGTGGCCACCAGTTCACAACGACAGCGCATCTTCGGCATCGGCCGAGATAGGCTGCTTAAGAGCTATCTCTCCTCCCTCTTCCAAAAGACCTATAAATATCTGCCGTATCGATGGAGGATCTTCGTAGAAGATGACGGCAGGATAAGGCCTCTTCAGGACCCTTACATTTTCAGTCTCATCCTGGGAGCGTCTTATAGCCTCAGCCAATTGTGCGGCTTCCTCGGCAGATGAACCTGGAAAAAGAAGACCACCATCCGGCTCTTGTATAGCTGGTAGTTCATCTTGAAAGATAGGCTCGGATTCCACTAAAAAGTCGAGCAGATTGGTGACCATCATCCTTCGCCTCTTTGACCCAGAAACAACACCAGAAGACGATCGCTTCTTTCCCCTCGGTGCTTTGGTGCGACGTTGACCCACTTCGCCTTCAGTATCCTCTCTCGGCGGTGCTACCGATGACGACACTGCCATTGCTGACGCCGCAGCTGAGGAAACTGCTACTGGCGCCTTATCAGAGGCCCTTGCCTGAGCTCTAGTGCACATCGGCATCCCAACTGTCGGGGTCAAGTCCACATTCGCCGCCTCAGGAATAAGTATGGTACCAGTATCCCTCAAGGGAGGGAGAACCATTGTCCGTGGTCGCGGCGGGACTCCCGTAGCCTGGAGCGGGGCGGGAGCTTTAAGCCCAAAAAGTATCCTCCTCTCTTCAGCAATGATTGGACTAACCTGGTGGCAATACCAACCCGTGAAAGCCCCCACGCACCTCGGAATGTAGTCGGCCCCGGGGATCATGAAATGAGAACCGGTGTTTAGCCTCATGAAATGGTGGGTGGCGTCACGAACAGTTTCCAAAGAAGGGCTGGGCTCCACTGTGAATGCCTCGAAGGGGACACCCTGGTCATATCCCAGTTACCGGGCAAAGCGGTGTGGATTGTACCGCATGAAAAGAGCCGCATCGTTTTGATGGAACACCGGATAGCCGGGTCTAATCGAGTACAAGTGCATGGCTTCCCTGGGTTTCAAAGACAGTGCTCCCTCTTTCGATAAGTCAAACAGTTGCTGGACAGGTCTCGAGAGAGCAGAGAGGACTCGATCGTTAAATACCATCCCGCCTTCGTTGGCATACGGATTGAGCAGCACTCGAAGAGCCCCTAATTGAGTCGGGTCAAGAGCAGAAGCGTCCACCAACCTCATGAGCCGCGGAAAGGTATAGGCATCATAAAAGCTGGGTCTCTAATGCGCGGCAAATGCCCCTTGCACGTGCATCTCAATCCATGACGTAAAGTAATGAAGTGAGAAACTCACTACGTTCATGCCTGGGGTTGAGGTATTAGCTGCAGTACTTAGCCCATGGTACAGATGCGACAGCCCTGCAATGCCCACGGCTAGTCGCGTCCCTTCGGCAATGCGATGAGCAGGGTAAATGACCGAGGCTCTCATGAATCGACGGTGCGTTGGAACGACAAACCAGCTGAGCCATACGCTGATAAAGCCGATGAAGAAAGTTTCTTCATCCATGCCAGGAGCTGCGATCGACTCGAAAGGTACAGCTGACAAGACTGGAATGTAGAATTGGGGAAAATCCTCTTCTCTAGCCGTGTTCATATCAGATTTTTGCATTTTCATACCGCCCAATTTTTATCACATTGCATATCGGTAGATACTCTTGAGCCGTGTTTGCTAGTCAATTGCAGGATACAGGTTCCCGGTTCTCAAACGGAGAAATTCATGGAAAACACGACAAAATCCGGTTCCTGCCAACCACAGATAAAAACACGGTCTCCGCTCTTCATCCGTATGTTGCCAGTTACCAGTTTAGGGAGACAAAGTGTCAAGTCAACATCACTCTCATGCACAAGGCTCAATGGTAGCACAAAATCCAAAGAGATCTACGCGGAGCTCGAGGCAATCAAACACAAAAAAATGTCCACCCTTGCTCAATAGAAATTCTGGAAGAACTGGAAAAGAATTATCAGAAAATACACACACCAGACAAGAGGGGACAGGAGATCAGGAAAAACCACAGAAGCCCACACCCTACACCCTCAGTAGGGGCGCGGATCCGCGGCCATAGGGGGCTATAGGCGGCGGATCCGCGGCCGTACAGTCAGGTCAGAGCATGGGCTTTTGGGGGCAGTTTGGTCATTGCATCAAGGTTCTGTTGGGTGCCCTAGGGTTTCATTGCTTGGCCTATAAATAGTCCAGAATTTTGTGAAGGAAGGGTCCAATTTTGTATTCTCATTTTTTGCCTAGTTTTAGTCTTGTTCTTCTTCCTCTTCTCACCTCTTCTCCATTAAACTTGTAAGTGAGCTTTGAGTGAAGAGTGATGAATAAAGAAGACCATTTTATTATCATGCTTGTCTTACTTTTGTTATAATTGTTGTAACTTTAAATTTGTTAAGTAGTTGTTGTTATTTCCTTGTTGTTTCTTTCTTCTTTCTTTTTCTTTATCCTTACATATGACAATGATACTTACGCTTGATCCTCGCCAAGGTGAGGTCGCAAATAGTTAGTCGTATTCTTCTAGTCTCCTTCTTTCTATCTTCCTCTTTTGTTTGTTTTATTTTTCCGTATTATGAAGTGTGAGTAGTTCTATACTTGTTAGGGTAGGATAAGGGAAGTTTGAGAGAAGGAAATCTCTCTCACTCTTTCCTTGCCCAACAACTTAAATCAACTCCCGTTAATTGAACCACAATCCGCTCCTTACGGCACCCTATCCTACATGATAGCGGTGATTCCGTAGTGAGACCGGTTGTGGTTGAATTAACCGGAGGTTATGGATAAGAGCCAAGAACGGACGGACAAGCACCAAAAGGAAGGACTATGCGTTGGAAAGCCTAGCTTATACTCGCAAGTTCCTTCCTAGTCGTGCTAATCCCCGTTGTTGCCGATTACCGTAACACCGATATTAAGTGGGGCAACGAAAGATGTGGAGACTCCTAACTCAAACTAACCTAATCCTAACCCTAACAAGCTCTCTTTAAATATCAACTCAACACTTAGATAATCCAACAAAATCTGAAAACCGGACTTAACTCGTTAAAACACTTTGAAAAAGACTCCCATCTCCCTGCGGACGACCCGTACTCAACCGGCTAGCTACAAGCGAAACCGTCTTGATTGCGGTATTTTAAACTAAACTTGAACACGCTCATATCCTATCAATCAAATGGCGCCGTTGCCGGGGAGACGGTAGTTTGTTTCTTTGTGAAATTTCGGGTTAATTTGTAAGTATAAAAAAAAAAAAATACATACTTTGTAAAAAAAAAAAACCATCTTGTTATTTTTGATTAGTTTTTGTGCAAGTGCGCAGGAAAATACGAAGTTCAAGATCGGCGCCAAAGACGTCGGATAATACGGAGTTCAAGTACAGTGCCAAAGACGCGGGAAGATAGACCCACATTTTCGCGGCTACACCGCGACGGACAAAAACGAAGCATCCGGTCTACGGCAAAAATCTTTGTAAGTCCCTCTGCCTCTCTCCACTCCTCTGAACTCCAATAAACTGTGTTTTCTGCAGCCTTCTTTGCGCAAATTCTTCTCCCCCTCCAATAAACTGTTCTTGTGCAGGATTCTTTGCGCCGCAAATAAAAATTGTTTGCAGTTGATTTGTTACTGTTTTGCATTCTTTAATACGGACTTAAGGGGCTTGAAACCAATCCAGATTGGGTGGGGATTTCATCACCCTTCCCAGGACCCCAAAAATCACTAAAGCATATGCATTGTCCATTGTAAATTAAAAAATACTAGACTTCAGCCCTAAGGACTTCGCGCTCATTAGGAGAAGATAAACCATGTTTAGAACCTCGCTTAACCGTACATTGTTTACGGGGTGTCTAGGAAAGTGTTAAAGGCGCAACCGCCGAAAGAGAAAGGGTTATTTAATTAAGGAACTTCGCGAAAGCGTTGGACAACCTCCCCTTATCTCTGCACTTACCTGGTCCCGTGATCGGTGTATTTTTAAGCCTGTTTCTCGACACTGTTTAACTTCGAAAATCAAGTTCAGGAGCAGGTCTAGTAGACCTAGGCGACCGTAGATCTAGGTGTGATTGTGCATATCTTGTTTGTGATTGCTTAAGCCGTATTTCCGTACATACTTCTGTAAAAATCTTTCTAAAAAAAAAAAAATCAAAAACTTTTATAAAAACTTGCCCTTTTGTCGCCAAATCCATTTTCACCCAACACCCATCGCCTTTCTCCATTGACGTTTTCTTACCCTCACCTTCTCCGCTTTGACTATACTAAACTCGTTTAGTGTATGTCCGCTTGGACTCGGGACACTAGCGCCCGTCTAGTCCGCGTTACGTTAGTCGCAACCGACTACGCGATCGACTCAGAAGTCGATACTCCGTCCACTCCTCTTTCACCCCTTCCTTTGCCGGCCAACTCCGACGTTGACCGGAATTCTGTTCATACATCTTCACCTTCACCTTCACCTTCACCAACCTCTTCTTCCGCGATGTCGGGATTTAATCCGAACATCTCTTTGACCACCGCTGGAATGGCTCCACCTCCTACGGAGACCAATCTTCCACCACCTCCGCCTGTTGTAGCGCCGCAGCGAATTGCGCTCCAGGATCGTTTCTACCCCACCCGTTCTGCACTTCCCACCTGCCTTTCTCTTCCTCCGGCCAATGGGGACAACTTTGAAATTAAACCCCATTTCATCAACATGCTTCCACGTTTTCATGGGCTCGAAACTGAAGATGCCTATATCTTCATCAATAAATTTCAAAATGTCTGTGCCATGATGAAAACAACCCAGCTGTCGGACGATGCTATACGTCTACGGGTCATTCCGTTCACTCTATGCGATCTCGCTGAAAAATGGCTGTATAGCACCGCTTCCCACTCGATCACCAGCTGGGACGAATTTGTTAAAGCATTTCTGAAAAAATTCTATCCAAATCATAAGACCGCAAGAATTCGAAATGAAATCAACCAATTCTCCCAGCTTCCTTCTGAACCCTTCTGGAAGTGCTTTGACCGGTACAAAGACCTTCTTGTTCAGTGTCCTCACCACGGTATAGAGAAATGGCAACTCTGCCAAACCTTATACGAGGGACTGAACCCAGCAACGAAGCAGTTGCTGGAAACCATCTGTCAGGGCCACTTCCTATCAAAATCTGACGATGAAGCGTGGCAGTTCTTTGACGATCTTGCGGAGCAAACGCTACAGTGGGAGAGCACCAGACCGACTTCTTCTTCTTCTACCTCCACTTCTACCGGTCAATCTAGGGTAGAAATCCACCAACTCGATGTCTCTATTGCGATGAAAGCTGAAATGGCTGCAATTACACGAAAGCTTGAAGCGATAGAGAGCAAATTTTCTGCTCCTACTCCTGCCCCTGTTCTCCCCCTTCGTACCATCTGCGCTTGTTGTTCCGATCCTTCCCACTTGACCGAAGAGTGTCCTTACAATCCACCATCGCAAGGACAGGATTAGGTTAATGCATTCCAGCAAAGACCGAGGAATGATCCATACTCTTCCACCTACAATCCCGGTTGGAGGAACCACCCCAATTTCGCCTGGAATCAGAATCAGAATCAATTCCAGGGCAACAATTTCCAAAGGGCCCCTCCACCGCAACAACAAGCGCAACAACAAACTCAGTATCAGCAGCCCTTCCAACCCCAACCTTACCAAAACCAGACGAACAATTTTGCACCAAACAATTCTTTTCCACCAAATAACAACTTTGTTCCGTCAAACACTGATAAGGTTTCCTCGCTCGAGCGAAGTCTGGAGGCGTTTGTTAAACAATCGACTCAATCCACCGCCAACATCCAGTCTTCGATCCAATCTTTAGTGCAACACACCGCCGCACACGGGCAGAGCATCAAAACCATCGAGGCCCAGATTGCACAGCTGAACACGGCCTTGAGCGAGCGAGAGAAGGGGAAGCTTCCATCCCAGCCACTGCCGAATCCCGGTCACCCACATAATGCACATGTTGCACTTGAACAACAAAACCATAATGTGAGTGCCGTGACTACCCTGAGATCAGGAAGGCTGCTGCAAAACAACATTGGCAAGCGAACCATCGATGACACCCCGGCCGCCGCTTCTTCTTCTTCTCCTTCTTCTTCTTCGTCTTCCGAGCCTATTCTCCGTTCTTCACAAGGCTCCCCTTCCTCTTCTTCTGCTCTGAACGGACCAACTTCTCACTCCACGAAAACACCTATTCCGGGATCCGTTCCAACTCCAAAATCTCCTCCTCCAGCATTAGACTCAACCAATTTTCAAAATGTTCCATTTCCAAACCGGTTTAGGTCTAATAAACAAAATCCTCAAATGGAGAAGATTTTGGGGTTATTCAAGCAAGTTAACATTAACATTCCTCTTTTAGATGCTGTCCAACAAGTCCCGTCCTACGCGAAAATCTTAAAGGACTTGTGCACGAAAAAGAGGAAGTCTCAGGTACCCAAGAATGTTTTCTTGGCTAGTGCTGTGAGTGATGCCCTTACCCAATCTTTACCACAAAAACGGAAGGACCCTGGCTGTCCTACGATTTCAATTACCATTGGGGATAAGAACATCAACCGCGCACTATTAGATCTTGGTGCCAGTGTTAACTTGCTTCCGTATTCAGTATACGAGCAATTAGGCGTCGGAGAGTTGAAACCCATACACTGCACTCTCCAAATGGCCGACCGATCGATCACCCACCCTAGGGGTGAGCTAGAGGATGTGTTGATAAGAGTCGGGGACTTCATATTCCCCGTTGACTTCATTGTATTAGATACACAGCCTGTAGCTAACCCCCGGAATCAAATTCCGGTGATACTCGGTCGACCATTTCTCGCAACCTCAAATGCTGTGATCAATTGTCGCAATGGTTCGATGAACCTCTCTTTTGGAAACATGACGATTGAACTCAACATTTTTAGGTTAGGGAATCAGCCCGCCGAACCTAATGCTCATATACTGGATGTCTGCTCGATCCAGGAGATCACACCAGAAGAGTGTGAATTCGAGGAGTTTCTGTTTGACCACGATCATCTTGACGCCACTAGTGCGTTTCTCTTCGAATCTGCTGCTGTTTCTGCGCCCGATAACGAATACGAGTGTTTCACGTTCTCGAACGATCTTAGCCACGCACAACCCGAGTTCGAATCTTTCGACTTTCCGGATGAGTTACCTGAACCATCCGACTCGGTTGCCTACACTCGTTTTGAACCTTTGCTGGAATCCTTTGAGTTCGAGACCTTTGCACCAGTCTTGCCTTCCATCATTTCACCTCCAACGCTCAAACTCAAGCCGTTGCCGTCTCACCTTAAGTATGCTTACTTAGGTGAGAACGAGACCCTCCCTGTCATCATTTCGGCTTCTCTAGCTCCCGAGCAAGAGAAAGCCCTTCTCGCAGTCTTGCACAGCAACAGGCAAGCTTTTGGCTGGTCCATGGCGGACATCAAGGGGATTAGTCCCCTGATCGTTGAGCATCACATTCATCTGATGGATGATGCCAAACCAGCCCGGGATCCACAAAGACGTCTTAATCCAGTCATGAAGGAGGCTGTGAAGAAGGAGATCGTCAAATGTCTAGATAGTGGTATCATTTACCCTATCTCTGATAGCCAGTGGGTTAGCCCCATTCATGTTGTCCCCAAGAAGTCGGGCATCACGGTCATAACCAACGAGGCAAATGAGTTAATCCCTACTCGCACCCAAACTGGGTGGCGAGTTTGCATTGATTACAGAAAACTCAACGCCGCTACGCGGAAAGAACACTTTCCGCTATCTTTCATTGACCAGATGCTGGAACGATTGGCCGGACATGAGTACTATTGTTTTCTTGATGGCTACTCTGGCTATAATCAAATTCCCATCGCCGAAAAAGACCAGGACAAGACCACTTTCACTTGTCCTTTCGGCACGTTTGCATATCGACGCATGCCCTTTGGGTTATGCAATGCGCCCGCTACTTTCCAGCGGTGTATGATGGGAATTTTCTCAGACATGGTGGAGAAATTTTTGGAGATTTTCATGGATGACTTCTCTATCTTCGGCGACTCCTTTGACGAGTGTTTGCTGCATCTTGACGCTGTCCTTACCCGATGTAAGGAAAAGAATCTCACTTTAAACTGGGAGAAATGCCACTTCATGGTGCGCGAAGGTATTGTCTTAGGACATATCATCTCGCAAAATGGCATAGAGGTTGACAGAGCAAAGATTGAGGTCATTTCCAATCTGCCTCCTCCCCGATGCGTCAGAGATATCCGAGCCTTCCTTGGCCATGCCGGTTTCTATAGACGGTTTATCAAGGACTTTAGCAAGATTGCTAGGCCCTTGACGCTTTTGCTGGCCAAGGACACGCCTTTTAACTTCGACTCGAACTGTGTGACTGCATTCGAGTCACTGAAACGCTCACTCACTTCTGCTCCCGTTCTCTCTTCTCCTGACTGGACGCACCCATTCGAGATCATGTGCGATGCATCCGACTTTGCCATCGGTGCTGTCCTTGGACAGCACATCAACAAGATGCCGCATGTAATCTATTACGCGAGCCGGACCCTGAACGACGCCCAACTGAACTATACAACAACTGAGAAGGAATTCTTAGCTGTTGTATTTGCTTTAGAAAAGTTCAGGCCCTACCTCATCGGCTCTCCAGTCATTGTCTATACGGACCATTCAGCTCTGCGCCATCTTTTTGCGAAGAAAGATGCCAAGTCTCGGTTAATACGTTGGATCCTCTTGCTTCAAGAGTTTGACCTTGTCATTAAGGACAAACGAGGATGTGAAAACGTGGTTGCCGACCATCTCTCGCGACTTCCTTCTTCGCCTTCGCTTCCAATTCCGATAAACGACGTTTTTCCGGACGAACAACTCTTGACAGTATCGTGCGAACCCTGGTTCGCAGATATTGTGAACTATTTGGCCACGGGATTGCTACCGACCGAATGGTCGAGTCAGGACAGACTTCGCTTCTTATCCCAAGTAAAACACTTTTACTGGGACGAACCCTACTTGTTCAAGTACTGTCCCGACCAAATCATTCGTCGGTGTGTCCCTAATGAGGAATTCAAGAGTGTGCTGTCATTTTGCCACGATCAAGCGTGTGGCGGGCACTTTGGGCCCAGAAAGACAGCTGAGAAGATCTTGCAATGTGGTTTCTACTGGCCACAACTTTTCAAAGACGCTCACGAATATTGCAAGACTTGCTCCCGGTGCCAACACATGGGCCGGATATCCCGGAGAAACGAGATGCCGCTCCAACCGATCTTGGTTGTGGAGATTTTCGATGTGTGGGGGATAGACTTCATGGGGCCGTTTCCCAGCTCTTTTGGGAACTTGTACATACTTCTAGCTGTTGATTACGTCTCTAAATGGGTCGAGGCTGTGCCCAGCCGGACTAACGACAACAAGGTTGTCGTTAAGTTCCTTAAAGAAAACATTTTCTCCCGGTTTGGGCACCCCCGAGCGATCATTAGCGACAATGGAAGTCATTTCTGCAATAGGACTTTCGAGGCCTTGATGCGGAAGTACTCCATTAATCATAAGCTTTCTACGCCCTACCACCCCCAAACCTGCGGGCAGGCCGAAGTTTCAAATCGGCAAATCAAGCAGATATTGGAGAAGACGGTTTCCAAGGACCGTAAGGATTGGTCTCTGAAACTCACTGATGCCCTTTGGGCATTTAGAACTGCTTATAAGACCGACCTTGGCATGTCTCCCTATCGGCTTGTGTACGGAAAGGCCTGCCACCTTCCTGTCGAAATCGAGCATCGCGCATTTTGGGCGATTAAGGAGCGGAATCTGTCTCTTGAGGACGCGGGCAGCCATCGGAAGCTGCAGCTGAACGAACTGAACGAGCTTAGGGATGAGGCGTACGACAACGCGGTTGTCGTTAAGAATCGAACGAAGGTGTTTCATGATAAACACCTTTTGCGCAAAACCTTCGTACCTGGTCAGCAGGTACTTCTTTACGACACCCGACTTCACTTCCATCCTGGAAAGCTCCGATCTCGCTGGAAAGGGCCATATTTTGTGCGGAATGTGTATCCGCAGTGCGCTCTGGATTTGGAAAATCCAAAGGACGGTTCACTCTTCAAGGTAAACGGACACCGATGCAAACCGTACCTTAGCGCCGAACCAACAGAGGAGCTCCTGTTCTTACAGGAGCCGGTTTACCCTGAATGATCTTCCTCTGCCTACCTCCAAACTTCGGTTATCCAGCCAAGAACAGTGGACACTGTTCCAAATAAGTTTGGGGGTATGTACAAACCATTTTGTTTATATTTGTGTATATTCTTTTTCTTTTCTTTAAAATCAAAAACAAATAAAAATTTGTGTATCACTAACCGACAATTTTGAACCTTCCAACTGCTCTCTTCATGCTACGACAGTGAGGACACTGTCCAGTTTAAGTTTGGGGGTACGCTCGGTACGCATTTCTTACCTTCGCATTCATATGTATATTTTGCATCTGCATATTAATATCCATAAAATCCATAAAAATTTGAAAATTTTCTAAAAATATAAAAACTTTTTTGTCAAGTTAGCTTGTGGAAGAACTCTGATTCAACATTCGACGGTTTTTGTTTGAAAAAATAGGAATAACTAGATCTTATGTTTGGATTTTGAAAACCTGAAAGATAACTCTCCTTTGAAGTTAACTATAACTGATATACGTCTTTACATCACACTACACGTGTCGTAAGATTTTGGGAATTAGATGACAAGTCTTTCATGTTTTAACTTTTAAACAGATAAATAATTTTCTGAGGATCAAATAGGTTTGTTCTGAAATAAGTAATGTCAAGAATAGTTTATGAAGTAAAGCAAATATGAAGGAATGTTATTGATGCCGTAATTGGAGCTAAGTCTGAAAAATAACCCATCTAAAACTTGATTGGAACGATTACACACCAAACCCACTAGACACGTCTTTTATCCAAAAAAAAATATTTGAACTGCCGGTTATACCTCCGTTCGTATTAAATCATCTGATTTTCACGATAAAACTGTCTTTTGTTTTTGGACCTAGGTAACTTGAGTAATTAAGTCCGCTGGGGTGTTTCTACACCTAATGCCCTAAAACCAACTGGTTTGGGTGCATTGGCCCAAAGCTCGCTAAGAAGCCTAGAAAGTCCAGTTTTAAAACAAAGTCAAGCAAGTGTTCTCTCCGAGTTAAAATTCCTAACGGTTCTTTGTGTGAGAATAATCTTGATAAAAGACAGGCTTTTATAAAAATTTTAACGGAGATATGAAGGTTTTACTCTTTGATAAAAGACTATTGCACGTTCACAGAGGTGTGTATGAAATGAAAACAAGAAAAAGGTGGAGTGAAAAATACGACTTAGTTTCCTGTTAAGGAAGATAGAAATTCTGAAGTTGAAACCTTGCTGGAAAACGAAACTTGAAAAATGCTTAACTCATTATGAAACTTATGTGATCCTTTTAAAATTGTTATCTGGGCTTTATTGTGCGACATGATGACTTTAATCGATCCTTCTGGAACTTAACGACACTATTTGCACTGCACGTAAAGACATATAAAATCTGTAGTTAAATAAGAAGTGAGGTGTGAAAATTAAAGGTTCGATGATCTAGACTTAGGATTATAGAATTGCTATTTTCAAAAAAAAAAAACAACTTTAGGGTTTGAAGCTTAGTTATTTTACAAAACCAACTTGACCGGATTTTGTGGGTAGTATCCGCTGAAAACCCTCAGGAGACAACACTCCTCCTACTAGGGACACCTAGAGGTTAAACGGCTTGTTGCACATGCTCAGTGCAATCGCGTTCCCTGCGAAAGTGAGGTTAGGAAATTTTTTGTGAATAAATGGGCTTTGCTCGGGACGAGCAAATGATAAGTTTGGGGGTATTTGTTCATATCAGATTTTTGCATTTTCATACCGCCCAATTTTTATCACATTGCATATCGGTAGATACTCTTGAGCCGTGTTTGCTAGTCAATTGCAGGATACAGGTTCCCGGTTCTCAAACGGAGAAATTCATGGAAAACACGACAAAATCCGGTTCCTGCCAACCACAGATAAAAACACGGTCTCCGCTCTTCATCCGTATGTTGCCAGTTACCAGTTTAGGGAGACAAAGTGTCAAGTCAACATCACTCTCATGCACAAGGCTCAATGGTAGCACAAAATCCAAAGAGATCTACGCGGAGCTCGAGGCAATCAAACACAAAAAAATGTCCACCCTTGCTCAATAGAAATTCTGGAAGAACTGGAAAAGAATTATCAGAAAATACACACACCAGACAAGAGGGGACAGGAGATCAGGAAAAACCACAGAAGCCCACACCCTACACCCTCAGTAGGGGCGCGGATCCACGGCCATAGGGGGCTATAGGCGGCGGATCCGCGGCCGTACAGTCAGGTCAGAGCATGGGCTTTTGGGGGCAGTTTGGTCATTGCATCAGGGTTCTGTTGGGTGCCCTAGGGTTTCATTGCTTGGCCTATAAATAGTCCAGAATTTTGTGAAGGAAGGGTCCAATTTTGTATTCTCATTTTTTGCCTAGTTTTAGTCTTGTTCTTCTTCCTCTTCTCACCTCTTCTCCATTAAACTTGTAAGTGAGCTTTGAGTGAAGAGTGATGAATAAAGAAGACCATTTTATTATCATGCTTGTCTTACTTTTGTTATAATTGTTGTAACTTTAAATTTGTTAAGTAGTTGTTGTTATTTCCTTGTTGTTTCTTTCTTCTTTCTTTTTCTTTATCCTTACATATGACAATGATACTTACGCTTGATCCTCGCCAAGGTGAGGTCGCAAATAGTTAGTCGTATTCTTCTAGTCTCCTTCTTTCTATCTTCCTCTTTTGTTTGTTTTATTTTTCCGTATTATGAAGTGTGAGTAGTTCTATACTTGTTAGGGTAGGATAAGGGAAGTTTGAGAGAAGGAAATCTCTCTCACTCTTTCCTTGCCCAACAACTTAAATCAACTCCCGTTAATTGAACCACAATCCGCTCCTTACGGCACCCTATCCTACATGATAGCGGTGATTCCGTAGTGAGACCGGTTGTGGTTGAATTAACCGGAGGTTATGGATAAGAGCCAAGAACGGACGGACAAGCACCAAAAGGAAGGACTATGCGTTGGAAAGCCTAGCTTATACTCGCAAGTTCCTTCCTAGTCGTGCTAATCCCCGTTGTTGCCGATTACCGTAACACCGATATTAAGTGGGGCAACGAAAGATGTGGAGACTCCTAACTCAAACTAACCTAATCCTAACCCTAACAAGCTCTCTTTAAATATCAACTCAACACTTAGATAATCCAACAAAATCTGAAAACCGGACTTAACTCGTTAAAACACTTTGAAAAAGACTCCCATCTCCCTGCGGACGACCCGTACTCAACCGGCTAGCTACAAGCGAAACCGTCTTGATTGCGGTATTTTAAACTAAACTTGAACACGCTCATATCCTATCAATCAAGCCGGTAGCCTATTTAAACCAAACCCGAAGAGGTCGTTGATATTCACGAACTTCAGAGCCACCTTTGATAGAACTCTCCACGAAGGAAGCAAGCGATAAAGCTTTTAAAAGTGACACCTTGTTCTTCTGACTCCGTGAACAGCTTCTCAAAAATCCCCAGCGTCTTGATTAGACTCGGGTACTTATGGCGGACGGCATTTTCAGTCAACAAGCCGTCAAGCATATCGGACATAGTCTCGAAGGCATACCCGTCAGAGGGCAACAATTCTTCGTAAGGCGCTCCCCTGATCGGTAAACCCGAGATCTCGCGAAACTCTTCTAAAGAGATCGAAACTTCGTGGTCCCCTAACAAGAAAGTATTGGTGGGAAGATTCCACTGATTTAGGAAAGATTTGACCCACCATACATGGGAAGATTGATAATGGAAAAGGGATGCATACACCGCCTGGTAAAGCCCGACCCTCTGCGGTCGCGCACGATGAGCGGACAAGATGTAACGAGCCCAGATAAGGTAGCACGTGGGATGGCGAGGGGTAAGCCTTGTCCCCAAGGCTGGGCTTCACCTTGGCAGATACGACGCCCCAAGATGTCTATGGCTGGCACAGACTGATTTGGTATCCCAATTGTCGACGGTTCGAGCCGGCCGGTAGGGGTCCAATTTGCCACTTCTACAGCAAAAGCAGTCCGCGGACGGTCCATCGGCAAGAATGGGCGGATAGGCTCTGTTGGTACCTCGCAAAGAAAGCTTCGACGATCGCAGATGATATGACCGTACCAGGTCCCCCATAAAAGTAAATTGGTGCAATCAGGGTCATGAGCCCTGATCATCGCCATCACTTCTTCATCCGACGGTGATTGAGGAAAAGCCGCCTCCGAGCGAGTAAAGGGAAAGTATAGAAGAGAAACCATTGTTCCTGAAATAAAGGAAGGGGAAACTGTTAATGAAGCATACACGTGTATAAATATATATATATATATATATATATATGTAAGAAGACAGTGAAAAAAAGCGACAAACAACTTATTTTATGGGACCATTGGTTACAAAACACATGAGCCCCACAAAATCAATATGGCGGCTCACTAATAATGAGGCTGGGCAATCATCATGAGAACAAAAGGAAGATTCTCAATAAATTCAAATGACTCTACACATTCCCCCAAGGAGAAAACCCATTACAGGAATTCTGTGCAAATCGAGAAGGATCTCTGCAAGAACAACTCAGGGTGAAAAATCCCAAGAAGTCTTATTTTAAGAACTAAGTTCTTTAGAGGAATTAAATTCCATTTGAACAGAGGAATTAAATTCCCAGAAAACTTTTTCAGAGCTAAGCTCTTTGAAATGGAATTAAATTCCAGAGGGAGGACAAGTATCATCATCAATCCCCTAAGATCAGAGAAACCTTATGCAAAAGGGGTTTATTATTTAAAGATTGAACATTCTTAAAGAACTTGGAAAGATGGGTTTTTGTTAAAGGGAGAAACCCTTGGTGTGGATTTAAAATCCAAAGAAAATTTCTACAAGAAGTTCCTCGGCCGTTCAAGATCCTTACCTGAAAAGGGGAATCTTTTGTTGACAGAGTTAAACTCTGAAAAATTTTAGAACAGAGAACTGAGCACTGAGAAGGAGAATTAAATTCTCAAGGCAAGAACAAGGAAGGAGATGAAAGAGTGGAGGCGCTTTTAAAGAGACCCCTGCATTTATAGGATGTGATGGGAAACGGTTCATCTACCCCTTTCCCTAGGCAGATCCAACGGCCACAAAAGTTACAGCGTTGCACTTACGTGCAAACACGTGAGAACAACGTCATGGGGGCATTTGTTCCCTCATAAAATATAAGGAAAAACCCGAATGGGGCATCACGTGCGCACACGTGATCGGGGGTCACGTGTCAACACGTGATGGCTTCCTGAGGGCTCTGAAATGATAAGAATTGAATCTTAATCAAATGGGTCATGTGCCCACGCGTGATGGGCCTTTAAACCCACTGAAAAGTAAAATAAAACAATAAGGAAAAACCCCAATGGGGCATCACGTGCCCACACGTAACCAAGGGTCACGTGCTGACACGTGATAATTCCTGAGTTCTTTAAAATAACAGAATTAAATTCTGGTTAAATGCTTAATCCATGGGTCACGTGCCACCACGTGATAGGGTCTTAAAAACTCTCTGAGATAAAGGAAAGAAAACCCTAAATGGGGCATCACGTGCCCACACGTAACAGGGGGTCACGTGCCAACACGAGATGGGTTCCTAAAGATCTCTGAACTAATAGAATGGTCAATCAATGGGGTCACGTGCTAACACGTGATCGGCTCTTAAACCTTCTGAACTAATAGATTTAAATTCTAATTAAGGGAAATCAAAAACCCTAATTGGAAAAATATTTCCCTAGATCTTTCCAAACAGATTGCGCTCTGTAAAGCGGAGCACCGTTGGATTAAAAATCCAATGGTGATTAAAAATCACCAATTAATAGAAAGATTCTATACAGGGAAAGATTTCCCTGAAATTTGCCAGGAATAACAGATAAAATATCTTTTGGATTAAAAATCCAATGGTGAATAAAATTCACTGAGTGATCTAAAAGATCATGTTGGTTACAAAATCAATTAAAATCTTTCAATGAAAGATTGAATAAACAAACTGATTCTTTTCTTTCTCCTATAAATAGGAGCCAAGAAGAGAAGAGAAAGAAAAGGAGACAACAACAGAGAAAAAAAGAAGAGAATTTAATTCTCCAGAGAGAAAAGAAGATTTCCTCAGAAAAGAAAGAAACCCTAGGTGAGAAAGGGAAAGAGATCATAAGCTCTATAAAACAAAAGGAGAATTTAATTCTCAACTAAGAGTTTAACTCTTCTAAATAAGAACTTAGTTCTTCTTTTGGTTGAAGATCTGCAGAAGCAGATCTCCCCATAAGTTGAGAATTTAATTCTTATCGGGGAGATTCTACCATGCAGATCCAAAACATAGAGGGAGAATTGAGTTTAAAGAATTTAATTCTTCCAAAATACATAGGAATTTAATTTCTCTAAATAAAATTAGGATTTAACCCTACAAAAGAATTTAATTCTTAAACAAGAGACTTAGACTTTTCATGCACGTAAAAAGATCGGTACCCAACCTGATCACGTGTGTCCACGTGACTCCCCTCCTCAGTGATCAAAAGAGAATGAATGTAATTGGGTCACGTGTTCCCACGTGACCCTTGAACAAACTCCTCAAAATAAGAAGGGAAGAGCAGATTTTGGGCGTCTCACGTGTTCCTACGTGACCCCTAGCAATTATCGAACAAAAGAGAATTCTACCCAAGGGCAATGCCCACCTAAAAGATGCCTCACATGCTCCCACGTGACCCCTGACAAACTCTATTTTAAAGATGGGGTAAAACTGAAGGATTAAATATCCAACGCATGGGCGTCGTCACGTGTCCCCACGTGACCCCTAACAAATCCTGTTAATATCCAAATCATGGCTACCCATCACGTGCCCACACGTGATGGCCATAAAGGCCAAGTGTTTAATACTTACTTGCATATTCTGAGAACAAAATAGAGGAAGTTTGGGCCCAACACTCAAGCGTCTCACATGACCCCACGTGAGCGTTTCTTTTCTAGTGTTTAACACTATTTTGGGCGCTGCATCCCTAGTGTTTAACACTATTCTGAGCACATCACGTAGGAGCACGTGATAGCTGAGTTTACTCTAGTGTTTTAACACTATATCCAAGCCAATCTTAGCTTGAACTAGCTAAGTTTTCCAGAGGCAGTACTCCTTTCTTTTGACTGAACCTCAAACACACTTTTGTCTTCCAAAATTGGTCATCTCATATGACATTCAAAATAATTCCCAGAGCCCTTTCAATTAACTTTGGTTCGAGGGTACATCTCTTCATACCTCTGATACATGTCGTTGTAATTCTTCAACGTCTTCAGAGAGGTGGTGGGTCCCGATGACCAATAACTATTTGGTGCATTCCCAAACCCATGTTTGCATCTGAACTTGGACCGCAATGTCCCTAAACTAAACAACAGAGCCCAAATTCTCTTTTGTTAGGCCTAAATGATCCTGTTAAGTAGATCTTAGTCTAAAATTAGTCTAACGTATCCTTAACAAACATTCAAGTTGATCTTAATCTCAAACGAGATTAACGATCCTTAAATCAATCCAATTACAGATCCCTCAACCAATATTGGTTTAAGAGTACATCTCTTCACTCCTTTGATATTTGTCGTTGTAATCCTTCAACGTCTTCAGAGAGGTGACGGGTCCCGACAACCAGACATTCCACGGTCTGTGGGGTCCTTAAACTCATAGACTATGATGTCCTTAACCTCGGACTGTGGGGTCTTTAAACCCATGGACTATGATGTCCTTAACCTCGGACTGTGGGGTCCTTAAACCCATGGACTATGATGTCCTTAATCTTGGACTGTGGGGTCCTTAAACCCACGGACTATGATGTCCTTAACCTTGGACCGTAATGTCCTGAAACTAATTGACCGCAATGTTCCTAAACTAAACAATAGAGCCCAAATGCTCTCTTTTTTTTATCTAAATGATCCTGTTAAGTAGATCTTAGTCTAAAATTAGACTAACGTATCCTTAACAAATGGTTAAGTTGATCTTAGTCTAAAATTAGACTAACGTATCCTTAACAAACGTTTAAGTTGATCTTAGTCTCGAATGAGACTAACGTATCCTTAAATCCAACCCCAAACCCAAATCTAAGAAGATACGGATTTGGACAAATCCACGCCCTACGGGCGACAACATAAATTAGTCTCCGTATACAATCCACGGGCAACCAAAAACAAAACAAACACACACGACACGAAGTGACCATCTGGAGAAGGAGAAAGTGGTTACCGCGATGCGGTAGCGTAATTAACTGCAGGGGCTTGCGCCTGCAGGGAAGAACGTCCCCACAATCAAAAACCCCTCACAATGAGGGGGAATCTAACGAAGTCTGCTACATCGGCCGCATCCGTCTAAACCTTCGATACATGGTGCCATAAATCAACTTGGCATCTTCGGAGAGGTGGACGGATAAATCCAAATAGCATCTGCCCCCAAAATTCAGGCAAGACGTCAGTCTTCCCGGTTTTCAGCGGAGAACAGTCATGTCATAAAGATAAAATGACCATTGCTTCGTTTACATGAAACAGAGAAAGGGTTAGTGAACTCTTGGGACTGATACATGATGATGTATATGGTCCCCTGTCTACACACGCCAGGACTGGTTCTTTGTACTTCATTATGTTCACTGATGATCTCTTAGGATTCGGATATGTGTTCCTGTTGAAACACAAGCCTGAAGCTTTTGAGAAATTCAATGAATATAAATCCAAAGTAGAAAACCAAAACGGGTATAAGTATTATGTCCTTTGATGGGATCAGGGAGGAGAATACTTGTGCATGGAATTCTTGAACTATTCTAAAAGAGAATGAGATTCTCTCTCAGCATTACTCCTCCATATGCACCACAGCACAACGATGTATCGGGACGGAGAAATCGCACCCTATTAGATATGGTGCGCTCTATGATGAGTACTGCTAAGTTTCCTGTTTTCTTTTGGGGTTATGCGCTTGAAGAAGCAGCATACCTATTGAATTGGATTCTAATCAAATCAGTGCCTACCACTCCATATGAGATATGGTATGGGAAGAGCCCATCTCTTAAGCATGTTAAGATTTGGGTTGTCTGGCCTATGTCTAAAAGCAAAATCCGGACAAGCTCGAGATAAGGTCAGTTCTGTAGAAGTTTGTTGGATATCCCAAGCATTCGCAAACGAATATCTTCTACCACACCGAGAAACAAATTGTGTTTTATTTCTCGGCATGCCACCTTTTTAGGAAAAAGAATTTTTTAAGGAAGAAATTTGTGGTCATGAGGTAGAACTGGAATTAATTCCAGCTATACAAACTACAGCTGATGATTTAGGAGAACCAGAGAATTCAATAGTTCCCAACGAATCTTAGCCTCTCCGCCAGTCTGGTAGGGTTCCTCATCCACCTGAGAGATACTTAGGTTTCTCGATGACAGTAGGAGTGAGGATTGCATCATGAGAGATGATGACCCAACTAGTATCGAACAGGCCATCAAGAGTGGGGACTCTGTAAGAATGGCTGGATGCTATGTGATCTGTGATGGAATCTATATACACCAACAAAGTATGGACTTTGGTTGCTATATCTGAAGGGTTAAATCTCCATTAGGAGAAAGTATATCTTGAGAAGATTACTTGGTGTAGATGGAAAAGTTGAGACTTTCAAAGCTGGACTTGTTGCAAAAGGTTCTCGTCATCGACCAGGCGTAGATAATGATGAAACTTTTTCTCCAGTGGCTATACTTAAGTCCATCCGGATCCTACTTGCCATTGCTACATACCATGACTACAATATCTGGTGGTTGGGTGTCATGACTGTTTTTCTGAATACTGATTTAGAAGAGAGCGTCTATAAGTACACAGCCAGAGGGCTTCATAGACAGTGGGAGCAGCAGAAATGTGTGCAAGTTGCTTTATGTGTTAAAGCAGGCATCGCGAAGTTGGAACATCTATTTTGATGTGATAGTCAAAGCGTTTAACTTCATCAAAATGGTAGATGAACCTTGTATATACAAAAGGGTAGTAGAGAGTAAGGTGGTCTTCCTCGTATTGTACGTGGACGACATACTCTTGATAGGAAATGGGTTTCTTATGCTACACCCGGTCAATCTCCTCTTATCACAAGGATTCTCGATAAAGGATCAAGGTGATACATCCTAAATCCTGGGTTTTGGATCTATGAGATAGATCTAAGTGGATGTTAGGATTCTCACTAGGTGTAGTGAGATGGTATTATTCGATCCTGAGGAGAATCATTGGATAACTTCCAGGGTGGTAAGGTCGATTGAATGTCAGTCACAGGAATTGTCTTTACCCTCAGTGAAGGGATGGTATGTTGGAAGAGTTCTAAACTAGATACTGAGGCAAACTAGACGATAAAGGCAGGATACATCGCTATCAAAGATGCTACCTAAGAGGCAGTCTGGGTGTATATTAGTTCATAAGATGAACTTCGTTCCTACCATTGTGCGACAATGGAGTTGTGGCTTTGGCCTAGGAACCCCTGGTCCCATCAGTGACCCAGACATATTCTAAGACAGTATCACCTGATCATGGAGATGGTTGATCTCCAAGAGATCGAGCTTAGGAGAGTTGACGCGAAGGATAACACGGCGGATCCACTCACAAAGGCCTTTCCTACGAGAGACTTTTATAGGACGTTGGGTATGAGATACTACAACAACTGGCCTTAGTGCAAGTGGGAGATTGTTAGTTGTATGTATGCCCTAGAGGCCATTATTGTACATGAGATGTATATTATAGTGGATGCTTGGACATATATAAGGAGGACTTTCTTGCTCGGCATGATAGTACGCTATCTGGTTGCTCTTTATCTTAACCTGTACACTTACTGTCTCTCTGTTACATATTGATAAAGCCATTAGGATGTGTACTTGACTACCAGGATTATGATGCAGATCATATAGTGGGGCCTGGGCAGTCCATGAGTTCATCTTTCAATTGTTTCTAGTCGAGGGAATATCGAGACAGGGCATCGATATTCCAGAGTAGACTAGCGTATAGCTTCTCGACCCATGTGATGGGCAATGGATGATCCCATATCCATTGGTGTTTGACATCAGAAATGGTATATGGGTGCTCAGTGGAGACTGGGTACACTGAACGGACTCGCCGAAAACTCCTAGATGGTATTATACCTCATGTCAGATAGCAGTTCTCTAGTGACACTGGTACAGGTTAGTCTGACAACCCAAGATCGTCATAAATTCTTGTGTGTCTCCCACTGTGCTTTGATTTCCACCCTACCATGGCTCTACTGAGTCGTGCAAACAGGTGGTTTTTGGGTACAGTCCCGAGTCACATGGAGGCAATGAGCGATAGGAGGGGATTCGTCTCTCCCGGTATTGGGGGTTGATGTTGCGCTATGCCCGACTGGCCATAACTGGAAATCCCTGGCCATGGTAGATGAGATTTACTGGTAAGTGTTATCAGTAGTTTCTCGACCCGTTATGAACCTTGCATCGGCATGACTTATCAAGCTATTGGGGTCTGACGTTTACCACCCCTAGGCGAGATATGTGACATATCAGACGAAGTGACCGGACTGTATGGTAGTGTTACTGATGGGATTCGTAGGAGTATGAGCAGGCTTGCTTGTTGATCTTCTGATCGCTCAATACCATGATGGCCATTACATTTAGCAGGCCTCTTGCGTCTTATGGATGTTTGATATGATCATCACCTACTGCCGGTGTATTGACGAGTCTTTAGAGTCCTACACAGAGGTTTCCTGGCTCAAGAGAAATAGAGTAGGAGCACATATGTGATATGTGCGAGACCGAGATTAATACAAGTATGTGATACCGTATTCTATTCTCGCGATATGTGATATCGGTCGGTTATATGTGATATAACCGGGTTATCGGATCAAGTGTTGATTCGATAAAATGATATATATTATATTAGTCAGTTATATATGATATAGCCGGATTATTAAATCAAGTGTTGATTTAATAATTTAATGTATAATTATATATTTATATATTAAATTACATTAACTAATATATGCTTACTTAAGTATTTATTTTTTTCTCAATTATTATACATTTAACATATATGTGATATATGTTTATTGTATAGTTTTCTTTTGTTCACAAATTATATATGTGATATATAATGTTGTGACATGCTAGGTTATACATGCAACTTGGGTGTATGAGAATCATACCATGCTATATGATAATAGTTAGGTTTTATTTATCTTATTAATTCAAAATTAGTGGAAATTAGTCATGCTTGGAAGCTTGAAGCATCTTTGACCAAGTCCACTTGGTTTGTTTTATCTAAGATATTTATTAACCTAACCCCAATCAATTAGCCATGGTTTATTCTCTACAAGGGTTAGCCATGATATATATTAACCCATGGTTGCATTTCTAACCTCACTCTCATTCTCTTCATCACTTGATCATCTTCTTCTTCATTTGATTCTAGCTCTCTTGATCTTGAGAAAATGATGAAATATTGTGAGAAAAATAAATCTAAAGTGAGCCCATTTCCTACTTCACCATCCTCTATTATTAGCCATTTAGTTTAGGATTTTCTCTTCACAAAGTTCATCACCTAGTGAAGAGGCAGCTTGGGTTTGAGTCTCCTTGACGTAGATCATCTTCGGCCTCGAAAACTTTGAGCAAGCTTGTTCTTTTCTCTAAGGGAACCCATACTAGAGTTCGGGAGATCACTACTTGCAGCGAAGGGACTTCTACACGGAGCTTTAGAAGTGAAGGACCGGTCTACAAAGGTTGTATTCCTCATGTTTCATATTGACTATTCACTCTAGCTTGATCCTAGGTTAGGGTTCATTCGCACTCTAGATTTTTGAAATTGGCATGCTTGATGTCTTGAAAACCCATAGGGTGCTAAGGAATTCCAACAACTTTCGCTGGATCCACAGAGATTCCTTCACCCGATACAATATGTCCAAGAAAACTAATTTGATCTAACCAAAACTCGCACTTGTTGTACTTGTAGGGTTCCTAGGCACACTAATGAAGTCTCGCAAGTGATCAAACATGCCCAATTGAAATTTTACATGTGCCTAGAAAACCAAATACGGATCGTTAACTAGATATATAGGCGATGCAAGCATGTAAACGAATTAAATGCTAAAGGAAAGTGACTACAACCTTTGTAGATCCGGTCCACCACTTACTAAGCTCCGCGACGATGTCCCTCCGCTGTCCAAGTCGGATCCCGAACTCTAGCATCGGCTTCATCGAAGAAATGGGCGGGCTTGATCGTCGGTTCGATGCCGAAGATGATCTACGTCGAGGCATCACAAGAACAAGCTCCAACTTCACCAAGTCTTGAAAACATGTGAAGGAAACACCCAATACGACTTGGCAAGAGGTAGAGGATGATGAAATAGGAAGTGGGTAGACTTTAGAATTGGATTTCTCACTCATTTTCACTAGTTGCCATTGATGGTAGCTAGGTTTTCTTTCTTTCTCAAGATGAAGAAGAAGAAGAAAAGATATGATAAGTGTTATTCTAAAAAGAAAATAAAAACAACACTTATCATTTACTAACCTTGGTTGAGTGTAGAGAATAGACCATGGTTAGTTTTAATGGTTAGGGTTAAGCATGAGACAAGAATGGTGGATTTGGTCAAAGCTTTAAGAACCTTCAACTAGCAAACAAAGAAAATCCACCATTTGTCATTCTCCTTTCCAAAATGAAAAAGATAAATAAATAGATAAATAAGTAAAACAAAACCATAATCATTAGTTTAACCATGGTTTAATTCTTTACACTTAACCAAGTAAGCATGTATCATCAAACATGATACAATCATGTGCACAAATGTATATCACATATACAACTTGCACAATTCAAGTGAGAAAATCCATTTAAAATGAACCAATACTAGTTAATGCAAAGTAATATATCAAATATATAATTATACATTAAATCATTAAATCAACACTTGATTCAATGATCCGGTCATATCGTATATAACCGACTAGTATCCTATGTATCGGCTTATCGAATCAATCCTTGATTCGATAACTAGGTTATATCACATATACCAATCGATACATTTATCGCGAGAATGGAATACGGTATCACATACACGCATTATTCTCGGTCCCGCACATATCTCATATGCGCTCCTATTTCGTTTCGCTTGAGCCAGGAAACCTCTGTGTAGGACTCTAAAGACTCGTCAATACGCCGGCAGCAGATGATGATCATATCAAACACCCACAAGCCGCAAGCGGTCTGCTAAACGTAACGGCCACCCGGGTACTGAGCGATCAGAAGATCGACGAGCAAGCCCGCTCACACTCCTATGAATCCAACCAGTAACACTTACCGTATAATCCGGTCTGTTCGTCTGATATGTCTCATATCTCGCCTAGGGGTGGTAAACGTCAGACCCCAATAGCTTGATAAGTCATGCCGACGTAAGGTCCATAACATTCGTGAAACTACTGATAACTCTTACCAGTATATCACTGCAACCCTGGCCAGGGATTTCCTGTTATGGCCAGTCGAGCATAGCACAACATCAACCCCCAATACCGGGAGAGACGAATCCCCTCCTATCGCTCATTGCCTCCATGTGAATCGGGGCTGTACCCAAAAACCACCTGTTTGCACAACTCAGTAGAGCCGTGGTAGGGTGGAAATCAAAGCACAGTGGGAAACACACAAGACTCTATGACGATCTCGGGTCATCAGACCAAGCTGTACCAGTGTCACCAAAGAACTGCCATCTAACGTGAGGTATAATACCATCTGGGAGTTCTCGGCGAGTCCGTTCAGTGTACCCAGTCTCCACGAGCACCCGCATACCATCTCCGATGTCAAACACCAATGGATATGGGATCATCCATCGCCCATCACATGGGTCGAGAAGATATACGCTAGTCTACTCTGGAATATCGATGCCCCGTCTCGATATTCCCACGACTAGGAACAATGAAGGATGTACTCATTGACTACCCAGGCCCCACTAGTATGATCTTCATCATAGTCCTGGAAGTCGAGTACACATCCTAAGGGTTTTATCAACATGTAATCAGAGAGATAGAAAGTATACATGTTAAAATAAAGAGCAACCATATAGCGTACTATCATGTCGAGCAAGAAAGTCCTACCTATATATGTCCCAGCATCCACTACAATATACATCCTGTGTACAGTAATGGCCTCTAGGGCATACATATAACTAACAATCTCCCACTTGCACTAGGGCCATCTGTAGCAGTGGTTGCAGTATCACATATTCAACCATCCCATATGAGTCTCTCTCTGGGAAAAGGCCTTCGTGAGTGGATCCGCCATGTTGTCCTCTGAGTCTACTCTCCTAACCTCGATCACCCTGGAGATCAGTTATCTCCATGATCAGGTGATGCTTCCTCAGAATATGTCTGGGTCACTGATGGGATCATGGTTCCTTGGCCAAAGCCACAATTCCATTGTCACACAATGGTGGGAACCTAGTTCATCTTATGAACCAATATACACCCAAACTTCCTCTTTGGTCGTATCTTTAATAGCGATGTTACCAGCCTTTATCGTCTAGTTTGCCACGGTATCTTGCTTGGAACTCTTCCAACATACCGTCCCTTCACCGAGGGTAAAGACAATGCCTGCGACTGACATTCAGTCGTCCTTATCACTCTGGAACCTTTCCATTGATTCTCCCCAGGATCGATTGATACATTCTTACTACAGCTAGTGAGAACCCTAACATCCCTTTAGATCTATCTCATAGATCCAAATTTCAGGATTTAGGAGGTATCACTTTGATCCTATATGGAGAATCTATATGATAAGAGGAGATCGATCGATCGTAGCATAGGAAATTCCTTTCTTATCAAGAGTATGTCATCCACGTACTCTACGAGGATCATAACCATACTCCATACTACCCTTTTGTACATACAAGGTTCATCTACCATTTTGATGAAGTCATACTCCTTGACTACCACATCAAAACAGATGTTCCAACTCCGCGATGCCTGCTTTATCCTGTAAAGCAACTTGCACATGTTTCCGCTGCTCCCACTGTTTACGAAGCCCTCTGGCTGTGTTCTTATAGACGTTCTCTTCTAAATTAGTATTTAGAAAAGCAGTCAGGGCACCCAACCACCAGATATCGTAGTCATGGTATGTAGCAATGTTAAGTAGGATCCGGATGGACTTAAGCATAGTCCCTGGAAAAAGTTTCATCATTTTCCACTCTTGGTCGATGACGAAAACCTTTAACAAGTCTAGCTTTGAAAGTCTCAACTTTTCCATCTACACCAAGTAATCTTCTCAAGATATACTTGCTCCTGATGGGGATTTAACCCTTCAGATATCGCAACCAAAGTCCATACTTTGTTGGTGCATATAGATTCCATCTCAGATTGCTAAGCATCCAGCCATTCTTACAGAGTCCCTACTCTCGATGGCCTGCTCGATACTAGATGGGTCATCATCTTATGATGCATTCCTCGCTCCCACTGTTATCGAGAAACCGAGGTATCTCTCAGGCGGATGAGGAACCCTACTAGATCGGCGGAGAGGCTGAGGTTCGTCGGGAATTATAGAATCCTTTGGTTCTTTCAAATCATCAACTGCAGTTTTGTATAGCTGGAACCTTTCCAGTTGTACAGAACTGATCCTGCCTCGATCTTGTCCGGATTTTGCTTAAGACATAGGCCGAACAATCCTAAATCTTAACTTACTTAAGAGATAGGTTCTTCCCATACCATATCTCATATGGAGTGGTAGGCACTGATTTGATTCGAACCTAATTCAATAGGTATGCAGCTTCTCAAGTGCATAACCCCAAAAGGAAATAGGAAACTCAGCAGTACTCATCATAGAGCACACCATATCATATAGGGTGCTATCGCTCCGCCCTGATACACCGTTGTGCTGTGGTGTATTAAGAGGAGTAACACTGAAAGAGAATCTCATTCTTCTTTTAGAATAGTCCAGGAATTCTATGCACAAGTATTCTCCTCCCTGATCTCATCATAGGACATAATACTTATACCCGTATTTTGGTTCTTTACTTCTAACTTATATTCTATGAATACCTCAAAAGCTTCGGACTTATGTTTCAACAGAAACATATGACTGAATCTTGAGAGATTATCAGAGAATATAATGAAGTACAAAGAACCAGTCCTGGCATGTGTAGACAGGAGACCTTACATACATCATCATGTATCAGTCCAAAGAGTTCATTAACTCTTTCTCTGTTTCCAATAAACAGAGCTAGGGTCATCTAATCTTTGTGACATGACTGGCAAGTTACATAAGATGTAAATCCAAACAGATTTAAATATGCATCTTTGTGCAACTTAGCTAGTCAGGTCGCATTGATATGACCTAGTCTACAATACCTCAAGAAGGATCCGTTCATTTCTAAACTCTTCCTCTTGTGTGTGTTCCGTATACTAAGAACTGTAGTTTGATTTAGAACATCAATGCTTTTAGATAACGTGCCTGAACCGATCAACTTTTGATATAGGAAATGTTCAAAACATTATCCATCATTACAAAATTCTATCATTTCTTTAACAAATAAAGAGAATGATATGATTTTGTATATCAGGTTCGGTATCTAATAGCAACCATTCAGAATCAATGTATTGGTAATACAGGGTGACAGTGACCAACAGACTTGGCTGCAACACTTGCCCCGTTTTCTGTCTCATGAAACTTATCACCCGTTCTCAGTTTTCTACCTTTTTGTAGCCCTATGTAACAGATTACATATCTGGGATCCTGATCCGGTATCAAATACCCAGGATTCAGAGGATACTGAGAAACAGTTCTTTATAATGAACACACCCGAAGGAGATGCATCATATGCACTTTCTTCGTTTGGGCGGCATAGGAAATCTGGTATTCCCCTATTTCTTGCTCTGTCTTATAACAATTATAAGTTGGAGCGGGACCAACGTTCCCCAGCTCAGTATAACAAGCGGGTTCGGTCAATTCATCCATATTATTATCTTGATTAAGGCGTGATATGGTCGCTACCAGGAGAGAGAGAAAAGAAAACACTCTGCGTGCGCTCTTACAAGATCAGATTGGTTATTTATTTTATCTAATCAGGATGGCTCCCACTGTTTTTATCAAATCTTCCTTCAAACCCTAAAAGGAAAGACTAGCCGGGATTAATTACACTCTACAAGTTCACCAATCTTTCAGCCAGGCCAGTGTCGGTACTTTGAGGGAGGTTCCCCGTGCTTTCGCACGGACCTAATTACAGTAAACCTCGTTTTCCCAGAGGCGTAACCCCGTTGACACCTTTCTAGACACCTACTTGATCGGCTAATTGCAAAGTGCAAAACTCTCCCAGGAGTAACAATTACTCGCAGTGGGTATCGGGATCCAACTATCACATAGAAGGTATGCAATCTCATTGCAAGTTTCAACATTTGAAACTCCCGATAATGGTTTTTACCCCTAGCACCTATGACCTTAACTATGGTCAACAAATCATAATTACTAGTCAAGTTCTACCCGTCATTTCGTGATTAATTAGACCCACCCACATGACCCTTAACTAAGGTCAACAAAGTCACGCGACTGTCCTAACTAATCGCATCATATGCGGTGTAGGAAGACATCACTTAGCTACCGTACACTGTGCCTTGACTATGGTCAACAAACACAGCACGAATACTAAGTACTCTACTTCCTAAAATGACGGAGGGTTGCGAATGGTTTTTATGAAAACCATTAACGCTTTGAACTTGATCTCGTTGCGGAATCAAATGGTTTTAAATGGAATGTTTTTGAAGCTTTTCTAGTTTTGCTAAAGGGGTCACTCCCGGTGAAGGGATCGTCGGCCCTTTCCTCGTCGAATGAGGTGCGGGATATATCATATATATCACTGTGCAAAGCAGAAACTATAGAAGCAATCAAAAGACAAACCGAGAGTTGTAGCATCTGCCAGTTATTGCTAAAGGAGTCACTCCCGGTGAAGGGATCTCGGTCCTTTCCTTATCGAATAAGGTGCAGGATGTTTTATAAGGAACACCGCGATGCAAAGCAAGAACTGTAGCTACCTGATTTTATTTTGAAATTCGATTCCACAACATCAATTAGGTTTATTTTCTTTCATTAATCTCATTAATGAATATCCCATCATTTAAGTTACCTAAACATCACAGATAATATGACGTACACTTATGCCATCCGCATTCGCCTCGATGTCCCCTCGTGCACCGTTAGGTTAGGTAACTAACGGCAGAGGGGGGCAGGGCTAGCGCGGGTGTAAAACATAAGTAACGTCTATATAATATATCATATATACTATATATTATATCTATCACAGAACATCACATGATCACATCACAGATAATGAAAGTGTAAAACTACAACAGTTGGAATCTGCAACCTCTTCAAACATCGCATGCCTAATCAAATGAATTCCTCAGACATCGCATGCCTAACAATTATAAACCCCGCATTTTAGTCTCATTATCGAAAACACTTTTCAATATCAAGTCGGGCAATTCAACAAGATTCCCAAAAAACTGATCGAATGCTCGTCGCAAACTTTAGTAGGCGGCCGCACCCCTGATACCGTCGACGAAGTGCACCAAGGCGGAACACCGCTGCCGCGAGCACCCGGACGGATGCTTTCGGCGACGGGGTTCTCCTACAGTCACTTGGTCGGGGCTATGGAGTGAGGCTGTCTATTAAGTTTACCCGGTGAGTATCCGCGTACACTACGTGATTGCGACGGACTTTTGATCACATCAAAATTCCGTGGCAACCGATCAAGTGAGACTAAACTGCTATGTTTATAACATTCATCCAGTCATCTCATAACTATTTGCGAATTCCAATTATTGTATCACATTCCGGATAAATAGAAAATGTTAAACCTTCTGATCGAACAATCGAACACCCAAGTTTTCCCGATACAGCTCAACACATGAAATAAATCTAACAACATTCAGTTCGTGCCTCAGTACCAACAGTCCAGCCGTAGAAGGGTCAAGCCAACGCCTCACATGTGGCACGCCGTACTGCCCCAAACCCTAAGGTTCAAAGGGCAGTTCAAGACGGTCACATAATCGAGTTAAGGTTTGTTGTCTTCTAGAGGGTCCATTGCGTTACTTGCACTACTTAGAACGTTATTAAACCACGGAAAGATCCAACACTTGGAAATTTCCCGACAGGGGAAAAAGTGGGTATTTATATCCGGTCGAACTTTTTAACATATTCTAAAATTACCCGGAAAAACACACAGACAAAATTAGACAATCCGATCGAAACACCTATTCCCCAATACAACCCAGAAAATTCAACTCTGGAATAAATATTAAAAATTCCCAGGAAAACCAACACTGGAAACTAAGAATTACTATCCAAAATTCTATATATAATGATGCCGTACGGCCGCGGAACCGCCGCACGAGCCATGCTCGTGCCGCGGAACCGCGGCGACTTAGTGGAATTGGGCTGTCGAATTTCACAGTAAATCTTAGATATTCCTGATGGTTTTTCTGCATATTTTTAATCTACAAAAATCCACAAATTTGAAAAGTGTACAGAGAGCATGTTAAAATTGGGGTTTCGGGTTCGATCGGACTTCAAACTCCGTCTACACATCGCCTAAGGCTCTAGATAGGCTCTGATACCACTGTAGAGTTCCTAGGCACACTAATGAAGTCTCGCAAGTGATCAAACATGCCCAATTGAAATTTTACATGTGCCGAGAAAACCTAATACGGATCGTTAACTAGATATATAGACGATGCAAGCATGTAAACGAATTAAATGCTAAAGGAAAGTGACTACAGCCTTTGTAGATCCGGTCCACCACTTACTAAGCTCCGCGACGATGTCCCTCCGCTGTCCAAGTCGGATCCCGAACTCTAGCATCGGCTTCATCGAAGAAATGGGCGGGCTTGATCGTCGGTTCGATGCCGAAGATGATCTACGTCGAGGCATCACAAGAACAAGCTCCAACTTCACCAAATCTTGAAAACTTATGAAGGAAACACACTATACGACTTGGCAAGAGGTAGAGGATGATGAAATAGGAAGTGGGTAGACTTTAGAATTGGATTTCTCACTCATTTTCACTAGTTGCCATTGATGGTAGCTAGGTTTTCTTTCTTTCTCAAGATGAAGAAGAAGAAAAGATATGATAAGTGTTATTCTAAAAAGAAAATAAAAACAACACTTATCATTTACTAACCTTGGTTGAGTGTAGAGAATAGACCATGGTTAGTTTTAATGGTTAGGGTTAAGCATGAGACAAGAATGGTGGATTTGGTCAAAGCTTCAAGAACCTTCAACTAGCAAACAAAGAAAATCCACCATTTGTCATTCTCCTTTCCAAAATGAAAAAGATAAATAAATAGATAAATAAGTAAAACAAAACCCTAATCATTAGTTTAACCATGGTTTAATTCTTTACACTTAACCAAGTAAGCATGTATCATCAAACATGATACAATCATGTGCACAAATGTATATCACATATACAACTTGCACAATTCAAGTGAGAAAATCCATTTAAAGTGAACCAATACTAGTTAATGCAAAGTAATATATCAAATATATAATTATACATTAAATCATTAAATCAATACTTGATTCAATGATCCGGTCATATCGTATATAACCGACTAGTATCCTATGTATCGGCTTATCGAATCAATCCTTGATTCGATAACTAGGTTATATCGCATATACCAATCGATACATTTATCGCGAGAATGGAATACGGTATCACATACACGCATTATTCTCGGTCTCGCGCATATCTCATATGCGCTCCTATTTCGTTTCGCTTGAGCCAGGAAACCTCTGTGTAGAACTCTAAAGACTCGTCAATACGCCGGCAGCAGATGATGATCATATCAAACACCCACAAGCCGTAAGCGGTCTGCTAAACGTAACGGCCACCCGGGTACTGAGCGATCAGAAGATCGACGAGCAAGCCCGCTCACACTCCTGTGAATCCAACCAGTAACACTTACCGTATAGTCCGGTCTGTTCGTCTGATATATCGCATATCTCGCCTAGGGGTGGTAAACGTCAGACCCCAATAGCTTGATAAATCATGCCGACGTAAGGTCCATAACATTCGTGAAACTACTGATAACTCTTACCAGTATATCACTGCAACCCTGGCCAGGGATTTCCTGTTATGGCCAGTCGAGCATAGCACAACATCAACCCCCAATACCGGGAGAGACGAATCCCCTCCTATCGCTCATTGCCTCCATGTGAATCGGGACTGTACCCAAAAACCACCTGTTTGCACAACTCAGTAGAGCCGTGGTAGGGTGGAAATCAAAGCACAGTGGGAGACACACAAGACTCTATGACGATCTCGGGTCATCAGACTAAGCTGTACCAGTGTCACCAAAGAACTGCCATCTGACGCGAGGTATAATACCATCTGGGAGTTCTCGGCGAGTCCGTTCAGTGTACCCAGTCTCCACTGAGCACCCGCATACCATCTCCGATGTCAAACACCAATTGATATGGGATCATCCATCGCCCATCACATGGGTCGAGAAGATATACGCTAGTCTACTCTGGAATATCGATGTCCCGTCTCGATATTCCCACGACTAGGAACAATGAAGGATGTACTCATTAACTACCTAGGCCCCACTAGTATGATCTTCATCATAGTCCTGGAAGTCGAGTACACATCCTAAGGGCTTTATCAACATGTAATCAGAGAGATAGAAAGTATACATGTTAAGATAAAGAGCAACCAGATAGCGTACTATCATGTCGAGCAAGAAAGTCCTACCTATATATGTCCCAGCATCCACTACAATATACATCCTGTGTACAGTAATGGCCTCTAGGGCATACATATAACTAACAGTACTTGGCATACAGTTGATGTTGTCGTACAGTTTACAGGACAATTCGTAGGTGTTCAGCATGTTCTTTCCGACTCTTTGAATACACCAGGATGTTGTCGATAAAGATGACAACAAACCTGTCTAAGTACTCCCGGAAAACTTGATTCATCAGGTTCATGAATATTGTTGGTGCGTTGGTCACTCCGAATGGTATCACTAAAAATTCGTAATGACCATAGCGAGTTCTGAATGTCGTTTTGTGGATATCAGATTCCTTGACCTTCACCTGATGATAACCCAAACGAAGATCTAACTTGGAGAAAATACAAGATCCACTTAGCTTATCGAATAAATCGCCGATGCGCGGGAGTGGATACTTGTTCTTTATCATTACTTCGTTCAAGGCTCTATAATCGATGCACATTCTGTATGAACCTTCCTTCTTCTTCACAAGCAATACTGGTGATCCCCAACTTGAAGTGCTGGGAAGAATCCATCCTTTCTCCAATAATTCATCCAACTGAGTTCGGACTTCCTTCAAACCTTTCGGACTTAGGCGATAAGGTGCCTTGATCACCGGTTGTACTCTAGGTACTAAATCAATGCTAAATTCAAGAGCTCGATCGGGAGGCAAACCTGATATATCGTCGGGAAACACATCGTCGAACTCTCGAACCACTTCTGGCTTTGATTCTTCCTCCGCTTGAGTTGCTGCAATTACTGCTTTCTTCGGCTTTGCCTTGTAAGTACTTGGCTCCAGAGTACGGTCTCCACTTTTGAAATAGAAAATCGGATGGTCTGGAATCTCGAACACTACCCTTCTTTGACGACAGTCGATGGTAGCGTAGAAGGTTCCTAACCAATCCATTCCTAGAACCACATCGAAGTTCGGTATGTCTAGCACTTTGAAGTCAGCATAGAATTCTCTACTGTAGATGACTACTGGACACAAGCTGTATCGCATTGTTGCCTTTAGAACGACGTTCCCTGAACTGACATTCCAGCTGGATACAAGCGGTGTGACTAGAATCGCATGAGTTCGGACGAACCGTTGCGACATAAAGCAGTGAGATGTTCCAGTATCGAAGAGTGCTAGTGCAGGAAGTGCGGCTACTAAGATTGTACCTAAGGTATGTGGGATATATTTTAGGTATAGGAAAAATATGTAGGTAAGTGTTAAGACTGAAAGAAAAGCTTGAGAAGAAAGGGTTACCAGTGATGGCTTGGCCAGTGGCCTCAGCTTCTTCCACGGTCGTCGTGAAAGCCTGTCGCCATGGTACATTCCTCCTGGCCGGAGGAGCATTCCTTGGAACGTTCCGTTGAGCTTGATGGAACTGACGAGGAGGAGGTGCAGTCGGTGGTCCTCTAGGTGGTGGAGCAGGGAGAGCGAGTCTTGGAGCAGGTGCCTGAAGGGCTGGGCTCTGCTGATATGTGATTGCTGGCATGGGTGCAGCAATTGGGTTGTGTCTTCAGGGACAAGACCCAATATCATGAGTAGCTGAGCCGCAGAATAAGCAAAGACGGTTGGCTCGCCGGCAGTCTTTCATCATATGTCCAGCTCTCTTGCAGTAGGTACAAAAGGCTGGGCTGGGCCTGTTGTTCTGTACTCCCGGTCTCCTTGGCACAAAAGATGGCCTTGATGAGGCTCCTCCTGCCATCTGGTTGGCAGGGCACTTAAGTCCTGCAGATTGAGATCTTCCTCTCATCTTTACCACTGCCTCATAACGACGGGCAGCTTTCAGAGCCGATTCATGAGTCGGAAAATCTCCTGTGGCTAGTGCAACCTGGATCTCCGAATGCAAACCTTGTTGAAATCGACGGGCTCTGATCTCATCCGTCGGTATCAGGTGTGCCGCAAATCTGTTAAAGTATTGTGTTAGCTGTGTAATATGTGATTTATTGAAAAAATTGAATTATTGAGACATATCTTACCGACTGAACATGGTGAACTCAGCGTCATATTCATCTACTGACTTGGTCCACAACGAACCCTATTGCAGATGGATGAACTACTGTTCCATGTCGAACCTGGCAGTCTCAGGGAAGTACTTTGCGTCGAACATGTCACGGAAAGTCTTACATTCGATGGGTTGATCAGACGGCTTTCTTCCGCCTTCCACCAAACCCGTGCATTGTCCGTGAGCTGCAGTTTCGCAACACGGACCCAAGCTATCTCTGGCACTTGTGCCGCTGTCAGATCATCTTCGATGCTTTAAGCCCATTTCTCAGCTTCTAGAGGGCTCTCTTTTCTTGAGAACTGTTTGGGATGCAAAGCCCTGAATTGCTTCACCCCAGGTGCTTCTGTCTCGGGACGGTTCATTAAAAGAGCAGTCTGCTGATGCTGTCCTTCCAGGAGATTGCGGATTGCCTCAAGCAGAACCGTATGCTCGTTGATCAGAGAAGGGACGGTAGGTGTGAGTGGTAGTGGTGGAGGTGTGTTGTTGACATTGGTGCTGGTGTTGTTCTTGGAATCCATAACCATGAATGAAAAATTTTGGGTTAGGACAGATTCAAAATATATGAAATGATAAGATTCAAGAAATATGAATTGTAAAGAATGTTTTAGTTGCTGGTTCTTGTGTTATATTGCTTAGGTTGTCCACGCAGAACTGAACTGCATGTTAGGGTTCCATACAGCTCTGACCTGCATGGGCCGCCAACAAAACCTGTCACGCCCTGCTTCCCGGTGTACGGGGAAGGGGACGCGACGAGGCCACTATGTATTTACTCTGAAGTAAATACGCTAAGCGTAACTAAGAAATATAAAAGAAATATACACAAGAGACAAATGTAATGAACAGCAACTTTATTTATTAACATTCTTTTACAGTACATGGAAAAATAAATACATCTGAATGAAAAGCAATACCTAAACAGTGGCATAACAGAAATGGAAAGTACAGAATGTAAATGTGTACAAGAATCTAAAGCTCTGGGTCGTAAGCTGGCTGGTCCAAATCCTCACTGGTGGGCTCGATCTCTTGAAGATCCGAATTACCTGACAACATTCCAAAGAAAAAAGAAAGGGAATGTCGTCAGCGAACAATCGCTCGGTAAGTCCCAAAAATAAAGGAGAAGTAGAATGATGAGAGAGAGAGAGTATGACTTTTAAAGTTATATTATATTGTTATAATGTTGTATTTAGTGTTAACGCTGTTGTTTGTAGTTTGGTACAGAAGATGCCAGTGTATACGAGAGGAGTCTCAGTAGACCAGATACTAAGGTGAACGGAATGTACAAGAAACCGTTTATGCCACGGTACAACAGCAATGGAATACAGGTTAGGTGTCTTAATGGTTGCAGTCTCATGCTACTTCTAACACCTTCCGTACAAATCTACCTCTTAAACCCCACGATATCTTGATTGTATTGTACTATAAATTGTATTATAGATTGTATAGATGGATGACTTGTCGAAACCATGATATCAGTAAATGGATGTAACTGGAGAATCATGTAGATGGATGTATATCCATGGTTCGGTTCTGTAACATTTTTAAAATATAAATAAATAAACAAATAAATAAATAAAATCCTTTAGGTGAATTTTCTGATAATCGGTAAAATAAATCGTATTTTTCCGTAAAACTTAACTATAATTATTTTTCATCATAGACTTAAATATGCCTATTTTAACTATGTAAATTCTAGTATTTGGTACTTATTTAGTCACTTATAAATTGTTAGTTTATTTAAATATTTTTCCTTAATTAATTAATGTAAATATTATTAATAAGCTTTCAATTATACATTTAATTAGTGATAATTACAAATTAAGATGGGTTAATCATTCATTAGTGAACCATGACAACTTAGGATCAAGTTTGTGTCATGCTCATTTCTTCTCAAATTGTCTCCAAGTTTCTAGAGGTTTCTAGGATTAAGATAATTAGAAAAATAAATTAATTAAGAAATAAATTGATATATGTAATAAAAGGACTTTGCTTGACTTGGAAACTTGTACATACACAAAACACACACACCCTTACCGCTTTGGCCGAGCTATGATTCTGCAGCCCCCCTCCCCTTCTCTCTCTTCAACATCATTTCCTTGCAAAATAACATGAAAAGAAATTGATTAATTAAAGAAAGGAAATAATATATGGTATAAGTGGGAAGTTTCTACACATGACCATACATCTCTCTCTCTCCTTCTCTCTTTATTTTGGCCGACCCTCATCCAGCAGCAGCCCCTCTCATGTCTCCACTTCATTTCTTTTTAAAAATTCCTCCATTTTGCCTCAAAAAATCAATCCAAAGTCTCACTAATTCATCATTAAATCTTTACCCATCTTTTCCTTGGCCACACTAGCTTGGAATTAGGAGCAAGAGAACCATCTTTGGAAGTCAAGTTGCAAGTGTGATCTCAAATCTTAGAGGTATAAATCCTAAACCCATGTTTAATTAGTTGCTAATTACTTCAATCTAGCCTAAGGTGTTTAATTTTGGAATTTATTTCAAGTTTTAAATTTTTCAAGAGAAGGGTTTTGAATCAAGTTAGGGTTTCATTACTTGATTAAGGTTGCAATATGTAGTTTAACTTGTTAAGACTTGCTAAGACCTAATCTAGTTGCTAATTGCTAATTGTTACATTTAAATTGTCTTAAATAAATCATCTTGCAAACTAGATTTTTATAATTAATGTAAATAGGTGAGGTAAAATTCTAGTAAAGGTTTATGTGGCTTAATTAAGCAATTAAATGATCATTATGGTCACTAGTTTTGTTAAAACATGTAGATTTGAACTAAAATGGTAAATGAATGCTTACTAGGTTTTTGTATTAAATCGTTCGAACTAAGTTCGAGGTTTCGGTGATTTACAACATATTCCATATAATATTTAGTGTGTGGTGAAACCATGATTGGTACGTTTGGGTTTTAGCTTTGGGAATTTTCACGTATAGTGAACCTAGATGTAGTTTGTGGCGTTGTCGCGGCGCGTTTCGTGCACCAAGTGTGTGCGCGTCTAATTAGTGCGCGTAGTTATCTTGTATCGTTGTATCCGCGGCCATTGATATATACATCCTCTTATATACTTATGTGTGATTCTAGGTTCTGGTGCAGAGACGTCGGACGCGGAGCGAAAAGACGAGGTTGAGGTCGGATCGGATTAGCCGAGGCGTCCCGGTGAATAGATGTACATATCTATGGGGAGATCGTCTGGATGGCGTGAGGGACCCCATAGTTTAGGATTATTGTAGTACTTGCATTTTATATGCGTAGTTACTAGTTAAACATCTCATTGCATCGTACCATCTCATATATATGCAAATATGCGATATCATATCATATGACTCTTGCACTATTACCATTGGTTCATGATGCACGTGCACTATTTATGTGAACACACACGTCTTTAGTAATTGCTATGCCACGAACACTTTAGAACTTGCTAGACTAGTATCAAAACATTTGCATCATACATGATACTTAAACTGGTAGTTGTATTCTCCATTTTATCAAGATTGATATGAAGGATTTCTAGTGGTGTATATACCGCATTTCATCATCATTCATACATAGTTTTCAAGACATAAATTGCATTTCGTGTTATGGATATCATTGACACTATCATTTTCCTACATGTTTATGTATTGTGCTTCTTCTCGAGGATTTCAGTATTTATGAGATTTCTGGATTTTGGGGAAAACCGCAAGAATTTTATAAACTTATTATCTTTTAAAATGCAAGTTGCGGTTTTCTCGTGATGTATGTGTCGTCCACTATGGGTTTTCCTGGTTTCTGTTGGTTTTCGAGACCCGATTCAAGGAGTGGACGAACCGTCTCAGGTACATGGTGGGCCCGGTAAGGTACCTCGGGGCAAGAGATTGTGTGGATGACGATGAGCCTGGCTGGGGAAGACTACCTACCGGTGATGTCTGGCGCAGCGGATTTCCGGAGGATACCGACCGTTGTCGTGAGATTTGATGATATGGGCCGATCCGGACTGACGAAGCCCAAGATATTGAGACATTGATATATTGAGACATTAATATATTAAGACATTGAGACATTGATATATCCATATTTTGTGTCGATGCTTGACACGGTTTTCTGATGATTTCATTGATGATACCTCAGCTATTTTACAGATGTTTTTCTAAGTTAAGAATACAGATTTTCTCGTACCAAACATATAAAGGTTTCGTATTGATTATGCATTCATGTGCATGCATACTAGTCGCATCGCATCATATCGAGATATGTTGGTTGTGACGCATTTGCGTGCATGCTTATGATAACCTTATTAGATGTTACATACTACTCATGAGCTAGCAACTCACCACGTTGTGCCATAGTATCTTGCAGGTCGGACCCGTCAGCATTGTAGCGGCGGGCTTGTTTTTCTTGGTTTCTTTTGCTCGGACTTACGACCTTGCTCGTAGGTGGGTTGCGAGGATTACTTTGGTCTCCACTTGTACAATTATTTGTATCTAGTATTCTCCATCTAACACTTTCACCATTGTATATGCGACCTAGTGATGAGACTGTGAGGTTTGTGTATATGTTGTTTTCTGGGGTCGAGCTCACTTGATCCGACGTTATGATTTCTTACTTTTGTGTTTTTATTTGCTTATTTGCTCGATGATTATACATATTGCGTGTGGTTGTGATTCCTCCTTGGGTGAAGAGCTAGCTCCCGCTTGGGGATGCCATTATTCCTTTCATATATCTATTCTTGTTTTGTACCCGTTTGGGGGCCAGTATTTACAAAAGAGACTCTGCCAAAAATTTTGGAAAAAGTTGACGATTTAAAAAGTGTTTCATGAAACTTTGTTTTCTTAAAACTCATTTCTTTAAGCAGTTTTCCTCACTCCTTTCCTTTTTATGGTTTAGATTTCTGGGCTTTGGCTTACTTAGATTACGTTACGCCTTTAGACGCCTCATAATTTAAGTGTCAGTCACGTTCCGTACTTTCAGGTCATGAAAAAGTTGGTATCAGAGCCATAGATTTTACCTTTCTGAGTATAGGATGACCGTTGGTAGATGGAGTAGGTGACTTATGCAGAGTGGCATAGCGTGTGTATGTTCCGCGGCATACTTACGATACACGCCTAAGTGGCCTTAGGATATATATATATATATATTTGTTTGTTTGTATTTCCTTCCTTGATTCCAAAAATCCCTTGATTCAATTGCAATGTTCTTATCAATCATGTTTCTTACTCCAGCTCCTATGCCGCCAAAGACTACGAGAGCGCAGAGGACTGCCGTCAGAGATGAGATTTGAGCGAGTTCGTCTGAGACGAGGGTTGATCAAGGCGGTACGCCTACCCCTCAGGGACAAATTGATCTGCCTTCCCCAGGCCGCATTGCTATGCTTGAGGCCGGTATGCAGGAGTTGCGTCGGACGATGGGGTCTTTTGTTGAGGCCAGTCGGGCACAGAGATCTGAGGATGTTCCCTCCCCCCATTGCACAGACTACGATTGTACCTGCTGCCCAGACAACTGTTCCAACTACTACCGAGAATATTCCCGTATCATTGCAGGAGTTCATGAGGCTGAAGCCTCCAGTCTTTACTGGCACAGATGCAGCAGAGGAACCGCAGGCATTCCTCGACAGAATGGCTAGGATTTGTCATTCGCTGAGATTTTCTAACGAGAGATGGGTCAAGTTTACGAGTTTTCATCTAGAAGGTCTTGCTCAGACGTGGTGCGAGTTAGTCGAGAGAGGCCGAGCTGGCGGTCTACTTCCTATGACTTGGGATGAGTTCACAGCTTTATTTCTTGCTCGTTTCCTTCCGGAGAGCGTTCGAGATGCCCGAGCCCGTAGTTTCGAGGCCTTGTGCAAGACTCCTGAGATGACAGTGTCCGAGTATGATATTCAGTTTACTCAGTTGTCCCGATATGCTCCTTACATGGTGGACACTGAAGAGAAGAGGATAAAGAGATTTGTGCGGGGACTTGACGCGTGGTTATTTCTTGCCATCGGCGCCCAGCAGTTTGACACTTATGCAGCCGTGATGGATGCGGCCTTATTGATAGAGCAGCGTATCTCCGAGACTTCGGTCTTTCCTGAACCGGAATAGATTCGTACTGGTGTTCCAGTTCAGAGGCAGTTAGGTAGACGTCGTGGCAGACCCCCTCCAGACTATGGCGATAGCAGAAGTTCGAGACTGAGCCAGCTATATAGATTATTTCTGCAAGGTCGAAAACCGTCATCAGGATGTTTATGGTGTGGGAGTCGGTATCACCACATCAGGGATTGTACCGTGAAGCATCAGGACGAGATAGTTGTTTCACATGTTATCTAACCACCTTCACCAACTCAGAGGGCTTTGCCTCCAAAGTCCGTTACTCTTACACGACAAACCTATGCTCAGAGGGGCCATGGGCATAGCGGTCCTATTCAGAAAGGACGAGGCGACAGAGGCGGAGGCAGACGACAGCTGATCGCTGGTGGAAGTCATGCCCTAGCTTGTATGTTGACTCCTCAGGACGGGCAGGCGTCGAGTGTAGTCATGACAGGTATTTCTAGTTTTTTTTTACTATTTTATATGCGCTTTTGTTTGACACGATAGCTACGCATTCTTTCATATCCACACTTTTGTATCGAGGTTTAGCCGATAGTAGTCCTTGCTCGATTTGTCGCAAATTGTTATCACTCCAGTAGGTGAGTCTTTTGTCGCTAGATGTGTTTCTTGTTTGTATTTGTTTTGTTCGTATCGGAGATAGGGATTCTTCTTTAAATTTGATTCTTCTCGATATGTTAGACCTTGAAGTTCTTCTGGTCATGGATTGGTTAGCCACGTGTTATGCATACATGGATGGCTGTAAGAGGGCAGTCGGATTTAGTTTTCCGGGTGTACCAGTTCTTGTCATTCAGGGAGATCGTAGCGCCACCCTTCCCAATTTGATTTCTTCTCTTCGCTCTAGTCAGCCCTTAAGGAAAGGATGTCAGGGAATTCTTGGTGTATGTTTGTGATGATTGAGCCATAGAGGTTCCGTTGGACTAGGTCTCGATTGTGAGAAAAGTTTCCAGATTTCTTTCCTGACAAGTTGCTTGGTTAGTTTCCAGAGTGCGATATTGAGTTCTGCTTGAACTTGATTCCCAGCACGGAGCCTTTTTCTATACCGTCATATCGGATGAACCCGGCGGAGCTAAGAGAACTGAAGGATCAGTTGCAAGATTTGTTGGATAAAAGGCTTGTTCGTCTGAGTGTGTCACTTTGGGGAGCTCCTGTTCGTCAAGAAGAAAGACGGCAATTTTCGTTTGTGCATCGATTTTTTCCAGTTGAATCGGGTTACTGTGCGGAACAAATATCCCTTACCTCGGATCGATGAATTATTTGATTAGCTCTAGGGTGCCGGACATTTCTCAAAGTTTGATTTGCGATCAGTTTATCGTCATATTTATTGGGGATTTCGTTGCAGACTCTGAGCGAGCACCAGCTATTCGCGAAATTATTCAAGTGTGTTTTCTGGTTGGATGGTGTTGACTTTTTAGGTCACGTAGTTACGAGAGATGGGAAGTATGCAACCGAAGAGGATTGAGGCTGTTCGGCACTGGCCCAGACTTGTATCAGTGATGGAGGTTCGCAGCAATTTGGGTTAGGACGGATACTATTGATATTCGTACAGGATTTTCACATATAGGGCTGCAATGTTGACTGGATTGACCGGAAAGGAGTTTCTTTTCTTTGGACCAAGGCGTACGAGTAGAACTATTCCACGCATGATTTAAAGATGGCTGCAGTGATTTTTACATTTAAGATTTGGAGACAAGGCGTGCCAGATATTTATGGACCACAAGAAGCTTAAGTATATTTTCTGCAGCGAGATCTAAATATAAGATAGCACCGTTGGATGACGCTAGTGAAAGACCATGACGGCAAGATTAATTATCATTCGGGCAAGGAGAATGTTGTCGCAGATGTTTTGAGTCGGAGGCCCGGAGGTAGCTGATCTTGCTTGAGCGTAGTTCAGGGACTGTCGACGGCAGATTAGCAGATTCCTTATGACGGTTGAGTACAGTTCGAATTTACGTAGACCGATTGACGAAAGGCAGCTCATTTTCTTCCAGTAAGATCACTTTCGGGTTCGCTCAGGATGCTTAGACACATGTTGATGAGATGGTGCGACTACATGGAGTTCCGACTTGTATTATGTCCGACTGGGATACCCAGTTCACAGCCGACGATGGCAGAAACTTCAGGAGGCTTTGGACACCAACTGAGTTTAAGTACAGTTTTCTATCCGCAAACCGACGGTCAATCAGAGAGGACTATTCAGACTATTGAGGATATACTCCGAGCTTGCATTCTATATTTCGTGGCATTGGGGTCGTCATGTGCCCTTTATAAAGTTTCCTATAATAACAGCTTCCGGGAAGAGATTCAGATAGCAACCTTTGAGGTATTATATGGGGAAGAACTGTCGATCACTCGTATGTTAGACAAAAAGAAGTAAGAGTAGTTTTTGAGGCCACCGACTGTGCGGGACACGACCGGAAAGATTCAGTTGATTCGGAATAGAATAAGAGCGGCATATGGCAGGCAGAAGTTAATGCTGAAAGACGTAGTTGCAGATTTGAGTTCACCGTTGGCGATCGTGTTTTCTTGAAGGTTTCTCCGATGAAGGGCATGTTGAGATTCGGAAAGGAAAAGAAGCTTAATCCCAGATATGTGGGTCCCTTAGAGATTCTTGAGTGTATCGGTACAGTTGTGTATCGTTTGGCTCTTCCACCTAGCCTTCTAGATGTTCACCCCGTGTACAATATATCAATGCTCCGCAAGTACCTTCATGGCCCCTCTCGCGTGATACAGCATCAAGTTGGAGCGCGATCTTTTTTCGCCAAGCAGCCGATAGTTATTCTAGATCGGCAGGTGAAGAAACCGTGGTCCGAGGTCATACTGATCATAATGGTTCTTTGGCGTGGCCAGAGCGACGAAAAGGTCACGTAGGAAGCCGAAGTCGAGATACGAGAGAAATATTCACATTTCTTCGAGGGTACGCGTAGTTAGGTTTTAAATTCTAGGACCGAATTTTTTTAAGGGGGGAAGATTGTAACATTTTAAAATATAAATAAATAAACAAATAAATAAATAAAATTCTTTAGGTGAATTTTCTGATAATCGGTAAAATAAATCATATTTTTCCGTAAAACTTAACTATAATTATTTTTCATCATAGACTTAAATATGCCTATTTTAACTATGTAAATTTTAGTATTTGGTACTTATTTAGTCACTTATAAATTGTTAGTTTATTTAAATATTTTTCCTTAATTAATTAATATAAATATTATTAATAAGCTTTCAATTATACATTTAATTAGTGATAATTACAAATTAAGATGGGTTAATCATTCATTAGTGAACCATGACAACTTAGGATCAAGTTTGTGTCATGCTCATTTCTTCTCAAATTGTCTCCAAGTTTCTAGAGGTTTCTAGGATTAAGATAATTAGAAAATAAATTAATTAAGAAATAAATTGATATATGTAATAAAAGGACTTTGCTTGACTTGGAAACTTGTACATACACAAAACACACGCACACACACACTTACCTCTTTTGCTGAGCCATGATTCTGCAGCCCCCACCCCCCTTCTCTCTCTTCAACATCATTTCCTTGCAAAATAACATGAAAATAAATTTATTAATTAAAGAAATGAAATAATATATGGTATAAGTGGGAAGTTTCTGCACATGACCACACATATCTCTCTCTCCCTCTCTCTTTATTTTGGCCGACCCTCATCCAGCGGCAGCCCCTCTCATGTCTCCACTTCATTTCTCTTTAAAAATTCCTCCATTTTGCCTCAAAAAATCAATCCAAAGTCTTACTAATTCATCATTAAATCTTTACCCATCTTTTCCTTGGCGACACTAGCTTGTAATTAGGAGCAAGAGAACCATCTTTGGAGGTCAAGTTGCAAGTGTGATCTCAAATCTTAGAGGTATAAATCCTAACCCCATGTTTAATTAGTTGCTAATTACTTCAATCTAGCCTATTAGGTGTTTAATTTTGGAATTTATTTCAAGTTTTAAATTTTTCAAGAGAGGGGTTTTGAATCAAGTTAGGGTTTCATTACTTGATTAAGGTTGCAATATGTAGTTTAACTTGTTAAGACTTGCTAAGACCTAATCTAGTTGCTAATTGCTAATTGTTACATTTAAATTGTCTTAAATAAACCATCTTGCAAACTAGATTTTTATAATTAATGTAAATAGGTGAGGTAAAATTCTAGTAAAGGTTTGTGTGGCTTAATTAAGCTATTAAATGATCATTGTGATCACTAGTTTTGTTAAAACATATAGATTTGAACCAAAATGGTAAATGAATGCTTACTAGGTTTTTGTATTAAATCGTTCGAACTAAGTTCGAGGTTTCGGTGATTTACAACCTATTCCATATAATATTTAGTGTGTGGTGAAACTACGATTGGTACGTTTGGGTTTTAGGTTTGGGAATTTTCACGTATAGTGACCCTAGATGTAGTTTGGGGCATTGTCGCGGCGCGTTTCGTGCACCAAGTGTGTGCGCGTCTAGTTAGTGCACATGGTTATCTTGTATCATTGTATCCGCGACCATTGATATATACATCCTCTTATTTACTTATGTGTGATTCTAGGTTCTGGTGCAGAGACGTCGGACGCGGCGTGAAAATACAAGGTTGAGGTCGGATCGGATTAGCCGAGGCGTCCCGGTGAGTAGATGTACACATCTATGGGAAGATCGTCTGGATGGCGCGAGGTGCCCCATAGTTTAGGATTTTTGTAGTACTTGCATTTTATATGTGTAGTTACTAATTAAACATCTCATTGCATCGTACCATCTCATATATATGCAAGTATGCGGTATCATATCATAGGACACTTGCACTATTACCATTGGTTCATACTGCACATGCACTATTCATGTGAACACACACGCCTTTGGTAATTGTTATGCCACGAACACTTTAGAACTTGCTAGACCTGTATCAAAACATTTGCATCATACATGATACTAAACTAGTAGTTGTATTCTCCATTTTATCAAGATTGATACGAAATATTTCTAGTGGTGTATATACCGCATTTCATCACCATTCATACATAGTTTTCTAGACATAAATTGCATTTCGTGTTATAGATATCATTGACACTATCATTTTCCTACATGTTTATGTATTGTGATTCTTCTCGAGGATTTCAGTATTTACGAGATTTCTGGATTTTGGGGAAAACCGCAATTTTACAAACTTATTATCTTTTAAAATGCAAGTTGCAGTTTTCTCATGATGTATGTGTTGTCCACCATGAGTTTTCCTGATTTCTGTTGGTTTTCGAGATCCGATTTGAAGAGTGGACGAACCGTCTCGGGTACATGGTGGGCCCGGTAAGGTAGGCAAGAGATTGTGTGGATGACGACGAGCCTGGCTGGGGAAGACTACCTACTGGTGATGTCTAGCGCGGCGGATATCCGGAGGATACTGACCGTTGTCGTGAGATTTGATGATATGGGCCGATCCGGACTGACGGAGCCCGAGATATTGAGACATTGATATATTGAGACATTGAGACATTGATATATCCATATTTTGTGTCGATGCTTGACACGGTTTTCTGATGATTTCATTGATGATACCTCAGCTATTTTACAGATGTTTTTCTAAGTTAAGAATACAGATTTCCTCGTACCAAACATATAAAGGTTCCGTATTGATTATGGATTCATGTGCAAACATACTAGTCGCATCGCATCATATCGAGATATGTTGGTTGTGACGCATTTGCGTGATTGCTTACGATAGCCTTATTAGATATTACTTACTACTCACGAGCTGGCAACTCACCCCTGTTGTGCCACAGTATTTTGCAGGTCGGACCCGTCAGCATTGTAGCGGCGAGCGTGTTTTTCTTGGTTTCTTTTGCTCGGACTTGCGACTTTGCTCGTAGGTGGGTTCAAAGGATTACTTTGGTCTCCACTTGTACTATTATTTGCATCAAGTATTCTCCATCTACCACTTTCACCATTGTATATGCGACCTAGTGATGAGACCGTGAGGTTTGTGTATATGTTGTTTTCTGGGGTCGAGCTCACTTGAGCCGACGTTATGAGTTCTTACTTTTGTGTTTTATTTGCTTATTTGCTCGATGATTATAAATATTGCGTGTGGTTGTGATTCCGCCTTGGCAAAGAGCTAGCTCCCGCTTGGGGATGCCGTTATTCCTTTCATATATGTATTCTTGTTTTGTATCCGTTTGCGGGCCAGTATTTACAAAGGAGACTCTGCCGAAATTTTTGGAAAAAGTTGACGATTTAAAAAGTGTTTCATGAAACTTTGTTTTCTTAAAACTCATTTCTTTAAGCAGTTTTCCTCACTCCTTTCCTTTTTATGGTTTAGATTTCCGGGTTTTGGCTTACTTAGATTACGTTACGCCTTTAAACATCTCGTAATTTAAGTGTCGGTCACGTTCCGTACTTTCAGGACGTGAAAGGTTCAGTCAATACAGATTGAATAGATTGAACAGATTAATTATATGGATTCATATTGAAATGTAGTTTTATACTTGAATCTCATTCAAGTCAGATTGTATATATTGAGACTCGGTCTGAGTCAGACAATTAGAAAAGAAATTGAAATCCTGAATTAAGTTTTGATGTTATCGGTAACCGCTGCACATGGACGGCAGGATTTGTGTCTTTTTCAAGACGATTACCGTGCTGTTAACACCGTTTGTTAAGTTGTCTACCTTAAATAGGCAAGCACCCATATCTCCGGCTCCCTGAGGCTCAAGAGACTGGTCCTGCTTAAACCTATATTTACTTGGGTCCTTATTGTAATTTATACAACTTGAGGGGGTTTTATGTAAAAATAATTTTGTATAATTTTCAAAATACACCTCAAGTATTTAATTATCGTCTTTAGAATTTTCATGGAGGTAGATTTTATATATGTGACATTTCTAGTGAGTAAAACCTAATTTTGTAATATATGGTATTTAATTGTAAAGTATTGAACTTGTATGGAATTTCATGGTATTTTCATGTAAAGTGATTCTTTTGATTTAGAAAAAGTTGGAATATTTATATTATATCAAAAATTAGGTATTTTGATGATACATATATATATTTATAAAAATAATTTAATTTATTATTTTTCTAGAAATCTCATTTTCTTAAAATGTTTGTATTTTTAAATCTTTCGAGACCGTATGCTCCTTGCGGAGGTCTGCATCTCGCACTACTAAGGCCGAGGATGTGCGATAATCCGCACCATCCTGAACGGGTTCCCCAAAATGGGTTGTAGCGGCGCTTTGCAAAGATTTGTTTAAAATACATAATCTTGTAGAAAATGGTTTTCATAAGTTAAAGGTAGTTTTGTATAAAACCGTATTTTCCCAATTCTATGTTTCTCAATATCATCGTGCTATGTTATATATGAGTATTGTGAAGAGATAGATCATTACTTCGTGAACTATCTAAAGATATAGCAATGGTAATGATGTTTTATGTCGAAGCTAAACTATATGGTATTTTTCTGAAAAAGTGCGATAAAAATTACAATATGAATTCTTTTGCTATAGAACTTGTTCAATATGTTTTTTTAATTTTTAATGGTCATGATGTGCAAGTTTGGTACTGTTGTATTTAAGAAAATTGAAACATTTTAAAGAAAAACCGAATCGGAAGTCGGATTAACTCCTCTTTCGTCGGGTTTTAGAAATACAAGTTTTTAGAATAGAAAAGAGAAGAGGGAGGAGGGACTTATGGGTTTGTTGATTAGAGAAGAGGAAAAGGGAGGGGTAGGAGGTGCCGGTGCGTCATTTCGTCGCCGGGAGCTCCTAGGGTCGTCGTCGGAAGTTCGCCGGAGCATCGCCCTTCGCTAACTCCACTTATACACAAAAGTTCTTGGGATTTTTCTTGAGAGTTTGGACAGAGATTTGGAGTGAGGAGGTGGAAAAGAGTGTCGGTATTTATAGGAAAAGATTAGGGTTAGGGTTTGATAGAAAAAATTGCATTTAAATTGCATTAAAATGATTTTAATTAGGTTTTTAATTTCTCTGGAATAATGCAGGGAAATTAAACATGACAGGGGTTATGGGGAGGCCAAAAGGCACAGGAGTTAAGAAGGAAGAATTGGAGTTGGGGCGAGTTGACCCGGCGGCGCCAGCCGAGTCAGCCGCGCCGCCGGCCCGATCCGGCCAAGTCAGGCCGGGTCTTAGGGCCACGTGTCCCTCGACGTTTGGTCTATCCCCTGGGCCAGTTTATTTTATATGTGACTTTTGGTTTTTACGAGTTATGCACGTGTAGGCTCTTGGGCTTCTAAAAATTTAAAAGAAAACTAATTAAAAAAATAATGTGGCTAATGTGATTTGAACTCTGGTGCTTTGGTTCAGCAGTGCAAAGTCTTATCAATGAGCTACAAGCTCCTTCTTGCTGTTCAAAAACAAATTAAATACTTATAGTACTCACAGAAAATGTAAATACCCCAAATATACATTAACTTTAAATCAATTTTATGTACATAAGAATTGGAGTTGTTACATAGTAGAACACCTAGAACTTCACACTATAACCTAGAGATCTTGGATTAGCATCCCAAGTTCTCTAGTTGCTCCTTTTGTTACTTAGCAAGTAGCTAGAGCCATGGATCACATCTCTCGGGTGGATCATCCTCGACGGAGGATGACCAAAGAGCAAGCTCGATCCCGGAGTACCGATGGAGAGAGCAAAAGAGATCAAGCGAGATCATGGTGGCCACTTGGAGCGAACGATGAGAAAAGAAGACCGAAGGACTTGGGTCGTTTGGTGAGACTTCTTTTCATAGTAGTTAGCACTCTTTGTTTAGCTAGTTAGGTTTATGGAAAGATCCATTTTTTCTGGGTTATTCTAGCGCCATTTTTAAACTCGTAGAAAAAATTTTGTTCCGCAAACCGCCACGTTTGGTGGCTTGGGCGTTAGGTTAACCCAATATTTTGCTCACTTATTTTTCTTCTTTCTCTTTTCTTTTCTCACCTCAAGAAAACTCTAGAGAGAGCTTAGGAAGAAGGGGATGAACTTGGATCTAAGAGAGTGAACCATGAGGTGAGTAATGAGATGATGTAGGAAAATATTTATGGATAAAAACAAAAAAAAAAACAAGAGGTGAGTCATGGCTTCTCAAGGCTTCTACAAGCATCTCCAAGTAGAAGTTCTCGGCGAGTTCTGTTCAGTGTATCCATTCTCTAATGAGAACCTATGCACAATCTTTGATGTCAAACACCAATGGTTGTGGGATCAACCATCATCCCATACAGGGTCAAGAAACGTACACACTAGTCTACTCTAGAATATCGATGCCCTGTCTCGATACTCTCTTGACTAGGAAGTGTTAAAGAATGTGCTTGCGGACTACACAAGCCCCACTAGTATGATCTGCATTATAGTCCTGGTAGTCAAGCCTACAGGTCTTTATCAACATGTATCAGAGAGACAGTATACTAAAACAAGTGTACATGTTAAGATAAAGAGCAACCAGATAGCATACTATTATGTCGAGCAAGAAAGTCATCTATATAAGCATCCACTATATCATACAGTAATGGCCTCTAGGGCATATATATTCCTAACAATCTCCCACTTGCACTAAGGCCAGCTATTGTAGTATCGCATGCCTAACATCCCAAAAAGTCTCTTGAACTGTGTTTAGTGGAGGGCCTTCATGAGTGGATCCGCCGTGTTTTCCTTCGTATCTACTCTCCTAACCTCGATCTCGCGGCGATCAACTATCTCCAGAATCAAGTGATACCGCCTCAGAATATGTCTGGATCGCTGATGGGACCAGGGTTCCTTGGCCAAAGCCACATCTCCATTGTTATCACAATACAAGGATATTGGATCCTCAATGGATGGAACCATACCAAGTTCAATAATGAACTTCTTCGTCCAGACAGCCTCTTTGGCAGCATCGTTGGCAGCGATGTATTCAGCCTCCATCATCGAGTCTGCTACGGTATCTTACTTGGAACTCTTCCAACATACTGCCCCTCCATTGAGGGTGAAGATAAAACCCGAGACGGACTTGTTGTTGTCCTTATCAATCTGGAATCTCAAATCGGTAAAGGACTCCACCTGGAGTTCTCCGTTACAATACACCAAGAACATCTCTTTAGTCCTTCTTAAGTACTTAAGAATGTTCTTCACAGCTGTCCAGTGATTCTCCCCTGCCTCTGATTGATATCAACATACCACACTAAGTGCATAAGCTACATCCGGTCTGCTGCATAATATCGCGTACATGATAGACCCAACTGCAGAACCATAGGGTATCGCATGCAGGCGAGCCCTCTCCAAATCAGTCTTGGAAGACATCTCTTTGGAGAGAGTGATTCATGAACAAGCGAGTAAATTACCATGCTTAGATCTTCCATACTAAACCTCTTTAGTATGGTGTCTATGTACATGGATTGGGACAATCCCAATATCCTTTTAGATCTATCTCTATAGATCTTTATCCCCAGGATGTAGGAGACATCGCCCAGATCTTTCATGGAGAACTTTTATGATAGGAAGAGTTTGACCGAGTGTAGTATAGGAATATCATTTCCTATCAAGAGTATGTCATCCACGTAAAATATGAAGAAGACAACCTTACTCTCTACAACCTTTTTATATATACAAGGTTCATCTACGTTTTTTATGAAGTCAAACTCTTTGACTGCTATATCAAAACAAATGTTCCATCTCCACGACGCCTGCTTTAATCTGTAAATTGATTTAAGTAGCTTGCACACCTTTGCGCTGCTCCCACTATCTACGAAGTCCTCTGGCTGTGTCATATATACGCTTTATTCTAAATCACTATTTAAAAAAGCAGTCTTGATATCCATCTGCCAGATTTCATAGTCATGGTATGCAGCAATGGCAAGTAGGATCCTGATGGACTTAAGCATAGACACTGGAGAAAATGTCTCATCATAGTCGACACCTGGTCGTTGACGAAAACGTTTTGCTATAAGTCTAGCTTTGAAGGTCTCAGCCTTCCTATCTACACCAATTTTCTTTTTAAAGATCCATTTGCTCCCAATGGATTTTACCCCTTCAGGAGCAACATCCAAAGTCCATACTTTGTTGGTGTACATGGATTCTTGTCACGCCCCACTTCCCGGTATACGGCGAAGGGGACACAACTGGTCCGCTACGTATTTACTCAGAAACAATTACGCTAAGCTTAGCTAAGCAATATAAAAGAAAATATACACAAGAGACAAGGTATAATAAAAACAGAAACTTTATTTATTAACATTCTGTTGTACAATGCATGAAAAGGAAATACAACTGAAATAAAAGCAATGCCTAAACAATGGCATGACAGGAAATTAAAGATACTGAAAAGAAAATGTACAATGTCCAGAGCTCAGGGTCTTCGCTGTACTGATCCAAGTCTTCTGCAGTTGGCTCGATCTCTGACGGTTCCAAAACACCTGACGACATTCAAAGAAGAAAGAAATAGAAAGTCGTCAGCGAACAGATCGCTCGGTAAGTCCCAAAGAAAATGGAGAAATAGACAGAATAAGAGGTATCTTTTAAAGTTGTATTATATTATTATATTGTTGTATTTAGTGTTAACGCTGTTGTTTGTAGCTTGGTACAGAAGGATGCTAGTGTATACGAGAGGAGTCTCACTTTCCCCGGAGACTAAGGTATCAGGAACTCAAGGAACTGTTGGGCCACGGTACAACAGCAACGGAATACAGGTTAGGTGTCTTAATCTTACCGTCTCGTGCCACTTTTAACACCTTCCGTACCAATCTACCCCTTAAACCCCGTAGTGTTTTGATTGTATTGTTTGTCTTGTAAATTGTATTGATTATATAATTGGTTGACTAACCGAAACCATGATATCAGTAAACGGATGTAACCGTAGAATCATGTAAATGGAATAACTGGAGAACCATGTAAATGGAATGTATATCCATGGTTCGGTTCGGTCAAGTTGTATAGATTGATAATTGGATTCATGGATTCGGGTTGAATTGTAATATTGAAGATTGTAGATTGTACTTGAATCATATTCAAGTCAGATAATACTGAGACTCAAACTGAGTCAGACAATCAGCAAAGTAACTTGAAGTCCTGATTGATTTTATTAATTTGTCTACCTTAGATAGTCAAGCACCCACTTCTCCGGCTCCCCGAGGCTCAAGAGATTGGTTCCGCTTAAACCTATGTTTACTAGGGTCCTTAGGGTAATTTATAGAACTTGAGGGGGTTTTATGTAAAAATACTTTTATATGCTTTTTCAAAATATACCCCAAGCACTTATTATTCATATTTAGGGTTGTAATGAATGTGGATTTTATATTGTGATATTTCTAATGAAAATATCCTAACTTCGGAAATAAAGGTATTTATTTGTAATATTGATTTATATGGAATTCGTGGTATTTTAGTGTAAAATTGATTCTTGTGATTTTTAGAAAAAAGTGGAATATTTATATCATAACAAAATATGTATTTTAATGATAAATATACATATATTTATACAAAAATAATTTTAATATATTTTTTTATATTCTAAAAATCTCATTTTCTTAAGATATCGTATTTTAAATCTTTCGAGACCGAATGCTCCTTGCGGAGGTCTGAATCTCGCACTACTAAGCCCGAGGATGTGCGATAATCCGCACCATCCCGAACGGGTTCCCCAAAATGGGTTGTAGCGGCGCTTTGCAAAGATTGTATAAATACTAATCCTTTAGAAAACGGTTTTATGAAGTAAGTGGTATTTATTTGTAAAGATGTCAATTTTCCGTATTCTATGTTCTAGGGTCTCCTAAGTCAACTAGACTATTCCTAACTGGTCCAAAACGATAAGTTGTGAGATGCCTCAAATCGCCTCTTCACCGCCAATTGTGGCCAGGTAAGTACATGTGAAGAAATGAGGGATCCGCTCACGAATCACCGTGAGACGGGCATTTTAAAGTTATCTTTCTCACTTGCCTAGCCTAGACACAACAAAGTCAGATTTAGATAAACGACTGATGTCCACAACTTACCCTATTTTCATAATAAGTGGTATTTATTTAAAAAGTGTATCAATACTAAATATTTTAGAAATGGCTTTATTTAGTAAAGGGTATTTAAATGAAATGTTTGTTTTTCCCGTATTCTAAGTTTTCGATGGTATCGTGTTAGGTTGTATATGAGTATGTGAGGAGGTAGGTCGTTACCTCGTGCTCTACTTAAAGGTATAGCAAGTTTAATGGAGTTAAATGTAGAATTGAAACAATATGGTATTTAAGTGAAAAATACGATAAATTGAAATAGCCATCATTTCATGTGATGAAACTTGATCAATTTGGTTGATTAGTGTTTAACAGTCAACATGAGAAAGTTTAAGTATGATTGTATTAGTGAGAAGTGGAATTTTATAAGAAACCGAATCGGAAATCGGATTTGTTCCGATTCCGTCGGGTTTTGTAAATCCGTATTTTTTAGATAGAAGAGATAGATAGAAAATGGGACTTACAGGTTTTAGATCACACAAGAGAGTGAGAGGGAAGTAGAGGAATCACCGATGTGTTGCGTCGTCGCCGGTAGTTCATAAAACGATCGTCGGAAGTTTGCCGTAGATTTCGCCGGAGCATCGCCTCGAGCTTGTTTTCAAAGTACACAAGTTTTCTTGGAATTTTGAGAGAATAGACTCAGAATTTTGGGGTGAGAAGGTAGAGGGTAGGGGTGGTATTTATAGAGTTAGGATAGGGTTAGGGTAGGTGAAAGGTTAAAATGAAAAATGTGATAAAATGTATTAAAAGTGGAGTAATTGGGATTTTAAAAGAGCTCTGGAAATGGTCTGAGACTGAAATTTTGCAGGTGCATAAGGAATATGAAAAGGCACAGCTTTCATGTTGGGGTCGTCGCCGGAATCGGCCGACTCGGCCGTGACTCGGTCGGAGGACGGAGTCGGCCAAGTCGGGGCCGATTTGGCCGATTCCCGGCCGAGTCAGGCCGCCGGGATCCCCCCCGATGGTTCATCTACCCTCTGGCAATGTTACATCTTTGGGTGTAGTGGGGTTTTTGTGAGATATGCATGTGTAAACTGTAAGTGCACGGCGGCGCCCCGGCCGTCAATCCGACGGCCAAATACGGAAGCGTTGATAAACTTTAATTTTCTTGAACTGGCAACCGCCGCGCACTAATACCCGGATCGAACCACTAACTAGTCCTAGCTATCTACAAGAAAGGGAAGAGAGATATACCGACAGATCCGAGTCCTCCGGTCTTCTCGTCGTCGTCCCAATCTCCTGCGGAATGTCCCGTCTCCTCCTCGTCACCGGAAGTGCACCACATCGCCTACTTCTTTTACGGGCTCCCACCTCAATGCCGAGGCAACTCGGGCACGAAGCTGGCTAGTCGACGTGCCCAAGATTCGTTGTAGAATGTGTAGTACTCAAATCTCACTTTGGGGTTGTAGGAATTGCCTTTTGGTGGAGGGATGAACTATGGAGTTTTGGAGATGGAACTTGTGGATATTTGGGAGCATGAAATGGACCAAATACCCACCCTCAAAATTTTGGACAGCCGCTATGGGAATGGCCGGCCTCTCCTTTTGGAATGGGGAGAGAATGAGAATTAGAGAGAGCAAAAACAAAATGGGAGCCATACTCATGTCATGCAAGAGAGAGAGAGGAATGGTTATCATTTGGAATAATTATCACAAAGAAACACCAACACTCAACAACCAAATCATGCAAAGAAATGATCACCAAAAGAGAACCTCACTCCACCACAACCATCATGAAAACCATGTCATATGAAAGTCAAGCCATGATGGAGAAGTCAAGAAGTCAAGGTCAAGGATGGTGCAACCATCATAATACTAATATGCAAAGAACCCCTCCACAAATACTTATTTGCACAAATGCAAATAAGCCCTCCTCCACCAATCTTCGGCCAATGAACGATACAAAGGAAATTGGCCGAAACGGAAAACAAACTGGCAACTCCAGAAAACTGGTCCCGTAATAAATTACAGGAAAACCCCGAAACTGTGCATACACACCCGCATTTGTATTCCGACCGAAATACAAATGCAATGAGACAAAATCTACACTGTACTATACTAGGATCCGGCTTATACCAAAGCCGGCTAGTAATATCCGTTCGATCCTGATCCGTGCAATACCGCACGTATCTGATCGAACCCTTCCATATATCCATACGGCCTGTAGTACAATCTGTCCGATCCTGATCCGTGCAATACCGCACGTATCTGATCGGACCTTGCCATATCTCCATACGGCCTCTACAACCTTTCGCCCGAAAGCTGAGTAACTGAATGTGGGGGACTCTAAAGACTCGTCAACACCTTGGTTATGGATTTAACCACTAGCACGTCAGAGGTATAAGCCAATACGTAACAGGCTACCAGGTATTGACTAAAAGGGACGTCTGTGAGCGAACTCAGCCTGACAACCCTACTGAGCCTGTCAGTGACAATATCCGTACAGTCCGGTCCGTTCGTCTATGAGCATCGCATGGTGGGCCTAGGGGGTTGGTAAAAGTCAGACCCCCAAAAGCGGTACAAGTCGTGTCGGAGTGTAGCCCAGAACACCCTGAGATACTACTGGAATACCTACCAGTAAATCTCCTTGCCTCGGCCGAGGGCTTCGTGTAATGGCTCTCCTAGACACAGCACGATCTCACCCCCAATACCGGGAGAGACGAACCCCTGAAGATACGCTCACTGCCTCCATGTGGCTCGGGACTGTACCCAACTAAAACCTGTTTGCACGACTCCTTTGAGCCGTGGTAGGGTAGTAATCAAAGTACAGTGGGAACTCACACGATACAAATGAAGATCCCCAGGTCGATGAACTAACCTGTACACATGTCACCAGGGAACTGCCATCTGACGTCTGGTATATGACCAACTAGCATGTTCCCGGCGAGTCCTGTCCGATGTACTCATAACCCAATGAGCACCTGTATACATCTTAGGTGAACCAACTGACACCAGTGGCTTGTGAGACCGGCCACCGCCCCTCGTCGGGGTCTCGACTGTATACACTAGTCTACTCTGGAGTATCGATGCCCTGTCTCGAAACTCACACGACTAGGGACCATTTAAGGATATGCTTATAGACTACCAGCTCCCACGTATATGATCGCCCTCATACTGCTGGTGGTCAAGCAAGAATCCTAGGGGCTCTATCAACGTGTAATAGCGACTTGTCAGGTCACCTAAAGCAGTACACGATGATAAAGGTAAACCAGATAGCATACTATCATCTCGAGTAAGACTGTCCTACCGGGATAGGTCCTCCATCAATCATTGCAATCACGTACCTGTGACCTAATAATTGACTCTGAGGGCACTATCTCCAACAATCTCCCACTTGCACTCAAGGCTAATTATTGCGATGTCGCATACTCACAGCCCGTGTGATACCGAACACCCAACTCCTCTACTAGTCAGTCTCACAAAGCTCGTTTGCAAAACTATTGCGTTCGAGGAATAGCCTTAGTGAGTGGATCCGCTTTGTTGTTTCTTTCTATGTCTCTCTAAACCTCAAGTTCGCGGAGAAACCCATCTCCCGAAATGAGCAATACCTGTCTTAGAATGTGTCTGGATGTCTGATGGGACATAGCTCATAAATGAACTCCAAATCCAAACTTCTTAGACTGTATCGTCAACTGAACTTAATCAGTATCCTGCGCCATGCCACCCTCAGTATTGCCTTGGATCACCTGTCCAAAATACTGCCCCTCATCAGAAGGAAAAACTATAACTCTGACAACCTCCTTGTCGTCCATGTCACCTTTGAAGCCTGGAATGATAATTGTTTCCCGAATGAGGCTGTCGTTATCATATCCCTAGAACATGCACTTATGTTCTAAAACTGCTTCCGACTATTTCTCCAGGATTGGATCAATATCAACTTATTGCATCTAGTGCAAGAACAACATCTGGTGTGGTACTTGACATTTCATGATTGACTCAATTGCCTGAGCAAGTGATCTGCCAATCATGTACGTCCCTCTCCCCTTTAGTCTGTAAGACACCTTTAGAGAGGGTGACTCCATTACCTGCAGGTACACTACCGTGCCAGGAGTCGTCCATTCTAAATACTCTTAGAATGCTGTCAAAGTACCCTGATTGGGAAACCACCCAAATCTAGATCTAAAACCATAGATCCAGTAACCAGTATGTCTGATATAAAATCCATTTCCTTTGTGGAGAAACCACTGTGTGACGACCAAAGTATAACCGATTGTAGTGTAGGAATATCACTTCCTACTCTGTGTATGTCATCCAAATACCATGATAACACACCCTGCTACCTTCTCAACAGATCCATCCCCTATTCTGATGAAGTCAAACCTATGACTGTCACATCAGAAATTGATGATCTATCTCCGCTATATCTGCTTTAGTCTATAAATAGACATAAGCTACCTGTCCACCAATGCTTCTGCTGCTCCCACTGACTACAACAACCCTCTGCCAGAGTCATATACACGTACACTTCTAAAACTAGTTTAGAACGATGCTATAATCATCCTCCCGCCGGGTCTCACGGTCTGGAACAACAGCAATGGCAATTGTGGGTAAACAAGAACCTCCCTGCCACCGTCCTTGAGGCTACCGGAGTACCTCTCGGGTGCCTGAGGTTACCCACCTGATCTGTGGAGTGGCCAATGGAATGTCAATCCAGATTGAATTCTTAGGTTCCCTATCAAATCTTCAGTAATCGTTTGTGGTTCTGGAATCACTTCTAGTTCTACCATACTCCCACTGCTGTTTTCTGAAAAAATCCATTTTTAATAAAACTGTGGCGAGTCTAGAACAATATCGCTATTGATCTTCCAGATGGTAGAAAGTCAACCCTCGTCATAGCCTGGGTCAACCCACAAACAGCCATTACAGAAACGTGCCTTGAGTTGTCCAATGTCTGGTTTTAAGCATAATCCGGACAACTCCCCGTACCTTAACATCGTTAAGATACGAACTGTTCTATATCTCATATAGGACCAGAGGCACTGATTTAACTGAACCAGATCCAAATCATGCAACTGTCTCCAGTGCATGTCAACTAAATGGAAGAAGGCCGATCAGCGTTACTCAACTTAGGAATGCTTCCAATTATGAGTAACCTGAAAGAGAAGCAAGTTCTCTTAGTCACTACTACCAACTGAATACCATACACAAGTATCTACATCTTCGATCTCTTTGAAGAATCCCGATACTTGCTACACCTGGTTCTCTACTCTATTCAAATACCTATAACTTCTCAAAATTCAGACCCTGTGTTTCCACGAAACACTTGTCTAAAAACTAGAGAAGTCATAAGTAAACCGAATATAGTACGAGGACCAACCCCTCTGTCCTTATGGACCCTGGACAACATACAATACTCTGTATAAGTCCCTTGAGTCTGATAACTCATTCACTGTGTGTCGTAGGTTGAAAACTGTACTTATGGTCAAGAAGAATTACACCGCTGTTTAATGCTCCTTACCTAACCATCCACTGATATAGGTAAATGTCATAGACATAATTTCAGAAAGGTATATCTCACTCTATGAAAATAGACGTACAGATATATCAATTTGAAATTGGTGCATAAAAGCGGATATTCAAAACCAAATATTTGCCGTCCGGCAAACAACCCAGGTGACTTCCTCAAATATCACCGATTACAACGAATCCCGATATAATAAGGATGATCACCCAATTCCCAATAACTTACTCCCACTCATCATTTGTAAAACCATACAGATGTGAGAATCAAACCTGGTAAATACATACCCTGGAGCAAGTGTCTAACTGGGAAATCAGTTTTCCTTTAACAGTACACAGTGAAACTGAAACATTGAAACGTTTCGATGGGGTATCCTGGTATTCCTAGTAATGCCTCTTCCAGATTCACGACTGTAACCGTATAATTCTTTGCCACCTCTCCAAATCCCTTCATATGTCTTTAGTCATTACCTTCTGCACACCCTTTAGGCCAAATGGTTTTCTTCCTTCCCTACCGTTCGGCACCAGCCTATGGTTTGGAAGAAGACTATCCAATAAGCATAATGGGTGTACTGTCCTAATCCTAGGAGCACTTGTAATGCGAGAGAAGGTGAAGATAAGAGACACCTGAATAAATCTTATTCCTATTTCTCCTGAACCAGAATCCATCCCCGAACTGGAACAAGTTCCTTTCGAGTTCGTATATAACCATACGATGGAGTATCCAATAAACTATGGATCTTCGTAGTGATACGGAGTGTTCTGGAGAAATACAAAGGTGATTTAGGATTGGCGAAGGAATACTTGGTTTGGTCGTGAATATCTGTTGCAATTTACTTTGCCCTCTCACTAATCCCTTGCTTTGTCTTAACTTAATACCTTCTGCACACCATCGTTAGGCTAATTGGTTTTCTTCATTCCCTACCGGTCGGCACCAGCCTAAGGTTTGGAAGAAGACTATCCAATTTGCGTAACAGGTGTACTACTCCTAAACCAAGGAGCACTCGCAACCTGAGAGGAGGCAAAAGGAAAAGACAACTGAATAGTCCTATCCGTTTTCTCCAGAACCAGAAACCATCCTCGAATAAATCCCTTCGAGTTCGTATATAACCATACGATGGTTTTGTCCAATGGAAGTGGACGTTCGTAGTAGTACGGGTTGTCCTGGAGAAAAGGGTAAAAGTAGGAGTGGCAATGAGGTTTGCAACTTTGACAATTCAAAAGCCAGTGTTTTAGAAGGTTCGGTCAACTTGGTCACTGAGTCATTGTCTTAGGGTCGGGTCAAGGGTCGCTGCCAAAGAGAGAGAGAAAAGAAACACTCAGCGTGCACTCTAACCTAGATCAGAATGGTTACCAATTTATCTAATCTGGAAACCTCCCACTGTACCGTCAAATTCTCCTCCAAACCTGAAAGAAGAATTAGTCGGGGTCACCCGAGGAGTAAACTAACTCATCAGTGGGAATCGGGATCCAACTCTCATCGCATGATAACGTGACGGAATCCGCTCACATCATCACACTCCAGAAGGTATGCGCATATCTGGCAAGTTTCAGTTCTTTTGAAACTCCCGATGTGATTTCTGCCCCATGCTCTTATGACCTTGACTTTGGCCAACAAATCATAAGTCACATGTCAAGTTCTACCCGTCATTCTCCAGGTTGATTCGAATCCACCCGCACAAGCCCTTGACTTTGGCCAACAAGGCTATACGACTGTTCCAAACCAACGCATCTATCTATGCTGCATATGAATAACCAACAGCTACCAAACACTGTGCCTTGACTGTGGCCAACAAACACAGCTTGAATACTATTGACTACCCATATGAAACGACGGAGGGCTACGAATGGTTTCTGGCGAAAACCTTTAACGTAAAGAACTTGATATCGTTGAAGGAACTAATAGCTTTTTAAAATATAGTGACGAAAACCGTTGCTAAAGAGGTCACTCCCGGTGAAGGGATCTCGGCTCTTTCCCCGTAGAATGGGGTGCAGGATATTCCAACTGAATACCACGGTGCAAAGCAAAAGTAATCGGCTATAATGAAGTTAATGCCCTGACGCAAACTTTTTGTCCAAGGGGTCACTCCCGGTGAAGGGATCTCGGCCCTTGCCTCGTCGACTGAGGAGCAGGATATTCCAACTGAATACCACGATGCAAAACAAAAGTGAACGTCCTTGCAATAACAGCTTTTTGAAAAGTGTTCCAACAACATCAGATAAGGTTTGTTTTTAACTTGCATTGATCCGAATCAACCCAGTCCCATCAATTGATCACACCACAAAGAACGAAAATATACTGATGTACGTATATGCCATCCGCATTCGCCACTGGGTCCCGTCATTACCCGTTAGGTTAGCTGACTAACGACAGAGCGGGGACTGGACTAGCGCGGATGTAAAACATATACAACATCTACTAATATATATACCAATATATTATATTTCGCTCAAGGCGTGATAAGAAATGCAACATCACAGAGAATGAACAGCATCACAGAACAATACAGATATCTGGGATCCCCGGGTTTCACAGAGCCACTACTGAAACCCGACGTTCCCCTGGTCGTGTGGATAGCCTGTGCAATGAAATCCTAGACCCCTACGGGCGCGGCAAGTTACCCGCCAAAACCTGAAGCGAGGCAGCCCCCTTCAGCACCGTGAATGGACCACCCAGCACTTCACGGAATCCGGTAACTTGGGCACCCCTCCTGGGTCAACCTGTACCCCCTACGAGTGCGGCGAATAGCCCGCCAATTCCAGAGTGAAGCCCCCTCCGTCTCAATGCCATGAGATGCGGGCTTGTTGCCCTCCAGGACCCGGCTATCCGTGCACCCCTCCGCGGGGTAATCCTAGTACAGAAAGTAAAATATACATACACCGGGTACAACGACCGCAACCTGGCCGTACCCCAAAAAAATAATACAAACTGGCAGTGACGGCAGTCCACATGTCGGACGCTCGCCCCGCAATATCAAATGTACATAATACAACCACAACTGTACTAGCAATGCATCCAGGCTATCCCCCACGACCGATCCGCAACATCACAGCAAAAACAGAACATCAACGTGAAAGTCACGTTCGCAAATCCGTCTAACCGGGCTATAGCAGTTAGACCGGATTTACCGATCAAGTGACATTCACGGTCGCAGATATAATGTAAATACTGTGAAAAATAATGTGTTTAAAATATCCGATCAATCAAATTTTAACAAGTGGGCCCCCAAGCAATACTGTAGCAGATCAAGAAATCCTGGGCCCAAAATTAATATTCCAAAAACCCAATTTTAAGCCCACAAAGAAACTATAGAAATTTGGTGCAGGGATCTGCACAGTGCGCGGCGGAACCGCGGCCCAAAGGGGGTTTTGGCCGCGGTTCCGCGCCTCCACTGTCGACTGACCCTGTCGAATTTCTACAGTATCCTTGTAATCTCCAGTACATCAATTTTATACAACCTGAAAAATTTTTGGAGACCAAAAAATTTCAACAGAAAACTGTCACTTTGAAAAACACGGTTTTGGAACTTTTTGATCGATCGGAAATGCAAACACATTGCTCCAAGCTAGACTAAGTTAATGGCGAGGCTCTGATACCACTCTAAGTGCACGGCGGCGCCCCGGCCGTCAATCCGACGGCCAAATGCGGAAGCGTTGATAAACTTTAATTTTCTTGAACTGGCAACCGCCGCGCACTAATACCCCGATCGAACCACTAACTAGTCCTAGCTATCTACAAGAAAGGGAAGAGAGATATACCGACAGATCCGAGTCCTCCGGTCTTCTCGTCGTCGTCCCAATCTCCTGCGGAATGTCCCGTCTCCTCCTCGTCGCCGGAAGTGCACCACATCGCCTACTTCTTTTACAGGCTCCCACCTCAATGCCGAGGCAACTCGGGCACGAAGCTGGCTAGTCGACGTGCCCAAGATTCGTTGTAGAATGTGTAGTACTCAAATCTCACTTTGGGGTTGTAGGAATTGCCTTTTGGTGGAGGGATGAACTATGGAGTTTTGGAGATAGAACTTGTGGATATTTGGGAGCATGAAATGGACCAAATACCCGCCATCAAAATTTTGGACAGCCCCTATGGGAATGGCCGGCCTCTCCTTTTGGAATGGGGAGAGAATGAGAATTAGAGAGAGCAAAAAAAAATGGGAGCCATACTCATGTCATGCAAGAGAGAGAGAGGAATGGTTATCATTTGGAATAATGATCACAAAGAAACACCAACACTCAACAACCAAATCATGCAAAGAAATGATCACCAAAAGAGAACCTCACTCCACCACAACCATCATGAAAACCATGTCATATGAAAGTCAAGCCATGATGGAGAAGTCAAGAAGTCAAGGTCAAGGATGGTGCAACCATCATAATACTAATATGCAAAGAACCCCTCCACAAATAATTATTTGCACAAATGCAAATAAGCCCTCCTCCACCAATCTTCGGCCAATGAACGATACAAAGGAAATTGGCCGAAACGGAAAACAAACTGGCAACTCCAGAAAACTGGTCCCGTAATAAATTACAGGAAAACCCCGAAACTGTGCATACACACCCGCATTTGTATTCCGACCGAAATACAAATGCAATGAGACAAAATCTACACTGTACTATACTAGGATCCGGCTTATACCAAAGCCGGCTAGTAATATCCGTTCGATCCTGATCCGTGCAATACCGCACGTATCTGATCGAACCCTGCCATATATCCATACGGCCTGTAGTACAATCTGTCCGATCCTGATCCGTGCAATACCGCACGTATCTGATCGGACCTTGCCATATCTCCATACGGCCTCTACAACCTTTCGTCCGAAAGCTGAGTAACTGAATGTGGGGGACTCTAAAAACTCGTCAACACCTTGGTTGCGGATTTAACCACTAGCATGTCAGAGGTATAAGCCAATACGTAACGGGCTACCAGGTATTGACTAAAAGGGACGTCTGTGAGCGAACTCAGCCTGACAACCCTACTGAGCCTGTCAGTGACAATATCCGTACAGTCCGGTCCGTTCGTCTATGAGCATCGCATGGCGGGCCTACGGGGTTGGTAAAAGTCAGACCCCCAAAAGCGGTACAAGTCGTGTCGGAGTGTAGCCCAGAACACCCTGAGATACTACTGGAATACCTACCAGTAAATCTCCTTGCCTCGGCCGAGGGCTTCGTGTAATGGCTCTCCTAGACACAGCACGACCTCACCCCCAATACCGGGAGAGACGAACCCCTGAAGATACGCTCACTGCCTCCATGTGGCTCGGGACTGTACCCAACTAAAACCTGTTTGCACGACTCCTTTGAGCCGTGGTAGGGTAGTAATCAAAGTACAGTGGGAACTCACACGAGACAAATGACGATCCCCAGGTCAATGAACTAACCTGTACACATGTCACCAGGGAACTGCCATCTGACGTCTGGTATATGACCAACTAGCATGTTCCCGGCGAGTCCTGTCCGATGTACTCATAACCCAATGAGCACCTGTATACATCTTAGGTGAACCAACTGACACCAGTGGCTTGTGAGACCGGCCACCGCCCCTCGTCGGGGTCTCGACTGTATACACTAGTCTACTCTGGAGTATCGATGCCCTGTCTCGAAACTCACACGACTAGGGACCATTTAAGGATATGCTTATAGACTACCAGCTCCCACGTATATGATCGCTCTCATACTGCTGGTGGTCAAGCAAGAATCCTAGGGGCTCTATCAACGTGTAATAGCGACTTGTCAGGTCACCTAAAGCAGTACACGATGATAAAGGTAAACCAGATAGCATACTATCATCTCGAGTAAGACTGTCCAACCGGGATAGGTCCTCCATCAATCATTGCAATCACGTACCTGTGACCTAATAATTGACTCTGAGGGCACTATCTCCAACATAAACTCTTGGTATTCTAAAGGTTCAAAATAAAAACAATATTAAAAATATTGTGGGGTATGGGATTTGAACTCTGGTGGCTTGGTTCAGCAGTGCAAGGTATTTCCAATGAGCTACAAGCTCCTTCTTGTATTTATAGAGCTAATTAATTACTTAAAATAATAACAGTAAATGTAAATACCCCAAGTATACATTAATTTTAAAGCAAATTTTTGTACACTAAAAATGGAGTTGTTACATTCTTTTAACATGTAATTAAAAAACAAAATAATTACTTATAACTTGTGCTCAGGCTAAAATACCCCTTTATGGATTTTTTGAAATTTTTTTGTAAAAACTTGTATTGGAAATTTGGGGTTGTTACATTCTACCCTCCTTATAAAAATTTCATCCTTGAAATTTGTAAAAGGAAAGTGTAACAGATTCAAGAAAGTTTAGTGACTGAAGTACTGACAGTGTGTGAAAAAATAATAAAGTGGTGCAAGGGTTTTAAAAATGTGAAAAAGGCTTACTAATGTTATCTTGACCTACAGTCTCGGCTTGTACGGCTGCTAATATGAAAGTCTGTCGCCGTGGTACCTTCCTTCTAGCTGGAGGTACATTCTGTCCTTGGGGCTTGTTTCTCTGCCCTCGAGGCATGTTCCTCATTGCATGTTGGAATTGGCGAGTAGGCTGTGCAGGAGTTCTGTGTGGAGGTGGTGCTGGGAGTGCAGGACGAGTTGCAGGAGCCTGGATAGCTGGCCGCTGCGGGTAGTTGGTAGGTGTGTGAGCTGAGTTGTATCTATATGGACAGGTCTCAATTCTGTGATTGGACGCGCCACAATCTAGGCACAGGCCTTTTGCGCGCCTACAGTCCATTATCAAATGTCCATCTCTCTTTTAATGGAAACAGAAATGTGGTCTTGGCTGGTTATTGGGTTCTTCAATTCTCCTGGGTTCGAACGTTGGCCTGGAAGAGGCTCCTCCTACCATTTGAGTGGCAGGGCGTTTCAAACCGGCAGATTGAGGTCTGCCCCTTGCTTTTATCACTGCCTCATAACTGCGGGCATCTTCTAGAGCATCCTCAAGAGTTGGAAATTTCCCTGTGGCTGGTGCAGCCTGAATTTCCGTATCCAAACCATGTTGAAAGCGACGGGCTCTGATCTCGTCCGTCGGTATCAAATGTGCTGCAAATCTGTTACGGTCTTGTGTTAGCTGTATAGTATGTGATATTAAAAATTTGAAATACTGTGACATATCTTACCGACTGAGCATGGTGAATTCAGCGTCATACTCATCTACTGACTTGTCCCACATCGAACCTTGTTGTAGATGAATGAACTGTTGTTCCATGGCAAACCTGGCAGTCACAGGGAAGTACTTCGCGTCGAACTTATCGCGAAAAGTCTTCCATTCAATGGGCTGATCAAGACGGCTTTTTTCCGCCTTCTGCCAGTTCCGTGCATTGTCCGTGAGTTGCAGCTTTCCAACTCGAACCCAAGCTATTTCTGGCACTTGTGCTGCTGCCAGATCATCCTCGATACTTTGAGCCCATTCCTCAGCTTCCAGTGGGCTCCCCTTTCCTGAGAACTGTTTGGGATGTAAAGCTCTGAATTGCTTCACCCCCGGTGCTTCAGCCTCGGAACGGTTCAAGAGCTGTTGTTGTCCCTCTAGGAGGCTGCGGATTGCCTCAAGCAGAACCGTTTGCTCGTTGAGTGGCGCAGGAATAGCAGGTGTGAGAGGTAGTGGTGGAGGTGTGTTGTTGACATTGGTGCTGGTGTTGTTTGGTGAATCCATAACCTTGAATGAAAAATTTAGGTTAGGACAGATTCAAAGTATATGAAATGATAAGATTCAAGGAATATGAAATTGTAAGATTTAAGGAACATGAATTGTAAAGAATGTTTTAGTTGCTGGGTCTTGTGTTATATTGCTTAGGTTTGTTCACACAGAACAGAACTGCATAATAGGGTTTCATACAGCTCTGACCTGCATGGGCCTCCAACAAAACCTGTCACGCCCCGCTTTCCGGTATACGGCGAAGGGGACACGACTGGTCCGCTACGTAATTACTCAGAAGCAAATACGCTAAGCGTAGATAAGCAATATAAAAGAAAATATACGCAAGAGACAAGATATAATAAAAACAGCAGCTTTATTTATTAACATTCTTTTGTACAATGCATGAAAAGGAAATACAACTGAAATAAAAGCAATGCCAAAACAATGGCATGCCAGGAAATTAAAGGTACTGAAAAGAAAATGTACAATATCTAGAGCTCAGGGTCTTCGCTGTACTGATCCAAGTCTTCTGCAGTTGGCTCAATCTCTGACTATTCCAAATCACCTGACGACATTCAAAGAAGAAAGAAATAGAATGTCGTCAGCGAACAGATCGCTCGGTAAGGGAGAAATAGACAGAATAAGAGGTATCTTTTAAAGTTGTATTATATTATTATATTGTTGTATTTAGTGTTAACGCTGTTGTTTGTAACTTGGTACAAAAGGATGCCAGTGTATACGAGAGGAGTCTCACTTGCCCCGGAGACTAAGGTATCAGGAACTCAAGGAACCGTTGGGCCACAGTACAACAGCAACAGAATACAGGTTAGGTGTCTTAATCTTACTGTCTCGTGCCACTTTTAACACCTTCCGTACCAATCTACCCCTTAAACCCCATAGTGTTTTGATTGTATTGTTTGTCTTGTAAATTGTATTGATTGTATAATTGGTTGACTGACCGAAACCATGATATCAGTAGACGGATGTAACCGTAGAATCATGTAAATGGAATAACTGGAGAACCATGTAAATGGAATGTATATCCATGGTTCGGTTCGGTCAAGTTGTATAGATTGATAATTGGATTCATGGATTCAGGTTGAATTGTAATATTGAAGATTGTAGATTGTACTTGAATCATATTCAAGTCAGATTATACTGAGACTCAAACTGTGTCAGACAATCAGCAAAGTAACTTCAAGTCCTGATTGTTTTTATTAATTTGTCTACCTTAGATAGGCAAGCACCCACTTCTCCGGCTCCCTGAGGCTCAAGAGGTTGGTTCCGCTTAAACCTATGTTTACTAGGGTCCTTAGGATAATTTATAGAACTTGAGGGGGTTTTATGTAAAAATATTTTTATACACTTTTTCAAAATATATCCCAAGCGTTTATTATTCATATTTAGGGTTGTAATGAATGTGGATTTTATATTGTGATATTTCTAATGAAAATATCCTAACTTCAGAAATAAAGGTATTTATTTGTAATATTGATTTATATGGAATTCGTGGTATTTTAGTGTAAAATTGATTCTTGTGATTTTTAGAAAAAGGTGGAATATTTATATCATAACAAAATAGGTATTTTAATGATAAATATACATATATTTATACAAAAATAATTTTAATATATTTTTTTATATTCTAAAAATCTTATTTTCTTAAGATGTCGTATTTTAAATCTTTCGAGACCGGATGCTCCTTGCGGAGGTCTGAATCTCGCACTACTAAGCCCGAGGATGTGCGATAATCCGCACCATCCCGAACGGGTTCCCCAAAATGGGTTGTAGCGGCGCTTTCCAAAGATTGTATAAATACTAATCCTTTAGAAAACGGTTTTATGAAGTAAGTGGTATTTATTTGTAAAGATGTCAATTTTCCGTATTCTATGTTCTAGGGTCTCCTAAGTCAACTAGACTATTCCTAACTGGTCCAAAACGATAAGTTGTGAGATGCCTCAAATCGCCTCTTCACCGCCAATTGTGGCCAGGTAAGTACAAGTGAAGAAAGGAGGGATCCGCTTACGAATCACCGTGAGACGGGCCTTTTAAAGTTACCTTTCTCACTTGACTAGCGTAGACACCATAAAGTCAGGTTTATATAAACGACTGATGTCCACAACTTATCCTATTTTCATAATAAGTGGTATTTATTTAAAAAGTGTATCAATACTAAATCTTTTAGAAATGGCTTTATTTAGTAAAGGGTATTTAAATGAAAATGTTTGTTTTTCCCGTATTCTAAGTTTTCAATGGTATCGTGTTAGGTTGTATATGAGTGTGTGAGGAGGTAGGTCGTTACCTCGTGCTCTACTTTAAAGGTATAGCAAGTTTAATGTAGTTAAATGTAGAATTGAAATAATATGGTATTTAAGTGAAAAATACAATAAATTGAAGTAGCCATCATTTCATGTGATGAAACATGATCAATTTGGTTGATTAGTGTTTAATAGTAAACATGAGGAAGTTTAAGTATGATTGTATTAGTGAGAAGTGGAATTTTATAAGAAACCGAATCGGAAATCGGATTTGTTCCGATTCCGTCGGGTTTTGTAAATCCGTATTTTTTATATAGAAGAGATAGATAGAAAATGGGACTTACGGGTTTTAGATCACACAAGAGAGTGAGGGAGAAGTAGAGGAATCGCCGATGTATTGCGTCGTCGTCGGTAGTTCCTAAAACGATCGTAGATTTCGCCGGAGCTTCGCCTCGAGCTTGTTTTCAAAGTACACAAGTTTTCTTATAATTTTAAGAGAGTGGGCTCGGAATTTTGGGGTGAGAGGGTAGAGGGTAGGGGTGGTATTCATAGGGTTAGGCTAGGGTTAGGATAGGTGAAAGGTTAAAATGAAAAATGTGATAAAATGTATTAAAAGTGGAGTAATTGGGGTTTTAAAAGAGCTCTGGAAATGGTCTGAGACTGAAATTTTGCTGGTGCATAGGGAATATGAAAAGACACAACTTTCATGTTTGGGTCGTCGCCGGAATCGGCCGACTCGGCCGTGACTCGGTCGGAGGACGGAGTCGGCCAAGTCGGGGCCGATTTGGCTGATTCCCGGCCGAGTCAGGCCGCCGGGATCTCCCCCGATGGTTCATCTACCCTCTGGCAATGTTACATCTTTGGGTGTAGTGGGGTTTTTGTGAGATATGCACGTTTAAACTCTTGGTATTCTAAAGGTTCAAAATAAAAACAATATTAAAAATAATGTGGGGTATGGGATTTGAACTCTGGTGGCTTGGTTCAGCAGTGCAAGGTATTACCAATGAGCTACAAGCTCCTTCTTGTAATTATAGAGCTAATTAATTACTTAAAATAATAACAGTAAATGTAAATACCCCAAGTATATATTAATTTTATAGCAAATTTTTGTATACTAAAAATGGAGTTGTTACATTCTTTTAACATGTAATTAGAAAACAAAATAATTACTTATAACTTGTGCTCAGGCTAAAATACCCATTTATGGATTTTTTGAAATTTTTTTGTAAAATTTGTATTGGAAATTTGGGGTTGTCACATTCTACCCTCCTTATAAAAATTTCGTCCTCGAAATTTGTAAAAGGAAAGTGTAACAGATTCAAGAAAGTTTAGTGACTGAAGTACTGACAGTGTGTGAAAAAATAACAAAGTGGTGCAAGGATTTTAAAAATGTGAAAAAGGCTTACCAATGTTATCTTGACCTACAGTCTCGGCTTGTACGGCTGCTAATGTGAAAGTCTGTCGCCGTGGTACCTTCCTTCTAGCTGGAGGTACATTCTGTCCTTGGGGCTTGTTTCTCTGCCCTCGAGGCATATTCCTCATTGCCTGTTGGAATTGGCGAGTAGGCTGTGCAGGAGTTCTGTATGGAGGTGGTGCTGGGAGTGCAGGACGAATTGCAGGAACCTGGATAGCTGGCCGCTGCGGGTAGTTGGTAGGTGTGTGAGCTGAGTTGTATCTATATGGACAGGTCTCAATTCTGTGATTGGACGCGCCACAAACTAGGAACAGGCCTTTTGCGCGCCTACAGTCCTTTATCAAATGTCCATCTCTCTTGTAATGGAAACAGAAATGTGGTCTTGGCTGGTTATTGAGTTCTTCAATTCTCCTGGGTTCGAACGTTGGCCTAGAAGCGGCTCCTCCTGCCATTTGAGTGGCAGGGCGTTTCAAACCGGCAGATTGAGGTCTGCCCCTTGCTTTTATCACTGCCTCATAACTGCGGACAGCTTCTAGAGCATCCTCAAGAGTTGGAAATTTCCCTGTGGCTGGTGCAGCCTGAATTTCCGTATCCAAACCTTGTTGAAAGCGACGGGCTCTGATCTCGTCCGTCGATATCAAATGTGCCGCAAATCTGTTACGGTCTTGTGTTAGCTGTATAGTATGTGATATTAAAAATTTGAAATACTGTGACATATCTTACCGACTGAGCATGGTGAATTCAGCGTCATACTCATCTACTGACTTGTCCCACATCGAACCTTGTTGTAGATGAATGAACTGTTGTTCCATGGCAAACCTGGCAGTCACAGGGAAGTACTTCATGTCGAACTTATCGCGAAAAGTCTTCCATTCAATGGGCTGATCAAGACGGCTTTTTTCCGCCTTCCACCAGTTCCGTGCATTGTCCGTGAGTTGCAGCTTCGCAACTCGAACCCAAGCTATTTCTGGCACTTGTGCTGCTGCCAGATCATCCTCGATACTTTGAGCCCATTCCTCAGCTTCCAGTGGGCTCCGCTTTCCTGAGAACTGTTTGGGATGTAAAGCTCTGAATTGCTTCACCCCCGGTGCTTCAGCCTCAGAACGGTTCAAGAGCTGTTGTTGTCCCTCTAGGAGGCTGCGGATTGCCTCAAGCAGAACCGTTTGCTCGTTGAGTGGCGCAGGAACAGCAGGTGTGAGAGGTAGTGGTGGAGGTGTGTTGTTGACATTGGTGCTGGTGTTGTTTGGTGAATCCATAACCTTGAATGAAAAATTTAGGTTAGGACAGATTCAAAGTATATGAAATGATAAGATTCAAGAAATATGAAATTGTAAGATTTAAGGAACATGAATTGTAAAGAATGTTTTAGTTGCTGGTTCTTGTGTTATATTGCTTAGGTTTGTTCACACAGAACAGAACTGCATAATAGGGTTTCATACAGCTCTGACCTGCATGGGCCGCCAACAAAACCTGTCACGTCCCGCTTCCCGGTATACGGCGAAGGGGACACGACTGGTCCGCTACGTATTTACTCAGAAGCAAATACGCTAAGCATAGCTAAGCAATATTAAAAGAAAATATACACAAGAGACAAGCTATAATAAAAACAGCAGCTTTATTTATTAACATTCTTTTGTACAATGCATGAAAAGGAAATACAACTGAAATAAAAGCAATGCCTAAACAATGGCATGCCAGGAAATTACAGGTACTGTAAAGAAAATGTACAATGTCTAGAGCTCAGGGTCTTCGCTGTACTGATCCAAGTCTTCTGCAGTTGGCTCGATCTCTGACGGTTCCAAATCACCTGACGACATTCAAAGAAGAAAGAAATAGAATGTCGTCAGCGAACAGATCGCTCGGTAAGTCCCAAAGGTAAAGGAGAAATAGACTGAATAAGAGGTATCTTTTAAAGTTGTATTATATTATTATATTGTTGTATTTAGTATTAACGTTGTTGTTTGTAACTTGGTACAGAAGGATGCCAGAGTATACGAGAGGAGTCTCACTTGCCCCGGAGACTAAGGTATCAGGAACTCAAGAAAAAGTTGGGCCACGGTACAAACAGCAACGAAATACAGGTTAGGTGTCTTAATCTTACCGTCTCGTGCCACTTTTAACACCTTCCATACCAATCTACCCCTTAAACCCCATAGTGTTTTGATTGTATTGTTTGTCTTGTAAATTGTATTGATTGTATAATTGGTTGACTGACCGAAACCATGATATCAGTAAACGGATGTAACCGTAGAATCATGTAAATGGAATAACAGGAGAACCATGTAAATGGAATGTATATCCATGGTTCGGTTCAGTCAAGTTGTATAGATTGATAATTGGATTCATGGATTCAGGTTGAATTATAATATTGAAGATTGTAGATTGTAGATTGTAGATTGTACTTGAATCATATTCAAGTCAGATTATACTGAGACTCAAATTGAGTCAGACAATCAGCAAAGTGACTTGAAGTCCTGATTGTTTTTATTAATTTGTCTACCTTAGATAGGCAAGCACCCACTTCTCCGGCTCCCTGAGGCTCAAGAGATTGGTTCCGCTTAAACCTATGTTTACTAGGGTCCTTAGGATAATTTATAGAACTTGAGGGGGTTTTATGTAAAAATACTTTTATATACTTTTTCAAAATATACCCCAAGCATTTATTATTCATATTTAGGGTTGTAATGAATATGGATTTTTTATTGTGAAATTTCTAATGAAAATATCCTAACTTCAGAAATAAAGGTATTTATTTGTAATATTGATTTATATGGAATTCGTGGTATTTTAGTGTAAAATTGATTCTTGTGATTTTTAGAAAAAGGTGGAATATTTATATCATAACAAAATAGGTATTTTAATGATAAATATACATATATTTATACAAAAATAATTTTAATATATTTTTTTATATTCTAAAAATCTCATTTTCTTAAGATGTCGTATTTTAAATCTTTCGAGACCGAATGCTCCTTGCGGAGGTCTGAATCTCGCACTACTAAGCCCTTGGATGTGTGATAATCCGCACCATACCGAACGGGTTCCCCAAAATGGGTTGTAGCGGCGCTTTGCAAAGATTATATAAATTCTAACCCTTTAGAAAACGGTTTTATGAAGTAAGTGGTATTTATTTGTAAAGATATCAATTTTCCGTATTCTATGTTCCTCCTAAGTCAACTAGACTATTCCTAACTGGTCCAAAACGACAAGTTGTGAGATGCCTCAAATCGCCTCTTCACCGCCAATTGTGGCCAGGTAAGTACATGTGAAGAAAGGAGGGATCCGCTCACGAATCACCGTGAGACGGGCCTTTTAAAGTTACCTTTCTCACTTGACTAGCCTAGACATCACAAAGTCAGGTTTAGATAAACGACTGATGTCCACAACTTATCCTATTTTCATAATAAGTGGTATTTATTTAAAAAGTGTATCAATAATAAATCTTTTAGAAATGGCTTTATTTAGTAAATGGTATTTAAATGAAAATGTTTGTTTTTCCCGTATTCTAAGTTTTCGATGATATCGTGTTAGGTTGTATATGAGTGTGTGAGGAGGTAGGTCGTTACCTCGTGCTCTACTTTAAAGGTATAGCAAGTTTAATGTAGAATTGAAATAATATGTTATTTAAGTGAAAAATACAATAAATTGAAGTAGCCATCATTTCACGTGATGAAACTTGATCAATTTGGTTGATTAGTGTTTAATAGTCAACATGAGGAAGTTTAAGTATGATTGTATTAGTGAGAAGTGGAATTTTATAAGAAACCGAATCGGAAATCGGATTTGTTTCGATTCCGTCGGGTTTTGTAAATCCGTATTTTTTAGATAGAAGAGATAGATAGAAAATGGGACTTATGGGTTTTAGATCACACAAGAGAGTGAGAGAGAAGTAGAGGAATCGCCGATGTGTTGCGTCGTCGTCGGTAGTTCCTAAAACGATCGCCGGAAGTTTGCCGTAGATTTCGCCGGAGCTTCGCCTCGAACTTGTTTTCAAAGTACACAAGTTTTCTTGGAATTTTGAGAGAGTGGGCTCAGAATTTTGGGGTGAGAGGGTAGAAAGTAGGGGTGGTATTTATAGGATTAGGCTAGGGTTAGGGTATGTGAAAGGTTAAAATGAAAAATGTGATAAAATGTATTAAAAGTGGAGTAATTGGGGTTTTAAAAGAGCTCTGGAAATGGTCTGAGGCTGAAATTTTGCAGGTGCATAGGGAATATGAAAAGACACAACTTTCATGTTGAGGTCGTCGCCGAAATCGGCCGACTCGGTCGTGACTCGGCCGTGACTCGGTCGGAGGACGGAGTCGGCCAAGTCGGGGCCGATTTGGCCGATTCCCGGCCGAGTCAAGCCGTCGGGATCCCCCCCGATGGTTCATCTACCCTCTGGCAATGTTACATTTTTGGGTGTAGTGGGAGTTTTTGTGAGATATGCGCGTGTAAACTCTTGGTATTCTAAAGGTTCAAAATAAAAACAATATTAAAAATAATGTGGGGTATGGGATTTGAACTTTAGTGGCTTGGTTCAGTAGTGCAAGCTATTACCAATGAGCTACAAGCTCCATCTTGTAATTATGTAGCTAATTAATTACTTAAAGTGATAACAGTAAATGTAAATACCCCAAGTATACATTAATTTTAAAGCAAATTTTTGTACACTAAAAATGGAGTTGTTACATTCTTTTAACTTGTAATTAAAAAGAAAAATAATTACTTATAACTTATGCTCAGGCTAAAATACCCCTTTATGGATTTTTTGAAATTTTTTTGTAAAAACTTGTATTGGAAATTTGGGGTTGTTACAATTCTATCTCAGATCGCATAGCATCCAGCCATTTCATAGAGTCTCCACTTGTGATGACCTGCTCGAAACTAGTTGGGTCATCAACTTCCATGATGCAATTCTCACTCCCACCGTCTATGAGAAAACCGTAGCATCTCTTAGGTGGATGCAGAACCCTACTAGATCTGCGGAGTGGCTAATGTTCGTCGGGGACTATTGAATCCTCCGGTTCTACCAAATCATCTGTTGTAGTTTGTGTATCTGGAACTTCTTCCAGCTCTACCTCATTACCACTAATTTCTTTTAAGAAATTCTTTTTCTAAAAAGGTGGCATGTTGAGCAACAAATACTTTTTGTTCCTCACCGTGGTAGAATAGATATCCATGTGAGTTTTTTAGATATCCCACAAACTTTCAAAGAACTGATCATGCTTCGGGTTTGTCCGGATTCTGTTTTTTAATATAGGCCGGACAACCCCATATCTTAACTCGTTTAAGATATGGTCTCTTCCCACTCCATATCTCATATGGTATTTTAGTCACAAATTTTGATGGAATTTGATTCAATAGGTATGTAGCTGTCTCAAGTGCATAACTCCAAAAAGAAATAAGTAACTCAGCAATACTCATCATAGAACGCACCATATTTAATAGAGTGTGATTCCTCCGCTCCGATACTCTATTGTGTTGTGGTGTATACGGAGGAGTAAGCTGAGAGAGAATCTCATTCTCTTTTAGATAATCTCGGAATTCCGTGCTTAAGTATTCGTCTCCTCGATCAGATCGAAAGATTTTAATACTTTTACCCGTCTAGTTCTCTACTTTTCTCTTATATTCCTTAAATTTCTCAAAAGTTTCAGATTTGTGTTTCAACAGGAACACGTGTCCGAATCTTGAGAGATCATCGGTGAATGTAATGAAGTATGAGGAACCATTCCTAGCATGTGTAAATATAGGACGCATACATCACTATGTATCAGTCCCAAGAGTTCAGTAGCTCTTTCTCCATGTCCAATAAACGGAGTTTTGGTCATTTTTCCTTTGAGACATGACTTAAAAGTTTCATAAGATGTAAATTCGAACGGATTCAAATATCCATCTTTATACAACTTAGCTAGTCTGGTCGCATTAATATAATCAAGTCTACAATGACACAAGAAGGTTTCATTCATTTCTGAACTTTTCCTCTTATGTATGTTCTGTATATTTAGAACTGTGTTTTGATTTAGAACGTATATACCATTAAACAATATACCAAACCCAATCAACACTTGATTTAGGAAAATGTTCATAACATTTTTCTTTAATGCAAAGTTATATCCTTCTTTATCTAATAAAGAAACGGATATTATATTGCACATCATCGACGATACGTAATAACAGTCGTTCAAAATCAATGTATTACCATTTGGCAATACAAGATGATATTCGCCGACCGCTTCGGAAGAAACAATTTCTCCATTCCCTACTCTGAGAGACATATCATCCTTTCTCGGTTCTCTACTTTTCTTTAACCCTTATAACATATTACAAATGTGGGATCCTGATCTGGTATCTAATACCTATGACGTAGAGCAGACTTAGAAGCAGTTCTCAATAACTAACACCCGAAGAAGATACATCAAAATGCTCTTTTTTGTTCAGGTTGCGTGGAAATCCTTGCATTCCCCTATCCCTTGCCCAGTCTTATGATAATTGTCTAAGATAGAGCGGAACCAATGTTTCCCAGCCTAATATAATAAGCGGGTTCAGTCAATACATCCATATTATTATCTTGATTAAGGCATGATACGGTCTCTACCTGGAGAGAGAGAGAAGAAAATAGTTTAGCGTGCGCTCTTGCAAGATTAAATTGGTTATTATCTTATCTAATCAGGATGGCTCCCACTATTTTTATCAAATCTTCCTTCAAACCCTAAAAGGTAAGATTAGCCGGGATTAATTACACCCTATAAGTTCGACAATCATTCATCCAGGCAGGTGTTGGTACTCTGAAGGAGTCTCCCCGTGCTTTCGGATGGAACTAATTAAATAATCTCGTTTCTGCAGGAGCATAACCCCGTTAACACCTTTCTTAGACACCTACTGGATTAGCTAATTGTAAAGTGGAAAACTCTCACAGGAGTAACACTTACTCGCAATGGGTATCGAGATCCAACTATCATATAGTAGGTATGCAATCTCATTGCAAATTTTAACACTTGAAATTCCCAATATCAGTTTTTACCCCATGAGACTTATGACCTTGACATGATCAACAAACCATAAACCGCAAGTCAAGTTCAACTCGTCATTTCGTAATTGAATTAAACCTACCCGTCACTAGTAAAAAAAGGGGTTGCCCCTACGGATATTGGAATCCGTAGGGGCAGATTTAACTTGGCCCTACGGATTAATCCGTAGGGCTAAAGGGTTACCCCTACGGGCACAGACGTTCAAGAATTAAAATATTAATTCTTAATTTGGTGTTTGCCCCTACGGAGCCGCAAACAAAGGACCTACGGGTATATCCGTAGGGACAAGTAAATATCGATTTAATAAAACCCCAGACCGATCGCCTACGCTCACTTTCTCTCTCTCTCTCTCGATCGGGCGCGAGAAAAATCCCCAAATCGCCACGCCGTCGTCGCCACCGTCGTTCTCCTCGTCGCCACCGCCGGTTTCGTCGCCACCGTAGTTCTCGTCGCCACCGCGGTTCAGGTCGTCGCCCCAGCCCCAGCAGCAGCCGTTCAGGTGAGTAAATCTCGAGGTAAATTAAAGAATTTTTGGATTATTTTGGGCTTAGGGTTCATGGCTGGGTCTGGGGTTGCGCGCGCGAGTTGGGGTTGGGCAGGGGTCGCGGTCGCGGTCGGGGTCGGGGTCAGGGTAGGGTTAGGGTTGGGGTTCGGCTGCTGCTGGGGTGGGGCTGGGGTTAGGGTTTACCTTAGGGTTGGTGTTGGGGTTTAGCTGGCCACGCTGGGCTGGGGGCTGGGGCTGGGGGCTGGGGCTGGGGCTGGGGCTGGGCCACGCGGGGTTTTGGGATCTTTGTAATTTGCTTGCTCTGTTTGGGGTTTCAGTTGATCCTCATTAAAAAATTGGTGATTGATCTCTTCAATCATATTATTATCTGTATTTAAAATTTTTGTGAAGCCTTCAGAGTTTGGAAAAATCTAGAATTACCGTTGAAATTCTGGCAACATTCAAAAACTGTGTATATGATGTGTGTGTGTGTATGCATGTATATACATTTGAAATTTATCTTTCTTCTATGATATAAAACGGTTAAACCGAAGAAAATTACTGGGGGAATTTTTGCTAAAATGTCTTGAGAGGGGGTTCAAGTGATGGGATAATTTCATTTGGTAATCTTTTACTTATTTTACATCTCTTATTTTTTCATGCAAAAATCTGAATAGGTTTCTTGCAATTTTGCCTATCGATCAATTATTATATTTATTTCTATTTTTTGTGGATGATTTGGCTTCAATTGAATGGAGGCGATGATGGCTTGCCCTCAAGCTTCCACTTTTATGAGCTTTATAGTTATGAGATTGGCGAGGCAAGCTGGTTTGTAGCCATCTTATTTCTTTTCCTAAATTCAAATCCAAATATAAACTGTCTGATTGAGAGAGAGAGAGTATGGGAGATTATGTATTATTCAATGTGTTTGGAAGCTGGCATGTTCTGAGCGTCATCTCTGCATGAAAGCTATGGTTTTGCAAAGGGTTTGCCCTAACTATTTTCTGTGGGGAAGCTGAAGGCCTGAAGCTTCATCAAACTCAGGATTGGATTCTGGTCGGGTATTGTAAATTCTTGTGAAAGTTCCGCTCAAGATTTGTTCAGAGCTTGCATAACATCCTTTTCATCTTTATGAGATCTTTATGCAGTCATTTTTTTTGGGTTTATATATTTCTCGAGCCCGTTTGACTTTGGACTTAGGATAACCCCAAATCTCTTTCTTATTTTGATTCCTAAGCTGGCATATCTGAGGCTCGTATTCCAGTATCGTTGCAGGAAAAGCTAGGGTTGCGAACATTTTTGCAACGATAATTTCTGTATGACAGCTTAAGCACACATAAAACTTAAACAATCTTGAAGCACTGCAGTTTTTCACTAAACTACCTAAAAGTTTTTATATTGCTGCAAGCTTCCTTAAAGTGCTGCATCTAAGTGTATTTTAGTGGGAAAACCCTTGAAAGCCAAACTTCATGGGATTTGTTGTTTGCCTTCTCTGTAGCTAGTTTGAGGTTTATTTAGGTTTGGATTTGTTTTGCAACACTCTCTGAGTTCCAAATCAACAAAAAGCTGAATGTTGAATCACAAGCAAGAAGCAGCCAAACTGGCCCTAAAGTAATCCTGAGTGATGATAATTTTCCAGGGAGTTTAAAATTTATAGAAATGGCGAGGCAACATTGGATTGTCTGCAAGTATTCAAGCAACCTGTTTGCAGCCATCATGCTATTTGTGATCCCAGTATAAAACTCAAACATGCCTCTTAGTTAGTTTACTTTAATTTGTTATTTATGTGTGTGTGTCAACATTGGATTGTCCCAAGTATAAAACCAAACCCACAAAACATCAAAACTGTCTCCGACAATCTTATGGTCATTAGACATAAGATTTATGCATATAGGTAACATCTGCCAATATGCCATATCCAGACCGCAATCTATTTTTGCCTATTGGCTAATATGAAAATATCGGCCCGCGTATATGACATAATCAAAGTTGTTAAATCTTAATACGGTTTGTGTTTCGTTTTTTTATTTATCAGTTCTATCAATGTTGCGTATAACGCTTTATGATATCAGTATCCTACATTTGTAGTTTTAATTGTTGATTGTTATAGATGAATACCATTGCAATAATAGTTTTTGGTCGATGAATGCTATTGCAATGTAGGATGATCAGTTCTATCAATCTTGATCTCAATGGTTTAAAATCATGTTACACATACAACACGAATGCACAACAAACGCATAATTAGAGAGCGACTCAAGATATTCAGGTTAAAACCAATATATGATACTCGATGATAATATGAAACCTTCATATTCCCATCGATACTCATATATGAAACTAAAAGCGCCACTTTGTCCCTACGGTGCCCGACATTTTAATTTAAAAATATTATATCTTAATTTGTTGTTTGGCCCTACGGGCACCTAAATGGGAATTTAATTAAAAAAGGCACAGAAATGCCCTACGCCTCGATATCTTTCCCTCTCGTTCCCAAAATTTTCTCTCGTTCCCGCGTCTCCAATTTTCTCTTCGTCGCCACCGCGCGCCCTCCGTTCTCAGCCCGCCACCGCCCTCGTTCTTCCTCGTCGAGTTCCTCGTCGCCGATATTTGTGCCTACATTGATGCCTCAAGCAACGAATCAAATGATGTGGATCACAAACTAATTAAATAAATTTTGAATACCAATCTGGACTGGGATTTGAATACCAATCCTAGTTTGCTATATTTTTTTATATATAGTAGATGGTGATACTTCTTTAAGTAAAAACAACCCTACACTTAAGCGAAATCATAAATCGAAACACACATATAGAGAATACAACTCATACATGGGTATCCTCAAATCTAACTTTCATTGAATTTGCACGCGCACTTAAAATAACAACCTTTATACTAAAAAAATTATGTATGCCATTACTTAGTAGTTTATGGTTTTAAGACGCAAAAGCCATTTGAGAAATACTTTTTCTACCCACTACTAATCCATATTCTCAATATAGTCATTGAATTTGCACGCGCACATAATAAGAAGGAGAAGATAATAATGTGGCAGAAGAAGAAGGAGAAGACAGTAATGTGGCAGAAGAAGAAAAAAATGACATTCCTCGTTCTCTGTTTCAGCATCAATCTTCTGATATGAACTAATGATAGATTTCACATAGGCTTTTCCCATTAGAGACTTCTTAGTGTCCAATGGAAAGCATACATCAGATTTGTGCAGGTCGGGTTCTTCTATGACTTTCAAGAGTCTCAACTGATTCTGTAAATTACACTCTAGTTGGGTGGTACTTTTACCACTTCTCACTGCAGGTGCGCTTTCTAATATCCATTTTGAATGTAATATTATCGATATTCAAAATGGATATTAGAGAGCGCACCTGCAGTGAGAAGTGGTAAAAGTATCACCCAACTAGGGTGTAATTTACAGAATCAGTTGAGACTCTCAAAAGTCATAGAAGAACCCGACCTGCACAAATCTGATGTATGCTTTCCATTGGACACTAAGAAGTCTCTAAAGGGAAAAGCCTATGTGAAAGCCATCATTAGTTCATATCAGAAGATTGATGCTGAAACAGAGAACGAGGAATGTCATTTTTTTCTTCTTCCGCCACATTACTGTCTTCTCCTTCTGCCACATTACTGTCTTCTCCTTCTTATTATGTGCGCGTGCAAATTCAATGACTATATTGAGAATATGGATTAATAGTGGGTAGGAAAAGTATTTCTCAAATGGCTTTTGCGTCTTAAAACCATAAACTACTAAGTAATGGCATATATAATTTTTTTAGTATAAAGGTTGTTATTTTAAGTTTTCCCTTATAGAGATATGATCTAACTGCATCTATCAACTATAAGTGTGCAGAAAATTATGATAAGAAATCATAAGAAAAGGTCGTAGCCATGCATAACCTTGAATCTACATACCAAATCATGCAAAAGCATGCACTTATTGTCACCTTGCCTTGGAATATAAAATATCTTGGAAGACTATAAGCGAGCATTTAAATCTTGATAGCTTTTGACTTCAACATATATTTTTCTCAAGTACCATGAAATATACTTGCTCCGTATAAACCGTTTTCAGGAAGATGGATTAATAATGACAAATTATCCATTGTGGCTCACTAGGTTAGTATTTTCTCTTCTATTGACCATCTTTCTAATCTGCTTGGTAAATTTATTCGGAACCGGCTGCGAATCATTAAAAGACATGCATAAGAAAGAAAACTAAAATACAGATATATAGCATACCGATACATCGAAACTTCATAGTTGCGATGGCAATCCAGAGATATTTATTTCTACACACGTGGTGCACGTGCGAATGCGTCAGGCATCATGGACAAATATTTCAGAACATGGAAAGTATTATTCGTATAAAGTAATTAAAACTTTTAAACACCTTGGGTAGATATTTTCTTAGTTGATGCAATCATATCATGAGGACTAAATTTAAGCTATTATACATATGCTTATGTATTTTTCTAATCTAATATATCACACACACACATAGAGAGAGAGAGAGGGAGAACACCAGGTAGATAGAGAAATCAGGTAGCAGGATCCTGAAGAAATGGAGTCCATAGCATTGCTCATCATCATCATCCGTGATCCCTTTGAAAAAATATTATCAAAGGGATCATGGATGATGATGATGAACAATGCTATGGACTCCATTTCTTCAGGATCCTGCTACCTGATTTCTTTACCTACCAGGTGTTCTCTCTGTGTGTGTGTGTGTGTGTGTGATATTTTAGGTTAGAAAAATACATATGCATATGTATAATAGCTTAAATTTAGTCCTCATGATATGATTGCATCACCTAAGAAAATATCTACCCAAGGTGTTTAAAAGTTTTAATTACTTTATATGAATAATACTTTCCATGTTCTGAAATATTTGTCCATGATGCCTGACGCATTCGCACGCGCACCACGTGTGTAGAAATAAATATCTCTGGATTGCCATCGCAACTATGAAGTTTCGATGTATCGGTATGCTATATATCTGTATTTTAGTTTTCTTTCTTATGCATGTCTTTTAATGATTCGCAGCCGGTTCCGAATAAATTTACCAAGCAGATTAGAAAGATGGTCAATAGAAGAGAAAATGCTAACCTAGTGAGCCACAATGGATAATTTGTCATTATTAATCCATCTTCCTGAAAACGGTTTATACGGAGCAAGTATATTTCATGGTACTTGAGAAAAATATATGTTGAAGTCAAAAGCTATCAAGATTTAAATGCTCGCTTATAGTCTTCCAAGATATTTTATATTCCAAGGCAAGGTGACAATAAGTGCATGCTTTTGCATGATTTGGTATGTAGATTCAAGGTTATGCATGGCTACGACCCTTTCTTATGATTTCTTATCATAATTTTCTGCACACTTATAGTTGATAGATGCAGTTAGATCATATCTCTATAAGGGAAAACTTAAAATAACAACCTTTATACTAAAAAAATTATGTATGCCATTACTTAGTAGTTTATGGTTTTAAGACGCAAAAGCCATTTGAGAAATACTTTTCCTACCCACTATTAATCCATATTCTCAATATAGTCATTGAATTTGCACGCGCACATAATAAGAAGGAGAAGACAGTAATGTGGCAGAAGGAGAAGACAGTAATGTGGCGGAAGAAGAAAAAAATGGCATTTCTCGTTCTCTGTTTCAGCATCAATCTTCTGATATGAACTAATGATGGCTTTCACATAGGCTTTTCCCTTTAGAGACTTCTTAGTGTCCAATGGAAAGCATACATCAGATTTGTGCAGGTCGGGTTCTTCTATGACTTTTAAGAGTCTCAACTGATTCTGTAAATTACACCTTAGTTAGGTGATACTTTTACCACTTCTCACTGCAGGTGCGCTCTCTAATATCCATTTTGAATGTAATATTATAGATATCCATGCCTCTTTATGTCAAAATTACTTATATTGTCAATGTTTGATTGTCTAGTTGTTGGTGATGCGTCCATATCAGGGACAGAGGCCACTCCCGTTCCTCCAGGTATGTTTATATATTATATAGGGCATGTATATTGATTTAGAATGCTATATCATAAATATACACACATTTCTTTTGCTCTTAGTCGTCCAACTCATTATCATGGGCTGCTTGATGAGATTAGATTTGCGCCTGATGATCTACAAGAGCTTGTTCACTCCCTGTCATATGTGTAAGCAGCGCTATATGCGAGTTTACCTTGTTAGTATGTATATACTGAAATTAATTAATATTATTCAAATTTTGATACATGCAGATACCAGAGGAGCACATCTTCTATCTCTGTAGGTAAGGCTTTGAATTTGTTGATTTTGGTATTTCTTGTCAATTTTATAGACCAGTATGTGCTAAATATAATGTTCTGACAGTTGCTAGGGGGAAGGCAACATTCGAGGCTGCTGACCCCAGTCCTGGACGCCGCACACGGACGGCACCACGGAGGTTTGGAGAGAGACCGAGGACTGGGCTCTAGCAGGGCCCATATGAGGTTGGACTCCACCCCGGTGGTTACTTCCTCCGTCTCCAGTTAGCGACGTATCCAGCAGGAACAGGAGAGCTTGAAGGCCACCGTTCAGGAGTTGAATGAGATGCTGGTATGTATACTACTTAATAGTAAAATATAATGTCATATTATAGATATCAACATATCCAATATCAGTACATAGCCTGAGCTTATTTGGTTGTAGACTTATGTTTTATTAATCATACATACATATGTAATTGAAATAAACAACGCTTTTCCAAACTAGATATCCAAACAGGGTTTCGAAATAACTTAATAATGATACGAATTCGAATAATAAACAGTTCTTACACGCTTCTTACACACGTTATATCCAGACGCGACAGGGTAGATCGGCCGAGCCTCCACACGCATCTCCTTCGGCTGCGGTTCCGCAGACAGCTCCTGTAGCTCCACCGCCCACTTAGACTCCCGCTCGCGACGAATTGCAGAGTTTATTGACCGAGGAGCAGGACCGAGCTGGACCGAGCTAGGGTAGATTTTTGGTTCTTTTTTTTTGAAACATGTATTTATTTATATCATACACATTGTACTACATTTTGAAACGATATTGATATTGGTTTGTATTTATATCATATTCAGTTTTTGTGTTTCTTTTGTATATTATATATATGCGTGAGATGTGATTATGAATACTGCAATATATGATTTGATTGATGTATACATTATTGTGCACAGGGCGGGAAAAAATCAAGCAGCCCATTTTTTAAAAAAAATTACAGACAATATGTACCTACGGATTAATCCGTAGGCACTCATGTTACCCCTACGGATATGTCCGTAGGGGCTACATATCAGCAGTAACTGATATTTCCCCCAGATGTCAGTGCCAGGTGGTTGGGAATGCCCCTACGGATATATCCGTAGGGGCCACTGACTCTCCCCTACGGCGTTATCCGTAGGGGCAAAATATCAGGAATCCTGAATTTGTGCCCCTACGGAAAAGTACCTACGAATATATCCGTAGGGGGTAGTACATGCCCCTACGGCGATACCCGTTGGGCCAAGTAATTTATTAAAATAAACCGTAAATAATATAAAATCTTATACCCTACGGATTAATCCGTAGGGGCATCTGGACCTACACATATACCCGTAGGGGCAAAAATTTAACCGTAGGGGCAAGTTCAGGGCCTCAACTTGCACCTGCGGCCTTTGCACCTACGGGTTATTTTTTCGCCCCTACGTATATAACCGTAGGGGCAGTGGGTTGCCCCTACGGATAAATCCGTAGGGGCAACCCTTCTTTGTAGTAGTGCGTACGACCCTTGACAAGGTCAATAAGGCCGTACGACTACCCTAATCCGATCACATCAATATGCGGCAAATAAGCACTAATCAGCTATTGAACACTACGTCTTGACAAGACCAACAAACGCAGCACGAATACTAAATAGCACTTATCTAAGATGACGGAGGGCTACGACTGGTTTTGAAAAAAATCTTTAGCGTAATGAACTTGATATCGTTGTAGAATCTAGTGATTTGAAAATGAGTGGTTTAAGCTCCACTTTAAAATCAAGTAGTTTTCAAAACAAACCAAGTAGGTTGTAGCATGCTAGTTTTGCTAAAGAAATCATTCCCGGTGAAGGGATTTAGGCTCTTTCCTCATCGAATGGGGTGATGGATATTCATAATGGAATACCGCTATGCAAAGCAAGAACTAGAGCTACCTTTTTGAAAAATTTGATTCTACAACATCTTTTAGACTTCTTTTCTTTTCATTAATCTCATTAATGACGTCCTATCATTTATGTTTCCTAAACATCACAAAAGAAACGAAAATAAAACACACATATATGATATCCGCAATCGCCACAGGGACCCGGGTCTTCACCGTAAGATTACTTAACTTATTGCGCGGCGGTGTCAGGACTAGCGCAGATGCAAAACATATATAGTGTCTACTATTATATCATATATAAAAGTAGCATTCGTCTCAGGAAGATATATGATCACATCGTATCACAGAAACAACGGAAGCAAATATATGAAATATAGGATATATTAGGAGGTCCGTTTTTTAGATTAAGCCAGTAATGAAAAACATGGATTTCACGGTCATGATGAATAACCAAGCCCACATCCCTAGACCCCTACGAGAGCGGCAAACAACCCTGCCAATTCTAGAGTTAGGCGGCCGGTCTCGACTCCTCAAGATGGCCTCCCACTGGACTCTAGAACCCGGTTACTTGTGATCCCCGTCTTGGGTCTATCCTAATGCGGAAAAGTAAATAATATATATCGAATGGTGACAGCAATCTCAACCCGGAAGTGTCCCAATAAAATAATATTACATACAAATATTTACATGAATGAAAATTGAAAACTCTCATCTCACGTAAAAACCCCCGGCTATTCAATCACGACAATCCAATATAACATATTAACAACAACACAATAATATCATATGTCATCAACGTAAGTAAATATGCGTATCCCTAATGTCGTTAACGTATAGCAACGAGATCGGGGATACTGCCACATATTACACTTACAGTCACAGAAAAGAAACGAAAACTACAATAATTAGAATCTGCATTATCATTAGACATCATAAATCTAGATTATCACATATTCCGGATTTCATGCCTAACCCTATAAACCTTGCATTTAAGTCTCGAATTGAAAACACTTTTCAAAAAACAAATCGGGTAATTCAACAAGATTCCTGATTATAAGATCAAATACTCGTCAGGAACTTTAGTAGATGGCCGCACCCCTGAGACCGTCAACGAAGTGCACTTGGGCGGAATACCGCGGCTGCGAGCACCCGAGTGGATGCTTTTGGCCACGGGGTTCTCCTATAGTCACTTGGTCAGGGCTATGGGGCGTGGCTATCTACTAGTGTCTCCCGGCGACTATTCGCGTACGATACGAGATTACGACGGAGTTTTGATCCGAATAGAAACTCCGTGGCAATCCATTACTTGAGACTAAAACGCGAGATTTACACCGTTAACTAGTTTTCACAAAACTAATCAATGTGGTTTCCAAAAATTGTATCACATATCCAAAGCTATCTAGACGATGTTAAACATTTCAAACAATACCAATTCACAGAGACGTCAACAACTTGAGCCTCACCAAAAATACCCAGAAAGTCAAAAATGTCACAATGAAACAGCAAAAGAAATACATAACTCCTCATGTTGAAGGCGGGACCGCGGCCAAACCATGATTTAGGCGGCGGTTCCGTGGCCACATAGAGGACTTAGGCTCTCGTACTTCTTGTGGCTCCATAGAATTACCTGCATGATTTTCTGAGAATTTTTAATTGTGAAAATATCAACTTTTAAAAATTGGACAGAAACCACTAAAAATTGGGTTTTGAAACGCCGATCGAACACTTTAACGTCTTCTAAACTTCTCCTAAGTCTCTAGCTTGGCTCTGATACCATGAGAGCATGTCTTAGCATCGCTACTGGGTTTATATGAGTACAAGTATGCAATTTTAAAAATCTAGAATGCTAATCATACTAATATAGAATCGAACTAGAGAATTAGGGTTTTTAAGTAAAGCAAACAAGTTCTACTCTAAGTGAAGAGAGTATACAACCTTTGTAGACCAGTCCTTCACTTTTAAAGCTCCAAGTAGTAGTCCCTAGAACTCTTCTTTGACTCCACTTGAAGAAAGGATCGAGCTTTCTTGTTGTCTTCGAGGCCGAAGATGATTCACCTTGCAGTCTCTCTCACTCAAGCTCACTCTTCACTAATCAAGGTATTCGTGAAGCAAACAACCTAAACTAATGGGCTAGAAATGTGTAGCTTAATGAAGTAGAAATTTTGCTCACTTATTTCTCTTCTTTCTCTTTTATTTTCTCGCTTCAAGAAAACTCTAGAGAGAGATTAGGAAGAAGGAGATGAACTTAGACCTAAGAGAGTGAACCATGAGGTGAGTAATGAGATGATGTAGGAAAATATCTATGAATAAAAACAAAAAAAAAAACAAAAGGTGAGTCATGGCTTCTCAAGGCTTCTATAAGCATCTCCAAGTAATGACTCATTCTCCATATTTAATTCATAAATAAAACCATTATCTACTCATCATTTAACATCATGTGTGATTCTCATACATTCTAGTTCTATGTATCATCAACCATGATACAATATATATATATATATATATATCACACACACACACACACATATATATATATATATGTATATAAAGAGAAAAAAATATTTAGTGAACTAAATATTAGTTAATATATATATATATATATATATATATCAAATATATAAATATATATATATATCAAATTATTAAATCAACATTTGATTCAATAATCCGGTTATACCATATATAACCGACTAATATCATATATATATATATATATATATATATATATATATATCAAAACATTAAATCAACACATGATTCAATTATCCGGTTATATCACATATAACCGACTAATATTCAATATTAGATATTAAATCAATACTTGATTCAATAATCCGGTCATATCATATATAACCGGCTAATATCAAATATATATACATAAATCAAATCATTGAATCAACATTTGATTCAATAATCCGGTTATATCACATATAACCTAACCGATATCAAATATCGCTAGATTAGAATACAGTATCACATACTCGTATTTAATCAAGCTCCCGCACATATCTTCATATGTGCCCTACATCGTTTCACTTGAGCTAGGAAATCTCTGTGTGGGACTGTAAAGACTCGTCAATACACTAGCAGTAGGTAATGATCACATCAGATACCCATAAGCCATCGGCGGTACTAGCTGGACGTAACGGCTACCCAGGTATTGAATGAATAGAAGATCAACAAGCAAACTTGTCCAAACTCCCGTGAAGCCTATAAGCAACACTTACTGTACAGTCCGGTCTCTTCGTCTGATATGTCGCATATCGAGTCTGGGGGTGGAATCGTCAGACCACAATAACTTGATAAGTCATGCCAATGTGTGGCCTATAACCTTTCGAGAAACTACTGATAACACTTACCAGTAAATCACATCAGCCCTTACCAAGGACTTGTTATAACCAATCGAGCATAGCGCAACATCAACTCCCAATACCGGGAGAGACGAAACCCCTCCTATTGCTCATTGCCTCCATGTGACTCGGGACTGTATCCAAAATCCACCTGTTTGCATAACTCCTTTGAGCCGTGGTAGGGAGGAAATCAAAGCATAGTGGGAACTACACAAGACACTATAGCGATCTCGGGTCTACAGACTAACCTGTACAAGTGTCATCAGAGAACTGCTATCTGATGATAGGTATGGTACCATCCAGGAGTTCTCGGCGAGTCATGTTCGCTGTACCTATTCTCTAATGAGCACCTGTGCACAATCTTTGATGTCAAACACCAATGGTTGTGGGATCAACCATCACCCCATACAGGGTCAAGAAACGTACACACCAGTCTACTCTAGAATATCATGCCCTGTCTCGATACTCTCTCGGCTAAGAACTATTAAAGGATGTGCTTGCGGACTACACAAGCCCCACTAGTATGATTTTCATCATAGTCCAGGTAGTCAAGCCTACATTCTAAGGGCTTTATCAACATGTATCAAAGTGACAGTATACTAAAACAAGTATACATGTTAAGATAAAGAGCAACCAGATAGCATACTATTATATCGAGCAAGAAAGTCCTCTATATATCTATGTCTAAGCATCCACTGTATTATACAATAATGGACTCTAGGGCATACATATTCCTAACAGTCCATACTCATACTCATAGGAATGCTGAGATGGCACCGGTTGTGCCCGTCTACGTCTTGTTCATGCATATTTAAAAGAATGGCAGGTGCGGGCATAGCTGGTGGAGGCACGGGTGGTGCAGAGATGGGTGGTGCAGGCATGGCCGGTGTGCTGGGTTTCGTAGCACGGCCACTGGGTTTCGGGAGGCATCGATCATGCCGTTTTCAAAAAAATAGCGCGCTAAAAAACCCTAACCTAGAATCTTAACTATAGAATTAGACGAAACTGGGATGTAAACATCTTTACATCTAAGTGAACAAGGAATACAACCTTTGTAGACCGGTCCTTCACTTCAAAAGCTCCGTGTAGTAGTCATTTCGCTCAAAATAGTGAACTCCCGGACTCTAGAAAGGCACCACAAGATGAAAGGAACAAACTTGCTTGAAGTCTTCGAGGCCGAAGATGATTTACGTCGAGGAGACACCAACTCAAGCTATCTCCTCACTAATTAGGAATTAGTGAAGGAAACAATCTAAACTAAATGGCCAGTCTAGTGTAGGTTGATGAAGTAGGAATTTGCTCACTTTAGAAATATTTTTCTCACTAATTTTCTTCACCTCCCAAAATCTAGAGAGCTTGAGGAAGGAGATGAAGAAAAGCAACCATGGAGAGAAGCAAGTGTAGAATAGAATGAGTGAATCAAGTGAGTGAGAATAGCAACCATAGATGAGAAAATATCATATATTAACTCATGTAGAGACTTAACCATGGCTAATGATAATGGTTGGGTTAATAAATATCTTAAGTAAAACAAAATTAGTGGACTAAGTCAATGGTTCCACAAGCTTCCACAAGCTTCAACCATGTGACTAATTTCTAACTAATTTTGATTTACTTTAAATAAATAAAACCATTCATTATGTTAAGCATGGTGTGAGTCTCATACACCCATGTCTCATGTAGCAACAAGTATGACACAATAATATATATAACATATATATTAAGTGTACACAAGTGAGAAAAAGAAATGCTTAAGTGAGCTAATATTAGTTAATATAAATTAATATATCAAATATATAATTATACATTAAATTATTAAATCAACAGTTGATTTAATAATCCGGCTATATCATATATAACCGACTAATATCATATGTATCAACTTATCGAATCAACACTTGATTCGATAACCCGGCTATATCATATATAACCGACCGATATCACACATCGCGAGAATAGAATACGATATCACATACGCGTATTAATCTCGGTCCCACACATATCACATATTTGCTCCTACTTCGTTTCACCTGAGCCAGAAAACCTCTATGTAGGACTCTAAAGACTCATCAATACGCCGGCAGTAGGTGATGATCATATCAGTCACCCATAAGCCGTCAGCGGTACTAGCTGGAAGTAACAACTACCCGGGTATTGAGCGATCAGAAGATCAACAAGCAAGCCTGCTCATACTCCTGCAAATCCAATAAGTAACACTACCGTACAATCCAGTCTCTTCGTCTGATATGTCGCATATCTCGGCCTGAGGGTGGTAAACGTCAGACCCCAATAGCCTGATAAGTCATGCCAATGTGAGGCCCATAACGGTTCGAAAAACTACTGATAACACTTACTAGTAAATCTTAACAACCATGGCCAAGGATTTCCTGTTATGGCCAATTGAGCATAGCGCAACATCAACCCCCACTACTGGGAGAGACGAAATCCCCTCTTATCGCTCATTGCCTCCATGTGACTCGGGACTGTACCCAAAAACCACTGTTTTGCACGTTCTCTTGAACGTGGTAAGGTGGAAATCAAAGCACAGTAGGAATCACACAAGAATCTATGACGATCTTAGGTCTACAGACTAACCTGTACCAGTGTCACCGGAGAACTGCTATCTGCCGATAGGTATAATACCATCTAGGAGTTCTCGGCGAGTCCGTTCAGTGTACCCAGTCTACACTGAGCACCCGTATACCTTCTCTGATGTCAAACACCAATGGATGTGTGATTGATACGAAAGAGTGTGTTTGTAGTTAACCGCAATCAATAACGGTGTCACGTGTAGCTAGACCGAGATGAGTACGGGTCGTCCTCAGGGAAACGTGGAACCTTTTACTTTTACTTTAGATGTGTTGAGAAAGAGAGGAGGGATAAAGAATTTTATAGAATGGTTTCTAGATCTACGTTAAACAAGAATGTAAAATATAGATCTAGATTATTTTAAAGATGTAATTAATATAATAAGGGGGCTTGTAGGGTTCGTTAGGATTTAGTAGTTATGGACGATTAATTAAAAGTTACCCTTTTTATCCATTAATAGATTTAGAACTAGAACGACGGTGATGCGTGTAGATTAGGGTTTCTGGAGGAAAAGGAATCCCACTCTTAACCCTTATCTCGACACGGAACCCCGTTCATATCTAGCCTTTACCAAAACAATCATTAATCTAATCTCTAATCGCGGTCGGAACTAGCAAAGAATTGCTAGCGCGCCCGATTAGGATGTTAATGATTGTTTTGATAAAGTTCCTAAACTTTATAGGACTTAAAAAGGGTTTAATTATTTTCATCGTCCATTAGCCTACCCTAATCCTACGAACCCTAACAAGCGGAGAATTACTCGCGCATGTTGGGAGAAAAAGAGATGGAGAGAAAATGCATAATTAAACTACAAAGAAATAGAAAAAGAAAAAGAACTACCTTTATTAATCAACAAGATCAAGTACACTTTGAATCCTTAGAAAATGATTACAAAACCTAGTTTGCTTCTCGATCTCTTCTAAGAAGGTAGATGAACCGTTGATGATCAGCCTGGATGCGTGAGCCTCTGGGGCTTCGTGATCTCTTCGGCTTGATGATTTTTCCAAGAGGCTCTCGGTCCTTATTTATAATCACAGAGCCAGAACCCTAGTTTCCTAATATGGAAACTAGTTGTCAGGATCCTAACCACCACAATCCCATATCTCAACTCTTCAAATCCACGGCGGAACCGCGACCATTGGATAGGTTTGGCCGCGGATCCACCCCCTTTTGGTGAAATCATGGCCTCTAATTTTTGTGGCTTCATATCTGTAACACTTGGTAATCTTTTGAGTATCTAGACTTTGAAAATCTTTTCTACATTTCTACAAGAATTATTTTCTTGAATATTTTTGGTAGATTTGATTTGCCAACTTTGATTTTCTTGATTTTAGCCCTGCAAATTCTGCACAATATCTCAACAAATAATATTTAGTAGAGTTTGTTATATTGAGATATTAACTTAACCATTAAGAATTGGTTAAAGGTATTTAATAAGGTAAGCATATTTAAATGGGCCAAATGTTACATGGATATTATATGCTTACTTTTTCCTACAAAATGTTATTTATAATATATAAACACATGAAAATAGTATTTTTACAGAAAAACCCTCATATGTATCATATATTATAATAAACACCTTTTATTATATAATAATAGTAGGAAAAATGTCATATTAAATGTGCATTTTATCAACTGAACAAATACCCCTAAACTTATCTTTGATCGTCCCGAGCAAACTAGTTTATTCAAGAGAAGGAGAAAAAGAAAGGAGAAAGCTAAGCACACTTTTGTAGGCAACACGATTGCACTGAGCACGTGCAACAAGCCGTTAAACCTCTAGGTGTTCCTAGTAGGAGGAGTGTTGTCTCCTGAGGGTTTTCAGCGGATTACACCCACAAAATCCTATAATAAAAGAGAGACGGTGAAATTTACATATTAAGATAAGAACCATAAAAGAAAGACTTTGAAAATAAGAGTTTCCAACTATACTAGCTTTTCAGTTGTCATGAGCCCTATCTTAATAGTCATGAAAAGATGTTAGAAATCACATCATCCCTCAATAAAACATCGTCTTTATTTTTCATTCCTACTTTTCATCCAAATATTGATCATATAACCCCACGTGTGTGAAATGGACATCCCTACACTCGGAGAATTCAATTCAATCTATCATACTCTTGTCCATCTACCTTAGTACTTTTTAATTTGATGAATATTTAGGGTTGCTCACACCTTTTCATGCGACCGTTAATACTTCTTGAGGTACTAACCGACCGATTACTCATGTGCTTGCTGATTAGGTGATAATATTTTCCTCGTCTTGCACCACCTAAGGCTTAGCAGTGACTCCCAGACCAGTTGGCCTTAGGGCACTAGGTGAAGAGGCACCCTCGCTATATTTTTTTTATTGCTGCCTTGGCGATAACAAAACCAGTGTTCATTTTTTTTTTCTTTTCACCATTTTTATATTTTCTTCATTTTTTTTTCATTTCCTTCATACTTTGGCTTTTAGACAAGAGCATTTCAAGGTATCCTCTACTATCCCGAGTTTCAAGACGTGTGTAAGTGCATATAGTAGGGTATCAACGTTCAAAATGTTTGGCTTCCCAAATAGAAACTATTTTTCAGACTTATTTTTATCCTCAGATTGGTGACTTCCTTCATCTTACTAACCCTTGGGACAACAGCTCATAACTACTTATTACTAGTTCGTATAAGAAAACTTCTAATTTTCTTGGTTTTCTTAAACTATTCCTATCTTTTGGATGTAATGTTTCACTTTCTATTCTTTTGTTATAAAAAAAAATTTTAATGCCCGGTGTCAAAGATAATTCAGTGAATACAAACCTCCCCCCCAAACCTGTTTTCAGCAGTGTCTTCACTGATGTAGCCTTTTGAGAATATGGACATGTATACTAAGGGAGAGATACAAGGGGTAAAATAATAGTTATATGAAAAATTCCCCCAAACTTATTCTTTGACACGCACAGATATTCAACCAAATCCATTTTTACTCACCTCCATTCTTAAAATGAGAAAATGTTTTAAAAAAAACATGGAGGTGAGGCGGAGGAAATTTAGTTTTGATAAAGCGGCTCCTGTAAAAACAGGAGCTCCTCCGCGGGGTCAGCAGAAAAATACGGTTTTAATCTATGCCCATTTACTTTAAAAATTGAACCGTTTTTCAAATTTTCGACCTCAACTGCCCCGTGCGGGTGTACATACCGCACCACAAAAGGTCCTTTCCAACGAGATTTAAGCTTACCCGGATGAAGATGGAGACGGGAATCGTAAAGAAGGACTTGTTGCCCCGATGTGAAGGTTTTTCTAAAAAGATTTTTATCGTGGAACACTTTAGTCCTATTCTTTACTATCACCGCATTATCGTAAGCTTCATCGCGGAGTTCGCTTAGCTCATTCAATTGCAGCTTCCGATAGCCGCCTGCATGATCAAGATCAAAATTAAGCTCTTTAATAGCCCACATTGCCTTATGTTCAATCTCGACAGGGAGGTGGCATGCCTTCCCAAACACAAGGCGGTTTGGAGACATACCAAGATCGGTCTTATAAGCGGTGCGGAATGCCCAAAGAGCATCCGTCAATTTGGTTGACCAATCTTTACGGTTTTTCGAAACCGTCTTCTCCAAAATCTGTTTGATCTGCCTATTTGAGATCCCAGCCTGCCCGCTTGTTTGCGGATGATAGGGCGTAGAAAGCTTGTGAGTGATTGAATATTTCCGCATCAAGGCCTCGAAAGACCTATTGCAGAAATGTGTCCCGTTGTCGCTAATGATAGCGCGAGGGTGTCCGAATCGCGAAAAGATATTTTCTTTAAGGAACTTAATGACAACTTTGTTGTCATTAGTGCGACACGGTATAGCTTCCACCCATTTCGAGACATAATCAACCGCTAACAAGATATATAGATTCCCAAAGAAGTTGGGAAAAGGGCCCATAAAATCAATACCCCAAACATCAAATATTTCCACAACCAATATAAGTTGGAGCGGCATCTCGTTCCTTCATGAAATCCGACCCAAATGCTGACATCGCGGACAAGTTTTGCAATGTTCAAATGCATCTTTAAATAATGTTGGCCAATAAAAACCACATTGCAAAACTTTCTCCGCCGTTTTTCGAGGTCCAAAGTGACCGCCGCATGCCTGATCATGACAAAATGATAACACGCTCTTGAATTCATCGTTAGGGACACACCTGCGAATGATTTGATCGAAACAATACTTGAATAGATATGGTTCATCCCAGTAAAAATATTTTACTTGGGATAAAAATCGAAGTTTGTCTTGTTTCGACCAATCGCTAGGTATAAGTCCCGTCGCAAGATAGTTCACGATATCCACGAACCAAGGTTCGTAGGATACATTCAAGAGCTGTTCGTCGGGAAATGAGTCATTTATCGGCACGGTCACAGTTGGCGAAGAAGTGATGCGTGAAAGATGGTCGGCTACAACGTTTTCACATCCACTCTTGTCTTTGATAACAAGATCAAATTCTTGTAACAATAGGATCCAACGTATTAGCCTGGCCTTTGCATCCTTCTTCGTTAAAAGATGTCGTAAGGCGGAGTGATCTGTGTAAACCACAATAGGCGAGCCAATCAAGTAGGGCCTGAATTTCTCTAATGCAAATACAACTGCCAAGAGTTCTTTCTCGGTAGTTGTGTAATTTATTTGTGCATCATTCAAGGTCCTACTTGCATAGTAAATTACATGTAGCATCTTATCAATATGTTGTCCCAAGACAGGACCAATAGCAAAATCTGATGCGTCACACATAAGCTCGAACGGGTGGTTCCAATCCGGAGATGATAGAACGGGAGCTGTCATGAGTGATTCTTTAAGCGATTCAAAAGCAGCCTCACAATCCGAATCGAAGTGAAAAGTAGTGTCCTTGTCCAATAGAAGGGTTAAGGGTCTAGCAATTTTGCTAAAGTCCTTAATAAATCTCCTATAAAATCCCGCATGACCAAGGAAGGATCGTATATCTTTGACGCAATTGGGACGAGGGAGGTTTTGAATTACATCTATTTTAGCTCTGTCAACCTCAATGCCTTTATGTGAAATTATATGTCCAAGTACAATACCTTCTTGGACCATAAAATGGCATTTTTCCCAATTCAAAGTCAAGTTCTTATCCTTACAGCGGGTAAGAACAGCGTCAAGATTACGAAGGCAGTCCTCAAAAGAGTCCCCAAAAATGGAGAAATCGTCCATAAAAATTTCTAGAAAATTTCCCACCATATCTGAAAATATCCCCATCATGCACCGCTGAAATGTAGCGGAAGCGTTGCATAACCCAAAGGGCATGCGTCTATCAAAGGGCATGCGTCTATAAGCAAAAGTTCCGAAAGGACAAGTAAAAGTGGTTTTATCTTGATCCTTTTCGGCGATGGGGACCTGATTGTAGCCAGAGTATCCGTCCAAGAAACAGTAGTAATCGTGTCCCGCTAATCGTTCCAACATCTGGTCAATGAAAGGTAGAGGAAAGTGATCTTTCCTCATCGCGGCATTGAGTTTCCTGTAATCTATACACACGCGCCACCCAGTTTGGGTGCGTGTTTGGATTAACTCATTAGCCTCATTAGTGATGACCGTGATGCCAGACATTTTAGGGACCACATGAATTGGACTTACCCATTGACTATCAGATATGGGGTAAATTATTCCACTATCAAGGCACTTGACGATTTCTTTCTTTACCGCCTCCTTCATAACGGGATTTAACCGTCTTTGTGGGTCTCGGGTTGGTTTGGCTTCATCCATCAGATGTATGTGACGTTCAACAATTAAGGGACTAATCCCTTTGATGTCGGCCATTGTCCAACCAAATGCTTGCCGATTCGATCTCAACACTGCCAAAAGTGCATTCTCTTGCTCTATGGCTAGAGAAGCGGATATAATTACTGGCAAAGTCTCATTCTCTCCTAAATATGCATATTTAAGATGAGAAGGTAGCGGTTTGAGATCAAGAATTGGCGGAGAGACAATATAAGGAGGGGTAACGGAATGATATTCGGACTCCTTAAGAGGTTCAAAACTTGCATAAGATATTGACTCGGAAAGTGCTGCTGACTTTTGCAACGAGTCAACGGGTTCAATCTCAAGGTCGGACTCATTGAACATATCCTCACTGTGAAGTGGTGCAAGATCAAACGATGTCTCATTAATGTTGTCGAGAACATCAAAGCAAAGTTCCTCATCCATGCAGCTTTCGGGAGCTATCTCGTGGATGGAACAAACATCCAGCAAATGAGCAGAAGGTTCTGATGGCTGACTTCCTAGCTTGTAAATATTAAGCTCAATTGTCATTTTCCCGAAGGATAAGTTCATAGAACCGTTACGACAATTAATCACAGCGTTAGAAGTTGCTAGGAAGGGTCGACCAAGTATCACCGGGATTTGATTGCGTGGGTTTGCCACAGGTTGTGTATCTAAAACAATAAAGTCCACGGGAAATATGAATTCCCCGACTTTAATTAACACATCCTCTAGTTCGCCCCGAGGTTTGGTGATAGATCGGTCTGCCATTTGGAGAGTACAATGGGCGGGTTTTAACTCTCCAATTCCTAACTGCTCGTATACTGAATAAGGAAGCAAGTTGACGCTAGCGCCTAGATCGAGTAAAGCACGATTTATATTTTTACCCCCAATAGAAATAGAGATTGTAGGACAGCCGGGGTCCTTACGTTTCTTTGGTATTTGTTGGGTAAAAGCTGTGCTAACATTACTCGTCATGAAAATCTTTTTAGGCACTTGAGTTTTTCTCTTCCTAGTGCACAAGTCTTTAAGGATTCTTGCATAAGATGAGACTTGTTGAATAGCATCTAGGAGAGGAATATTCACGCTAACTTGCTTAAACATTTCCACAATCTTCTCCATTTGCGGGTTAAGTCTGTTGGCCCTTAATCGGTTTGAAAATGGAGCTCGATCAATAAGTTTTGGGTCCAACGTTTGTGGAGAAGACTGTGGCGACGGATTCGATCCCAAAATTGGAGTGGGCATCGACTTAGATAGATTTGGCGAAATGTTCAAGCCTTGGGGAAAACGGAGAATAGGCTCGGATGAAGGTGGGAGACTAGACGAATTAGGGGAAGAAGAAGAAGAAGAAGGGGTATCAAATATGTCACTATCATCAAATTGCTCACCCACTTGGTTATTCAGCACTCTCCCCGATCTCAACGTAGTAATGGCATTCACATTATGACTTTGTGAATGGCCAGGATTCGGTAGGGGTTGAGATGGGAGTTTCCCTTTCTCTCTCGCACTCATTGCGGCGTTTAACTGTGCGATTTGGTTTTCTATTGATTTAATACTCTCACCATGGGAGGAGGAGTTTTTCGTTAGGGTATCAATAGAAGACCTTATCTCAGCCGAATTTTGCATGGATTGTTTCATGAACATATCCAAAGTTTGTGCAAGTGAGTTGTCAGTACCGGCCACTTGTGGTGTAGAAATGTTGGCCGGATTTTGGAAATTTTGTGACTGAAAGGGGGGCTGATTCTGTGGTTGTGGTTGCTGTGGAGGAGGTCTTTGATAATTACTTTGTTGGTTTTGATTCCAAGCAAAGTTAGGATGATTCCTCCATCCTTGATTATATGTGGAAGAATAAGGATCATTTCTAGGTCGCTGCTGAAAAGCAGCATTAGCTTGAAATGATGCATTCATAGGACATTCTTCCGTTAAGTGTGAAGCATCCGAACAGCAACCACAGACAGTCTTAGGAAGCGTGACCTGATTTAGGGAGAATGTTGAGAACTTGTTTTCAATAGCATCGAGTTTCTTCTGTATCGCTGTCATTTCGGCTTTCACTGCGATAGAAACATCGAGCTGGTGAATACCTCCCTTAGTTGAAGGTGGTCTTACGCTTTCCCACTGCAACGTGTGTTCAGCAAGGTTTTCCAGATATTTCCATGCTTCACCGTCATCTTTAGACATGAAATTGCATTGACACATTGTTTCAAGCATCTGCTTTGTCGCTGGATTAATGCCCTCATATATAATCCGACATAAATCCCATCTTTGTATTCCGTGATGGGGGCATTGGACAAGCAGATCTTTGAAACGTTCAAAGCACTTCCAAAATGGTTCATTGGGAAGCTGGGTGAACTGGTTGATCTCGCTCCTAACATGTGCAGTCTTATGATTTGGGTAAAACTTCTTAAGAAATGCTACGACGAATTCATCCCAATTAGCAATAGAGTTTGCGGCAGTATTATAAAGCCATTTTTCTGCTAAGTCGCACAGTGTGAATGGGAGAAGACGTAAGCGCATAGCATCTAAGGTCAATTGTGAAGTACCCATCATTGCGCATACGTTTTCGAATTTGGTGATGAAAACGTACGCGTCTTCCGACTCAAGCCCGTGAAATTTGGGCAGCAGATTGATGTAGTGGGGTTTAATTTCGAAATTATCCCCATTAGGTAGTGGAAGAGATAGACAAGTAGGAAGGGGACCACGAATAGGATAGCATCTCTCTTGGAGAGAGATGCGCGGTGGATTCTGCTCACCTACGGGCGGTGGCAGCGTGGTGTTATAATTAGATGGAGTGTCGTCCATCACGGTTGATGTGGTGTGTGGTGGGGGACAAGAAGATGAAGAAGTACCGACTTCGGCGTCGATAGCAGGAACGCGGACAAGACGGGCACTAGGATCCCGTGTCCAGCCGAGCATGCACTAAGCGGGTTTAGTGCAAGTGGCAGCGTGTGTGTGGTTTAAAAATTGGTTTGTTTTTGAAAAAGTGGGACTCAAGACAAATCTCCCTAAGATGCACAAGCAACCCTAGAACTAAGGTTACCTAGGTCCAGTCTCTAGACCGCTCCTAGACTTACAAAGGACAAGCCGCAGGATAAATCCTCTACTGCCTCCGTACTACCCTTGTAACCAGGTAAGTGCCAGGTAAGTGGGAAGGAACCACGTCGTGGGCCTAATTAAAAATCACTAGCCTTTGTCACACTTGCCTAGGAACTACAAAAGTAATGCGGATAAACGATAGATTACCCACGACCTTCCTCTGTTCTTATTGAGCGCGACAGTCCTTAGAGTCTGGTCTAGATATTTTTTAAATTAATGAAGGGTTGATGCAGATGCTCGGTTTGTGATTTGTGGGGCTTAGGAAGGGTGATGAAATCCCCACCTAATCTTGATTTGGTCTTTGCCCCTTAAAATCCGTATTAAATATGCAAAACAAAACCAATCACAAAACTTTTGCAAAAATATTTTTTAGCGGCGCAATTTTGCAAAGAATCCTGCAGAAAATAGATTTTATTGGATTTGGGGAGATAGAGAAGGAGTTAAGAAAGATACCAGAGAAGATTGAAGCCCTAATTCCTCCAACCTGCCGCGCTTCTGCCGCCAAAGGTGCCTTTATGCCGCGGTTCCGCCGTGTGGTAGAGAGAACAGTTGATGAAAATTTTTCTGTGATCTCCTTTGCTCCTCTGGATCTCTAAAAATGTCTTTGTTTCCTGTTTTCCTCAATTCTGTGACTCCAGATCTCCTTGCAAAAATCCACGCACAAATCGTTAAATATGCAATTTGCAGTTTTATTTTAATAATGATATAGCTCGTCTAAGAATTCAACACAAATAGTAAAAATAAAAAATTACGCATGTATCCCCGGCAACGGCGCCATTTGATTGATTGATTCGAAAGAGTGTGTTTGTAGTTAACCGCAATCAATAACGGTGTCACGTGTAGCTAGACCGAGATGAGTACGGGTCGTCCTCAGGGAAACGTGGAACCTTTTACTTTTACTTTAGATGTGTTGAGAAAGAGAGGAGGGATAAAGAATTTTATAGAATGGTTTCTAGATCTACGTTAAACAAGAATGTAAAATATAGATATAGATTATTTTAAAGATGTAATTAATATAATAAGGGGGCTTGTAGGGTTCGTTAGGATTTAGTAGTTATGGACGATTAATTAAAAGTTACCCTTTTTATCCATTAATAGATTTAGAACTAGAACGACGGTGATGCGTGTAGATTAGGGTTTCTGGAGGAAAAGGAATCCCACTCTTAACCCTTATCTCGACACGGAACCCCGTTCATATCTAGCCTTTACCAAAACAATCATTAATCTAATCTCTAATCGCGGTCGGAACTAGTAAAGAATTGCTAGCGCGCCCGATTAGGATGTTAATGATTGTTTTGATAAAGTTCCTAAACTTTATAGGACTTAAAAAGGGTTTAATTATTTTCATCGTCCATTAGCCTACCATAATCCTACGAACCCTAACAAGCGGAGAATTACTCGCGCATGTTGGGAGAAAAAGAGATGGAGAGAAAATACATAATTAAACTACAAAGAAATAGAATAAGAAAAAGAACTACCTTTATTAATCAACAAGATCAAGTACACTTTGAATCCTTAGAAAATGATTACAAAAACCTAGTTTGCTTCTCGATCTCTTCTAAGGAGGTAGATGAACCGTTGATGATCAGCCGGATGCGTGAGCCTCTGGGGCTTCGTGATCTCTTCGGCTTGATGATTTTTCCAAGAGGCTCTCGGTCCTTATTTATAATCACAGAGCCAGAACCCTAGTTTCCTAATATGGAAACTAGTTGTTAGGATCCTAACCACCACAATCCTATATCTCAACTCTTCAAATCCACGGCGGAACCGCGACCATTGGATAGGTTTGGCCGCGGATCCACCCCCTTTTGGTGAAATCATGGCCTCTAATTTTTGTAGCTTCATATCTGTAACACTTGGTAATCTTTTGAGTATCTAGACTTTGAAAATCTTTTCTACATTTCTACCAGAATTAGTTTCTTGAATATCTTTGGTAGATTTGATTTGCCAACTTTGATTTTCTTGATTTTAGCCCTGCAAATTCTGCACAATATCTCAACAAATAATATTTAGTAGAGTTTGTTATATTGAGATATTAACTTCACCATTAAGAATTGGTTAAAGGTATTTAATAAGGTAAGCATATTTAAATGGGCCAAATGTTACATGGATATTATATGCTTACTTTTTCCTACAAAATGTTATTTATAATATATAAACACATGAAAATAGTATTTTTACAGATAAACCCTCATATGTATCATATATTATAATAAACACCTTTTATTATATAATAATAGTAGGAAAAATGTCATATTAAATGTGCAGTTTTATCAACTGAACAATGTGGGATCATCCATCGCCCATTATATGGGTCAAGAAGCGTATACGCTAGTCTACTCTGGAATATCGATGCCCCATCTCGATACTCCCACGACTAGGAACATTTGAAGGATGTACTTACCGACTACTTCTGCCCCACTAGTATGATTTGCATCATAATCCTGGTAGTCAAGTACTCGTCATAAGGGCTTTATCAATATGTAATAGAGAGACAATAAGTATACATGTTAAGATAAAGAGCAACCAAATAGCATACTATCATGTCGAGCAAGAAAGTCCTCCCTATATATGTCCAAGCATCCACTATAATATGCATCACATGTATAATAATGGCCTCTATGGCATACATATAACTAACAATCTCCCACTTGCACTAAGGCCATTTGTTGCAGTATCTCATACTCAACGTCCTATAAAAGTCTCTCTAGGGAAAGGCCTCTATGAGTGGATCCACCGTGTTATCCTTCGCGTCAACTATCCTTACCTCGATCCTCTGGAGATCAACCATCTCCCTAATCAGGTGATACTGCCTCAGAATTTGTCTGGATCGCTGATGGGACAGGGGTTCCTAGGCCAAAGCCACAATTCCATTGTTGTCACAATAACAGTTATTGGACGCTCATTGCTAGGAACTATGTTCATCTCATGAACAATACAAGTCTAGACACCCACTTTGGTAGCATCGTTGGTAGTGATGTACTCAGCTTTTATCGTCTAGTTTGCCACGGTATCTAGCTTGGAACACTTCCAATATACCGTCCCTCTACTGAGGGTAAAGACAAAGCTTGTGACTGACTTTCAGTCGACCTTATCACTCTGGAAGCTCGAATTGGTAAAGGACTCCCACTGGAGTTCACCGTTACCAAACACCAAGAACATTTCTTTAATGCTTCTCAAGGACTTAAGAATGTCCTTCATAGCTGTCCAGTGATTCTCCCAAGATCTGATTGATTTCTTATCACTACACCTAGTGAGTCAGCTACATCTGGTCTGGTATATAACATCGCATACATGATAGAGCCCACTGCCGAAGTATAGGGTATTCCTTGCATGCGAGATCTCTCCAAATCAGTCTTAGGAGACATCTTTTTAGAGAGAGTGATTCATGAGTAAGTGGGCGAACCATTACGCTTAGAATTCTCCATACTAAACCCCTTTAGTATGGTGTTATTGTACCTAGATTTGGGCACTCCCAACATCCACTTAGATCTATCTCTAAAGATCTTAATCCTTAAGATGTAGTAGGTATCATCCAGATCTTTCATGGAGAATCCCCGTGATAAGAGGAGCTTGACCGAGTGTAGTATAGGAAACCATTTCCTATCAAGAGTATGTCATCTACGTACAATACGAGGAAGACAAGCTTACTCTCTACAACCTTCTTGTATATACAAGGTTCATCTACCTTTTTGATGAAGTCAAACTTTTTGACTGCTACATCAAAACAGATGTTCCAACTCCACGATGCGTGCTTTAATCCTGATGGACTTAAGCATAGGCAATGGAGAAAATGTTTCATCATAATCCACGCCTGGTTAATGAAGAAAACCTTTTACTGCAAGTCTAGCTTTGAAAGTCTCAACTTTTCCATTTACACCAAGAATCTTCTTAAGATACATTTGCTCCCGATGGGTTTTACCCCTTCAGGTGCAACATTCAAAGTCATACTTTGTTGGTGTACATGGATTCCATCTCTGATTGCATAGCATCCAGCCAATTCACAAAGTCCCCACTTGTGATGGCCTGCCTGAACCTGGTTGGGTCATCATCTACCATGATACAATTCTTGCTCCTACTATCATCGAGGAAACTGTAGTATTTCTCAGGGGGATGAGGAATCCTACCAGATTCGCGGAGAGACTGAGGTTTGTTGGAGACTATTGAATCCTTTGGTTTTACCAAATCATTAGCTGTTAGTTTGTCTAGCTGGAACTCCTTCCAGTTCTACCTCATGACTACTAGTTTCTTCTATAAGAAATTCCTTTTCTGAAAAGTTGGCATGTTGAGAAATAAAACATCTTTTGCTCCTCAGTGTAGTAGAAGATATACCCTCGCAAATGTTCGGGATATCCAACAAACTTACAGAACTGACCTTGCCTCAAGTTTGTCCGGATTTTGCTTTTCAACATAGGCCGGACAACCCCATATCTTAACTCATTTAAGACATGGACTCTTTCCATACCATATGGAGTGGTAGGCACATATTTGGATGGAACCCCATTCAATAGGTATGCAGCTTCTCAAGTGCATAACTCCAAAAGGAAACAGGCAACTCAGCAGTACTCATCATAGAGTGCACCATATCTAATAGGGTGCGATACCTCCGCCCCGATACACCGTTGTGCTGTGGTGTATACGAAGGAGTAAGCTGAGAGAGAATCCCATTCTCCGTTTAGAAAATCCAGGAACTCCATACCCAAGTATTCGCCTCCCCGATCTCATCAAGGACTTAATACTTCTACCCGTCTGGTTCTCAACTTCAAGCTTATATTCCTCGAATTTCTCAAAAGTTTCAAACTTGTGTTTCGACAGGAACATATGTTCGAATCTTGAGAGATGGACAGTGAATATAATGAAGTACGAGGAACCAACCCTGGCATTTGTAGACATAGGACCATATACATCATCATGTATCAGTCCCAAGAGTTCAGTAACTCTTTCTCTGTTTCCAGTAAATGGAGTATTGGTCATTTTACCTTTGAGACAAGACTGGAAAGTATGATAAGATGAAATTTCGAACGGATTCAAATATTCATCCTTATGTAACTTAGCTAGTTGTGTCGCATTGATATGACCCAGTCTACAATGCCACAAGAAGGATTCGTTCATTTCTGAACTACTCCTCTTATATGTGTTCTATATACTTTGAACTGTGGTTTGATTTAGAACGTATATGCCATTACATGACGTGCTGGATCCAATCAACTCTTGATTAAGGAAAATGTTCACAACATTATTCTGTAATACAAAATTATATCCTTCTTTAACTTAATAAAGAAACTAATGTAATGTTGTATATCAGGTTCGGCATATAATAACATTTGTTCAGAATTAATGTATTTACCATTTGGTAATACAAGGTGATATTTGCCAACTGGTTTGGCTGCAACACTTGCATCATTCCCTATATTTAGAGACATATCACCCAATCCCAGTTCTCTACCTTTCTGTAGCCCATGTAACAGATTACATATGTATGATCCTGAACCAGTATCTCATACCTAGGACGTAGAGGATACTGAGAAACAGTTCTTGGTAACGAACACAACAGAAGAATATGCATCAACATGTTTTTTCCTCGAATAGGTGGCATGGGAATCCTGGTATTCCCCTATTTCATGCTCAGACTTATAACAATTATAAGGTAGAGCAGAACCAACGTTCCCTGGATCACTATAATAAGCAGGTTCGGTCAAAACATCCATATTATTATCTTGATTAAGGCGTGACATGGTCGCTACCAGGAAGGAGAGAGAGAAGAAAACACTCTGCGTATGTTTTTGCAATATCAGATTGGTTATTATTTTATCTAATCAGGATGGCTCTCACTGTTTTTATCAAATCTTCCTTCAAACCCTAAAAGGTAAGACTAGCCGGGATTATGTTAGTGTATATGCCCTGGAGGCCATTACTGTATCATACTAGTTTGTATATTACTTAATGGAAGCTTGGGATATTCACAGTTGTATAGACAATCTTGCTCAAAATAGTAGTATGCTACTTGGTTTGTTTCTACTTTAATGTGTGCATGTGTTTCTTATAGCATATCGCCTTTACACATTAGTGGAGCCCTTAGGATCTTTGCTTGATTACCAGCGTTGTAATGGCAGTCACACTCGTGGGGGCTGGGTAATCCACAAGCACATCCTTATGCAGGTCCCTAGTCGTAGGACTATCGAGACAGGGCATCGATACTCCGGAGTAGACTAGCGTATGTGCTTCTCAGCCCAGCATGGGAGACGGTCTGTCCCACAGCCGTCAGTACGTCGTACTTGAGATAGTATGCGGGTGCTCGTTAGGTTACGAGTACACTGGACAGGACTCGTCGGGAACTGTTGGTTGGTATTATACCTATCGTCAGTTATCAGTTCCCAGGTGACATGAGTACAGCTTAGTCCGTTGACTTGACACCGTCACTTCGCCTCGAGTGTGTTCCCACTGTTCTTAGATTGCTACCCTACCACGGCTCAAAGGAGTCGTGCAAACAGGTAGCAGTTGGGTGCAGTCCCGAAGCACTTGGAGGCAGTGACGGTTAGACAGGATTCGTCTCTCCCGGTATTGGGGGTTGATATCGCGCTGTGTCTAGGAGAGCCATTACACAAAGTCCCTGGCCAGGGCAAGCGAGATATACTGGTAGGTTTCCAGTGTTATCTCAGGGTGTTCTGGGCTACACTCCGACACGACTTGTACCGCTATTAGGGGACTGACGTTTACCGCTCCCCTAGGCCCGCCATGCGATATTCTCAGACGAACAGACCGGACTGTATGGAGACTGTCACATTCAGGCTCAGTAGGAGTTCAGATGGGTTCACCTCGTCAGTCTTCTTATCGGCATCTACCTGAGGACCGTTACGTACAGTTAGTACAGCTTGCGGCCTGTGGTTAAACCCACTGCCGGCGTAGTGTTGAGACTTTAGAGTCCCACACAGAGGGTTATTCACCTTTGGGCAAAACAGAGTAGAGGTCGCATGGTTTTGCGACGGGGTTCATTCATATCCGCGCACTTGTGCACGTTTGGTGTCCGGACAGTTGATACTAGCGGGCTTTGGTTTAAGCCAGATCCTAGTATATGTTTTGGGATTAGTTTTATCTCATTGTATTCGTGTTTCTCGGAACACGGATACGGGTGTGTATACACAGTTGACTGAGGCAGAGGCAGAAGACTTTCATTAGGGTTGATGACCGTTGTCTTTTTCTTAACCCTAATGTATATGTGAAATGTGATTATTAATATTAATTAATTATAATTGTGTTATGGTTAGGGTTGTTGACCATTTGACTATGGTTGACTTGTTGACCTATGTTGACATATTGACCATCATCATTTCACATGAAAGATGCTTTTTGATTCTTGCAAAATTCATTAATGTGAAATGATAATGGTCATTTCAAGTTAACCATCACTATTATCTTTGATTAATTATTTAATTATCATAATTCACATATATGTGAGAATGGTTGATATTATCCTCATTCTCTCATGCTCATTCTCTCTCATCCTCTTCCTCTCTCTCAAAGCTCTCCCCTCTCATAAGTTGAGAACCATTTTGCTTTTGAGATAAAACACCAAAATTACTCTCTACTCATCCTAAGGTTCTACGTTTAGCACACCAAGCACTTTAGTTACCTCTAGGTTGAGGTAGGAGCCAAAGGTAGAGGCCCTCGGGTGGATCTTTCTTCGGCAAGAGAAGGCGACGAGGACGACCCGTTCATCCCACTCCAAGGAGCAAGAAGAGAAGGAGTTCAAGACTTAGGTATAACCCTTTAACCGAGTAGCTAAATCTCTTAGCATGGTTGTTAGTTTTTGTTTAGCAAAGATCCTCCTTTTAGTCCATGTTGCCTTAAGTTCTAAAAATCGATTTTTTATACCGTTTCCGTCTCTCCGTAAGCACCGGGGTGGGCAACGTGGACTTACAACGGTATCAGAGACTAGCTAAACACAAACTAGCAAGTTAGCAAAGTATCTAGAATTTCGATTGGAGAAAAATCGCAAAACACGTTCGAAAAACCTAACTTTCTGACGATTTTTAAACCTGCTTTAAAAATAATTAATCATACACTAAAAATCGGCTCAGGGTTTTTAAAGAACACCCAAGAAAAACGATCCAGCGAGTCGACCAACTCACCGCAGAACCGCGGCAAGAGCATGCTCTTGCCGCAGATCCGTGGCCGAGTTGACTCGGCCGTGGGTCGTTTCTCCTGCAGTGTTCTTATATTGATGTTTTGGGATTTTTAGGATGGTTTGTTTCTGCCTAGATTTTCCAGAGAACAAATTTGTTTTTGGGGTGGTTACAAATCCGTATTTTGATCGAACTTCTCTAGACTTTGGCTAATGGGTTATATCTGTGATGTGATATATGTATTGAACGTCTGCTAATCGCTATACGTCGATTAGTGGGGGTTATACATATCTGTGATCTGTAATGTTGATGGTTTGTGTATATGAATTCATTGGATTGTCGCGGATGAATAGACGGGGGGTTGTGAGATGAGAGTTTTCTTTTTCTTTCAATTCATGTAATATGTAATTGATGTAATATTATTTATATGGCCGCACAACCGGGATGGGGTTGTAGCCGTCATTGTATAATTTCTTTTACTGTTTTTGCTCTTAGGATAGATCCAAGGTGGGGTGCACAAACTACCGGGTACCGCGAAGTGCCGAGTGGCCTACTCACGTTGTTGAGGGAGGTTGCTTCACTTCGGGTACTTGGAGGGTAGTTTGCCGCACCCGTAAGGGTCTAGGGTGGGGTTTGGCTATTCATCGCGACCGTGTAATCCGCTCTTCGTTACAGGCTCGTACGGAATGCGGATTCCTAGTATATCCAATGTGTTCATCTGTGATCTGGAATGGCTATCATTGCATGTGACGAATGTATATATCTATATATGATATCTATTTAGGCGTTGCTTATATTTTGCATCCGCACTAGGCCAGCCCCCGCTCTGTCGTTAGTTAAGTAACCTAACGGGTGATGACGGGACCCCATGGCGAATGCGGATGGCATAAGCGTACGTCATATTTTCGTTGTTTTCTGCAATGGTAGGATTAAATGATGGGACGCATTAAAATTAATGCAAGAAAATAAACCAAAGTAGAGTCGTTGGAACACTTTCAAAACCACTTGGTTTCTTTTCAAAAACAACTTTTAAACGCGGAGCTTAAGCCACTCCTTTTAAAAGCTATCTCGTTCCATCGATTATATCAAGTTCATTATGTTCACGGTTTTGCCAAAACCATTCGTAGCCCTCCGTCGTTTCACATGGATAGTCAATAGTATTCAAGCTATGTTTGTTGGCCAAAGTCAAGGCATAGTGATTGGTAGCTGTTGGGTATTCATGTGCAGCATAGATAGATGTGTTGGTTTGGGACAGTCGTACTGCCTTGTTGGCCAAAGTCAAGGGTAGGTACGGGTGGGTTCAAATTAACCTGGAGAATGACGGGTAGAACTTGACATGTGACTTATGATTTGTTGGCCAAAGTCAAGGTCATAAGAGCATGGGGCAAAAATCCACATCGGCGGTTTCTAAAGAAACTGAAACTTGCTAGCGCTGCATACCATTTGGAGTGTGATGATTCTGGTAGGATTCCTTCAGTTTTGTCACACGATGATATTTGGATCCCGATCCTACTGTGAGTATATGCTACTCCTCTGGAACTTTCTCACTTAACGATCAATGCTATAAACCAAGTAGGTGTCTAGAAAGATGTTAGCGGGGCTACGCCCACAGGGAAAAGAGGTTATTTAATTAAGGAACTTCGCGAAAGCGTTGGAAAACCTTCCTCGAAGTACCAACACTGGCCTGGCTGAACGGTTAAGCAAGTATTGTACGGTGAGATTGATCCCGACTAATTCTTCCTTTTTGGTTTGAGGAGGGATTCGAGAGACAGTGGGAGCCATCCTGTTTAGACAAATTAAAAACCACTCTAAACTTGCAAGAGCATCATGCTAAAGTGTTTCTTCTCTCTCTCCTAATTGCAGCGACCAAACATCATGACTGGACTTAAGTTACTACTAGATAAAAATATACTGACATGGCCAAACTACAAAGATTGGCTCAGGAATGTCAAAATGGCAATCACTTATGATAAGTTGGGGTATCTCCTTACCACCAAAGCTCCCCCTGTCCCAGGTCCCAAAACCAGCGTCGCGGATAAGGAAATCCGTAAGACCTGGGAAATCGACTGCGCAAAGGCCAAGTGCCTCGTGCTTGCCTCTATAGACAATGAACATCAGAGGAGGCACGAGAATATGGACCTCGAATCCATATTTCTCCATACAAAAGAACTGTATGGAGAGCAATACCGTATCGCCAGAAACGAAGTCTCGAAAAAGCTGTTTTCGGCGAGATTGGCCGTCGGATCATCGGTAGCGGAACACGTGCTTAAGATGATTGGCTATATTGAAGAGCTCGCGGACCTTGGGACCACGTTAGAGAACGAGCTCTATACTGACTTGATTCTCCAGCCCCTTCCTTCCACTTACACCCAGTTTATCATGAACTTCAACTTGCAAGAAAAAGAAGTTGAACTTTCAGAACTCCTCAACATGCTGAGGAGTGCAGAGGGCACCCTACAGAAAGGTAGGGAAACATCCACTTTGTTTGTAGGAGGATCTTCCTCTTCTAGGTCCAAGGCGAAAGCCAAGGGAAAGAAGAAGAAAACCCCCACCAAACCATGGGGCGGTGTTAGTAAAGTGGATACGAAGGGAAAGGCAAAGGCAACAAAGGTAGCGGGAAAGCTTGTGGGGAAGGAAGAGTGCTTTTACTGTCATAAGAGTGGACACTGGAAAAAGGATTGCAGGGCTTGGAAGGCCAGAAACCAGGACCCGAAGCAAGTTGCGGCTTCGGCTTCAGGTGTGTATGTTATTGAAAACTGTCTATCAATAAACTCTACTTCCTAGGTATTGGATACCGGATCAGGATCTCATATCTGTAATTCTTTGCAGGCACTGAGAAAGCGTAGGGTTTTGAAGGTAGGTGATATGACCCTCAGAGTTGCAAACGGAGCTAGCATGGATGCTGAGGCCGTGGGGGACTATCACCTGGGATTGTCAGATGGACATGTTTTGGTTTTACGTGATTGTTATTTTGTACCCAATGCAACTTGTAATATCATTTCTGTATCTTTAATATCTAAAGAAGGTTATGAATTTGCATTTGTAAGCAATGTTGTAAACATTCACCTTAATCAAGTTCTGATTGGGTCAGGTACATTAAGCAATGGTATATACGTATTAAACCAACCACAGATTTTCAATGTCCAGAATACACACAAAAGAAAGTCTCCAGAAACAAATCAGGCTTTCTTATGGCATTGTAGACTGGGTCATATCAATGAGAGAAGGTTAACGAAGTTATATACAGAAGGATATTTGGATCCGTTCGAATATCAATCATATGCAACTTGTCAATCCTGTCTCAAAGGAAAGATGACAAAGACTCCGTTCACTGGACACGGAGTAAGAGCGAGCGAGCTCTTGGGACTCGTACACAGCGACGTGTGCGGTCCAATGTCTACGCATGCACGAAGTGGTTATTCTTACTTCATTACTTTTACGGATGACTTTTCAAGGTACGGATATGTCTTCTTAATGAAACATAAATCCGAAGCCTTTGGAAAATTCCAGGAATATAAGAATGAAGTAGAAAAACAAACCGGCAAAAGTATCAAGACACTGAGATCTAATCGAGGTGGTGAATACTTGAGTGCCGAGTTCCTGGATTACCTAAAAGAGAATGGAATTCTCTCTCAGCTTACTCCTCCATACACTCCGCAACATAATGGTGTATCGGAGAGACAGAACCGGACCCTATTGGATATGGTACGTTCCATGATGAGTAATGCTGAGTTACCGCGATCATTCTGGGGATATGCACTAGAATCAGCTGCATGCCTTTTGAACCGAGTTCCAACTAAGACTGTGCCTACCATACCATATCAGATATGGTGTGGGAAGAAGCCCTATCTTAAGCACATTAAGACATGGGGATGTCCAGCTTTTGTCAAAAAGCAGCATGCGGACAAACTCGAGGCACGCTCAGTACAGTGCAAGTTTGTGGGATATCCAAAGAACTCCAAGGGATATTTCTTCTATTGCGAAGAGGAACAAAAGGTTTTTGTTTCTCGTCATGCCCACTTCTTGGAAACTGAGTTTTTGGAAAATCAGATAAGTGGGAGCGCAATAGAACTGGAAGAAATTCCAGAACCACGAGCTATTACTGAAAGCTTAGTAGAACCAGAGGGTTCGAAAGATCAGGACATTCCTGCGCCGCTCCGCAGGAGTAGTAGGCAGTCTCATCCGCCCGAGAGATACTACGGTTTTCTCATAGACGGGGATAGAGAGGATTGCATCATTGATAGTGATGAGCCGACTAGCTTCCAGCAGGCCATTCAGAGCGTTGACTCGGTAAAATGGCTGGATGCAATGCGGACCGAAATGGAGTCTATGTACACCAACAAAGTATGGACGTTGGACGTTGCTCCAGATAGGGTAAAACCTATAGGATGCAAGTGGATCTTCAAAAGGAAGATTGGTGTAGATGGACAGGTTGAGACCTATAAGGCTAGACTTGTTGCAAAGGGTTTTCGTCAAAGACCTGGTTTGGACTATGACGAAACCTTTTCTCCAGTGGCTATGCTGAAATCCATTCGGATCCTTCTTGCCATTGCTGCCTTCCACGATTATGAGATTTGGCAGATGGACGTAAAGACCGCTTTTCTAAATGGAAATTTAGAGGAGTGTGTCTATATGGACCAGCCAGAGGGTTTCATTCAGAGTGGGAGCAGCGGAAAGGTGTGCAAGTTGCTTAAGTCCATCTATGGACTAAAGCAGGCATCGCGGAGTTGGAACATCTATTTTGATGAGACGGTCAAAGAATTTGGCTTTATCAAAAATCCAGATGAACCATGCATCTATAGTAGATTTGTAGCAAGAACTGTCGTATTCCTCGTTTTATACGTAGATGACATTCTCTTAATAGGAAATGACATTCATATGCTACAATCTGTCAAAGGGTTCTTTTCACACAGGTTCTCCATGAAAGACCTGGGTGATGCCTCTTACATTCTGGGGATCCGGATCTATCGTGACAGATCTAAGAGGATATTAGGACTTTCACAGTCCAGGTACATCGACACCATACTGAAAAGATTCAGTATGGAAGATTCCAAGCGCGGTAATCTACCGGCTTGTCACGGGATCACCCACTCCAAAGAGATGTCTCCCAAGACTGATTTGGAAAGGGATCGCATGTCTATTATACCCTACGCTTCTGCGGTAGGCTCTATAATGTATGCGATGTTGTGTACCAGACCGGATGTAGCTTATGCACTGAGTGTGGTAAGACGGTATCAGTCAAACCCTAGGGAGAAACACTGGATAGCGGTAAAGAACATTCTCAAGTACCTGAGAAGGACAAAGGAGATGTTCTTGGTGTATGGCGGAAAAGACCTCCAGATCGAAGCCTTTGCTGACTCCAGCTTCCAGAGTGACAAGGATGATTCCAAGTCCATGTCGGGTTATGTCTTTACCCTCAATGGAGGGGCGGTGTGTTGGAAGAGTTCCAAACAGGAAACCGTTGCTGACTCGACGATGGAAGCGGAATATATTGCTGCTGCAGATGCCGCAAAAGAAGCCGTCTGGATAAGGAAGTTCCTGACAGAACTTCAGGTGGTTCCGTCCATTGTTGATCCAATACCTCTGTATTGTGACAACAACGGGGCTATAGCTTTAGCGAAGGAACTCAGGTCCCATCAGAAGTCCAGAAACATCTTGAGGCGGTATCACCTGATCAGGGAGATCGTAGGTCGCCAGGAGATCGAGGTTCGGAGAGTTTCTATGGAAGATAACAATGTTGATCCATTCATGAAGGCCTTACCCCAGACTCAGTTCGAGCGGCTGATCGAGATGATAGGTCTTCGATACGCCAGTACATGGCCTTAGTCCAAGTGGGAGATTGTTAGTGTATATGCCCTAGAGGCCATTACTGTATCATACTAGTTTGTATATTACTTAATGGAAGCTTGGGATATTCACAGTTGTATAGACAATCTTGCTCAAAATAGTAGTATGCTACTTGGTTTGTTTCTACTTTAATGTGTGCATGTGTTTCTTATAGCATATCGCCTTTACACATTAGTGGAGCCCTGATTAGTCGTAAATATTGCATATTTTAACCGGCAATTTCCTCATCAATTGCATTCATATAGAAGTGTTCGGCATTCATATTCTACATATTAGCAAAACTGTCGCAAAATATCAGATTACATGTATTAGACTCTAAAACCAACACTATACAGGAAATTGACTGCATTTCATGGCATCGCATCTTCGCTACATTTGCGCAACACTTGTTTTGAGATCTGTGCAGGAAAATCCAGCAGAAAGGCCAAAATGTACATGGTACCGATCAAACGTTACGCCAACTCAATGATTTCAGATCTGGTATCAATCTAAAAGGGAAAATAAAAATCAACATATCAGATAAAGCCCCAAATAGCAGCCCAAGACTACACCAAAAAGCCCAAGGCCCAAGCTCTACAGACAGCCGCGGATCAGCGGCAGGAGCCTGCTTGAGCCGCGGATCCACGGTGGTTCCAAGGATTTAGCCTCCCAAATTTAGTGCAAAATGTTTCTCTCAGGGCCTACACTTCAGAAAGACACAATAAGTTCCAGAAGACTCCAGAGACTTCTGCCAGATCAGAAAACCATTGTTCCTACACTAAACTAAGCCTTGTATTCTAGAAACTTCTACCTAAACCCTAGCTTAAACCCTAAGCTAAGCCTAACAAACTCTTTCTAGATGTCTTTCAACAAACTTTTGGAGGGAACTCAAAGGCTTAGGGTTTGGGTGTTCTATAAATAAGACCCTAGGCTCACTTGTAAAACATTATTCAATCTTGATTCATCTTGGAATCTAATCATTTTTTAGCTAATTTAGAGCCATTCTCTCTCTTCATCTTCTTCTTCCATAAATCTAGTGAGAGGATTTGTGTGAAACCCTAACCCTAAACTCCAATCAAAAGCCAAGATCCCGAGTACCCATTCAAGCAAGAAGCCTTGCAACCTTTTAGGAGCCGAGCCGGTCTTCAACGGAGCAAGTGGTCCAAGCCGATTCGCGACTCACGGAGCCGAGCGAAGCCAAGTCGACAATTTAATTCTTCCTCTTGTAGTTCTTGAGCGACTGTAATCAAATTGTTGATATAAATAAAAGGTGAAATTCTTTTATCTTGTTTTCTTTAAATTCTTGCATCATGGGTCAATCTAAATTTCTAGTTATAATTCTTGTTATGATGTTTGAGTAATACTCCGCTCGTCGAGGAGTCGAGACGATCAATAGAATGATGATGTAATATATCTTGAATCGATTTTTGATTCCTACGAGTTTTGTAAACCCTAGCAAATTCAAGAACCAACGACCCATTTCGTTGCGATGCTTTCTTGATTGATATCGCTCGAAATTGAGGAGTTATGATCGTTTCTTGAAATTGCTAGAGGCTAGAATGTGAATGAAATCAACGAAAGAACAAGGGTTAAACGATGAAACCCTAGTTTCATCAAGAAAGCCCTAACTCTCGTCGATCATCATCAATCTCGCATCAATCCTTCGAAGGACAAGAACACGAAATCTTGGGGTTACATCACATCTATAGATCCGACCGATTCCTACGAGCCTCATTTAGATTCTTGACTTTTTGTTTGGAAATATTATCAAAACCCAATTCTTGATTGTTTATCAGTTTCTTGATTCTTGATTAAACTCGTGACACTTGAATCAATTGATAAATTCTCGAGTTATGTTTTCTTTTCTTTTCAATTAACTTTTCAATTCAAACGATGCAAATATAAAAACGAATCGCACAATCCCTGTGGACAATCCGCACGCACTTACAAACTACATCCGACACCGTAGTTGATTGCGGTCAAATATAATTCTTTGATTGTGATTCTATTCATTTTCTAAAACGACACACAAAGAAACATTCAATCAAATGGCGCCGTTGCCGGGGATCGCGCGCTAATTCGTTTCATTTTATAGTTTGAATTGAAAGAATTATTCCATTGTTATTTTGAGATCAAAATTCGTGCAAACCCTAAACAATTTGTTGTGTTTCATTGCAAGGAGATCTGGAGCTTGCTGGAAATTGATAAAAAATTTTGGAAAATTCCAGAGAGCTGGAGTTATCAACAGGAAGCTCCTGAAGAAGTTTGGTTCAGTGATCCTACATTTTGACCGCGTAAGGGCGGCATAAGAGAGGATATGCGGCGGAACCGCGGCCTCTTAGGGGGTTCTCTGAAAAAGTTTTGCTTCAGGTGAATTCTTGACTTCTCCTCTCTCCTCTTTTTAGCTCCAACTAATACTTTGCTGCAGGATTCTTTGCAAATAATCGCAGCTCGCAAATTGCAAAAGTAAATTTGTGCGTATTTTGTTTCTTGGTTGTTTGCATTATAAATACGGAAATTAAGAGGCACGGCCAAATCCAAATTAGGTGGGGATTTCATTACCCTTCCTAGGCCCCGAAAACCACCAAACTTGCATCTGCATTGACCCACATTAACTAAAAGAAATCTAGAGATGACTCTAAGGACTGTCGCGCTCAATTAGGACAGAAGAAGGCCGTGGGTAATTCATTGCTTATCCGCGTTTTCCTGTGGTGCCTAAGGCGAGTGTGTCTAAGGCTAGTGGTTATTAATTAGGCCCACTACTTACGTAGTGGAGTACCTTCCCACTTACCTGGCACTTATCCGGCCACAGGGGAACAAAGAGGCAGTGGAGGATTCTATCCTGCGACTTGTCTTTTGGCAGTTAGGAGCGGTCTAGAGCCGGACCTAGGTGACCATTAGATTCTAGGGTTTGTGTGCTGCATTTGTTGTGTCGCATCATTTTTTCAAAAATCCGTCCCTTTTTAAAAGCAAACACCGCTTTCATTCATTTACCCCTAATTATAAGCCAACGCTGCCACTTGTACTAACCCTTTTTAGTACAAGATAGGCTGGACACGGGATTCTAGTGCCCGTTTAGTCCGCGTACCCTTTATCGACTCCGAAGTCGATATTTCTCCATTTACCCTTCCTTTACCCACTACCACACCCACATCGATGGATTAAAATCCATCAAACTTCTTTAACCCTAATCTGCCGCCGTCCGTTGGTGCGCAGAATCCACCCCGCATCTCCCTCCAGGAGAGGTGCTATCCACTTAGAGGTCCTCTTTCGACCTGCTTATCCACACCACCAGCCAATGGGGATAACTTTGAGATTAAGCCCCAGTATATTAATCTTTTACCAAAATTCCACGGACTCGAGACTGAGGACGCTTACGTTTTCATTACCAAATTTGAAAACGTGTGCGCAATGATGGGTGCGTCACAACTTTCAGTGGATGCGATGCGTCTACGACTTCTTCCATTTACTTTGTGCGATATAGCCGAGAAGTGGCTATATAACACTACCGCACACTCTATTACGAATTGGGAAGAATTCGTCGCTGCATTCCTTAAGAAGTTTTACCCAATCCAAAAGACAGCTCGAATCCGTAGCGAACTGAATCAATTTGCCCAGCTCCCTACCGAACCATTTTCAAAATGCTTTGAACGTTTCAAGGATCTTTTGGTTCAGTGTCCTCATCACGGCATCCCGAGATGGGAGCTTTGCCGAATCATTTATGAGGGCATTAACTCAAACACTAAACAGAGCCTTGAAAACATGTGTCAAGGTACTTTTATGACTAAGGATGATGGGGAAGCTTGGAAGTACTTAGAAGAGTTCGCTGAAAAATCACTACAGTGGGAGAGTGGAACCCAACCATTGAATAGGGGTGGCGTACACCAAATAGATGTGTCCATAGGTGTTCGAGCTGAGATGGCAGCAATGCAAAAGAAGCTCGACGCTATGGAACACAAATTTTCTGCAGCCTCCCTAAACCCAATGTCGCTCCCCAAAACTGTTTGTGGGTGTTGTTCTGATCCGTCACATTTAACGGAAGAATGTCCATTAAACTCTGCGTTTCAAGGTCACGAGCATTCTAATGCCGCATTTCAAAGACCTCGAAACGATCCATATTCTTCCACGTACAATCAGGGTTGGAGGAATCACCCGAATTTCGCTTGGAACCAAAACCAATCTCAAAACACGGTTCAAAACACGAATCAATTTCAAAAGGCTCTTCCTCCACCACAACAGCAACCCCTTCAACTCACTCAGCACCCCTACCAGTCACAAAACTTCCAAAACCAGGGCAACAATCCTGCACAGTCTAATCCTATACAGTTGTCCAGTTCTGAAGAATTCTCTCAATTCACTCAAACCATGAAATCACTTTTATCAAATTTCATAGAGGTTTCGACTGAGGTTAGATCTTCCGTCAGTGAGATAAAGAAAAACTCAGCGTCCCAAGCTGAGAGTATCAGATCGATGGAAGCTGAAATCGCACGCCTAAAAGCCGAAATGAGTGCGAGAGAAAAAGGGAAACTTCCCTCTCAACCCCTACAGAATCCTGGGCATTACAATGTAAATGCCATCACAACGTTGAGATCGGGAAAAGTGCTGAACAATCATGTCGGGGAAGGTATTGATGATACTGAAAATCATATCAACACCCCGGCTGAGACCTTTCCACACACACACAATTCTCCTTCTGATCCTTCTTCTTCTACCATACCACCTTCTCGAGAGCCTATTCTCCATTTCCCATTAGGCTCGACACCTTCTCCCAACCCTTATAGTTCTCCACAGACGGTCCCCACACCTCTTTTGGGACCTCGTCTACCCCCTCTTCCTTCTCCTGTGATGGACCCAGCGCTTATTGCTAAAGCTCCTTACCCGAACCGGTTAAGGGGTAATAGAACGAGTTCTCATATGGAGAAAATTATAGAAATGTTCAAACAGGTTAACATCAATATCCCTCTCCTAGATGCGATTCAACAAGTCCCCGCTTATGCGAAAATTCTTAAGGACTTGTGCACTAGGAAGAGGAAGACTCAAGTGCCGAAGAAGGTCTTTATGTCTAATAATATCAGCACTACTTTTATTCCCCAGCTACCAAAGAAACGAAAGGACCCAGGATGTCCTACAATATCGATTTCTATTGGGGGTAAAAACATAAATCGTGCTCTTTTAGACCTTGGCGCAAGTGTTAACCTGCTCCCTTATTCTGTCTATGAGCAACTAGGGATTGGAGAGCTGAAACCTGCTCACTGCACTCTCCAGATAGCAGACCGATCTATCACCAAACCAAGGGGTGAATTAGAGGATGTGTTGATAAAGGTCGGGGAATTTTTTTTCCCTGTAGACTTCATTGTGCTCGACACACATCCTGTAGCAAACCCCCGGGGCCAAATTCCGGTGATTCTGGGTCGTCCTTTCCTTGCCACTTCCAACGCTGTTATAAACTGTAGAAACGGTTCAATGAACTTATCATTTGGAAATATGACCATTGAACTAAATATCTACAAAGTTGGAAGTCAGCCATCAAAACCCTCTGCTCATATTTTAGATGTGTGCTCTGTCCATGAGATCGCTCCCGATAGTTGTGGAGCTGAGGAACTTTGCTTTACTGATCTCGATGACATTACCACATCTCTGTTTGATTTCACGCAAGATCTTAGTGAGGACATTTTACCTACACTTGAGTCCTGCACTTCTGACTTTTCTCCACCCGAGTCTGTATCTTTCACAGGCTCTGAGCTTCTTTGTAAATCCAAAAATCATTCAATGATCCCTCCTTCTATCATTTCTCCGCCTGAATTAGATCTCAAAATTTTACCCTCTCATCTAAAATATGCTTATTTAGGTGAGAAGGAGTCTTTACCGGTTATAATTTCCGCTTCTCTAGCATTAGAGCAAGAGAATGCACTTTTATCGGTATTGAGATCTAACAAAGAGGCGTTTGGTTGGAGTATGGCGGACATCAAAGGGATTAGTCCCTTGATAGTTGAACATCATATACATGTGATGGATGATGCCAGACCAACCCGAGAACCACAGAGACGGTTGAATCCCGTCATGAAGGAAGCGGTCATGAAAGAGATCGTCAAATGCTTAGATAATGGTATTATATACCCCATCTCCGATAGCCAATGGGTGAGTCCTATACATGTCGTTCTTAAGAAATCCGGCATTACTGTTATAACCAATGAGGCGAATGAGTTGATTCAGACACGCACCCAAACTGGGTGGCGTGTATGTATCGATTATAGAAAACTCAACGCTGCCACGAGGAAAGACCACTTTCCTCTACCATTCATTGATCAGATGCTGGAACGCTTAGCGGGATGAGAGTATTATTGTTTTATGGACGGATACTCAGGCTATAATCAGGTCCCCATCGCCAAAAAGGATCAAGATAAAACCACTTTTACTTGTCCTTTTGGTACCTTTGCTTACAGTCGCATGCCCTTTGGGTTATGCAATGCTCCCGCTACCTTTCAGCGGTGTATGATGGGGATATTCTCTGATATGGTAGAGAATTTCCTGGAGATCTTTATGGACGACTTCTCGATTTTTGGAGACTCTTTTTCTGATTGTCTAGCAAATCTTGACGCTGTTCTTACTCGTTGCAAAGAGAAGAACTTGACTTTGAACTGGGAAAAATGCCATTTTATGGTCCAAGAAGGAATTGTTCTTGGACATGTCATTTCACAGAAAGGCATTGAGGTTGACAGAGCCAAAATAGATGTCATTCAAAACCTCCCTCATCCCAAAAGCGTCAAAGATATTCACTCTTTCCTTGGCCATGCGGGCTTTTATAGGAGATTCATTAAGGACTTTAGCAAAATTGCTAGACCTTTAACACTTCTCCTGGCCAAGGATACAACCTTCCATTTTGACTCGGATTGCGAGACAGCTTTCGACTCACTTAAACACTCACTCACTTCAGCCCCCATTTTATCATCACTAAACTGGGATTACCCCTTTGAGCCGATGTGTGACGCATCTGATTTTGCAGTAGGTGCAGTCTTAGGACAGCACATCGAAAAGATGCCACACGTGATTTACTATGCTAGTAAGACCCTGAATGATGCTCAAATCAATTATACAACCACAGAAAAAGAACTTTTAGCGGTTGTATTTGCATTAGAAAAATTCAGGCCTTACTTAATCGGCTCACCTATAGTTGTGTATACTGACCATTCCGCTTTAAAACATCTTCTGGCAAAGAAAGATGCAAAAGGTCGACTAATACGTTGGATCCTACTGTTACAAGAATTTGATCTTGTTATCAAAGATAAGAAAGGATGTGAAAACGTAGTAGCTGACCATCTTTCACGCATCATTTCTTTCCCTGTGACCCTGCCAATCAATGACTCGTTTCCTGACGAGCAACTCTTGAGCATATCCAGTGAACCATGGTTAAGGGATATTGTGAACTATCATGCCACGGGACTGATACCCAGCGATTGGTCGAAACAGGACAAATACCGCTTTCTATCCCAAGTAAAACACTTTTACTGGGACGAGCCCTATTTGTTTAAATATTGTCCTGATCAGATCATTCGCCGGTGTGTCCCGAATGAAGAGTTCAAGAGTGTTCTTTCTTTTTGTCATGATCAGGCCTGTGGGGGTCACTTTGGTCCTAGAAAGACAGCGGAGAAGGTTTTGCAATGTGGATTTTATTGGCCGACCTTATTCAAGGACGCATTTGAACATTGCAAAACATGTACACAATGTCAGTATACGGGTAGAATCTCCCAGAGGAATGAAATGCCTCAGCAACCCATCTTGGTTGTTGAAATGTTCGATGTTTGGGGCATAGATTTTATGGGTCATTTTCCCAACTCCTTTGGGAATTTGTACATACTGCTGGCGGTTGATTATGTCTCAAAGTGGGTAGAAGCCATTCCATGTCGCACTAATGACAAGAAAGTTGTCATTAAGTTCTTAAAAGAGAATATCTTCTCGCGATTTGGACACCCACGCGCTATTATTAGCGATAATGGGACACACTTCTGCAACAGGTCTTTCGAGACTCTGATGCGGAAATACTCAATCAACCACCGACTTTCTACACCCTATCACCCCCAAACAAGCGGGCAGGCTGAAATCTCAAACAGACAAATCAAACTTATCCTGGAGAAAACTGTTGCTAAAAATAGAAAAGACTGGTCAACCAAACTGACGGATGCTCTTTGGGCATTCCGAACTGCATATAAAACCGACCTAGGGATGTCTCCATATAGGATAGTGTTTGGAAAAGCATGTCATTTACCCGTCGAGATAGAACATAAAGCATTGTGGGCTATTAAAGAAATAAATTTTGATTTAAACCTTGCTTGCACCTTTCGGAAGCTGCAACTTAACGAGCTAAGCGAACTCCGTGATGAAGCTTATGATAACGCTGTAATCACAAAGAATAGGACTAAGGTTTTTCACGATAAAAACATTTTAAGGAAAACATTTTCAACTGGTCAACAAGTCCTTCTTTATGATTCACGATTACAACTTCACGCGGGTAAGCTCCAATCTCGATGGAAGGGACCTTTTGTTGTGCGGTCTGTATACCCGCACGGGGCAGTAGAAGTTGAAAATGTTAAAAACGGCACCATTTTCAAAATAAATGGACATAGACTAAAACCGTATTTTTCCACTGACCCCACGGAGGAGCTCTTGTTCTTACAAGAGCCAGTTTATTTGGATTAAAATTCCTCCGTCTCACCTTCATGTCCAGTATATCATTGCATCATTTTTTTTTGAAGGTGAGTGAAAAGAATAAGTTTGGGGGAAGTTCTTCACTTATATATTTTGCCCCCACTAATAATTCCTCCCAGATTTACAGGTTTTTCAGATATAGCTGTTGGCAACAGTGAGGACACTGTTGAAAACAAGTTTGGGGGAGGTTTGTGCTTATTTTTACATCATTTGCATATCATTTGCATAAGCACAAAACATTTCGTTTAAAAATCTATAAAAATTGAAAAAAAATTTCAAAACCCATAAAAATCTAAAAAAAAATTCAAGTATAAAAATAACTTTAATATTTACACTTTTTGTATATAAATAAGATAATGAAAGTTTAGATAGTAAACAATTACATCTATGATATTAGAAAATTTTAAGAAAACCAAGAAAATTAGAAGTTTTCTTATACGAACTAGTAATAAGTAGTTATGAGCCGTTGTCCCAAGGGTTAGTAAGATGAAGGACGTCACTAATCTGAGGATAAAAATAAGTCTGAAAAATAGTTTCTATTCTGGAAGCCAAACATTTTGAACGTTGATACCCTGCTATTCGCACTTACACACGTCTTGAAGCCTGGGATAGTAGAGGATACCTTAAAATGCTCTTGTCTTAAAGCCGGTGTATGAAGGAAATAAAAAAAATGAATATAAATATAAAGTGGTGAGAAAAATAGACACTGGTTTTGTTATCACCGAGGGAAATAAAAAAATATATAGTGAGGGTGCTTCTTCACCTAGTGCCCTAAGGCCAACTGGTCTGGGAGTCACTGCTATGCCTAAGGTGGTTCAAGACGAGGAAAACACACCAAGTAAGCAAGCACAGGAGTAATCGGTCGGTTAGTACCTCAAGAAGTATTAACGGTCGCATGAAGTGTGTGACCAAATTCAGCTAAATATTCATTAATTAAAAAGTACTGAGGTTGATGGGCAAGAGTATGATAGCTTGAATTGAATTCTCCGGGTGTAGGGATGTCTTTACACACACGCAGGGTGATATGATCAATGTTTTGGAAGAAAGATAGGAATGAAAAATAAGACGATGTTTTATTGAGGGAGGACGTGATTTCTAACATTTTTTCATGACCATTAAGATAGGGCTCATGACAACCGAAAAGCTAGCTTAGTTGGAAACCCTAATTTTCAAAGCTTTTCTTTTACAATTCTTTTCTTTAAATGTAATATTCATGATATTCCTTTTATTATTGGATTTTGTGGGTGCAATCCGCTGAAAACCCTCAAGAGACAACACTCCTCCTACTAGGGACACCTAGAGGTTTGAAGGCTTGTTGCACATGCTCAGTGCAATCGTATTGCCTACGAAAGTGTGCTAGTTAGTTTATCTCTTTCTTTATTTTCTCCTTCTCTTTTTAATAAAACAGTTCACTCGAGACGATCGAACTTAAGTTTGGGGGAATTTGATTAGTCGTAAATATTGCATATTTTAACCGGCAATTTCCTCATCAATTGCATTCATATAGAAGTGTTCGGCATTCATATTCTACATATTAGCAAAACTGTCGCAAAATATCAGATTACATGTATTAGACTCTAAAACCAACACTATACAGGAAATTGACTGCATTTCATGGCATCGCATCTTCGCTACATTTACGCAACACTTGTTTTGAGATCTGTGCAGGAAAATCCAGCAGAAAGGCCAAAATGTACATGGTACCGATCAAACGTTACGCCAACTCAATGATTTCAGATCTGGTATCAATCTAAAAGGGAAAATAAAAATCAACATATCAGATAAAGCCCCAAATAGCAGCCCAAGACTACACCAAAAAGCCCAAGGCCCAAGCTCTACAGACAGCCGCGGATCAGCGGCAGGAGCCTGCTTGAGCCGCGGATCCGCGGTGGTTCCAAGGATTTAGCCTCCCAAATTTAGTGCAAAATGTTTCTCTCAGGGCCTACACTTCAGAAAGACACAACAAGTTCCAGAAGACTCCAGAGACTTCTGCCATATCAGAAAACCATTGTTCCTACACTAAACTAAGCCTTGTATTCTAGAAACTTCTACCTAAACCCTAGCTTAAACCCTAAGCTAAGCCTAACAAACTCTTTCTAGAAGTCTTTCAACAAACTTTTGGAGGGAACTCAAAGGCTTAAGGTTTGGGTGTTCTATAAATAAGACCCTAGGCTCACTTGTAAAACATTATTCAATCTTGATTCATCTTGGAATCTAATCATTTTTTAGCCAATTTAGAGCCATTCTCTCTCTTCATCTTCTTCTTCCACAAATCTAGTGAGAGGACTTGTGTGAAACCCTAACCCTAAACTCCAATCAAAAGCCAAGATCCCGAGTACCCATTCAAGCAAGAAGCCTTGCAACCTTTTAGGAGCCGAGCCGGTCTTCAACGGAGCAAGTGGTCCAAGCCGATTCGCGACTCACGGAGCCGAGCGAAGCCAAGTCGACAATTTAATTCTTCCTCTTGTAGTTCTTGAGCGACTGTAATCAAATTGTTGATATAAATAAAAGGTGAAATTCTTTTATCTTGTTTTCTTTAAATTCTTGCATCATGAGTCAATCTAAATTTCTAGTTATAATTCTTGTTATGATGTTTGAGTAATACTCCGCTCGTCGAGGAGTCGAGACGATCAATAGAATGATGATGTAATATATCTTGAATCGATTTTTGATTCCTACGAGTTTTGTAAACCCTAGCAAATTCAAGAACCGACGACCCATTTCGTTGCGATGCTTTCTTGATTGATATCGCTCGAAATTGGGGAGTTACGATCGTTTCTTGAAATTGCTAGAGGCTAGAATGTGAATGAAATCAACGAAAGAACAAGGGTTAAACGATGAAACCCTAGTTTCATCAAGAAAGCCCTAACTCTCGTCGATCATCATCGATCTCGCATCAATCCTTCGAAGGACAAGAACACGAAATCTTAAGGTTACATCACATCTATAGATCCGACCGATTCCTACGAGCCTCATTTAGATTCTTGATTTTTTGTTTGGAAATATTATCAAAACCCAATTCTTGATTGTTTATCAGTTTCTTGATTCTTGATTAAACTCGTGACACTTGAATCAATTGATAAATTCTCGAGTTATGTTTTCTTTTCTTTTCAATTAACTTTTCAATTCAAACGATGCAAATATAAAAACGAATCGCACAATCCCTGTGGACGATCCGCACTCACTTACAAACTACATCCGACACCGTAGTTGATTGCGGTCAAATATAATTCTTTGATTGTGATTCTATTCATTTTCTAAAACGACACACAAAGAAACATTCAATCAAGCCCTTAGGATCTTTGCTTGATTACCAGCGTTGTGATGGCAGTCACACTCGTAGGGGATGGGTAATCCACAAGCACATCCTTATGCAGGTCCCTAGTCGTAGGACTATCGAGACAGGGCATCGATACTCCGGAGTAGACTAGCGTATGTTCTTCTCATCCCAACATGGGAGACGGTCTGTCCCACAGCCGTCAGTACGTCGTACTTGAGATAGTATGCGGGTGCTCGTTAGGTTACGAGTACACTGGACAGGACTCGTCGGGAACTGTTGGTTGGTATTATACCTATCGTCAGTTATCAGTTCCCAGGTGACATGAGTACAGCTTAGTCCGTTGACTTGACACCGTCACTTCGCCTCGAGTGTGTTCCCACTGTTCTTAGATTGCTACCCTACCACGGCTCAAAGGAGTCGTGCAAACAGGTAGTAGTTGGGTGCAGTCCTGAAGCACTTGGAGGCAGTGACGGTTAGACAGGATTCGTCTCTCCCGGTATTGGGGGTTGATATCGCGCTGTGTCTAGGAGAGCCATTACACAAAGTCCCTGGCCAGGGCAAGCGAGATATACTGGTAGGTTTCCAGTGTTATCTCAGGGTGTTCTGGGCTACACTCCGACACGACTTGTACCGCTATTAGGGGACTGACGTTTACCACCCCCTAGGCCCGCCATGCGATATTCTCAGATGAACAGACCGGACTGTATGGAGACTGTCACATTCAGGCTCAGTAGGAGTTCAAATGGGTTCACCTCGTCAGTCTTCTTATCGGCATCTACCTGGAGACCGTTACGTACAGCTAGTACCGCTTGCGGCCTGTGGTTAAACCCACTGCCAGCGTAGTGTCGAGTCTTTAGAGTCCCACACAGAGGGTTATTCGCCTTTGGGCAAAACAGAGTAGAGGTCGCATGGTTTTGCGACGGGGTTCGTTCACATCCGCGCACTTGTGCATGTTTGGTGTCCGGACAGTTGATACTAGCGGGCTTTTGTTTAAACCAAATCCTAGTATATGTTTTGGGATTGGTTTTATCTCATTGTATTCGTGTTCCTCGGAACACGGATACGGGTGTGTATGCACAGTTGACTGAGGCAGAGGCAGAGGACTTTCATTAGGGTTGATGACCGTTGTCTTTTTCTTAACCCTAATGTATACGTGAAATATGATTATTAATATTAATTAATTATAATTGTGTTATGGTTAGGGTTGTTGACCATTTGACTATAGTTGACTTGTTGACCTATGTTGATATATTGACCATCATCATTTCACATGAAAGATGCTCTTTGATTCTTGCAAAATTCATTAATGTGAAATGATAATGGTCATTTCAAGTTAACCATCACTATTATCTTTGATTAATTATTTAATTATCATAATTCACATATATGTGAGAATGGTTGATATTATCCTCATTCTCTCATGCTCATTCTCTCTCATCCTCTTCCTCTCTCTCAAAGCTCTCCCCTCTTATGAGTTGAGAACCATTTTGCTTTTGAGATTAAACACCAAAATTACGCTCTACTCATCCTAAGGATCTAGGTTTAGCACACCAAGCACTTTAGTTACCTCTAGGTTGAGGTAGGAGCCAAAGGTAGAGGCCCTCGGGTGGATCTTTCTTCGGCAAGAGAAGGCGACGAGGACGACCTGTTCATCCCACTCCAAGGAGCAAGAAGAGAAGGAGTTCAAGACTTAGGTATAACCCTTTAACTGAGTAGCTAAATCTCTTAGCATGGTTGTTAGTTTTTGTTTAGCAAAGATCCTCATTTTAGTCCATGTTGCCTTGAGTTCTAAAAATCAATTTTTTATACCATTTCCGCCTCCCGTAAGCACCGGGGTGGGCAACGTGGACTTACAGATTAATTACACCCTACAAGTTCGCCAATCTTTTGGCCAGGCCAGTGTCGGTATTTTGAGGTAGGTTTCCCTTGCTTTCGCACGGACCTAATTAAAATAAACCTCTTTTTTCCAGGGGCATAACCCTGTTAACACCTTTCTAGACACCTACTTGATCGGCTAATTGTAATGTGTAAAACTCTCCCAGGAGTAACTCTTACTCGCAGTGGGTATCGGGATCCAACTATCTCATAGAAGATATGCAATCTCATTGCAAATTTCAACACTTGAAATTCTCGATAATATTCTGCCCATTGCTTCCTATGATTTTGACGAAGGCCAACAAACCATAGGCCGCTAGTCAAGTTCAACCCGTATATTTCATGATTGAATTAAACCCACCCGCACGACCCTTGACGAAGGCCAACAAAGTCGCACGACTAACTTAATCCAATCGTATCACATGCTTTAAGTAGATAAGCACTAATCAGTTACAGCACACTACATCTTGACGAAGGCCAACAAACGCAGCATGAATACTAAATAGTATTTATCTGATGATGAAGGGATACGACAGGTTTTTAAGAAAACCTTTTGCGTAATGAACTTGATATCGTTGTAGACTCGAGTGATTTTGAAAAAGGAGTGTTTTTGAGGTTTTTACTAGTTTTGCTAAAGAGGTCACTCCCGGTGAAGGGATCTCAGCTCTTTCCTTATCGAATGAGGTGCTGGACATAAACACCACTATGCAAAGCATGAACTAAAAAAGCAATCAAAAACAAAACCGAGTGGGTTGTAGCATCTGCCAGTTTCGCTAAAGAGGTCACTCCCGGTAAAGGGATCTCGGCTCTTTCCTTATCGAATAAGGTGCTGGATATTCTACAAGGAATACCCATATGCAAAGCAAGAACTAGAGCTACCAGTTGTTAAAACAGGATTCTGCAATATCTTTAAGTTTCTTTTATTTCATAAATCTCATTAATGAAGTCCCATCATTTATGCTTCCTAGGTATCATAGAAGAAACGAAAATACAGCGTACGCTTATGCCATCCGCATTCGCCACAGTGTCCCGTTATGCACGGTTAGGTTACTTAACTAACGGCATAGCGGGGCGGGGCTAGCGCGGGTGCAAAACATAAGCAACGTTTATTACATATAATATATATAATAAACACATTCGTCTCATCATATAAATTGATCACATCAAAGAATATCAGCAGCAGAAGTCCACATATGAAATATTGGATATACTAGGAATTCCGTGTTTTAAATTAAGCCGGTAAAAAACATGGATTCCACAGTCGCGATGAATAGCCAAACCCACATCCCTAGACCCCTACGAGAGCGGTAAGCAACCCTACCAATTCTAGAGTTAGGAGACCCAGTCTCGACTCCTCGAGATGGTCTCCCACTAGACTCCAGAACCCGGTTACTTGTGCTCCCCACCTTGGGTCTATCCTAATGCGGAAAAGTAAATAATATACATCAATGGTGACATCATCCTCAACCCGGAAGTGCCCCAATAAAAGAATATTACATAAAAAATTTTACATGAATGAAAAAGAAAAACTCTCATCTCATGCAAAAAAAACCCGGCTAATCAAACACGACGATCCAATATAACATATCCCAGCAACACATAACATCACATGTCATCAACGTAAGTAAATATGCGTATCCCATTTGTCGTTGACATATAGCAACGAAACAGGCGATACACCATATATTACACTTACGGTCGCAGAAAAGAAAGTGAAAACTACAACAATTGGAATCTACAACCACCTTAGATATTATAAACCCAATGTATCACATACTTTAGATTTCATGCCTAACCAAATGAATTCCTTAGACATCTCATGCCTAACAATTATAAGCCCTGCATTTTAGTCTCGATATTGAAAAAACTTTTCAATAACCGGTCGGGTAATTCAACAAGATTCCCGACAACCTGATCGAATGCTCGTCGGAAACTTTAGTAGATGGCCGCACCCCCGATGCCGTCAACAAAGTGCACTTAGGCGGAACACCGCGGCCGCGAGCACCCGAACGGATGCTTTTGGCAACGGGGTTCTCCTCCAGTCACTTGGTCAGGGCTATAGGGCATGGCTATCTAGTAAGGTTACCCGGAGAGTATCCGCGTACACTACATGATTGCGACAGAGTTTTGATCCACATCAAAATCCCGTGGCAACCGATCAAATGAGATTGAATTGCTAGATTTATTAAATTCAAATTAGTTTTCATAAAACTAAATATTGTGGATTCCAAGTATTGTATCACAATCACAGATAGTTAGACGATGTTAAACTTTTCGATCGAATCAACAAACGCCCACATTTCCCAGAGAGCTCAACACTTGAGCGGAGTTAAAAAAAATACCCAGAACATGCCATAGCACCTATGGACCAACCGTAGAAAGGCCAACTCTTGCCTCACCTATGACGCCGCGGAACTACCACAAACCCTAGGGTTTGGTGGCGGTTCCGGCGGTCACAGAATCGAGTTAGGGTTTCGTTCTTCTAGAGGGTCCATAGAAAACACCTACATGATTTTCTGAAGATTTTGAACTTGGAAAATTCCAACTCGTGGAAAATTTCCAGCGAGGGAGAAAAATGGGTATTTGATATTTGTTCGAACTTTTTAACGTCATCAAGATAACCCGAAACGATGTTGGAATTACGACTACGAACCACTCTGAATTGCCTTTACACAAAGATAGCATCACATGCAATCTCAGTAAAAACAAGCAACACCTGAAACACCAAAACCCAGAGACTGGAACACCAGAAAAATACGAAGCCCAAACACTTGAACTGGACCGGCCAGGTAGGATTTTTAGCTCATTTCGCTGGGTCAAATCCGGCGAAAATTGTTCGTATTTGTCTCGTGTTCATGTTATATCTCATATAATATTCTGCAATTGCTTAAAAAATATTTAGACACTGTGAAAAATTCGACAGAAACTTGGTTTTTTGTTTCGATATTTCGGAGTTGTTTCGGTTTCGTAATTCTACAAATATCATATAATTCTGTAGCATGGCTCGGATACCACTGCTGGGTTCCGTAGCACGGCCACTGGATTTCGGGAGGCATCAACCATGTCGTTTTCAAAAAAATAGCGCGCTAAAGAACCCTAACCTAGAATCTTAACTAGAGAATTAGACGAAACTAGCATGTAAACATCTTTACATCTAAGTGAACAAGTAATACAACCTTTGTAGACCGGTCCTTCACTTCAAAAGCTCCGTGTAGTAGTTCCTTCGCTCCAAGTAGTGAACTCCCGGACTCTAGAAATGCTCCACAAGATGAAAGGAAAAAACTTGCTTGAAATCTTCGTGGCCAAAGATGATCTACGTCGAGGAGACACCAACTCAAGTTACCTCCTCACTAATTAGGAATTGGTGAAGGAAACAACTTAAACTAAATGGCTAATCTAGTGTAGGTTGAAGAAGTAGGAATTTTGCTCACTTTAGAAATATTTTTCTAACTAATTTTCTTCACCTCCCAAAAGCTAGAGAGCTTGAGGAAGGAGATGAAGAAAAGCAACCATGGAGAGAAGCAAATGTAGAATAGAATGAGTGAATCAAGTGAGTGAGAATAGCAACCATGGATGAGAAAATATCATATACTAATTCATATAGAGACTTAACCATGGTTAATGATAATGGTTGGGTTAATAAATATCTTAAGTAAAACAAAATTAGTGGACTAAGTCAATGGTTCCACAAGCTTCCACAAGTTTCAACCATGTGACTAATTTCCAACTAATTTTGATTTATTTTAAATAAATAAAATCCTACATTATGTTAAGCATGGTGTGAGTCTCATACACCCATGTCTCATGTAGCAACAAGTATGACACAATAATATATATCACATATATATTAAGTGTACACAAGTGAGAAAAGAAATGCTTAAGTGAGCTAATATTAGTTAATGTAAATTAATATATCAAATATATAATTATATATTAAATTATTAAATCAACACTTGATTTAATAATCCGGCTATATCACATATAGCCGACTAATATCATATGTATCAACTTATCGAATCAACACTTGATTCGATAACCCGGCTATATCACATATAACCGACCGATATCACATATAGCGAGAATAGAATACGGTATCACATACGCGTATTAATCTCGGTCCCGCACATATCGCATATGTGCTCCTACTTCGTTTCGCCTGAGCCAGGAAACCTCTGTGTAGGACTCTAAAGACTCGTCAATACGCCGGCAGTAGGTGATGATCATATCGGTCACCCACAAGCCGTTAGCGGTATTAGCCGGACGTAACGGCTACCCGGGTATTGAGCGATCAGAAGATCAACAAGCAAGTCTGCTCATACTCCTGCGAATCCAATAAGTAACACTACCGTACAGTTCGGTCTCTTCGTCTGATATGTCGCATATCTTAGCCTGGGGGTGGTAAACGTCAGACCCCAATAGCCTGATAAGTCATGCCGATGTGAGGCCCATAACGGTTCGAGAAACTACTGATAACACTTACCAGTAAATCTCAGCAATCCTGGCCAGGGATTTCCTGTTATACCCAATCGAGCATAGCGCAACATCAACCCCCAATACTGGGAGAGACGAAATCCCCTCCTATCGCTCATTGCCTCCATATGACTCGGGACAATACCCAAAAACCGCCGTTTTGCACGTTCTCTTGAACATGGTAAGGTGGAAATCAAAGCACAGTGGGAATCACACAAGACTCTATGACAATCTCGGGTCTACAGACTAACCTGTACCAGTGTCTCTAGAGAAATGCTATCTGACGATAGGTATAATACCATCTAGGAGTTATCGGCGAGTCCATTCAGTGTACCCTGTCTCCACTGAGCACCCGTATACCTTCTCTGATGTCAAACACCAATGGATGTGGGATTATCCATCGCCCATCATATGGGTCAAGAAGCTTATACGCTAGTCTACTCTGGAATATCGATGTCCCATCTCGATACTCCCACGACTAGGAACATTTGAAGGATGTACTTACCGACTACCTCTGCCCCACTAGTATGATCTGCATCATAATCCTGCTAGTCAAGTATTCATCCTAAGGGCTTTATCAACATGTAATAGAGAGACAATAAGTGTACATGTTAAGATAAAGAGCAACCAAATAGCATACTATCATGTCGAGCAAGAAAGTCCTCCCTATATATGTCCAAGCATCCACTATAATATACATCACATGTATAATAACGGCCTCTAGGGCATATATATAACTAACACGGTGGATGTGTGAATCTGTGCCTCGCCATCACACTCCTGATGAGGGACTTGATGTTCATAAAGCAGCTCGCTAAGTCCCTGGTGCCACTAATCCCTCATCATCTATATGCTCTAACGCATAAATGGTTTGGACCTATATTGATGATAAATAAGATAATGAATTTCATAAAATAAAATTATAGTTTTAAAAGGTTTGATATAAAGTTACTGAATCTCTCTCTATCGGTTCTCGAGGCATGTATCAGGTGGGCAGAGGGGCGCTGTGATGACGAGTCTGTGGGTAATCATCTAATACCAGGTAAGGTACTAGTCTATCGGTATACATGGATGTATCCCATCGGCTATATGGTGTACCTGACCGTACCATCGACCCATCCAAATTTGATACTCCACGTTACAAGAATCCCCAACTAGCGCTCCTCCCTGACGCGGTGTCTGCTGCACCGCGCCTGGTATGTGCTGCCTCAAGCCGAACTGGTGAAGAACACAGTCTGGCACGTGCATCTGAATAACATCATTGCAGACGATCGGCGTCCACGCATGCCAGAAGCCGGCGCCTGCCAAGCATAATGGATGTAGAGTGCCCATCAGGTCATGTGTATACGGTGTCCACGTAACTGATGCCTTCTTCATGACATCGAACTCATTGCGGTAGAAGCGGGGGCTGTGATCCGGTGTCACATCTCATGACCTGGGCACATTCCACCTGTATAGAGATTACACACAAGTTAATATTCAAAAAACTTGAAATTTGAGTATGCGTTTAGTTTTAATTGCTTACTGGAAACCATATGACCTTTGGCCATCTAAAGAGAACTGTGTTGTAATGGTCGGGCGACCAATAGAGAGATATGTCTATAACCATATCTGAAATACAATATGATAGAATTATGTTTTACATTGACTATCAATTTAATTACTCAAAATTAATAGAATAAGGTTTTAAGTATTTTATACTTGAAGAAGCGTCAAACAGCCCCAAAAACTCTTCTGCTCCATCAATACAGCAATCCTCAGCTCGCTGTAGAGGAATGACAGAACAGCACTCCCCCACGATAAAGTTGCACACTGGTCGAGATCAGCTAAAAGAGCCAGCCAGGAAAGACTAACTCTGCTTTTGCTCCTATCCGGGAACAAGCGAACCCCTATTTGATATAAATGTAGGCTTGTGCATGCTGCTCGATCGCCGTAGGGGTAGCATTCATGGCAGGATCAGCACTAAACGCCTTCCGCAGCTAACTCAAGTTAATACTACTGTCTCTCCTCTGCCCAACAAGCGGAATCCTACCCAACAAGCTGGGACACAAATTTGTCCAATCGCGGCTGTACTCCACAGCAACCACCTCTCCATCTATAAGCAAACCAAGCAGCACAGTGACGTCCTAAAGGGTGATGCCATCTCACGGACTCTAAAATGAAATGTGGAGGTCTTTGGTCTCCATCTATCTACCAAAAACGTAATCAAGTCTTTATCAGACATATATACTCTAATCTGGATAGAAGATGAAAGTCTGTCCGTTGCAGCTCAGCCTACACACGAGCATCTCTAGCTGCGATACTGTTGCTCTAGACTGAGTGGTCAATGCATTTAATCACCCGATCATTCTGCCAATTACAAAAAGAGGACTTATATCGGTAACGTATAAATAACTCATGTAATTAGAAAAAATATTATTATAAAGTTTTACCTGTATTGCTGCGGCGTTGGCTGACCTATGGTCAGCCTGCAAGTACAAAACACTTGTATCTACAGGTCAGGCTCCACAGGTATATCTGTACAATAAAAAAGTCGAATTATATTATCTTTGAAAAAATGAGCATGTATAAAAAAGAACATATGTGTGCGTGTATGTGTGTGTAAATGTATGTTAGTTTTTTGTGTTTGGACTTATGTGTGTATATGCATGTGTGTGTATTTCAAAATATAGGTGGTGATTACCAATGGCGGCGTGGGGCTGGAGAATTTTTGCATTATGTCTTGTTATGACCATACTCATTGCAAATGCTGCATCTATTTTGCCTACGTCCTTCTCGTGAATCATCCATAATACCTTTGATATGAGTAGAACATGGTCATCATGTCTGTCTCCTACCGATATGCGGTAATATCTGTTGGCTATAGTACCCTCAAGGCAATTATCATAGTCGCAAGCAGGTGATTATGATGATTGAGGGAGGACCTATACCGGTAGAACAGTCTTACTCGAGATGATAGTATGCTATCTGTTTTGTCTTTATCATCATGTACAGCATTAGGTGGTATTACAGATCACTATTATATATTGATAGAGCCCCTAGGATTCTTGCTTGACTGCTAGCATTATGATGGCGATCATATGCGTGGGAGCTGGGTAGTCTATAAGCACATCCTTAAATGTCCCTAGTCGTGGGAGTTTCAAGACTGGGCATCGATACTCCAGAGTAGACTAGTGTTTACTGATCGAGACCCCGACGAGGGGCGGTGGCCGGTCTCACAAGCCATTGGTGTCAGTTTGTTCACCTAAGATGTATACAGGTGCTCATTGGGTTATGAGTATACCAGACGGACTTGCCGGGAACATGCTAGTTGGTATTATACCTATTGTCAGATAGCAGTTCCCAGGCGACATATGTACAGGTTAGTCTATCGACCTAAGATCGTCATTTATCTCGTGTGAGTTCTCAATATATTTTGATTACTACCCTACCACGGCTCAAAGGAGTCGTGCAATCAGGTTTTAGTTAGGTACAGTCCCTAGCCATATGGAGGCAGTGAGCGGATCGTCAGGGGATTCGTCTCTCCCGGTATTGTGGGTTGATGTCGCGTTGTGCACGGGTAGCCATCACCAGAAATCCTTGGCCAAGGTAATCGAGAATTACTGATTCGGGTCGGTAGTTTCTCAGTGGGGTGATGGGCTTCATACCGACACTAAATATCGCGTTATTAGGGGTCTGACTTTATCCACCCCCATAGACTCGATATACGATATTCATAGACGAACAGACCGAACTGTACGGATATTGTCACTGTCAGGCTCAGTAGGGGTACGGATGAGTTTGCTCTTCAGCCTTCCTTTTGCTCAATACCTGGGTAGCCGTTACGTACAGCTAGTGCCGCTGACGTGCTTGTGGTTAAACCCACTGCCAGTGTATTGACAAGTCTTTAGAATCCCACACAAAGGTTTTTTACGGTTCAGGCGATATGGTGTAGATGACGTATGTTGGTACATACAGGTGTCCGATTAAATATGTGTACAGGCTACACAGAATTTAATCGGACGGTTGATAATATTAGCGGCTTAGGATTAAGCCGGATTGTTAAATCAGGTTTTGATTTAATAATTTATATATGTATTTATATATATATGTATTCTAGTATTATTGTTCACTATTCATTTTCTCTCTTGGATATTCGTATTTTGGTACGAATACGCGTATATATATTTCGATACATGTACCAGGTTGTATTTCGTATTTATACGGAATTACTTCTTGAAGTGGACACTTCATTTGTATGATTTTCTTTTAAGAAATCATTTGTTTTACAAATGAGGTGGAGGGGTGACATGGCATGAACAATGCAATGACATGTTGTGAAGCATGGTGGGTGTTTGTTTATTAGTTAAATGGAAAGGAGATATTTTGTGTAGATTATTAGATAGAGGCAGCCACGAATTTTTCTACAGCCCATGCTTTTGTTTTGTTTTTTTACTTGATTCATTACTTGTTGATTCTCACATGGAGAAAACTTAGCCATTTCTTTAGTTGCTCATGCCATTGTTTCCTCACCTCCTTCTTTATTTTCTATAGTTGCTCTTTGAGTATTTGATGAGAGAAAATAGATAATGAGACATTCCTACACCTCCACTCTCCATTGCCAGCAACCTTGGAGCGTCGGTTGCCTCGCTTGGCGAGGCTGGAGCTTGCATCGTTACCCTCGGGTGGATCATCGCAGATGGAGGAAGACCGGCAATCAAATTCGATCTACAAATTCATGGAGCTTGGGAGATGGTAGAAGACCGAAGGACTTGGTTCATTAGGTATAACCATTCTAACTCCTTTGCATGTTTTGTTATCTAGGACTTATGGGTCGATCCGGGTTATCGGGTTATTCTAGCGCCGGTTTTTGAAAAATTTTGTTCCGCAATGGCAACGGTTTGATGACCGGGGCACTTGCGTAACCCAACATGGTATCAAAGCCACTCCATAAACCTTAGTTAACTCTTTGCGACATTAGAAATCCGCCGTTTTTGTCGTGCAAAACCGCCGACAAAAATAGTTCCAAAAACTGAAAGTTTGAGAAGTTTGCACACCCCGAGGGCTCACAGTTTGAACTGAGAAGCCGCGGTGTGGTGCATGGGTACCCCGGGGAAACTCCGGGGGGACCGAACAGCTGGGCCCACTCCCCAAGACCACCACAAGGTGGTCTTGGCAGTAGGGACCCGAAACTCGGGTCGGCCTCACCCCCTGGCCACCTCGTGGTGGCCTCGGGGGTAGGGTACCCCCTCTAGGCCTCCCGACTCGAAGTTAATTTCATGCTCTAACTCCCCGTGAAGGTTCGGGCGCTTTTCGTTTTGATTTGGACTTCCGAATTAGCTTTAAACTGTCGGTTTTTGGAACTTTAGCTCACTGTTTTTTCATGGTTTTGGAAATTAGTTTAGTTTGCTAATTACGTGCAGAATTCTAATGTCATAGTTTTCAGTACATACATTACTATATGCGACCGTGAATGTCATTAGAGCAGTATAACTCGTCTAATTGCTATATGACTTTTAGATGGGTTTGCGAACGTGACATTCACGTTGATGTTCTGTGTTGTGTTGTGGTTGTAGTTGGATCGTCGTGGTGGATAGCTTGGGTGCAATGGTAGTACAGTTTAGTTTCATTTGTACATTGATATTGCGGGGCGAGCATCCGACATGTGGACTGCCGTCACTGCCAGTTTGTATATTATTTGTTTGGGGCACGACCGGGTTGAGGTCGATGTCACCGTTGTACTTATTTTCTTTTCTGTACTAAGATTACCCCGCAGTGGAGTGCACGAATAGCCGGGTAGTAGAGGGCAACGGGCCCGCATCTCATGGCGATGAGACGGAGGGGGCCTCACTCTAGAATTGGCGGGCTATTCACCGCACTTGTAGGGGGTATAGGTTGACCCAAGGAGGGGTGCTCAAGTTACCGGATTCCGTAGAGTGCTGGGTGGCCTATTCACGTTGTTGATTGGGATTGCCTCGCTTCTGAGATTGGAAGGTAACTTGCCGCACTCATAGAGGTCATTGTATAGGCTATCCACACGACAGGGGAACGTCGGGTCTCATTTGCGGCTCAAATGAAACCCGAGGCTCCAGGATTATCCACTACTCTGTGTTGCTTGGCTGAGATTCTGTGATGTTTCTTTATATCATGCCTGGGACGATTGTTATATATATTTATATATATACTAGTAGATATTGTATATGTTTTTCACCCGCACTAGTCCACCCCCAACTCTGCCGTTAGTTATGTAACCTAACAGGTGATGACGGGGCCTAGTGGCGGATGCGGGTAACACATACATACATTGTAAGTCGATGCTACACACCCTACGTGTTCGCGGGGAGGCGGAATTTGCAAAAGACGATTTTTATAAGCTTCATAACATCGACTAAACTCCAGGATCGATACTAAACCCTAACTAACAATATATCATAGAGGTTTAAATACTATGTGTGCGTGTTATACCTCAAGTTCTCGCTGTCCTTCACCTCCTAGCTGTCCTGCTCCAAATCGTGAGCTCCTTGAATTGAGAACGGAATTCACCTCCTCGTCGTCTTCTCTGAATCGTAGAAGATCCACCCGAGAGATCCGATTTTGAGCTTTGCCTCTAACTTGAGGCAACTAGGTCACTTGGTGTGCTAAACTTAGTAGCCTAGGATGTGTAGAGAGTGGTGAGGAGTCTAGTAGTCTCACAAACCCTATGGTTTTCAACTCATGAAAAGGTTAGGGTTTGAGATGAGAAGGAGAAGCCTTGAGAAAAATGAGAGGAGAAGAAACTATCTGTTGTTTTTTCTTTTGATAAAGATTAGTGAATAAAGGCTAGGGTTTTGGCATTTAAACCAAGTGAAAATATCCTACAAATATCCCACATAATATCTAACAAATATCTAAGTCAACAAACTCCAAAAAGTCAATGCAAAACCCTAATCTTTTTTCACTAAAATACCATAAGTTTTCTACTCTCATTTTCTCCAACTTAAAAGGATTTTACTAATAAAGAAAAACCCTAATATGAGGTGCCATTCTCCATGTAGTAATCTTGTCTAAATTACAAGAATACCCCTCTCATCCGTATATACATACCCACATCCGTATCCTGAGAGACACGAATACAATGAGATGAAACTAATCCAATAATCATATACGAGGATCCGAATTAAACCAAAGCCCACTAGTAATATCCGCCGGAACATCATATGCGCACAAGTGCATATATGTGATCGAACCCTGTCGTAAAATCATACGACCTCTACACGTTTCGCCCGAAGTCGGAAAACCCTCTGTGTGGGACTCTAAAGACTCGACAGTACTCTGGCAGTGAGTTTAACCACAAGCGCGTCGGCGGTACTAGCTGTACATAACGGCTACCCAGGTATCTGTCAACAAGAAGGTCGACGAGGAAACTCATTCGTATCCCTACTGAGTCTGTCTGTGGCAATCTCCGTACAGTCCGGTCTGTTCGTCAAAGAGTATCGCATATCGGGTCTAGGGGGATGGTAAACGTCAGACCCCTAATAGCAGTATAAGTCGTGTCGGAGTGTAGCCCAGAACACCCTGAGAAACTACTGGAATACCTACTGGTAAATCTCACTTGCCCTGGCCAGGGACTTTGTGTAATGGCTCTCCAAACACTGCGCGATATCAACCCCCAATACCGGGAGAGACGAATCCTATCTAACCGCCACTGCCTCCAAGCGCTTCGGGACTGCACCCAACTACTACCTGTTTGCACGACTCAGCAGAACCGTGGTAGGGTAGTAATCTAAGAACAATGGGAACACACTTGAGGCGAAGTAGCAGTGTCAAGTCGACAGACTAAGCTGTACTCATGTCACCTGGGAACTGCTACCCGACAATAGGTACATTACCAACCAGCAGTTCCCTACGAGTCCGTCCAGTGTAACTCATAATCCAATGAGCACCTGCATACTATCTCCAGTACGACGTACTGATGGCTGTGGGACAGACCATCTCCCCTGCTGGGAAGAGAAGCGTATACACTAGTCTACTCTGGAGTATCGATGCCCTATCTCGATAATCCTACGACTAGGGACCCGTGTAAGGATGTGCTTGTAGACTACCCAGTCCCCACTAGTGTGGCTGCCATCACAACGCTGGTAGTCAAGCAAAGATCCTAAGAACTCTATCAATATATATTAGCGATACGTTAAAAGAAACATACACACATATTAAGATAGATACAAACCAAGTAGCATACTACTATATCGAGCAAGACTGTCATAAATCCGTGTATATATCCCAAGCTTCCAAAATGTAATATACAAACTAGTACTATACAATAGTGGCCTCTAGGGCATATTACACTAACATACATCATATTTTTCGTTCTTTTCTGGTGTGATTAATTGGTGGGACTACGTTAATTCTGATCAATGCAAGGATAAAATAAACCAATTTGATGTTGTTGAAACCAAGTTTTTAAAAACAGACATTATAGACGTTTGCTTTTGTTTTGCATCGTGGTATTCAGTTTGGAATATCCCGCACCTCATTCGACGAGGCAAGAGCCGAGATCCTTTCATCGAGAGTGACCCCTTGAGCAGAAGTTTGCGTGAACGTAATAACTTTATTATAGTCGATTATTTTTTTTGCTTTGCATCGTGGTATTCGGTTTGGAATATTCTGCACCTCATTCGATGAGGAAAGAGCCGAGATCCCTTCACCGGGAGTGCTCTTTAGCAAAAGTTTTCGCCACTATCTATTTGTAAAACCACTTGGATTCCTTCAACGATATCAAGTTCATTACGTTAAAGATTTTTCGCCAAAAACCAGCCGTAGCCCTCCGTCATTTCAAACGGATAGCGCTTAGTATTCATGCTATGTGTGTTGGCCTTCGTCAAGGTTTAGTGTATGGTAGCTATGTGTTACTTTTCTGTTGCATGGATTTGCATTAATCTAGGACAGTCGTACAGCTTTGTTGGCCTTCGTCAAGGACGAGTATGGATGGGTTTAGATTAATCTGGACAATGACGGGTAGAACTTGACATGTGACTTATGATTTGTTGGCCTTCGTCAAGGTCATAAGAGCATGGAGCAAAAACCACATCGGGAGTTTCAAACATACAGGAAACTTGCCAGGCATGCGCATACCTTCTGAAGTGTGATAACTTAAGTGGCTTCCATCAAGTTATCATGCGATGATAGTTGGATCCCGATTCCCACTGATGAGTTGGTTTACTCCTCGGGTGATTTTAGATGATCCCGACTAATTCTCTTTTGGGTTTGGAGGAGAATTCGAGGAAACAATAGGAGACATCCCGATTAGATAAAGTGATTAACCATTTTGATCTAGGTTAGAGTTCACGCTGAGTGTTTCTTTTCTCTCTCTCTCTGGCAGCGACTATGGCCTGACCCTAGACTAAAACTCATGAACCAAATTAACCGAACCTTCTTAAATCGCATTGGCTTTTAGATTGTCATAGTTGCATATATCATTGCCACTTCTACTTTTACCCTTTGAATTTCTCTGGAACATTCTGTATCACTACGAAGATCCACATTTATTGGATATGACCATCGTATAGTTACATACGAACTCGAAGAAACTTGTTTTAGATTCGATGATAGTTTTCGGTTCTGGAGAAATTGAATAGCACTATTCAATTTTTTTTCCCTTTACCTTCTCTCAGGTTGCGTGGGCTCATGGTATTAGGAGAGTACACCTATTACGCTTATTAGATAGTTTTCTTCTAAACCATAGGCTGATGCCGAAGGGTAAGGAAGGAAGAAAACCAATTAGCCTAAGTGTGGTGTACAGAAAGTAATACGTAAAGATAAATAAAGGGATTAGAAAGAGAGCAAAGTAAATTGCGATTGCTAGCATTCACGACGAAACCGCGTATATCATCACCACTCCTACATCACCTTTGCATTTCTCCAGAACATTCTGTATCACTATGAAGATCCACATTTATTGGATAAGCCATCGTATAGTTACATACGAACTTGAAGGAACTTATTCCAGTTCGAGGATGGATTCCGGTTCAGGAGAAATCGAATTGGATTATTCGGATTGTCTTTTATTTTTACATTCTCTCAGGTTGCGAGGGCTCCTAGAATTAGGAGGGTACACCTATTACGCTTATTGGATAGTCTTCTTCTAAACCATAGGCCGGTGCCGAAAGGCAGGGAAGGAAGAAAACCATTTAGCCTAAGGGTAGTGTACAGAAGCTAATAAGTAAAGACAAATTAAGGGATTGGAGAGATGGAAAGAAAATATACAGTTACAGTCATGAATCTGTATAGTGGAAGAGCTATTACTGGGAATACCCAGATACCCCTTTGAAACATTTTCATGTTTCAGTTTCACTGTGCGTTGTTAATTGAAAACTGATTTCCCAATTAGATTCTTACTCCACGGTATATATTTACCAGACATGACTCTCACATCTGTATAGTATTACAGATGATGAGTGGGAGTAAGATATTGGGAATCAGGTGATTATATCCTCATTATATCAGAATTCGTTGTAATTGGTGATATTTGAGGAAATCACCTGGGTTTTTGCCTGACGGCAAATATTTGGTTTTGAATATCCATTGTTATGCACCAATTTCAAACTGATATATCTGTACATCTATTTTATAAACTGAGATATAACTTTTTGAAATTATGTCTATGACATTTACCTATATCAGTTGGTGATTGGGTAAGGAGCATTCGACAACGATGTAATTCTTCTTAACCATAGTACAGTTTTCAACCTACGACATACAGGGTATGAGTTATTTAACTCAGGGGACTTATACAATGTATAGTATGTTGTCCAGTGTCCACTAGAACAAAGGGGTTGGTACTCGTACTATACTCTATTTACTTGTGACTTCTCTAGTTTTTAAATATGTGTTTCACTGAAATATAAGGTCCGAATTTTGAGAAGTTATAGGTATATGAATAAAGTAGAGAACCACATGTTGCAACTATCAGGATTCTTCAAGGTGATCGAAAATGTAGATACTTATGCTAGGTATTCCATTGATAGTAATGGTTTTGAGAACTTGCTTCTCTTTCAGGTTACTCATATATGGATGCACTCCTAAATGAGTAATGTTGTTTGGCCTCATTTCACTAAGTTGACATGCACTGGAGACAGCTGCATGATTTGAATCTGGTTCCAATTAAATTAGTGCCTCTGTTTCTCTATTGTATATAGAATGGTTCATATCTTAACGATGTTAAGGTATATGGAGTTGTCCGGCTTATGCTTAAAACCAGACTCTGGATAAACTCAAGGCACGTTTCAATAATGGTTGTTTGTGGGTTATCCCGGGCTATGCCGAGGGTTAACATTCTACCATCTGGAAGTTCAATAGATATATTGTTCTTCACTCGCCACGGTTTTAGTAAATTGGATTCTTTTCAGAAAACATAAGTGGGAGTATGGTAGAACTGGAAGTGATTCCAGAACCACAAACGATTACTGAAAATTTAATAGAACCTAAAGATTCAATTGGTTTTGACATTCCATTAGCCACTCCGCAGATATGGTGGGTAACCTCAGACACCCGAGAGGTACTTCGGTCTTCTCAGAGACGGTGACAGGGAGGTTCTTGTTTACCCAGACTTGTCATTGTTGTTGTTCTAGACTATGAGACCCGACAGGAGGATGAGTATAGCGTCGTTCTAAACTAGCTTTAGAAGTGCACGTGTATATAACTCTACCAGAGGGTTGCTGTAGTTAGTGTAGGGTTCCTAGGCACACCAATGAGGTCTCACAAGGCATCAACCATGCCAATTTCAAATTTTACGGTGCCGAGAAACCCTAGACTAGATCGTTAACTAGAATTTTAGGCGAAACAAGAACTAGTAAACTACTTTACTATAGGGTAAACGGAAATACAACCTTTGTAGATCCGGTTCTCCACCTCCATGGCTCCGCGATGAAGTCTCCTCGCTGCGATCATCGGATCCCGGGCTCTAGCGTCGGCTTCATCGGAGAAATGAGCGGGCTAGGTCGTCGGCTTCGATGCCGAATATGATCTACGTCGAGGCAACACAAGATCAAACTCCAACTTCACCAAGTCAAGAAACTTGTGAAGAAAACACCCTATACTACTTGGCAAGTGGTAGAGGATGAAGAAATAGGAAGTGGGTTCACTTTAGAATTGGATTTCTCACTCTTTTTCTCAAGTCACCATTGATGGTTGCAAGCTTCTTCTTTGTTGAAGAAGAAGAAGAAGAAGAAAAGAATATGATAAGTTATTTTTTAAATAAAAAATAAAATGAAATACTTATCATATAGCAACCATAGTTAGGTGTAGAGAATAAACCATGGTTAGTGTGAATGGTTAGGGTTAAGCATGAAGACAAAATGGTCACTTAGTCAAAGCTTCATGAAGCTTCAACTACAATACAAAATAAGCCACCATTTTCTTTTCTTTTGCCAAAAAGAAATAAATGAATAAATGAATAAATAAATAAAATCAAAACCCTAACCATTACATAACCATGGTTTAATCTTATCATACACCCAAACTATCATGTATCATCAAACATGATACAATCAAATGTACAAAAGTATATCACATATACAATGTGCACATCAAGTGAGAAAATCCATTTAAAGTGAACCAATACTAGTTAATGCAAAGTAATATATCAAATATATAATTATGCATTAAATCATTAAATCAACACTTGATTTAACGATCTGGTCATATCTCATATAACCGACTAATATGCAATGTATCGGCTTATCGAATCAATCCTTGAATCGATAACTAGGTTATATCGCATACAACCAATCGATACATTCATCGCAAGAATGGAATACGGTATCACATACACGCATTATTCTCGGTCCCGCACATATCTCATATGCGCTCCTATTTCGTTTCGCTTGAGCCAGGAAACCTCTGTGTAGGACTCTAAAGACTCGTCAATACGCCGGCAGTAGGTGATGATCATATCAAACACCCACAAGCCACAAGCGGTCTGCTAAACGTAACGGCCACCCGGGTATTGAGCGATCAGAAGATCGACGAGCAAGCCCGCTCACACTCCTGTGAATCCAACCAGTAACACTTACCGTACAGTCCGGTCTGATCGTCTGATATGTCGCATATCTCGCCTAGGGGTGGTAAACGTCAGACCCCAGTAGCTCGATAAGTCGTGTCGATATGAGGTCTATAACAGTTCGAGAAACTACTGGTAACACTTACCAGTATATCTCAGCAACCCTGGCCAGGGATTTCCGGTTATAGCCAATCGAACACAGCGCAACATCAACTCCCTATACCGGGAGAGACGAATCCCCTCCTATCGCTCATTGCCTCCATGTGATTCGGGACTGTACCCAAAAACCACCGTTTTGCACGCCCTCTTGGACGTGGTAAGGTGGAAATCAAAGCACAGTGGGAATCACACAAGACTCTATGACGATCTCGGGTCTACAGACTAACCTGTACCAGTGTCACCAGAGAACTGCCATCTGACGTGAGGTATAATACCATCTGGGAGTTCTCGGCGAGTCCGTCCAGTGTACCCAGTCTCCACTGAGCACCCGTATATCATCTCTGATGTCAAACACCAATGGATATGGGATCATCCATTGCCCATCTGTATGGGTCGAGAAGCTATACGCTAGTCTACTCTGGTATATCGATGCCCCGTCTCGATACACCCACGACTAGGGACCTTGAAGGATGTACTTATGGACTACCATGTCCCCACTAGTATGATCCGCATCATAGTCCAGGTAGTCAAGTACACATCCTAAGGGCTTTACCAACATGTAACAAAGAGACGATCAGTGTACACGTTAAGGTAAAGAGTAACCAGATAGCATACTATCATGTCGAGCAAGAAAGTCCTCCCTATATATGTCCCAGCATCCACTACAATATACATCCTATGTACAGTAATGGCCTCTAGGGCATACATATAACTAACAATCTCCCACTTGCACTAGGGCCATCTGTAGCAGTGGTTGTAGTATCTCATACTCAACCATCCCAAAAAGTCTCTCTCTGGGAATAGGCCTTCGTGAGTGGATCCGCCGCGTTATCCTCTGAGTCTGCTCTCCTAACCTTGATCCTCTGGAGATCAACCATCTCCATGATCAGGTGATACTGCCTTAGAATATGTCTGGATCACTGATGGGACGGTCGTTCCTTGGCATAAGCCACAACTCCATTGTCACACAATGGGAGGAACTAAGTTCATCTCATGAACAAATATACATCCAGACTGCCTCTTTGGTAGCATCTTAAGTAGCGATGTATCCAGCCTTTATCGTCTAGTATGCCACGGTATCTAGCTTGGAACTCTTCCAACATACCGTCCCTTTACTGAGGGTAAAGACAATGCCTGTGACTGACATTCAGTCGTCTTTATCACCCTGGAACCTTTCCAGTGATTCTCCCCAGGATCAATTGATACCATCTCACTACAACTAGTGAGTGTCCTAATATCCAATTAGATCTATCTCATAGATCCAAAACCTAGGATTTAGTAGGTATTACTTTAATCCTTTATGGAGAATCCTTGTGATAAGCGGAGATTGACCGAGCGTAGCATAGGAAACTCCTTTCCCTATCAAGAGTATGTCATCCACGTACTCTACGAGGATCACCACCATACTCCCTACTACCCTTTTTGTATATACAAGGTCCATCTACCATTTTGATGATGTCAAACTCTTTGACTAACACATCAAAACGGATGTTCCATCTCCGCGATGCCTGCTTTATGCTATAAAACATCTTGCACACGTTTCCGCTGCTCCCACTGTCTACGAGGCCCTCTGGCTGTGTACTTATAGACGCTCTCTTCTAAAACACTATCTAGAAAAGCAGTCATGGCACCCAACCGCCAGATATCGTAGTCATGGTATGTAGCCATGGCAAGTAGGATCTGGATGGACTTAAGCATAGCTCCTTAGAAAAGGTTTCATCATTATCCACGCCTGGTCGATGACGAAAACCTTTAACAGGTCTAGCTTTGAAAGTCTCAACTTTTCCATGTACACCAAGTAATCTTCTCAAGATATACTTGCTCATGATGGGGATTTAACCCTTCAGATATAGCAACTAAAGTCCATACTTTGTTGGTGTATAAGGATTCCATCTCAGATCGCTAAGCATCCAGCCATTCTTACAGAGTCCCACTCTTGATGGCCAGCTCGAAACTAGTTGGGTCATCATCTCATGATGCATTCCTCGCTCCCACTGTCATGGAGAAACCGAAGTATCTCTCAGGTGGGTGAGGAACCCTACTAGATCGGCGGAGAGGCTGAGGTTCGTTGGAAACTATTGAATTCTTTGGTTCTGTCAAATCATCAGCTGCAGTTTGTATAGCTGGAACATTTCATGTTCTACATAACAGACCTTGCCTCGAGCTTGTCCGGATTTTGCTTTTAGACATAGGCCGAACAACCCCAAATCTTAACAAACTTAAGATATGGGCTCTTCCCTTTCCATATCACATATGAAGTGGTAGGCAACAGATTTGATCGAAACCCTATTCAATAGGTATGCAACTTCATAAGTGCATAACTCCCAAAAGGAAACAGGTAACTCAGTAGTACTCATCATAGAGCACACCTTATCATATAGGGTGTGATTGCTCTGCCCCGATATACCATCGTGCTATGGTGTATACGGAGGAGTAATGCTGAGAGAGAATCTCATTCTCCTTTAGAATAGTCTAGGATTTCCGTGCTCAAGTATTCTCCTCCCTGATCTCATCAAAGGAGATAATACTTTTACCCGTATTTTGGTTCTCTACTTCTAACTTATATTCTATGAATATCTCAAAAGGTTCGGACTTGTGTTTCAATAAGAACATATGTCTGAATCTTGAGAGATTATCAGAGAATGTAATGAAGTACAAAGAACCGGTCTTGGCATGTGTAGACAGGGGACCTACATACATCAACATGTATCATCCCAAGAGTTCACTAACTCTTTCTCTGTTTCTAGTAAACAGAGCTATGGTCATCTTATCTCTGTGACATGACTGGCAAGTTTCACAAGATGTAAATTCAAACTGATTTAAATATGCATATAAATGAAACTTAGCTAGTCGGGTCGCATTGATATGACCTAGTCTACAATACCTCAAGAAGGATCCGTTCATTTCTGAACTCTTCCTCTTGTGTGTGTTCTATATACTAAGAACTGTAGTTTGATTTAGAACATCAATGCTTTTAGATAACGTGCCTGAACCGATCAACTTTTGATATAAGAAATGTTCAAAACATTATCCAACAATACAAAATTTTATCATTTCTTTACTAATAAAGAGAGTGATATGATTTTGTATATCAGGTTCGGTATCTAATAACATTCGTTCAGAATCAATGTATTGGTAATACAGGGTGACAGTGACCAACAGACTTGATTGCAACACTTGCCCCGTTTTCTGCCTCATGAAACTTATCACCCGTTCACAGTTTTCTACCTTTTTGTAGCCCTATGTAACAGATTACATATCTGGGATCCTGATCCGGTATCAAATACCCAGGATTCAGAGGATACTGAGAAACAGTTCTTTGTAACGAAAACACCCGAAGATGATGCATCATATGCACTTTCTTCGTTTGGGCGGCATGGGAAATCTGGTATTCCCCAATTTCCTGCTCTGTCTTATAACAATTATAAGTTGGAGCGGGACCAACGTTCCCCAGCTTAGTATAACAAGTGGGTTCGGTCAATATATCCGTATTATTATCTTGATTAAGGCGTGATATGGTCGCTACCTGGAGAGAAAGAGAAGAAAACACTCAGCGTGCGCTCTTGCAAGATCAGATTGGTTATTTATTTTATCTAATCAGGATGGCTCCCACTGTTTTTATCAAATCTTCCTTCAAACCCTAAAAGGAAAGACTAGCCGGGATTAATTACACGCTACAAGTTCGCCAATTTTTCAGCCAGGCCAGTGTCGGTACTTTGAGGGAGGTCCCCCGTGCTTTCGCACGAACCTAATTAATGTAAACCTCATTTTCCCAGAGGCGTAACCCCGTTGACACCTTTCTAGACACCTACTTGATCGGCTAATTGTAATGTGTAAAACTCTCCCAGGAGTAACTCTTACTCGCAGTGGGTATCGGGATCCAACTATCTCATAGAAGGTATGCAATCTCATTGCAAATTTCAACACTTGAAATTCCCGATAATTTTGCCCCTAGCGTCCTATGACCTTGACGCAGGCCAACAAACCATAGTGCGCTAGTCAAGTTCAACCCGTCATTTCCTGATTGAATTAAACCCACCCGCACGACCCTTGACGCAGGCCAACAAAGTCGCACGACTACCCTAATCCAATATGCATCATATGCATAAGCAGATAAATACTAGTTAGCTACCGCACACTACGCCTTGACGCAGGCCAACAAACGTAGCCCGAATACTAACTACTACTTATCTGAAATGACGGAGGGCTACGACAGGTTTTTCTGAAAACCTATTGCGTAATGAACTTGAAATCGTTGTAGGATCGAATGAATTTTGAAATGGAGTGTTTTTTAGGCTTTTGTAGTTTTTCTAAAGGAGTCACTCCCGGTGAAGGGATCGTCGGTCCTTTCCTCATCGAATAAGGTGCGGGATATATCATATATATCACCGTGCAAAGTAAAAACTCTTAAAAGCAATCAAAAGATAAACCGAGTGTGTAGCATCTGCCAGTTATTGCTAAAGGAGTCACTCCCGGTGAAGGGATCTCGGTCCTTTCCTCATCGAATAAGGTGCAGGATATATCACATATACCGCTGTGCAAAGCAAGAACTGTAGCTACCTGTTTTATTTTGAAATTCGATTCTACAACATCTTAGGTTTCTTTTATTTCATTAATCACATTAATGAAGTCCCATCATTTAAGTACCTAAACATCACAGATAAATACGACGTACACTTATGCCATCCGCATTCACCTCGATGTCCCCACATGCACCGTTAGGTTAGGTAACTAACGGCAGAGCGGGACAGGGCTAGCGCGGGTGTAAAACATAAGTAACGTCTATATAATATATCATATATACTATATACCGTATCTATCACAGAACATCATATAATCACATCACAGATATCGCAGCAGAAGAATCATATGAAATATTGGATATACTAGGACATCCGTGTTTTCAATACGAGCCAGTATAAAACACGGATTCCACGGTCGCGATGAATAGCCAAACCCACACCCCTAGACCCCTACGAGAGCGGCAAGCAACCCTACCAATTCTAGAGTTAGGAGACCCGGACTCGACTCCTCGAGTTGGTCTCCCACTGGACTCCAGAACCCGGTTACTTGTGCCCTCCTCCTTGGGTCTATCCTAGTGCGGAAAAGTAAATAATATACAAAGGGCGACTTCTTCCGCAACCTGGAAGTGCCCCAATAAAAGAATATTACATACAAGTTTTTACATGAATGAAAATGAAAAACACTCATCTCACATAAAAAAACCCGGCTATTCAAACGCGACGATCCAATATAACATATCCAGCAACACATAATATCACATGTCATCAACGTAAGTAAACATGCGTATCCCAATTGTCATTGACATATAGCAACGAAACCGGCGATATCACATATTACACTTACGGTCACAGAAAAGAAAGTGTAAAACTACAACAGTTGGAATCCGCAACCTCCTCAGACATCGCATGCCTGACCATATGAATTCCTTAGACATCGCATGCCTAACAATTATAAACCCCGCATTTTAGTCTCATTATCGAAAACTCTTATCAATATTAAGTCGGGCAATTCAACAAGATTCCCGAAAAACTGATCGAATGTTCGTCGCAAACTTTAGTAGGCGGCCGCACCCCTGATACCGTCGACGAAGTGCACTAAGGCGGAACACCGCTACCGCGAGCACCCGAACGGATGCTTTCGGCGACGGGGTTCTCCTACAGTCACTTGGTCGGGGCTATGGGGTGTAGCTGTCTATTAAGTTTACCCGGCGAGTATCCGCGTATGCTACGTGATTGCGACGGACTTTTGATCACATCAAAATTCCGTGGCAACCGATCAAATGAGACTAAAGTGCTATGTTTATAACATTCAAATCAGTTATCGCATAACTGCTTGTGGATTCCAAGTATTGTATCCCATTCCAGATAAATAGAAAATGTTAAACTTTCCGATCGAACATTCAAACACCCAAGTTTTCCCGAAACAAATCAACACATGAAATAGGTTTAAAAACATCCAGTTCATGCCTCAGTACCAACGGTCCAGCCGTAGAAGGGTCAAGCCAACGCCTCACATGTGGCGCGTCGTACTGCCCCAAACCCGAAGGTTCAAAGGGCAGTTCAAGACGGTCGCATAATCGAGTTAAGTTTTGTTGTCTTCTAGAGGGTCCATCGCGTTACTTGCACTACTTAGAACGTTATTAAACCACGGAAAGATCCAACACTTGGAAATTTCCCGACAGGGGAAAAAATGGGTATTTATATCCGGTCGAACTTTTTAACATATTCAAAAATTATCCGGAAAACACATAGACAAGATTAAACAATCCGATCGAATCCACGAAGCTCCAAAAACACCCCAGAAAACTCAACTCTGGAGTGCAAATTAAAAGTTCCCAGAAAACTCAGCACCTGAATAGACAAATTACAGTGCAAAAATTATAGGCTAATCTCATAAAGTGGTCGCGGAACCGCCGCAGAAGCCAGGCTTCTGCCGCGGTTCCGCCGCGCTTTAGACACATAATTAGGTAATTTTTGCACCGTAATTCTTAGAATTCCATGCTAAATTTTTTAAGCATTTTTAATCTGGAAAAAAAACAGTATTTGAAAAAAGTCCAGAGAGCATTGAAAAATTGGGGTTTCGGGTTCGATCGGGTTTCTAATATCGTCTACGCATCGCCTAACGCTCTAGCTAGGCTCTGATACCACTGTAGGGTTCCTAGACACACCAATGAGGTCTCACAAGGTATCAACCATACCAATTTCAAATTTTACGGTGCCGAGAAACCCTAGACTAGATCGTTAACTAGAATTTTAGGCGAAACAAGAACTAGTAAACTACTTTACTATAGGGTAAACGGAAATACAACCTTTGTAGATCCGATTCTCCACCTCCATGGCTCCGCGATGAAGTCTCCTCGCTGCGATCATCGGATCCCGGGCTCTAGCGTCGGCTTCATCGGAGAAATGGGTGGGCTAGGTCGTCGGCTTCGATGCCGAAGATGATCTACGTCGAGGCAACACAAGATCAAGCTCCAACTTCACCAAGTCAAGAAACTTGTGAAGAAAACACCCTATACTACTTGGCAAGTGGTAGAGGATGAAGAAATAGGAAGTGGGTTCACTTTAGAATTGGATTTCTCACTCTTTTTCTCAAGTCACCATTGATGGTTGCAAGCTTCTTCTTTGTTGAAGAAGAAGAAGAAGAAAAGAATATGATAAGTTATTTTTTAAATAGAAAATAAAATGAAATACTTATCATATAGCAACCATAGTTAGGTGTAGAGAATAAACCATGGTTAGTGTGAATGGTTAGGGTTAAGCATGAAGACAAAATGGTCACTTAGTCAAAACTTCATGAAGCTTCAACTACAATACAAAATAAGCCACCATTTTCTTTTCTTTTGCCAAAAATAAATAAATAAATAAATGAATAAATAAATAAAATCAAAACCCTAACCATTACATAACCATGGTTTAATCTTATCATACACCCAAACTATCATGTATCATCAAATATGATACAATCAAATGTACAAAAGTATATCACATATACAATGTGCACATCAAGTGAGAAAACCCATTTAAAGTGAACCAATACTAGTTAATGCAAAGTAATATATCAAATATATAATTATGCATTAAATCATTAAATCAACACTTGATTTAACGATCTGGTCATATCTCATATAACCGACTAATATGCAATGTATCGGCTTATCGAATCAATCCTTGAATCGATAACTAGGTTATATCGCATACAACCAATCGATACATTCATCGCGAGAATGGAATACGGTATCACATACACGCATTATTCTCGGTCCCGCACATATCTCATATGCGCTCCTATTTCGTTTCGCTTGAGCCAGGAAACCTCTGTGTAGGACTCTAAAGACTCGTCAATACGCCGGCAGTAGGTGATGATCATATCAAACACCCACAAGCCACAAGCGGTCTGCTAAACGTAACGGCCACCCGGGTATTGAGCGATCAGAAGATCGACGAGCAAGCCCGCTCACACTCCTGTGAATCCAACCAGTAACACTTACCGTACAGTCCGGTCTGATCGTCTGATATGTCGCATATCTCGCCTAGGGGTGGTAAACGTCAGACCCCAGTAGCTCGATAAGTCGTGTCGATATGAGGTCTATAACAGTTCGAGAAACTACTGGTAACACTTACCAGTATATCTCAGCAACCCTGGCCAGGGATTTCCGGTTATAGCCAATCGAACACAGCGCAACATCAACTCCCTATACCGGGAGAGACGAATCCCCTCCTATCGCTCATTGCCTCCATGTGATTCGGGACTGTACCCAAAAACCACCGTTTTGCACGCCCTCTTGGACGTGGTAAGGTGGAAATCAAAGCACAGTGGGAATCACACAAGACTCTATGACGATCTCGGGTCTACAGACTAACCTGTACCAGTGTCACCAGAGAACTGCCATCTGACGTGAGGTATAATACCATCTGGGAGTTCTCGGCGAGTCCGTCCAGTGTACCCAGTCTCCACTGAGCACCCGTATATCATCTCTGATGTCAAACACCAATGGATATGGGATCATCCATCGCTCATCTGTATGGGTCGAGAAGCTATGCGCTAGTCTACTCTGGTATATCGATGCCCCGTTTCGATACACCCACGACTAGGGACCTTGAAGGATGTACTTATGGACTACCATGTCCCCACTAGTATGATCTGCATCATAGCCCAGGTAGTCAAGTACACATCCTAAGGGCTTTACCAACATGTAACAGAGAGACAATCAGTGTACACGTTAAGGTAAAGAGTAACCAGATAGCATACTATCATGTCGAGCAAGAAAGTCCTCCCTATATATGTCCCAGCATCTACTACAATATACATCCTATGTACAGTAATGGCCTCTAGGGCATACATATAACTAACAGTTAGTAGGACCAGCGGAAGCATAGTGGACAAGTAGCCCGTGTCTATTTATAAACTAAGTCAGATATAACAAAGATAGATCATCTATTTTTGATGTGACTGTCATAGGTTTTGACCTCATCAGAATAGGAGATGGATCTGGTAAGAAAGTAATAGGGTGTGATGTCCTAGTATTAGGATGACATGCACTTTATAGGAAGTGAAATTCCTATACTACGATCGGTTATATTGTGGTTGTCACAAAGTTGTTTCTCTATATAGGATATGGATATAATATCATGATTTCTGGTTACTAGATCTATGGTTTTAGATCTAGATTTGGGAAGTGTCCCAATCTGGGTATTTTGACATTATTCTAAAGGTGTTTTAGAATGGTTGACTCCTGGCATGGTGGTGTATCTGAAGGTGATGGAGTCACCCTCTCTAAAGGATGTCTTTCAGGCTAAAGGGGAGATGGATTTGCATGATTGGCATATCACTTAATTAGGCAATTAAGTCAATCATGTGATGTCAAGTACCACACCGGATGTTGTTTTTGCACTAGCTGCAATAAGCATATATATTAATCTAATCCTGGAGAAATATTGGGAAGCAGTTTATGAACATAAGTGGATATTCTAGGGATTTGGTAACAGCAGCCTCCTTCGGGAGACGGTTATCATTTCAGGCTTCCAAGGTGACCTGAATAACAGAATGACTGTCAGAGTTTTAGTTTTCCCTCTTTTGAGGGACAGTATGTTGGACAGGTGGTCCAAGCGGATACTGAGAAAGGATGGCGTAGGATACTGATTAAATTCAGTGGACAAGACAGTCCAAGAAGTTTGCTGGATTTGGAGTTCATTTGTGAACTGGGTCCCATCAGATATCCAGACATATTCTAAGACAGGTATTGCTCATTTCGGGAGATAGCTTTCTCCGCGAAGTTGAGATATAGAGAGATACAGAAAGAAACATTAGAGCGGATCCACTCGCTGAGGCTATTTCTCGAACACAATAGTTTCGCAAACGAGCTTTGCGGGACTGATTAGTAGAGGAGTTGGGTGTTCGGTATCACACGGGCTGTGAGTATGCGACATCGCAATAATTAGCCTTAAGTGCAAGTGGGAGATTATTGGATATAGTGCCCTCAAGGAAATTATCATAGTCGCAGGCAGGTGATTATGATGATTGAGAGAGGACTTATACCGGTAGAATAGTCTTACTCGAGATGATAGTATACTATCTGATTTGTCTTTATTATCATGTACAACATTATGTGGCATTACAGATCACTATTACATGTTGATAGAGCCCATAGGATTCTTTCTTGACTGCTAGCATTATGATGGTGATCATATACGTGGGAGCTGGTTAGTCTATAAGCACATCCTTAAATATCCCTAGTCGTGGGAGTTTCGAGACCGGGCATCGATATTCCAGAGTAGACTAGTGTATACTGATCGAGACCCCGACGAGGGGCAGTGGCCAGTCTCACAAGCTATTGGTGTCAGTTTGTTTACCTAAGATGTATACAGGTGCTCATTGAGTTATGAGTACACCGGACGGACTCGCCGGGAACATGCTAGTTGGTCTTATACCTGACGTCAGATAGCAGTTCCCTGGTGACATGTGTACAGGTTAGTGCATCGACCTGAGGATCGTCATTTGTCTCGTGTGAGTTCCCACTGTACTTTGATTACTACCCTACCACGCTCAAAGGAGTCGTGCAAATAGGTTTTAGTTGGGTATAGTCCCGAGCCACATGGAGGCAATGAGCGGATTGTCAGGAGATTCGTCTTTTCCGGTATTGGGGGTTGATGTCGCGTTGTGCACGGGTGGCCATCACCAGAAATCCTTGGCCAAGGTAGTCGAGAATTACAGATTCGGATCAGTAGTTTCTCAGTGAGTGATGGGCTTCATACCGACACCAAATATCGCGTTATTAGGGATCTAACTTTATCCGCCCCTTAGATTCGATATGTGATATTCATAGATGAACAGACCGGACTGTACGGAGATTGTCACTGTCAGGCTCAGTAGGGGTACAGATGAGTTTGCTCGTCGGCCTTTCTTTCGCTCAATACCTGGATAGCCATTACGTACAGCTAGTGTCGCTGACGTACTTGTGGTTAAACCCACTGCTAGTGTATTGATGAGTCTTTAGAGTCCCATACAGAGAGTTTTTACGGTTCAGGCGATATAGTGTAGATGACGTATGTTAGTACATACAGGTGTCCGATTAAATATGTGTACATGCTACACAGACTTTATTTAATCGGACGGTTGATAATACTAGCGGCTTAGAATTAAGCCGGATTGTTAAATCAGATTTTGATTTAATAATTTATATATGTATTTATTTATATGTATTCTAGTATTATTGTTCACTATTCATTTTCTCTCTTGGCTATTCGTATTTTGGTACGAATACGCGTATATGTATTTCGATACGTGTACCGGGTTGTATTCCGTATTTATACGGAATTACTTCTTGATGTGGACACCTCATTTGTATGATTTTCTTTTTAGGAAATCATTTGTTTTACAAATGAGGTGGAGGGGTGACATGGCATGAACAATGCAATGGCATGTTGTGAAGCATGGTGGGTGTTTGTTTATTAGTTAAATGGAGAGGAGATATTTTGTGTGCATTATTGGATAGAGGCAGCCACGAATTTTCCTACAGGCCATGCTTTTGTTTTTTTTTACTTGATTCATTACTTGCTGATTCTCGCTTGGAGAAAGCTTAGTCATTTCTTTAGTTGCTCATGCCATTGTTTCCTCACCTCCTTCTTCATTTTCTATAGTTGCTCGTTGAGTATTTGATGAGAGAAAATAGATAGTGAGACATTCCTACACCTCCACTCTCCATTGCTAGCAACTTTGGAGCGTCGGTTGCCTAGCTTGGCAAGGCTGGAACTTGCGTTGTTTCTCTCAGGTGGATCATCGCGATGGAGGAAGAGCGGCAACCAAATTCGATCCGCGACTTCATGGAGTTTGGGAGATGGTAGAAGACCAAAGGACTTGGTTCATTAGATATAACCATTCGAACTCCTTTGCATGTTTTGTTATCTAGGGCTTATGGGTCGATCCGGGTTATCGGGTTGTTCTAGCGCAGGTTTTTGAAAATTTTTGTTCCGTTATGGCCACGGTTTGATGGCCGGGACGCTTGCATAACCCAACAATATCATTAGACTGTTATATGCCTCCCAATATCGGCTATAAGGTACAGGATGGAACAACGGGGCATAAGCAGTTTTGTATTTGGGAATAGAATACCACTTCGAAAAAAGATCGTGATGTGCAATGTCCCCCCACCCTCTGCTCGTATGCATGCTGAAATTACATGTGAACAAGGAAACTTTTGCAACTTAGGAATATTGCATGTACAACTGCAGTTCATACCATCGATGACTAAGCCATAATTTTTTCCAGCTTTGTCAGTCACCTGCCATTCGGACTGGCTGAACCTCACGATCTAAACATGCCTGCATCAGTAGCCTTTTTTGTCATTAATTGTTCGAACTTAGGACATAACTTTGTCTTCCACTCTTGTCCCTCCTAGCGTCATGCAAAGAAGTATTTGTCCGCCCTATAAAAAGTCCGTCCTACTAAGGCCTGAATAGGCAAATATCGTGATCCTTTTAAGACCCCGTTAAAGATTTCTGAAGTATTCATAGTCATCATGCAAAATCACCTACCACCATCTTTCGAAAGAACCTATCTTTTTCTTCATTTTTAAGATTACTTTCAATCCATGTATCTGCTCTTAGACATAACGTTTAAGTTCCTCTCTCAAATCTGTATATGTCAGGTTATCTGGTGCACATGCAATTTGAGAGAACAAACTCTGCAAGGTTTTGTCACTAAATCTATCAGTTGAGAAGTTAGCTCTGATATGTCGCATACAATAATGATGATTATGAGGTTCCGACCATAATTTTCTTAGTATGGTTGGAATCCCTTTCATCCGGTCAGATATAAAAGCAATGTGTCTTTCCCGTACAGATGGAATGTAGAGATGAATGCAAGCAACGAACTACTCCCAATTTTCAGTGGGTTCACTTCCAACTACAGCATATGTCAAAGGATAAAGACCATCATTTGCATCAACACCAGTAGCAATGAGTAAAGTCCCTTTGTATCTGCCATATAAGTGTGTCCCATTAATACTGAGAATAGGATGACAAAAAGCGAAACCATCAATGGCCGGTTCGAATGCCCAAAATGCACCGGTAAAATATCTCATTCTTTCTGATATTGAAGCGTCGGTTATCTTGAACACAGTCCCGGAATTAGTAGATTTATTGGCGGTAAGGTATCGTAGTAAATGTTCATACGAATCTTTCCAATCTCCCTATATTTTAGACAATACCCTGTTCAATGCATTCCATACCTTCATCTAATTTATTTCAAAGAATAATGTATCTTTTATAAGCACTTGAATCGTTTTGAGGGTCAAATCGGCATTCGCTTTCACAAAAGGCAATATACTGTTACATATGAATGTAGAAGTAGCATGTTTATGATTTGAATTCACTACAGGATTCACACAAGTATGATTACCCGCATACTTCTTTATCTGCCAATGTCCCATCGGTGATTTCTTCGATATATATGCATGAAGCCTCCACGGGCAGTTCGCGTCTGATTTATAAACAACGGTGTACTTGGTCGTGGTAGTCTTGATTGGTTTAAAAAAAACTTTGTGTTTAATTGACCAAACGCCGACTGCCTGAATTAACTTCTCCTTATTCTTAAATAAATCGCCGACCTTCAACCCACTTTCAATATCGACTGCCGAAACCTATCAGCACAAAAATTGACATTCTCCATTACCGCTGTAGATAACATATGGCCATCTGTCATGTTATTGGCAAGTGGATTTTCAAACGCAACGAAATCATTATTAACACATGAATTAGTAATCCACTGCCTATCATTCTCATCGTCAAGGATATGTGCAATTTGCATACTATCTTGTGCTTGAATCTCATTCTCATCACTAGCATCATCATCATCATCATCATCATCATCACTTTCATCTCCATTGTGTTCCAACACCGCTGGATCCGTAGCAGGTACATCGGTTGGATGTGTGGAACCAACATTAGGCGCTTGCATGGTACTTGATATTCCGGTTTCATACCGATAAAATCCTGACCTAGTGTCTGCAAACGGTGTCCATTCCGTATCGTATGACTGCATATGCTCGGTATTTTTGGGTAGAATATTGAAGCCGAAGCTTGTCGTTGGCATGCAATTAAAACTGAAAGTTGGCGTTGGCATGCAATTAAAACCGACCGGCGGTATATAAGAATTGCATACAAATTTATGAATACTTGATAACTATAGCATATCTCCACTCTCAATAAATAGTGTTCCACTAAATGTACATGCGGTATAAAGATATACAAGGTAATACTTACTTCGTAAACTGCCAATTCACTGGCGTCCCGCTTGATGTGCCTTCACCTACATAATTTTGATCTCTATACCGTTCATCATTGGTGGGAGACATAAAACCGGTAGAATCAGCATTCATATTGAGCATGCGTGTCATTTCTCGTTGCGGGTAATACTTGGATGCTCGAAATGAATGATCAGACACTTCAGAATAAGGTTCAGACAGTTGAGCGGACGTCAATATCTTCTTCTTCACAAACAGCTCGATCGATTTCGATTCCAAGCATGACTTGTGTATCCTCGTTATCGGATACTTCGATGGCGGTATATTCATACCCCGTCATTCATTTGCATATTAAGGAGATATTGAATTCTAACGGATTGATTTTGGTAGCTTTGTACACTACTTGGCACAGCTCGTTGTATGTGCTAGATTTCTTGACTCTAATCATCTTAGTTTTTCCTCCGATATATTCAGAAATATTATTTTTTCCAATCGATAATGGACCACCGAAACAGCAAACTAGATGGATGTAATTATCCGTCATTTTTCCACCTGCCAAAAATATTGACGCATGCTTTTAGAGTTCTCATCAAACAACTTATTTATTTATCTTTACATTTATACTCACCTAATTACATGAAATTACCATAAAATCCATATTTATAGCATGTAACAAGTTGCAAGAACTTGTATCCTATTCATTGATCCATCACAAGTAAAATCGGGGAAAACCCCTAATATGTACCAAATTTGTTCGAATTACTTTCCTAATACGAAAATTTAACCGAATTTTTTATGAATTATTTTTAAATAAAATTAAAGTTTAGCTAACCTTCTAGATACTCACAGTGGTGACGACAATGGCGAGAATGAAGATGATTATTCGTCCATGTATTTTTACCTAAATCTGCACAAACGAGAAACTGTGATATCAAGAGAGTTGAGTGAGACAGAGAGACAGAGGGAGAGAGAGATGAGAGAGAGACCAGAGAGGGAGATATCGTTAGTGAGGGAGAGGAGATCGCCGGGGACGGGACAGAGAGGTCTCGGGGTGATGTTGGGAGGAGGAGAACAGAGGAGATAGGTCTTGAGGGGGAGGTCAGGGGGAGAGATCGATCGAGAGAGAGAGAGAGAGAGAGAGAGAGAGAGAGAGAGTACCTGAGACAAAGAGAGTGTGAGCAACTGAGAGAGAGAGAGAATAGTGAGTAATGAGGAAAGTTAATAGATTGTATCTATTTAAGCAGGGGAATGGGCGTACTTTGAAAGTGCGCACCATTATTTTGCATTAAAATATATGAGCATAGTTTAAAACCGTGCCCATAACATTTGTATGGGACGCAATTTGAAACCGCGCTCCATACATTTGTAATGGGCGCGGTTTCAAACTGCACCCAGTACAATTGTAAGGGGTTCAGTTTGGAAGTCCGCTCTCATACATTTGTAATGGACGTAGTTTCAAACTGCGCCCCTTAATAAATTTTTTTATGCACGTCAGTGCCAGCGCCGAGCTGGCACTGGCGTGACGTCTACGATGTAGAAAGTCGCTCTTTTTGTAATATGTTTTTAAAATGGTTTTTGAAAAAAATATTATTTTAATATAAAAAATTGCCCTTCTTTCAATTTGTCTTGGTTCTCTCTGTCTCTCATCACACAAATCCACAAAACACATAGAAGTGAGAAAATATATGCTTTCTTTTCTCATTTCTTGCATCTAGAAGACGGGCAAGCTCTTCTTTCCTTCTCAAAAATCTAAAATCTAAGAATTATTTTACTTTCAATAACATGTTATCTGAGATGTTTTGCGATAAATTTCACTTGCATACCCATTGGTTTTGTAGGTTTTCACTAGATTCCTTTGAATTCTTGTATTACGGGCGATATCCCCTGAAATTTGGTGTTAAAGGGATTTATTATCCCTAAAATACCCTCAAATATAGTACTTTATGGAACTTTTATTTTATTAAAAAATATAAGATAGTTTGGATGATTTATTTTGGGGTTCTCTCTCATTATCCTCTAAAACATCAATATTTCTAAATTTCGACCATAAAATTTCATATTTTCAAATTTCATCCTGAAACTTCTCTGCTAACAATTTTTTTTTTATCTATGTTTCTTCCAAATTTAACTAGGATTTGTTTGTTTTGATCAGAACTTGGATTATAAGTGTGTTTCATCTTTCCCTCCCTTTAAAAATCATGAGATCATTCCTCTTCTTTCTTCATCTTCGAACTCGTTATTGGACATAATCTTTTTCATAGAATTTGAAACTTACGATCATTTTTATGTTTGGAGTTATCGAAATTGGTAAAAAAGAGAAGCACAATCTAGTCTATATATCTACAACTAATGAATGCATGAAGATGAGAAGCCCTAATTTTTTATGTAAAAAAAAACCCTAATTTGAAATTGAACAGAATACTAATCTTAATCCAAGATTGAAAATAAAGAAAATGAGTTTGAAAGGTATTTTTGTCTCTTAGCTAGAGTACTGGAACATTCATATAAAATACTTTGCAAAACTTATCAAGAAGAGATTTATAAACAACTTAAAGATTTTAGAGATGAAATTTAGAAATATGATTTTTTAAGAGTGAAACTTAAAAATATGAATGTTTTGAGGGTGAGATATAAATTTTTTTTAATAATTGAGGTAATTTAATATCTTATATTTAAATATTTTGTTAGGCCCCTCCTCTTTCCAATTCTTTCCTCCTCCTCCACCCTTCTTCCCAGTTAATGATTTCTCCATTTAATTAATTAGTTCTACTTTTTCCATGGGTCCATGGCATGAACTGGGTTTGTACCGAAAGGGGTGCACCAGTACATATACCTCCATCGGGTACGGTTGAAACCGTACCTGGAAAGCCTTCTGGATACGGTTACAACCGTATCACGCTAGGGAACTGTCCGTATCATATGGGCCGATTCTCTGGTTAGGAGTATAGTCAAAACTACAGTATCCAAGTCATCTTACCAATAGGATTTTTTATGAGAAAGAGGTAAGGATATTTAAACTCGGAAATAACTAAAAACAAATGATATAAGTGTAATAAATCTAACTAGTTAAATAGTTACCTTGCTGAACATAATGTCAAATTCAGTTTTGGAGGGGAATTGTTAAAAGGGATAATATGGAGTAAATTAATAGATTTAAGGGATAATAGTAAAAAAATTACCCTTAAGAAAGTGTTTTTTAAATTAAAGTAAATTTTAGAAAGCACCATCAATTTTTTAAAAGTTTAGAGACAACACCATTGAGCTTTGAAAATACCATGTACCTCCTGAACTAGTAATGCCATATGAAAGTGCTATTCGCATCCATCCGTTTAAGGCATTCCTATATAGATCAAATCAAAATACGAGGACACGATGGCCTCAAAATGAACCACATATGGATTTCTTAGATGAATTTATCTTGATAAAAATTCCTTTTAAAGGGTAAATGATATTTTTAAAGTTGATTGATGCTATATTAAAAACCCTGAAAATTCGACGTTAGTTTATAAATAAAGCATCAATATACATGAAAATACCCCAGTAAAAACAAGACAAAGTAAATGCCTCAATTCAACGACATAGAAACGGCCACGTGTGACGTTAGAAACTACCAAACGACGTCGTAGGCACCCCCACGTTGCGCACTTCCTTCTTCTTCAAGCAAAGAGGCCGTTTCATTCTCTCTCTAGGGTTTTAAGCTCGATCGCAATCCTAGGGTTTGATCGAATCTCTGTCCCCCTCTCTCATGATTCTTTAGTGTATGCGATTTAATTTAGCCCTAAAACAACCATGAGAGCTCGCCTAGTTGTTTTCCCAATCAAAGGAAGAAATTGGTGCTTCACTCAATCTCTCGACTCGGCCTCAGCTTCCCAATCCTCTTCGTCTCCTACAAGATTTAGGGATCTTTGGAGAAAGATCAGCTCCAATGGAATGTCAAGCAAGGACAACGTGGAAACTATGGCCGATTTCGTTGCGAATAAGGTTAGACTTTTCAATTTGATTGTTATCGTTGAGTTTGGTAATTTGTAGTTTGATTATTGATTTGGTTTCAGATGAATCGAGCTTGGGTTGGCCTCGAGAAGGCTCCTGAAGGGTCCATCAAGTGCAAACTCCACAGGTTTGTTGTTTGGTTTTGTTTTTAGTGGGAGATGATTAATGAGTTTCTATTTTGTTTTTGTTTTTGTGGGAGATGGTAATTGAGTTCAAATTGCAGCTTGGGCTTGAAATTGTTGTCGCGAGTGAAGCCAACTGAGATTTTCTTGAAATCAGTTTCGGAGGACGTTACCAAGGTGGAAATCACTTATCCTGCAAGGTAAAGAATTTACCCTTTTTTTTTGTTGGGGAGGGGGGAGCTTGAAATCCTCACACGAGGAAGGAGTTTTGCTTATAAGCTTGAAATCTTTACTATCTCAAATTGTTGGGATTGGCTATATGAAACCATTTCTTCCATTCTGCTATGTTAAGAGTCATCTCCTGGGTTAAATTGACAATTAACAAATTGTTATTAATTGACTCCATCCATGTTCATTTATGTTGTCATCAATTGATTTTTGAATTTGTTGTTCAATTGCTAGCCAGCCCAAACAAATTGCCTTATGAATGCAAAGGTTAGGGAAATCTATAAATTTGATGAAACTAAGTGATGACATTACATTTAGAAAGAATGTCATGAAGCGTGCAATAATATTATTTCCGGGAAACAGTCCTACAATTAAACTTAAAAAAACAATGTTCCTAAGGGTTTTGAGGAAATCTCTCGTTATAGATGAAGAGATGAGAAATTAGTCACAGATGAAACATCGGTGGGTGCTTGTCACTTTCAAATTTCAAGGAAAATATTCCTGGTTTGGTGGACTGTATACACACACTATCTGGTAAGTTCACGAAGAGAGATGGAGAAATATAGAGGTTTTGTTTATTAAAAGTTTGTTTGAAGGTTATGCTGATTACCACCACCTTAACTACAGTGTCACCTATCTAGCAGTTGAGCAGATAATTTCAGGTTGAAGACAAAACCTTATTCTTTGATAAATCCTAGAATTCGCCGAGACTTTCGAATTTTCAATGTAGAGAATATGGATTTTTTTATTGTTTTTATTTCATCGATACGAGAGCTAAGTTACTGATACTGAAATATGCCAAATTGGTGTGGCGTCTTATCAAATGGCCCAAAACTCATATATAATGAACCTTCAAATACCAATATTGTGGGGATTTCTGTAGTTTCCTAGATATTAAAAGAATAAGAAACTAAAAGCAGAAAGAGTTCTTACTAAGTTTGAACTTTAAATCAATCCTAGCTTAAACGTGGCACCCAACTTCTCCTACATGCCGATTCATTTTTAGATTTCATTTACTTGGAGAAACCAAGCCCTGAAGAGCAAGTATCGTAGATGTGTGCATGGAATCATAATTTATGGTTTTAGCCATATTATTAATGACATCTCTCTTATGTAGTTGGCATTTGTACTCCCTAATTGTTTTGCAATGATTTACCACAAGCATTACTTATTACTTATTTGTTTGTAGTTTTCTTTATATCCATGGAATCAAGCATTCATACTCCTTTTACAAAGTGTAAATCCACCACTATCTAAAATTGCACATTAGCGTGGTTCTGTTCTTTTGATTTTACTTGCACCTGTTTTTTCTAACTTTATAACAGGTCTAATTATAAACTGGTTTAGGTGTAACACAGTGATCTTGAGCAGCGAAAATAAGCTTCATCCTTAGCTTAGGATTGGATAGGAGAGATGGAAACAACGCTAAAGTGGTTAAGGAGTAACCCAAAGTGGCAGAAAAAAGTTTATAGCATGATACTAAAGAAATAAACATGAGAAATTCCGCTATGTTTGTAAAACCACTTTCCCATAGAGAGGTCATAGATTTAAAGGACATAAAACATGATTCTGATGAACGTTTTGCATTACTCATATTCTTCTATATTATCAGGTTAGCTCCACTTTAGTTTAAATTGTAAATTGCCATGCTTAAGGAGATTCTAAGTGCATAGGAACTCAAGAGAAATCCGGTCTGCTTGAAGGCAAATGCCATGGATCTTGGTTCTACTTTTGTATCTATGACAATCTGTGCCTCACAAATTCTTAGTCGAGGAGATTGTATCTGTGTCGGATTCATATTCATGTCACATTTATTTTGGATTCGTGTCTGGTATGCTTGTTGACAACTACTATAATTTCTATTGCAATCTGGATGAAACAAACAAAGCATCAATCTCTAAGTCAATAAATTCTATCCATTATCATAATTTAACTTATTCATGAATGTGTCTAATTAATTTGTCCCTTTTTAAATAGATAATATGAAAGGCATTGATTTCTTAAGTATCTATTGTTTAGCATAATAGAATGACCAATTAGCACCCCTAGAATAATATTAACCGAGGGAAAGTCGAGAAAGATAAAGAATGTAGAAATTACATAACATTCCTAGACTTGTGAAACTATTTGTATTTTTAAATTTTCTAAAATAATAATTTATGCCATAATGTATATATATTGTTACAAGGAAAAATTAACACCTTCCAACACTAGCATATCCTAGATTTTTGAAAATTGGAAATTGGTGAATCCGACTCTTTTCATGTCCCATGTTTGAATTCGACTTCATGCTACTTAGATGACGATTAGCATTGGAGAAAGGGAAAACTTATTGTTATTCGTTGCTTCCTCTTCTTCCTATGTCCTTCTAACTCTTTCTACTTATTATTTTTTTTGACAATCTGCGTGTTTCTGTTAAAATTTTTGCACCATCCTTTTCTTCAGTCTACCTCTAATCATACTACCTTTTCCTTTTGCTCAATATATATTGATCCATTTTGACCCGATTTATTAGAATTCCAGTTTTTGCTTGATCTTGGAGACTGCTGATATCGAACTATGTCGATTGCTAGTGATAATTGTACCTATACGATCTCTTTCTCACCCCGAGCTCCCCCACCTCTCCCTGTATGAATTAGAATCTGAATATTGTATGTTACACCATGAAATATTGAAATATATTGCATCTTATATAGAATACACAACATATTGACATGTTGGATTACTTTGCATGAAATATTAGATAACCAGCCTACCTTGGGACATCCGACTTATCAAGATCATGCAAAACAGTAAGGATGTGATGTACTTCATTGCTCCTTTAGAATGTATCATTTTCTCTCAACTATACCATGGAATACATTACATTTGCTCTAGTCCCATTAAATGGATATTTTCCTCTATTGAATGATGTATATGTTTTCTTTGGTTCCTTTTTTTTAAAAATTAAAAACTCTATCTTTATTGATTTTCCTGGTGCCTAATGTATATGACCATTCGAGTTTAGTAGATTTCTGAGGACCAGCACATTTCCTATTACTTATATTCTTTGTCCTTTTTGCTGTGTAATTTTTTTATGTGCTTGGAGGTCTTCTAGAGTTCTAAATGGGAAGCCATTACAATTGTGGCTTTTGTATAAACATACACATTTCCCCTCTTTCATGCCCTTTGTTTACATTCTAATACATATTTAATATTATATACTTTCTGGGGAAAATGCTTCTAGGCATTGCTTGAAACTGACATATTTTTAGATTCGTACTTTCATAAATATTGATAAACACAATATCTTCTATAACAAATTCTCTCCTACATCCAAATTTCTACTGTATGGAAAAATGGCTGAACAGCCTAAACTAAACTATTTCACAACCATTAACTTATGGGCGTTGTTGACAATGATCAACTTGCTAGTTTCTAGCTTGGATGCACGTGCAGTTAATTCTTTATGTTTAGGCTGAGATCTTACATAACTTGTGGAGTTTCTATTGCCATATCGGCATCCCCCCCAAACACATTTCAGTGTTTGTCTTCCATAGGTCTTGTCGCTCACATCTTTAAAAAAAACTAGTTGAGGCATCTGTTTATTTCCTTGAAGATTTGGTTTTCTTACACAATTCTCCATTTTGGTTGATTGGTGTCTGAGGTATCTTGATGCATTTATGATTTTATTGGGGTTTCTTTCGAGACTATTGTTTCAATCCCTTTATGCAAAAAATAGTTATTCTAAGCAATTATCTATGGTTTTTAATAGGATAGAGCATTCTTTCCAAGTGATCCAAGTGATCGACATACATGACAAGGTATATTTGATTCAAGGGTATCCTTGATTCAATTAAATTTAGTAATGGAAATAATTTTTCATTCAAAAATGAAGTGGTGAAGTTTAAAATCTGAAAGAGAACTTACCTGTAAGATACGCCTGAGATGTATTCCCTAAAAGTTATCACATGTATGAGGTATAAGGTTTTGTCAATTTTGAAAATTAATGGGTTTTTAATTATTAGGTTTTATTTAGGTCTGGAATGTATTTTCCGTTGCTTCAATTTATATTTTTATCACTATTCTAGAGTTGCTATCATTTGCAGTTTTTGCATACCTTTGCCGTTATACACTTGTGTGTTTTGTATGAATTTTGCAGCTTGAACCCTCGCCTTGTTCGCAGAAGATTGCGACATGTGGCATTGAGGTAGCTATTTCCATCCAGATTGAGAGTTTATGTCAGAATTCTGCAGGGTAGTTTTACACAATTTTCTCTTCAATGACATCACATATTGTGGTAACAGGGGATCTGCCATTCATAAGAAGCAGTTTTATGGTTCAGTTGCTCTGTTTCCGATCACAACACTTTTCTCTGTAAGTATAATCTGGGGGAAACATATCTTGATTTGAGTGTCATGACTTTGTTAATTATGTCTGGTATTCATGTTAGTCATGTCGACATGTTACAATATCGCAACTATTTAATGTTGACTCGCTTCGTTATAATTGCCATGAATGATATTATTGTAGTGCATTTTCTTAAAAAGAGCATTCCACTCTCTTCTTCATATGCTCTTTGAGAGAGAGAGAGAGGATTAAGGGAAATGTAATGGATGAATAAGACTAAGTCCAATCCTCCTCTTTATATAGGCAAAAACCATTTTGCTATTACACCCCAATTAGACATCTAATTATATATAATAAATCCGTGTACACTATGGGTATTCTATCACTCCCCTCAAGCTGGAGCATATATATCATACATGCTCAGTTTGTTATAAATAAAGTGCACTCTATTCCTTCCTATAGGCTTTGTGAATAAACCCACAAATTGATGAGCATATTTGACATAGTAAGTATTGATGATCCCATCTTCAAGCTTTTCCCCTACGAAGTGGCAATCCACCTCAATGTGTTTCGTTCGTTCATGGAACACATGATTATAGACAATATCGAGTGCAACCTTATTATCACAATATAGCCGCATAAAGAAAGTGGGCTCAAAGACAAGTTCTCCGAGCAGAAAGCGAATTCATATAAGCCCACAAATGGTATTCGTCATGGCTCGGTACTCTGACTCGGCCTTAGAGCGGGACATCACGCTCTGCTTCTTACTCTTCTAGGAGACCAAATCATCTTCTACAAACACGTAATGTCCTGCACTAAATCAGCGATCGGATGGAGACCCGGCCTAATCCGCATAAGCGAAGCCTGACATTCGAGAATGTCCATAATCGGAGTATAGTAGACCCTTCCTTGGAGCATTCTTCAAATAGCGAAGTATCCGAATCACCGCATCCCAATGAGCCACTAGGGAATCGGCCATGAATTGGCTCACAACGCTAACTGGGTATGAGATATCAGGTCGAGTGAAGGTGTGGTAGTTCAGCTTACCGACCAACCGTCGGTATATTCCGGGATCTTCAACAAAGTCATCTTGTCCCGGACGCAGCTTAGTATTAGGATCCATTGGACTCTCTATGGGTTTGCACCCTAACATCCCAACTTCAGTCAATATATCAAAGCACATGCTTCCGTTGTAAGATATAGATGCCATTTTTCGATCGAGCAACATCACTGCTTAAGAAATATTTAAGGTTTTTAAGGTCCTTAGTTTGAAACTTCGTTTGAAGGTGGTGCCTAAACTGTGCAATACCGGCCATATCATCGCCAGTAATTATTATGTCGTCGACATATGCTACCAAAAGAATTCTAGGGCCATTGATGTTATTGCGGTAGAACACCGAGTGATCATATGCACATCGTCTGAGACCAAACGAAATAACCATCTCAGTAAACTTTCCAAACTATGCTCGAGAAGACTGCTTCAAGCCATATAATGACTTCTTCAATTAACAAACTAGACCAGACTCCCCTTGAATAACAAAACCATATGGTTGCTTCATATAGACTTTCCCGACAAAAGAACTGTGAAGAAATACATTCTTCACATCAAGCTGATGCAGTGGCCAATGATGAGTAGCCGTAAGAAACATAAGCAGATGAACAGAAGTCATCTTGGCCACAGGAGAAAAGGTCTTCTTATAATCAATGCCGTAAGTATGTGAATACCCTTTAGCAACCAAACGTGTCTTAAAGCAGGAATGAGTCCCACCAGAAGTTTCACAGTGTATACCCAGCGGCACCCTACTGCCTTATTCTCTGCCGGAAGAGAAACCAAATCTCAAGTCTGATTCTGGGTAAGGACAAGTATCTCATCAATTATAGCTTCGGTCCACCCTTTATGAGATAAAGCGTCGGAGAGGGACTTGGAAAAGCATGAGAGTCGAGAGATGAGAGAAAAGCCCGATATGCCGGAGATACATGAGAAGTAGCCACATGATGAGCAATAGGGTGAGAAGTACAACCGCGGGTGTCTTTCTGTAAGGCAATATAGAAATCATTATCAGCCTCTGATGGAGCTTGAGATTCTGGGGGATCAGCAGCAGGGGCTAAGGTTCAGGAGTCGTACGGACCAGACGCGCATACACCTTTGTAACCGTTGGTGTGGGGCTTAACAATGGGGAATCGGGGGTGGGAGTTAGGTCAGTAGAAACAATACGAGCAACCTCCAACATCGGGGTGGAGACTCAACCGACTCAGAAAGGATGTTGTCGTGTGACAAAAGATATGAGATATCTACATGAAAGTCACCGTCCATGTCTACATGTGTGAGATGTAGAAAAGTATAGGGCGGACTCATGGAAAGCCACATCAGCTAATATGAATTGACGACGTAACCCGGGATTAGAGCACCAATATTCTTTTTGAGTCCGAGAGTATCAAGAAAAATGCGCTTAATAGACTTGGTGTCTAGTTTGGAACCCCCAGGTTGTAGATCATGGACAAAGCAGACACACCTTAAGACCCGTGGAGGAACAGAAAAATTTACCACTGAAGGAAATGATGTAGAATGAAGAAGCTATCCATCTAAGACGGAGGAGGGCATACAATTGATCAAGTAATTGGCAGTAAGGACCGCAGAAGATTTAGGCACTCGCATATGAAACAAAAAGGTGCGAGTAACCTCTAGCAAATGCCAATTCTTTCTTTCTGCCATCCTATTTTATTAGGGTATAAGGACAAGAAGATTCATAAATGATACCAAGTTTTTCCATATACTCTTTAGAGAGTACTAAAATACTCCTTGGTATTATCATTCCTCAAGGTACCAACAGTGACTCCAAACCAAATCCGAACTTCAGAACAGAATATCTAGAAATGAGAAAACACTTCTGTCACATCCCGCTTCCTAAAATACTGTAGCGGGGACGTGACGAAGCCCGCAACATAACTATACCAAGAAGTATATTTCTCCAAATACAGTTATGCTAAGCGTATAGTAATGCAGGGGTATACAAAAGCAAGTAAAGAAAAGCATCTTTATTAATTAACCAACATTTATTACAAAAAGATAATAAGAAGTAAAAATATACAATAGGATCCAAAGAGTATAAAATACAATATGAAAGATACCGAAATAGGAACTTTACAAGTCTGGCCCATCACAGTTCCACTGCGCACTCCGATGACTGAGACTGGTCCTACAAATCAAGCTATCCAACTTGAAACACAATTCCCAGGGTGTCAGAACACCTACAAGCATAAACAAATAGACAAGATAATGTGATGCAAGTAATAAACATAAATTATGGTAACATGTGAAAACAAGTAAACCAAAAGTACGGGAAATTATGTATGTAGAGTAATGTGAAAACACGACTAAAGTGTGCAGTATAAATGATGTCATATGTGTGCAACATAATGATGTCATATGTGTGTAGTTGTAATGATTATCAGGTATTGACTAACGTTGTGCATATACTAGTTTGGTTTAGTAAGGGTACTGGGTTATCGAGATTATTCGTTGGGCCACGGACAACAGTATATTGAAGATATATACGTATATGCATGCATTCATATATGCATGTAACTTCCCATTCACCCTCGGATCCAATGTGAAGTTTAGAAAGGGAATTCGAGACCCTTAATACTGTCTTATTTAAGCCAAACTATCCTACATCGGTATTGTTCAGTGTCATAAGATTACGGATTAGTGTTGGCACGTAGTTCATCTAGGCATGGAATTTCATCAGTTATATGGTCATCCGTATTACGGATTAGTGTTAGCGCGTAGTTCATCTAGGCATGGAATTTCATCGGTTATATGGTCATCCATATATCAGAATCTTCAATAATAATGGTCGTCTGTACATCGGATTGGTCATCCGTAATATCAGGATCTTCTTATACCGGTCATCCGCAATATCGGGATCTTCATATATAATGGTCGTCCGTATATGGGACCGGTTATCCGTAATATCGGGATCTTCAAAGTATTCCATACCTAGGTGCGCACGTCTAACTCTAACCGTATTAGATGCCATGTCATGTGATGTGTCATGTGTGGTGTTCAGTATAGAGAAATGCTTATGTGATTGGATTTTCATAATAATTAATGGTATTTTAGTGCAAATATGATTTAGGGATGTTCATGGTATTTCTATCCAAACATAATTCAGGAAAGTTCATGGTATTTTAACGTAAATACAATTTGAGAAGAACCATAGTATTTTAGTGTAAATATGGTTTTTGGGAGGAACCTTGGTATTTTAGTGTTGTCTTATCTCCGGCTTCTCGAGGCTCAAGAGATAACGAGTTTCTGAAAATTTAGAGTATTTATTTGAAAACACGAGATTTAGAACTTTAGGGTATTAATGTGAAATAGGGTTTTCGGAACAATAAGGTATATATGTGAAATTGTGATGATTGGAAATCTTAAGATATTTATGTGAAAATATGACTTTTAAAAGAATGGAGATGCCTCGGTTTTAAAGAACAAATGGTTAAAGAAAATTCCTCCAGCAGCTTCTCTGTAATTTTTAAACTCTTAAATTGGGATACAATAAAAGTACTGAAAATGAATATAGAACATAACGGAACTTCACACGGGCGTTAACAACTAAACACCACCATATCTCAGAATTTATGATAAATGCAAAACCTTCATATGCGCTGACTATCTATGTCGATTGCTAAAAAATGCAAATTCTAACTATCCTGCTTTAATTGTCTGATAAATGTGATGACTAATTTACCGACATTATTAAATGATTTTTTTCTGTAACTTTACTTAAAATATAACTTTATTGTAAATTATTATAGTATATCAAATATTGCTGAATATATACCATCATATTAATCAATACAAATAATCAATATAAACAATATGCTTTATAAACTGCATACTTCTACAACATAATGCACTAACAAACTTATACTAATGTATATTGATATAAAAACATGTGTACCTTTATATAACTATCCAATACTATATATAAATCTAACACATTATATACTAAATCTAACTCAAATGAATACAACACTTGAAAACTTATGATATGAGTTTATTTGTTAAATAGTAAATTATGATATCAATACAAAATCATTAAGTGCCAAGTCGTCCGACTTATGCGAGTAAGTGATAAACACTTGCCTCGGGGATCAACGGGTGCGCGGCTCGCGGTTAAGACACAAGGAAACGCCGAAAAATCTTCTTTGAGGATTTCGTCGAACACCTTCATGCGTAATCTTGAAACATTGTCGGAATTGAGATCCGGAGTTGTGGAAACGTTCGTGACGCTCACGCAGACTCAGGTCCAGCCTTGGAGACACGGTTCTCTGCTCGGAACAACGTTGAATAGGCTGTCGAAGTCGAGGATTTGGTTGGGGCAAACCGTTGAAAATGAGACGGGCTTTGTAGCGAGGGATGAAGTGGGGCAGCGAGGGTGAGGGCGTTGGTCAGCCAAGAGAAAGGGCAGCAAGGGGTGTTGCCAGCGAGGCGACGAGGTTAGTTGCTGGGATGCGATGAAGCGTACGATGATGGGGCCGTCGGAGATAGCGACGACGCGGTTGCTGCCGGGCGAAGAAGATGATGAGGTCGCGGGATTTGTTCATAGGTGTAGTGATAGTGCTTGGCTGTTGGCAAGAAGTCGACGGTGATGGTGGAGGAGGAGATGGGGTTTGTAGAGAGAAGGGGAGAGAAGAAAGTGAACGAAAGAAGGGAAAGATGGACCTGCATGGGGTTGGGTTTTGTAGAGAAAAAGGGTGTGAGAGGTGATGGATTTTGAGAGGGAGACGAGATGGAAGAGTGATGTGGTTTCAACTGTTGGGATTTTGGGGGATTGGGGTTTTAAAATTGGTTTTAAAAAACCCATTTAAATCATAGTTAATACAAATTAATGACTATTAATTAATAATAATTAATATAAATTAATAACAATCAATACCAAATTAATGATCATTAAGAAAAATCAAAATATGTTTTGGTTTAAAATAAAAAGAAATGAGTTTTGGGCTTGGGCCTTTTAGGCTGAGGAAAAAGAAAGGGAAAAATAGAAAATGGAATTTAGGCTTTAGAAAAAATATATTTAATAGAAATTCAAAAACATACGGAAAATGCAAAACCAATAAATACCGTATTGTGCGAACGGGGCATTACAAAAGTATATACGTATAAACATATGCACACAATAATATATTAAATAAATATTCAGCATAACATATATCAAACGGTCAACTAGCTATAAGTAATAATGTAAAGGCGAAAAATACTAAGGCCCTGTTATTGGTTCTGGATTCTTAAGTCCAGACATGACAATTGTCCTAATAGGACTTTTACTTGGACTTAATTTTTTCTTGAACTTTTTCTTGGATTTTGATTTTTTCTTGGATTTGAACTTGGACAATATTGTAGCACTTTTATATAACATAGAATTATTCTTTCATTTTAATTTTATGACATCATTATTCTTACCAATTTTAAAGTAATATTTTTATTTAAATAATATTAGTTATAATATATTATTACTTAATGTATATTAATAAATGAAGAAATAACACCAAAAATAAAGCATCATCACAATGTTAAATTGGGTACTGATTGAATTCAACGTGGGTTCCCTTCAATCTCGTCATCCATTAAAACCACGTCACAAATTAACACCCAATCGAACAAAATTCCAAACATCAACACAAAATCTCAAATTGGGCATTACCTGAAATTGGATACCAATTGAAATCATCATGGGTTCTCTTCAATCTAATCACCCAACAAAAACCATACATTACAGATCAACAACCAATCTAACAACAGGAGAAAGGTGAAGATAGAGAGAAGTTTTTCTTGAATCTCCAATAGAGAGCATGGCCTAAAACGCAGAGAGTAGGGTCGGAGGTGAGGACGGGGCCGGGGTGAGGGCAAGGCCCAGGTTAGGGTCGTGGTCGGGTATCTGACTGATTTGGGGAGAGTCCAAAGTTTTTCCTTTTTTTTTTCTTGGACTTTTTTTGGAAGAGAGTTTATATAGTAGGGCTGAAAACTAGGAGTTTAAGAGTCCAATCCAAATCTAAGTCCAAGCAATCAATAACACATAAATTTGAAATCCAAAACCAATAATATAAAATGGTAAAGTTCACAAAAAATTCCAAGTCCAAATGAAAAGTCCTGAACCAATAACCCCTTAAAGGAAAATATAATTTTTTTATTAAGATATAAACAAAACGCAGACGTTACAATCTACCCTCCATATAACAATTTCGTCCTCGAATTATAAAGGAGGTTGTAAAGACCGAGTTAAAAAAATAATGATAAGAGTAGCGTTGTTTCAAAATAAATTCTTTAAAACAATTTCTCTAAAAACATTTCTCCTTTATGAAACCAAGTGAACGCAAATGAATAACAATATGAACTAGAAAGATATATATACATTTATTGCAATATATAACCAATAACAACAATACAATAATTCTAACATAGATAATCATATTCCGTAAACCAAAATAATGAAATTAAATTCTAATGACAAATATGGTAAACTAATAATAGCACCCAATATACAAAATGTATGAATCATGCAAAATAAACAATATGAATATAAAACAAGTGTTCTAACACATAAATATATTATATAAAGAAAAACACATGATAAAAAATAATGATACTATAAAACTTGAGTGAAATAACCTTTCATTAAAAGAATCTTTTCCTTAAATAAATGAAATCTAAATTTCTGTTCTTGAAAATATTTTAAATAAGAAACTATTAACATTTAAACACAATGAAGAACTATTTTGTTTAAAAAAATAACCTTTATTTGCTATATAAAATCACGGTCATTACGATCTACTTTTCTTAAAAATTTCGTTCTTGAAATTTTAAAAAGGAGGATGTCGTAATAGGAAAAGAAAAGATAAGGATAACGCAGTTGTGTTTCGTCTTCTTGATTCCCAAGTCGACTTACCTAGAGAGTCTTTCTTCCACATAACCTTAACGAGCTGAACGACCTTGTTCCTCGGGGACTTCTTTTTCCGGTCTAGAATCTCAACCAGCTGCTGCTTATGAGTTAGGTCGGCCCCTACGGCGGTTTCTGAATGATCCACAATGTGACTAGGGTCGCCGTCATACTTTCTTAGCCGCGAGACATGAAAAACGCTGTGTACGCCTTCCAACGCCGACGGTATGATCAAACGATATGCAACCTCACCCACACGTCCGAGTATGTCGATCGGACCGATGAATCGCGGCCTGAACTTTCCATGCTTGCCTAAACGTATTACTCCTCGATTCAGAAAAATCTTCAGAAATACATAATCACTCGGTTGGAACTCCAGTTATCTTCTCTTCGTATCTGCTCTGTTTCTGTCAGTCTTGGGCTAACCGCAGTTGTTCCCCGATTGTTCTCATGAATTCTACTGTTTCTACAATCGCATCAGGCCCTGTAAGTTCTCGATCTCCAATATCGACCCAACTCAATGGAGCTCGCCACTTCCTCTTATATAAAGCTCCAAACGGTGTTATGCCGATACTTGCCTGGTAGCTGTTATAAACGAACTCCATTATGTGTAGGTGATCTTCCCAGGACATTTTGAAGTCCAACATACAAGCTTGAAGTATATCCTCAACAATCGAAATGACCTTCTTGGATTGGCTAATAGTCTGAGGGTGATAGGCTGTGCTGAAACTCAGACTAGTGCCAATTCTCTCCTGCAGATTTTGCCAGAACTGCGAACGAAATCTGGTGTCTCTGCTGGACACTTTTTTTAAGTACTCCGTGCAGCCTGACAATCTCCTCTTCCATGTACTTAGCTAAGCTATCTATAGACCGGCCAATGCGGAACGAAAAGAAATGCGCGGACTTGAAAACCTAGTCCACGATTACTCATACTGCATCACTGCCCTCCATGCTATGAGGAAGCGCAGTCATGTATCCCTCATGATGTTCTTTCACTTCCATTCTGGTATATGCAAATGTTTAAGTAATCCCATGGCTCTATGATACTCAACCTTCCTGTTGGCATACTAACCACTTGGCCACATCCGTAGCTTCTCTCTTCACACTGTACCGCTAGTAATTCTGTCGGGGGTCTTTTTGCATCTTAGTTTTCTCGGGATGAACAGGGTATGGGGGCCGCGGGTTTCTTTCAGGAGCTCTCTCTGATTACCCTCGTAAGCTAATAAATCCTGCTCTCATGTCTAAGAGTGATATCTTCATGAATGATGAAAACCACTCGTAGTCCTTCTATGACTTGCCCCCGATCTTCTTTAACTTGACGTCATAGATCTGCACTTCCTTAATTCTGACAACTGAAACGGACTGAATTTGCAGGCTCATCAACGTCGCAAGTACCCCTTACATAATTACCAGTCTCTTAAGGTCCTGTTGAATCCTCCATTAGTTTGTGTGGCTCATAACCTTCGGCTGGCGACGCGTTGGGGACGACATTCTTCCTCGGATAGTACTGGAGGTCGATATCATAATCTGTCATCAGCCCCAAACCATCTTCTTGCCTGGAGGTCCTTCTGGACAAACATGTACTTCAACCATTTGTGATCAGTATGGATCTCCACACGTTCTCCTCAAGATAGTGTCTCTGCATCTTCAAGGTGAAGATCACAACCGCTAGTTCTTGATTGTGAGTAGGGTTGTGTTCATGAGTGTTCAGTTGTCTTGACACATACGCAACTACTTTACCGAGCTGATACAACACACCACCAAGTCCCCTCCCCGAAGCATCGTAATGGATGAACTTTCGGGTCTGTTAGGGGTGGTAAGGATGGGTGTGATCGTTACGACCTACCTTCCTTAGAATAATTTCATACTTGAAATTTTCAAAGGAGGAAGCCGCTACTGGACGTGATCGTCGGTAACGCTGTCGGGAATCCTTTCTGCACTCCAGGTGTCGCTCCCGAGTATTAGTGTATCGTTGACGGAAGGAAAAGGGTCTAGGAAAGGTTGCAATATAAGGAATCGGGAATGCGTAAAGTCAGGAGATGTTTCCGGATGGAAAAAGCTTTGGAATCGAAATAAGATTTTAAGGATCTCTAAGCTAACGAGAAGGTATAATGGGTGTATGTAGGAAATACTCGAAAGACATAAGTATAAGATAACTAGTCAAAACTAAGGAATCAAGAAAGGTTGCCATTGTCGTCGCTGTTCCTCCTTGCTATTGATCTTCAAAAGAAAATACTGAAGGAGACAAATTGGATTCAAAGAATGGTTTTAAGAAGATTACACAAGTAAGTTGAACAAGGATTTGCAAAAAGAACTATGTAAGAGATGCAAGCAAAAATTTAGTTGACTGGCACTTTTAAGAAGACGATGGAGAGTTCGTGTCTTCAGAAGGACAAAGAGAGGTTCAAGATGGATTTCAAGAAATGAGATTCAAAGGAGTTTCGGATTCAAGAGGTTTTAACAAAGGTTGGTTAATGTCTTGTCGTAGTATACTGGGCCTGCATGGGCCACAACTAAAACCTGTCATACCCAGCTTCCCAAAATACTGAAGCGGAAACGTGACGAGACCCGCAAAGTAACTATACCGAGAAGTAAACTTTTCTTGATACAGTTACGCTAAGCGTATAGTAATGCATGGATACATAAAAGCAAGTAAAGAAAAGTATCTTTATTCATTAACCAATATTTATTACAAAAAGATAATAATGAATAACAATATACAATAGGATCCAAATGGTACAAATACAATATAAAAGATACCGAAATTGGAACTCTACGAGTCTTGGTTCCAATACGGTTCCGCTGTGCGCTTTGATGACTGGGACTGGTCCTACAAATCAAGCTATCCAACTGGGAACGCATTTCCCACGGTGTCGGAACACCCACAAGCATAAATAAATAGACGAGATAATGTGATGTAAGTAATAAACGTAAATTATTATAACATGTGGGTAAACCAAAAGTACGGGAATCATGTATGTAAAATAATATGAAAACACGACTAAGGTGTACATTATAATCGATGTCATATGTGTGTAGTGGTTATGATTATAAGGTATTAACTAACGTTGTGCATGAACTAGTTTGGTTAGGCAAGGGTACCGGATTCTCGAGATTATCCGTTGGGCCACGGACAACAACATATTGAAGATATATACGTATATTTATGCATTCATATATGCATATAACTTCCTATTCACCCCGAATCCAATGTGAAGTCCAGAAAGGGAATCCGAGATCCGTGATACTGTCTTAATACAAACTATCCCATCCCGGTCTTGTTCAGTTTCATAGGATTACGGATTAGTGTTGGCGCATATTGTTAGTTATATGAATGCCCTAGAGGCCATTACTGTACATGAGATGTATATTGTAGTGGATGCTTGGACATATATAGGGAAGACTTTCTTGCTCGAAATGATAGTATGCTATCTGGTTACTCTTTATCTTAACATGTACACTGATTGTCTCTCTGTTACATGTTGGTAAAGCCCTTAGAATGTGTACTTGACTACCTGGATTATGATGCGGATCATACTAGTGGGACAAAAGTAGTCGGTAAGTACATCCTTTAATGTCCCTAATCGTGGGTGTATCGAGACGGGGCATCGATATACCAGAGTAGACTAGCGTATAGCTTCTCGACCCATACAGATGGGCGATGGATGATCCCATATCTATTGGTGTTTGACATCAGAGATGATATACGGGTGCTCAGTGGAGACTGGGTACACTGGCTCGCCGAGAACTCCCGGATGGTATTATATCTCACGTCAGATGACAGTTCTCTGGTGACACTGGTACAGATTAGTCAGTCGACCCGAGATCGTCATAGAGTTTTGTGATTCCCACCGTGCTTTGATTTTCACCTTACCACGTTCAAGAGAACGTACAAAACGGTGGTTTTTGGGTACAGTCCCGAGTCATATGGAGTCAATGAGCGTTAGAAGGGGATTTCGTTTCTCCCGGTATTGGGGGTTGATGTTGCGCTGTGCTCGATTGGCTATATCAGGAAAGTCCTTGGCCAGGACTGTTTATGAGATTTACTGGTTAGTGTTATCAGTAGTTTCTCGACCAGTTATGAGCCTCATATCAGCACGACTTATCGAGTTATTGGGGTCTGACGTTTACCACCCCAGAGGAGATATGCGACATATCAGACGAAGAGACCGGACTGTTCGGTAGTGTTACTGATTAGATTCGCAGGAGTATGAGCATGCATGCCTGCTGATCTTCTGATCGCTCAATACCCGGGTGGCCGTTACGTTTAGCAGACCGCTTGCGGCTTGTGGGTGTTTGATATGATCATCACCTACTGCCGGCGTATTGACGAGTCTTTAGAGTCCTACACAGAGGTTTCTTGGTTTATGCGAAACGAAGTAGGAGCACATATGTGATATGTGCGGGACCGAGATTAATGCGCGTATTTGATACCACATTCTATTCTCGCGATTTGTGAAATCGGTCGGTTATATGAGATATAGCTGGGTTATCGGATCAAGTGTTGATTCGATAAGTTGTTGCATTTGATATTAGTCAGTTATATGTGATATAGCCGATTATTAAATCAAGTGTTGATTTAATAATTTAATGTATAATTGTATATTTGATATACTAGATTGCATTAACTAATATTAGCTCACTTAAACATTTCTTTTTCGCACATGTGTGCATTAGTATATATGTGATATATATTAGTGTACATTTTATTGTGTCATGCTTGATGCCACATGCTACATGGGGGTGTGAGACTCATACCATACAAATAATAATGCGGGGGTTTATATTTATTTAAGTAAATCAAAATTAGTGTTAATTAGTCACATGCTTGGAAGCTTGGAGAAGCTTGTAGCATCTTTTGACTAAGTCCACTCTTTTTGTTTTACTTGTAGATATTTATTAACCTAACCATTATTGTCAACCATGGTTTATTTTTTACATGAGTTAGTGTATGACACTAACTCACCATGGTTGTTATTCTCACCTCGTTAGTTCATTCTCATCTCTTTTCTTCATCTTCTTCATCCTTAAGAAAAAGCTTTCTAGCTGTTGGAAAAGTGAGAAAATATTGTGAGAAAAATAAAATTAAAATGAGCCCATTTTCTACGTCATCATCCTCTACTACTTGCCATTTAGTTTAGGATGTTTGCTTCACTAATTTTACAATTAGTGAAGAGATGGCGTGAGCCTGAGTCTTCTCGACGTAGATCATTTTCGTCCTCAAAGACTTCGAGCAAGCTTGCTCATTTCTCTGGGAGAACCTTATCTAAAGTTCGGGTGTTCATGACTTGCAGCGAAGGGACTACTACACGGAGCATTAGAAGTGAAGGACCGGTCTACAAAGGTTGTATTCCTCATTCACTTAGATGTAAAGCAGTTTACATTTGTTTTCGTCGGATTTTCTAGTAAAGATTCTATGGTTAGGGTTAACTAGAACGGCAAATTTTTGAAATTGGTATGGACGATGCCTCCCGAAACCTTGCTACCCTGCTAGGGAACCCTGCAGTGGTATCAGAGCCATACTAGAAAATTTGACGATGTTTGTTAGATTACGAAACCGAAACGATTCCGAAACTTGAAACACGAAAATGTAGTTTTTGTCGATTTTAAAAGGTTTTCAAATTTTTTTTTAAACAACTGCAGAATGTTGTATGAGATACAACATGAACACTATGGAAATTTCAAGGGGGTTGCTCGGAATTTGGCCGAGCACATTGAGCTAAAATCCGACAAGGCCAGCCCATATATGCAGTTTTGACTTGAAATTTTCAGTGTGTTTCAGGAACTGGGTTTTAGGCTTTCAGGTGTTTTTTTTCTCCAGAAAATGCATGTGATGTTAATTTTCTGCAAAGGCAATTCGGAGTGTTTCGCAGTCGTAATTCTAACATGTATTCGGGTTATTTAGACGATATTAAAAAGTTTGAACGGATATCAATACCCATATTATCCCTCACTGAAATTTTCCTAGAGTTGCATTTTTTTCGAGTTTAAAATTTTCAGAAAATCATGCAAGCGATTCTGTGGACTCTCTAGAAGAACGATACGCAAACTCGACTTTTTGAATCGCGGAACCGCGGTCATACCCTAGGGTTTGCCGCAGTTGCGTGGCGACATGAGTGAGGCATGGGTCGACCCTTCTACGGATGGTTCATAGGAGCTGTGGCAATTTCTGGGTACTTTTTGAACTCCGCTCAAGTGTTGAGCTTGTTGGGAAATTTAGGGTGTTTGCTTATTCGATCGAAAAGTTTAACTTCATCTAGCTATCTGTGATGGGATATAATACTTGGAATCCTCACTAATTTGAATTTTATAAATCTAGCAATTTAGTCTCATTTGATCGGTTGCCATGGGATTTTGATGTGATCAAAAGTCCGTCGCAATTACGTAGCGTACGCGGATACTCGCCGGGTAACATTATTAGATAGCCACGCCTCATAACCCGGCTAAGTGACTGTAGGAGAACCCCGTTGCCTAAAGCATCCGCTCAGGTGCTCGCGGCCGCGGTGTTCCGCCTAAGTGCACTTCGTCGACGGTATCGGGGGGTGCGGCCGTCTGTTAAAGTTTCTGACGAGCATTCGATCAGGTTATCGGGAATCTTGTTGAATTACCCGACTTGATATTGAAAAGTGTTTTCGATATCGAGACTAAAATGCAGGGTTTATAATTGTTAGGCATGAGATGTCTAAGGAATTCATTTGGTTGGGCATGAAATCCAAAGTATGTGATATATTGGGTTTATGATGTCCAAGGTGGTTGCGGATTCCAATTGTTGTAGTTTCACTTTCTTTTCTGCGACCGTAAGTGTAATATACGGTGCATCGCCGGTTTCGTTGCTATACGTCAACAACAATTGGGATACGCATATTTACTTATGTTGATGACATGTGATGTTATGTGTTGCTGAGATATGTTATATTGGATCGTTTTGTTTGAATAGTCGTTTTTTTTACGTGAGATGAGAGTTTTTCATTTTCATTCATGTAAAAACTTGTATGTAATATTCTTTTATTGGGACACTTCCGGGTTGAGGAAGATGTCACCATTGATGTATATTATTTACTTTTCCGCATTAGGATAGACCCAAGGAGGAGAGCACAAGTAACCGAGTTCTAGAGTCCAGTGGGAGACCATCTCGAGTAGTCGAGTCCGGGTCTCCTAACTCTAGAATTGGTAGGGTTTCTTGCCGCTCTCGTAGGGGTCTTGGGATGTGGGTTTGGCTATTCATCACGACCGTGAAATCCGTGTTTTATACATTCTTAATATAAAACCCGGAAATCCTAGAATATTCAATATTTCATATGTTATTTTCTGCTGCGATATTCTGTGATGTGATCACTTGATATGATGAGATAGATACTGTATATAGTATATGTGATATATTATATAGACGTTGCTTATCTTTTACACCCGCGCTAGCCCTGCCCCGCTCTGCCGTTAGTTACCTAACCTAACGGTGCCTGATGGGACATCGAGGCGAATGCGGATGACATAAGCGTACGTTGTATTTATCTGTGATGCTTAGGTAACTTAAATGATGGGACATTCATTAATGAGATTAATGAAAGAAAAGAAACCTAAAGATGTAGAAACTTGTTTCAAAAACAGGTAGCTCTAGTTGTTGCTTTGCATAGCGGTATTTCTTGTAGAATATCCTGCACCTTATTCGATAATGAAAGAGCCGAGATCCCCGGTCAAGGAGCGAAACTAGCAAAGGCCTAAAAAACACTCCATTTTAAATCATTTGATTCTACAACGATATCAAGTTCATTACGCAAATGGTTTTCTTAAAAACCCGTCGTAGCCCTCCGTCATTTCAGATAAGTACTACTCAGTATTCGCGCTACGGTAGTTGGCCCGCGTCAAGGCGTAGTGTGCGGTAGCTAGCTGTGTTTATCTGCTGCATACGATGCGATTGGATTAGGGTATTCGTACGGCGTTGTTTGGCCTGCGTCAAGGGTTGTGCGGGTAGATTTAATTCAATCAAGAAATATACGGGTTGAACTTGACTAGCGGACTATGGGTAGTTTGACCTGCGTCAAGGTCATAGCCACGCTAGGGGCAAAATATTATCGGGAATTTCAAGTGTTGAAATTTGCAATGCGATTGCATACCTTCTATGAGATAGTTGGATCCCGATACCTACTGCGAGTAAGAGTTATTCCTGTGGGAGTTTTACAGATTACAATTAGCCGATCAAGTAGGTGTCTAGAAAAGTGTTAACGGGGTTACGCCCCTGGGAAGACGAGGTTTATTTTAATTAGATCCGTGCGAAAGCACGGGAAACCTCCCTCAAAGTACCGACACTGGCCTGGCTGAAAGATTGACGAACTTGTAGGGTGTAATTAATCCCGGCTAGTCTTTCCTTTTAGGGTTTGAAGGAAGATTTGATAAAAACAGTGGGAGCCATTCTGATTAGATAAAATAATAACCAATCGATCTTGCAAGAGCATACACTGAGTTTTTCTCTCTCTCCAGGTAGCGACCATGTCACGCCTTAATCAAGATAATAATATGGATGTATTGACCGAACCCGTTTGTTATACTGAGCTGGGGAACGTTGGTCCCGCTCCAACATATAATTGTTATAAGACCGAGCAGGAGATAGGGAAATACCAGGATTCACATACCGCCCAAACGAAAAAAGTGCATGATGATGCATCTTTTTCGGGTGTGTTCATTACCGAGAACAGTTTTCTCAGTATCCTCTACGTCCTGGGTATGAGATACCGGATCAGGATCACATATATATAATCTGTTACATGGGCTAGAGATAGGTAGAGAACTGAGAATGGGTGATAAGTTTTAAGAGTTAAGAACTGTGCAATTGTTGCAGCTAAGATGTTGGCAGTTATCATCCTGTATTACTAAATACATTGATTCTGAACGAATGTTATTAGATACCGAATCTGATATGCAACATTATATCAGTCTCTTTATTTAGTAAAGAAGGATATAATTTTGTATTGTTGGATAATGTTTTGAACATTTCCTATATCAATAGTTGATCGGTTCAGTCATGTTATCTAAAAGCATATACGTTCTAAATCAAACTATAGTTCTCAACATACAGAACACACACAAGAGGAAGAGTTCAGAAATGAACGAATCCTTCTTGATGCATTGTAGACTAGGTCATATCAATACGACCCGACTAGCTAAGTTACATTAAGATGCATATTTAAAACAGTTTGAATTTTACATTTTGTAAAACTTGCCAGTCATGTCACAAAGATAAAATGACCATAGCTCCGTTTACTGGAAACAGAGAAAGAGTTAGTGAACTTTTGGGATTAATACATGATGATGTATGTAGATTCCCTGTCTACACATGCCAGGACTGGTTCTTTGTACTTTATTACATTCACCGATGATCTCTCAAAATTCGGACATATGTTCCTGTTGAAACACAAGTCTGAAGTTTTTGAGAAATTTAATGAATATAAGTTAGAAGTAGAGAACCAAAACGGGTATAAGTATTATGTCCTTTGATATGATCAGGGAGGAGAATACTTGAGCACGGAATTCCTGAACTATTCTAAAGGAGAATGAGATTCTCTCTCAGCATTACTCCTCCTTATACACCACAGCACGTCGGTGTATCGGGACGGAGCGATCGCACCCTATTAGATATGGTGCGCTCTATGATGAGTACTACTGAGTTACTTATTTCCTTTTGGGGTTATGCACTTGAGAAGCTGCATACTTATTGAATTGGGTTCCAACCAAATCAGGTGTCTACCACTCCATATGTGATATGGTATGAGAGGAGCCCATGTCTTAAGTAAGTTAAGATTTGGGGATGTCCGGCCTACGTCTAAAAGCAAAATCCGGATAAGCTCGAGGCAATGTCAGTTTTGTGGAAGTTTGTTGGATATCCCAAGTATTCGCAAGGGAATATCTTCTACCGCACCGAGGAACAAAATGTGTTTTATTTCTCGACATGCCATCTTTTTAGAAAAGGAATTTCTTGTGAATAAATTAATGGTCATGAGGTAGAACTGGAAGGAGTTCCAGCTATACAAACTACAGCTGAAGATTTAGTAGAACCGGAAGATTCAATAGCTCCCGACGAACCTTAGCCTCAACGCCGATCTGGTAGGGTTTCTCTTCCGTCTGAGAGATACTTCGGTTTTCTCAATGACGGTGGGAGCGAGGATTGCATCATGAGATGATGACCCGACTAGTTTTGAGCAGGCCATCAAGAGTTGGGACTCTGTAATAATGGCTGGATGCTATGCGATCTGAGATGGAATCTATGTGCACCAACAAAGTATGGACTTTGGTTGCTATATCTGAAGGGTTAAACCCCCATCAGGAGAAAGTATATCTTGAGAAGATTACTTGGTGTAGATGGAAAAGTTGAGACTTTCGAAGCTAGACATGTTGTAAAAGGTTCTCGTCATCGACCAGGTATGGATTGTGATGAAACCTTTTCTAGTGTCTATGCTTAAGTCCATCCGGATCCTACTTACCATTGCTACATACCATGACTACGATATCTGGCGGTTGGGTGTCATGACTGCTTTTCCAAATACTGATTTAGAAGAAAGCGTCTATAAGTACACAACCAGTGGGCTTCGTAGACAGTGGGAGCAGCGGAAACGTGTGCAAGTTGCTTTACAGGTTAAAGCAGGCATCGCGGAGTTGGAACATCTGTTTTGATAGGGTAGTCAAAGCGTTTGACTTCTTCAAAATAGTAGATGAACCTTGTATATACAAAAAGGTAGTAGAGAGTAAGATGGTCATCCACGTATTGTACGTAGATGACATAATCTTGATATGGAAGGTGTTTCCTATGCTACACTCGGTCAATCTCCTCTTATCACAAGGATTCTCCATATAGGATCAAGGTGATACCATCTAAATCATGGATTTTAGATCTATGAGATAAATCTAAGTGGATGTTAAGGTTCTCACTAGGTATAGTGAGATGGTATCAATCGATCATGGGAAGAATCACTGGATAGCTTGCAGGGTGGTAAGATCGACTGAATGTCAGTCACATGCATTGTCTTTACTCTCAGTAGAGGGATGGTATATTGGAAGAGTTCCAAGCTAGGTACCGTGGCATACTAGACGATAAAGGCTGGATACATCGCTACCAAAGAGACAGTCTGGGTGTATATTAGTTCATGAGATGAACTCCGTTCCTACCATTGTATGACAATGGAGTTGTGGCTTATGCCTAGGAACCCCCGTTCCATCAGTGACCCAGACATATTCTAAGGCAATATCACCTGATCATGGAGATGTTTGATCTCCAGGGAGATCGAGATTAGGAGAGTAGACTCAGAGGATAACAGGACGGATCCACTCACAAAGGCCTTTTCCCAGAGAGAGATTTTTATGGGATGGTTGAGTATGGGATACTACAACCACTGCTATATGGTGGCCCTAGTGCAAGTGGGAGATTGTTAGTTATATGCATGCCCTAGAGGGCCGTTACTGAACATGAGATGCATATTGTAGTGGACGCTTGGACATATATAGGGAGGACTTTCTTGCTCGACATGATAGTATGCTATCTGGTTACTCTTTATCTTAACATGTACACTGATTGTCTCTCTGTTACATGTTGGTAAAGCCCGTGGATGTGTACTTGACTACCTGAATTATGATGCGGATCATACTAGTGGGACAAAGGTAGTCGGTAAGTACATCATTTAATGTCCCTAGTCGTGGATGTATCGAGACGGGGCATCGATATACCAGAGTAGACTAGCGTATAGCTTCTCGACCCATACAGATGGGCGATGGATGATCCCATATCCATTGGTGTTTGACATCCGAGATGATATACGGGTGCTCAGTGGAGACCGGGTACACTGAACGGACTCGCCGAGAACTCCCGGATGGTATTATACCTCACGTCAGGTGGCAGTTCTCTGGTGACACTGGTACAGGTTAGTCTGTCGACCCGAGATCGTCATAGAGTTTTGTATGATTCCCACTGTGCTTTGATTTCCACCTTACCACGTTCAAAAGAACGTGCAAAACTGTGGTTTTGGGGTACAGTCCCGAGTCACATGGAGGTAATGAGCGATAGGAGGGGATTTCGTCTCTTCCGGTATTGAGAGTTGATGTTGTGCTGTGCTCGATTGGTTATAACAAGAAAGTTCCTGACCAGGGCTGTTTATGAGATTTACTGGTAAGTGTTATCAGTAGTTTCTTGACCAGTTATGAGCCTCATATCGGCACGACTTATCGAGTTATTGGGGTCTGATGTTTACCACCCCCAGACGAGATATGCGACATAGCAGACGAAGAGACCGGACTGTACGGTAGTGTTAGTGATTGGATTCGCAGAAATATGAGCAGGCATGCTTGTTGATCTTCTGATCGCTCAATACCCGGGTGGCCGTTACGATTAACAGACCGCTTGCGGCTTGTGGGTGTTTGATATGATCATCACCTACTGCCGGCGTATTAACGAGTCTTTAGAGTCCTACACAGAGATTTCCTGGTTCATGCGAAACGAAGTAGGAACACATATATGATATGTGCGGGACCGAGATTAATGCGTGTATTTGATACCACATTCTATTCTCGTGATTTGTGACATCAGTCGGTTATATGAGATTTAGCCGGGTTATCGGATCAAGTGTTGATTCGATAAGTTGCATTTGATATTAGTCAGTTATATGTGATATATTCGGATTATTAAATCAAGTGTTGATTTAATAATTTAATGTATAATTGTATATTTGATACACTAGATTACATTAACTAATATTAGATCACTTAAACATTTCTTTTTCTCACATTTGTGCATTAGTATATATGTGATATATATTAGTGTATATTTTATTGTGTCATGCTTGATACCACATGCTACATGGGTGTATGAGACTCACACCATACTAATAATAATGTGAGGGTTTATATTTATTTAAGTAAATCAAAATTAGTGTTAATTAGTCACATGCTTGGAAACTTGGAGAAGCTTGTAGCATCTTTGACTAAATCCATTCCTTTTGTTTTACTTGTAAATATTTATTAACCTAACTATTATTGTTAGCCATGGTTTATTTTCTACATGAGTTAGTGTATGACACTAACTCATCCATGGTTGTTATTCTCACCTTATTAGTTCATTCTCATCTCTTTTCTTCATCTTCTTCTTCATCCTTGAGAAAAATCTTTCTAGCTTTTGAAAAAGTGAGAAAATATTGTGAGAAAAATAAAACCAAAGTGAGCCAATTTCCTACTTCATCATCCTCTACCACTTGCCATTTAGTTTAGGGTGTTTGCTTCACTAATTTCACAATTAGTGAAGAGGTAGCATGAGCTTGAGTCTCATCGACGTAGATCATTTTCGGCCTCGAAGACTTCGAGCAAACTTGTTCATTTCTCTGGGAGAACCCTTTCTAGAGTTCGGGTGTTCATGACTTGCAGCGAAGGGACTTACTACACGGAGCATTAGAAGTGAAGGACCGGTCTACAAAGGTTGTATTCCTCATTTACTTAGATGGAAAGCAGTTTACATTTGTTTTCGTCGGATTTTCTCGTAAAGATTCTATGGTTAGGGTTAACTAGAATGGCAAATTTTTGAAATTGGCATGGACGTCACCTCCCGAAACCTTGCTGCCCTGCTAGGGAACCATTCACATATTTCATCTCGGTATGGAATTTCATCAGTTATATGGTCATCCGTATATCGGAATCTTCAATAATAATGGTCGTCCATATATCGGACTAGTCACCCGTAATATCGGGATCTTCTTATATTGGTTACCCGCAGTATCGAGATCTTCTTATATCGGTCACCCGCAGTATCGGGATCTTCTTATATCGGTCACTCGCAGTATCGGGATCTTATACCGGTCACTCGCAATATCGGGATCTTCTTATATAATGGTTGTTCGTATATGGGACTGGTCACTCATAATATTGAGATCTTATATAATGGTCGTCCATATATGGGACTGGTCATCCGTAATATCAGGATTTTCTTATATAATGGTCGTCCGTATATGGGACCGATCACTCGTAATATCGGAATCTTCAAAATATTTCATACCTAGGTTCGCACGTCTAATTCTAACCGTATTAGATGCCATGTCATGTGATGTGTCATGTGTGGTGTTCGATATGGAGAAATGCTCAAGTGATTGTATTTTCATAATAATTCATGGCATTTTAGTGCAAATATGATTTAGGGATATTCATGGTATTTCTATGCAAACATAATTCATAGAAGATCATGGTATTTTAACGTAAATACAATTTGAGAAGAGCCATGGTATTTTAGTGTAATTATGGTTTTTGGGAAAAATCATGGTATTTTAGTATAAATATTATTTTAGGAAGGAATTATGGTATTTTAGTGTTGTCTTATCTCTGGCTCTCCAAGGCTTAAGAGATCAAAGGTTTTCGAAACTTCAAGGTATTTATTTGAAAATATGAGATTTGGAACTTTAGGGTATTAATGTGAAATACGGGTTTTCGAAACCATAAGGTATTTATGTGAAATTGTGATATTTGGAAATCTTAAGATATTTATGTGAAAATATGACTTTTAAAGGAATGGAGGCGCAGCGGTTTTAAAGAATAAATTGTTACGGAAAATTCCGACAGCACCTCATCCGTATTTTCTAAACTCCCATATTGGGATACAATAAAAATAGTGAAAATGAATATAGAATATAACGGAACCCCCACACGGGCGATAACAACCAAATACCACCGCATGTCAGAATCTATGATAAATGCAAAACCTTCATATGCGCTGACTATCTATGCTGATTGCTAAAAAATGCAACTTCTGACTATCATACTCTAAATTTTTGATAAATGTGATGACTAATTCACTAACATTATTAAATGATTTTTTTCTGTAACTTTACTTAAACTACTACTTTATTGTAAATTATTATAATATATCAAATACCGTTGAATATATTGCTTAATATATACCTTCATATTAATCAACATAAATAATCAATATAAACAATATGCTCTATAAACTGCATACTTCTACAACATAATGTACTAATAAACATATACCAATGTATATAGATATAAAAACATGTGCTGATTAGTACTTCAATATAACTATCCAATAGTATATATATATGTACCACATTATACTAAAATCTAATTCAAATGAATACAACATTTGAAATACTTATAATGTTAGTATATTCGTTAAATAGTAAATTATGATATCAAATACGAAATCATTAAGTGCTAAGTCGCCCGACTTAGACAAGCAAGTGATAAACACTTGCCTCGGGGATCAACAGGTGCACGGCTCGCGGTTAAGATGCAAGAAAACGTCGAAAAATCTTCTTTGAGGATTTCTTCGAACACTTTCATGCGCAATCTTGAAACGTTGTCGGAATTGAGATCCGGAGGTGTGGAAATGTTCATGATGCTCATGTAGACTCGGACCCAGCCTTAGAGCCACGGTTCTATGCTCGGAACAACGTCGAGTGGGCCGTCGAAGTCGAGGGTTTGGTTGGGGCAAAATGTCAAAAATGTGGCGGGCTTGGTTGCCGCCGGGCGAAGAAGGGGCAGCGAGGGTGAGGGGTTGGTCGGCCAAGAGAGGACAGAGAGGGGGTGTTGCTGGCGAGGTGACGACGACGACGAGTTGGTGGCTTGGATACGATGAAGCATACGATGACGAGACCGTCGGAGATGGCGACGATGCAGTTGCCGCCGAGCAAAGAAGATGGGGTCGCGGGGTTTGTTCGTAGGTATGGCGACGGTGCTTGGGTGTTGGCGAGAAGAATTCGATGGTGATGGTGGAGGAGGTGGGGTTGTAGAGAGAGAAGAGGAAAGAAGAAGATGAATGAGAGAAGGGGAAGATGGGTCTGCATGGGATTGGGTTTTGTAGAGAAAAAAGAGTGAAGTGATGGATTTTGAGAGGGAGACGAGAGGAGAGGGGCATTTTCTACTGTTGGGATTTTGGGGGTATTTGGGGTTTTAAAATTGGTTTTAAAAAACAACCCATTTAAATCACAATTAATACAAATTAATGACAATTAATTAATAATAATTAATACAAATTAATAACAATCAATACCAAATTAATTATCATTAAGAAAAATAAAAAATTGTCTTGGTTTAAAATAAAAGGAAATGGGTTTTAGGCTTGGGCTAGGAAAAAGGAAAATAGAAAATGGAATTTAGGCTTTAGAAAAAATAGGAAAAATGTATTTAATAAAAATTCAAAGACATACGGAAAATGCAAAACCAATAAATACAGTATTGCACGAACGGGGTATTACGAAATATATACGTATAATCATATGCACACAAAAATATATTAAATATATTCAGCATAGCAAATATCAAACAGTCAACTAGTTATATGTAATAATATAAAGGCGAAAAATACTAAAGGAAGAATTTTTTATTAAGTTATAGACAAAACGTGGACGTTACAACATCATTTCTAGATTTCATCAAATATAACCATGAGACTCGAGAAAAAACATTGATAAAGGTAACAAAATAGTGAAAGCTTTCTTGGGCAACAACAAGGCACGACCTCCAAACATCAGAATGTACCAAAGAAAAATATTTATCAACTCTCTTATTTACACGAGATGGGTAGCTAGAGTATGATGCTTATCCAACCCACATGACTCACACTTTAAGCTAGATAAAGTACCAAGAGAAGGAACAATTCTCTTCAAGATCTGTAGGAAAGGGTGACCAAACCGACAATGGACATCAAAGGCAGATGTGGATGCTGCTGGGCAGGCTATAGGGTGTGGATGCTCATCGAGGTGGTACAACCAGTTAACCTCAGTCCCTGTGTCAATCGTCCCTCTCGTCCCTAGCTCCTAAAAAAACATATCCACCAAAAAAGAAAGTTGCGACACGGTTTAAATCTCGAATCAGCTGGCTAATGGAAAGTAAGTTGAAAGGAAACCTAGGTAAATATAAGACAGTAGAGAGAGATAACTATGATGTGGTATGAACAGACCCTACTCCCTCTATAGTATAAGTGGTGCCGTTCGCTAAGCTCGTTAGGGTACACCCAATCATTAGCCTATATGAGGACAATGTTTCTCTCCTATCATATGATCCGTCGCACTTGTACCAATCACCCATGGACGACTTACAGAAGTCGAAGTAATAAAGACGGTATGAGTACCTTTCATAAGATCTAAAGTGGTCATAGCTGAGGCCCGAGGTGTGGCCGATCCACCCTGACTACTAGAAACAGATGAGGAAAAAGCCTCAATTGAGCAATCTCCTCCTTCATAGACTTGACGGAACTCTCGGACGATATTGAATCCTTCGAAGTGGTGGAGGATGTTGAAGAAGAAGAGGTCCCAACATGTGCACTAGCAACATAGTGAGGAGGCCTGCCATTCAGCTTCCAGCTTGGAAAGCACATCTTGAACCTCCTATAACCTCATTTCTACTTTGTGAATACCAAATTCTTTCCCGTGCTTGGATCTATGCATACATGATCTAGGTCTTGTTCTTTCTGTGGCGTTCTTTTCTGGGTCACCCCTTGCTACACATGAAGAAAAAGTACATTGATCTTTTTGTGGAAGGCGAGACAAATAAGTAAGCCCCTCCCCACAAACTGGAGCCCCCCCTCCTCCAAAAAAAAGAGAGTTATTAAGATTAAATAACACACGTGCTTTAATACACTTGTAGATCATATTTGTAGTTTTCTTCTTGTTTTCTTCACGTAGTTTATTCATAGACTATTTTAAGAATCTTAAGAACATCTCTCAAATTTGCATCATCAGCTACATACTTTTCTGAATTCATTTTTGTAAAGAGACATTCCCTATTTTTGATAGAGCAAGCGTCATCTGGTTTTTCTACCGACTAATCATGATCTTTTAGGTTTACTCCTAGTACCCCATAACTTCTTCAACTACGAAGCTATTCTTGTGCCGCACTCATTAGTCTCATGCACACATCAAAACCATTTCAACTAGTCTTTAAAATGCAGTCATTTCTTATCCTATGTTAAGCAAATTGCTACATCCATCAGAACAATCCCATTTCATTAAGCTCTTTTTCTCCATACGTGTTAATTTCCCCTGAAGTTTCCAAAATTTTGACGTTTATACCATGAATGCAATGCATGTATGGACACCTCATAGATTTAATCACATGTTTCAAGCAGAAATGCCATGTTGCGATCGTACTATTTTAGTAGTTGCCAGCTGGGACCTGCTAAGAATGAACCGGAAAGTGCATAACCTTTATAACTAATCTAATAAGAAACATGTTTCTCTATAATGAGGTTCCCGATTATGCATGCATCAATCTGAAACTCTGGATGCATCAGCCCAGCAGGTTATCTGCAATTGACTTTTGCTTTCATTTTTTTCCCGCTTTCTGTATTAGCATTCATCTTACTGTTACTTTGCTTAGACTCGATTTATTTCTGAACCATTTGAAGCTAAAGTTTGGAAGCTAGAATGTTCGCCTTTTGTAGATGACCAAAACCTACTATCTAATGCAGTCAATTCTGAAGTTCATATAGAAGTAATAGGAAAATATTCTCTAGATAATCTTCATCAGGTTCTGTACATCTGTATATATGACATCTTGGAATAACCATGAAGTGCTTATTTTTGTGTCTGTAGTACAGTCATGATTATCAGAATAAACAATGACAATCAATCATGATCTAAGACTTTATCGATTAAATGTGGTCTGCTATGGAGAAAAGGCTTTATGACAGGTTTGATGCGATTGATTGTCAATCTGATATCAAACCTCTCTTAATTAGCCCCAAGTCCTTGTCGGCCATAATCCTAGAAGACCAGTAGAGAGTCATGAAATCTCATAGATCAGAGAAAAATGTCCTAGAAGAAGGGAAAGATAAAAGATTATTTATTTTAATTACAGTCACCTCCAAGTGCAAGCTGACCTCTCACAGTGCTATATTTCTTATTGTCTGTAAGCAGATACTGGTACATAGTATAGCTAGTATTTTAATTTCCTTTATTTATATGTCAATTTTTAGGTTTTGCCATTGCCAAATATACCATTCTTTTGGATCTCATTCCGTGCATATTCCAACTGGAGGGCTCTCAAGGTATGTACAGATATAATGTTCTAAGAAAACTTGCTTAGACATGGAAATTTTTATGCATTTTTTCTTCTTTTCACGGGAGCATGCTAAACAACCATAGTAGGTAATCAGCTTTCACATGAGGACATGCCTTTTCCTGGTTTTTATGGCAGTACTTAAACACCATTTATTAGATCACTTGCTAATGTTTTATAATGTGTTTTAATAGTCATTTGACTGTACAGACGGAAAATGTTGATTCTTGATATAGTATTTTACTGCAAAAGAGCTTAATGTGTTTTATTTAATGATTTGCTTTAGGATACATCTTTTGATAATCTTTGTATTTGACGTTTTGGATTCCATCTCAAGTGGATTATTTCCATCATCATCATGATCATCTAAGCTTTTCCCAATCAAATAGCAGCTATGATGCAAGGCTCCATTGGTTTGACAAAGATTTGTGATGACCAGCTGTCGACCTAAATATTAATCATCTCTTTACTATTGCCAAATTAATGTTGACAAAATCTATGTATAAGAGCAAATATTTTAGCCTTTAATACTCCAAAATTTCTTAAAGTGAACAAAAACAAATGGTAAAGTCTGAAAGAAGGGGATAGAAGGTCATTAGAGCAAGATAGATACTTGTATTGCGGATATGATAATCAACTAGGAGACTTTCCTTGCCTTCATTTGTGACTATTGTCCATTTTCTGCTAAAAATTATTTTGAACTGTCATACATTAATTTCATATTATAATACTTTCTGTGACAGTTAAGTATAAGAAGCATACACTTTTGGTTTAAGGGTACTATTAAACCATTTGCGGTTTTGATCTTTATATGCTTTGTACAGTTGTGTAATGATATCTTCTACCTCCAACTTGCACTGCAGATATCGATTTATCGGAAATGTTCAATATAACACATGAATCCCTTGCTATCAACATAAACATACCTAGATGAAAGCTGTTATATTAGGTGATAAATATTATATAGGTTTTTGATTTTTGAAATGAAGAGATGGTCATTTCCATATATGCCTTTGCTAGATATCAAAGTGGCTCATTTGGTACACCAAATATTTCCATTAGAAGTTCCGCTTAATTTCACCAGAATGTTCAAAGACAATCAAGAGAGTTAGGTATAAGTTGAAGCTTCTATTGAACCTTCCGTGTGAACATACATTGGATTAGTCATTTCTGAAAATATATCCATCCTTTAATTTTCACTGTAATTTCCAGGGAAGCGAGAGACTACAGCAGTTGGTTTCAGACTGCCCGAAGACATGGATTTCGCTAGACCGCACTGGAAAGGGAAACGGATCTAAGAATGAATGCAAGCTTTCTTCTCAGTCTCCATGGGTAAATTCAGCCATTTTCATTTTGTATCGATCCAACATCTCCATTTCTCCTAATTAATATAATTTAGAATTTTCGCATGAATATCAATACAAGTTGCTTATAGAAGATAAGTTTGTGTTGTCAACCTGGCCATATCTGATCGACTTTAAGCGATGTATCATGTAGACATCTACATCTTTTAATTCAATCTCTTTTCCTGCTTTGACAGACTAATTGCTATATTTTAGTTCCAAAAACTTCCAAGTTACCTAGAAAAAAGATTTCTACATTTAATTGATAAAGCATGTTATTTCATTGAAGTTGCTTATAGGAGACAGTTTATATTGTCAATTAGCGATAATCTGGTCTAGTCTATATGATATATCAGGTACTTTTCATCTGTTAATTCAGCCTTGATTCTCTTGACTTTCTTTTTGTTGGATTATATTGTTTATAGTTCACGGGGCCTATTAAACATCAAGTGTCCTGGACAGAAACCTAATATAATGAACCTATATTTCCAGTTCCTATTCTTCTTCTTGCTCACCGAAGACAGTATTACCCGTAACTAGAATTTCTCAGTCCTGAACCATACCTGAGATGTCTATTTCTCAAGTAAATTGAGGTAACTTTTGCCTCAGTTTATTTATTTAACTAAAATTAGTACAACCCAATGCTTGGGAGGCCCAACTGATCAAGTTGACAAATTCCTTGAATTTCTGTAGTAGGGACTCAAACTTCCGAAACAAAAAATAGCATTATCAATATTACAAGCCAAGTTGGCTAGGATATCCGCTGCCTTGTCAGCTTCTTGAGAGACATGAAGGAATATAGCCTCCATCGAGAAATAATGTTAAAGTATTTCACTAAACAACTCATACAATGCCCAAGGCAAGAATATTTTTCATTTTGAATATTTAACAACATTGATTCCATTTCAATCACCAATGTTGCAATGTCATTCTGTAGAGAAAATAGCAATGCCTTTCCTTCAGCAACGTTATATGAATCGTTCCTATGTTTTTGAGCATAGGCATACTATACTTCCTTCATTGATCTTCCAGGATTTCCATTAGATGCATAGTCCGTACTCAGTTTTCTCCAATCAGCGGTCAGAGGCAACTATTTAAATCTCTTTCTATTTTCTTTTCACAATATCATTACCACCCAAATTTAGGTTATAAGCTTATAGCTCTGAACAGTACACTTCCATACTAAATAACACTTTGGTATCAGTTGCCTCAGCATATCGGCATACAACTAAAGGTGAGTCCCAAGTAACTAAAAGGGGATAGAGATTTTCTAGAACAGAATCCTCAACATATCTATTATTTAGACTCGTATAAAACCTGTGATCTTTAGTTCATCTGTTGATTTTTACCCCAAAAGGTGCAAACCGGCACTAAATAGAAAGATCCAAATCGCTTTTCAGCATAGAGATGGTTAAAGGATTCAACCTTGCTGTCCAGACAGAAGCAACACCTCAAAACCAACCGAATTCCTATCAAATTATATACAGTATACAGTGATCAGCGGGAAAGCTTTTGCTTCACAAGCGTCACCAGTACTCACCTTTAGTGGTATAAATTTAACTCCAAACCTGAAAATACCATCTGACTTTCAAGTGTTCTACCTGCAGTCCCTGCCAAGCTGACTTGACTATGAAACATCCAGATGCATATGCAGTCCACTTCAGATTACTTCTACCTCTTAAAAGTATGGTTGTGGAACTAAATCCTTTAACCTTAAAATCCGTTTCTAAGTCAGTGAGGCTCCAATGGTGTCCGAGGCGCTGAGCTTCGTCAGAACTCCTATCATCTGCCCATAAACCTTCTCTGTTCAGCAATTTCCATGCTAACTTGCATGAAAAACTGTCTAAATGTCTTGAATTCGTTTTTATCCCTGGACCGCTCTCATATCAAGGTTTTGCAAGAATTCTTCCAAGAAATCCAGTGTTATTTCCTTGTTCATTCACACCCCCACAACATCCGCAAACATCATCCCAGTACTCGAATGATAGCTTTAGGGAAATCAACTGTTGAGAGAAGATATATAGGCATGCTCATGAAAACTGGGATTGTAAGGCTGTCTCTTCCTCCCATACTAAAATAAATGACATCCATCCTTGAATCTTTTTACTTGGCCAATGCTAAATGGTAGTCCAAGATAACGAATTAGCAATATGATTTTGAAAATCCAAATATGCTTCGAATAAATTTCACAGTTGTCCACCATCTCCATTACTATGGTTATCCGCAATCAAACCATTGTTCTACTAATTAAATTTCACAGCTGTCGATTTTTGATAACTGAGACGTTTTGTACTTACTATTTAAAAAGTTCTATCTTCTTTTTCTAGATCTCGCTTCCTTTTACTTCCTTCCAAGTACAAAATCAACCTGCTTTTGTTGTTCTTAGTTTTTTTTTTTTATAAAATTTGATTGTTTATTAATTTAATAACAAATGTAGGCAATCTATTATGGGAAGATCCATGATCTCTGTTGATCTATACTAATTAAATTGAATTGCATCGATCAATCTGTTTTCAAGTTTATGAACATACACTATTTTGTTATTGAATCCCTTATAAACTATGAAATTTCTACAAATAAGAGATTTATTACTTGTTTACGATCGGTAAAGAAAATGACATTTTATCATTTTAATTGAGTTTGAGAGGAAAAATGCTTTTGAAAAGAATGGGCTATACACTGCCGTCATTCTGATACTTGGATCATTGTACAGCCATAAATACTGTAGACTGTAAAATGGTAATTTTATGCTGATGCTCTACATTTCTGAAACCATTTTTCGTTGTGCTTTCCTTCAGGTTTTGAAACCCTCTATAGACCTTGAGAAGCTCCTTGCTGGTAAGAATGGAGATGATGGCCTAAGCAACAGCACCATCTCCAGAATCTGCGAGGCATATCATTTACAGAAGAATGATGTTTTGAAATACAAGAATTGATCGAAGGTTCTTAGGTTTGAGAATAGTTGGGAAATTCTTTTATTTGGAAGGGGTTGAAAATTAAATTCAGTTGATTTAGTTGACAGGGGAAAGTTGGTAAGCAGTGAGGCGGGGAAAGGAATAAAAGCTAGCAGAGAACTGTAGCCCATAATTTATGCGGGGAAATGCTCAATTGTCTCAATTGATTTTAAGTCGAGAGCATTGTCTCCTTTTTTTTATTGTTTTAATTTTATCTTCTTATCTTTTGAAATACCATTAGTTCGAAGAAGTAATGGTTATAGGTTTCTTCTAATCTTGTAGGCCTGTTCTTTCTTCTTATGAAAGTTTTGTGGAGTAACATAACGTTGTGATTTGAGGTCAAGAATGTTTGAAACTCCCTTTTTATGCTGAATGTGTCCTACAAATGCATGCACATTGTTTAATTTTTTTTTGAATTTTCTTTATGCATGGAATTATGAAGGAATATTGCGTCTAGCTGTTATCCTTTTTGGCTGGTCGCAATTTATGATCATTTTAAGGTGTTCGCTTATTAACTTTTTTAGTTAGGTGTTCGCTTATTAACTTTTTTAGTTGTGAATCGTTATAGAACAGGATAGTTTTAAATGGTGTTGATCATCTAATACACTGGATTACAATTGGACTTCAAAATTTCCAAGCGATGATGTTAATGGTGTTTGGATTGGTGGAATTGGCCTTCACACTTAAGTTGAAGTGTTGCTGCAGTCAAATTGGCCGTTGGCCGTGGACAACTGTTACTTTTAATTTTTATCTTTTCGGATGCGACATCCTCATCTTTGGGAATCGATCCGGTAAACCAATATCTAGTAGATAAAATTCTTACCGTATGAGCCATGTCCTATTGGTTATAAGAGTTGTATGATCCAAATAAGAGTTGTATGATCGCTCTTCAAATAAGATGCAAACATGCTTACAAAAGCTGAAACAAATCAAACGTGTATTTGCAGAAAAAAAATTTCTATAGACATGGCCTGCAATTTCTTCCAACGTATCCATATTATATCGTAAATCTATTTTAGCTTCCTCTCAACCGCCTCCAACGGCCGTGTGGGAGCCGCCGCCGCGCCTTGTACTCTGCCGCGGTCCTGGAGTAACTGACCGCCGAGGTGCTGGAGCTCGCCGGAAACGCCAGCAGGGACTTGAAGGTGAAGCGCATCACGCCATGCATGTCACCTTCAGCTGGCAATTCGCGGGGACGAGGGGCACCATGGCTTAGTCATTCCTCACATTCACAAATCGCCCATCAACAAATCGACCAAAGAAATTCGGTGGTGTTAGATCTAGTTTTTGTTCTCTGTGTTTGGGTTTTAGTTGTGGGATAAAGTTTAAAATGTTTAGCGGTGTGGGTATAGCTTGTTTAGAGATTTAACTTTGGTTGAAATTTTTCTTGTTGCACTTCAGGTTTTTGATGAAATACTTGACTTAGAAATTCTCAGTTACAGGTACTTCACTGAAGCTATATGTGAGGAGTATAATTTTTTTGAAAAAGAAATAGGGAAGAAGAACCTAGTTTCAGATGGTGGGTTAGATTGAGGGTGATGAAGAAATGAAATTTTGATTTGAGGGCGGAGAGAGAAAGAGAGGAAGGAAGGAGGAAAAAAACAAAGCCTTGATTTGACAATCCTCGGTTCATGTGGCAACCATAATATAATTTACAAAACCTACACGTGGAGGATAGGAATTGGCTGGACTGGAAGCTGTCTCCATCAATTTTGCTTGCATTCAGATTCTTACTGTTTAGATGCGCCCCTAAGATTTAAACCCAGGGATTTTTAAACATGACGTGCTTTCGATACCATCTGAGCCTCTCTCTATCCAAAAAGTTGTAAACCCTCCGATGTTCAATAATAATGTAATATCAAACTGACATAATTACTATAAAGCAGGAGGAGAAGTAAGTTTATTCATATGATTCATTGTCCAGGCTTCTTTGTTTTATTATAATAGATTTTTATTTTAACACTACTTGGATGTTATGCTTCTTTGTTCTCTTATAATGGATTTTTGTTTTAACACTACATAGATGTTATATAACGCTAATCAATTGCACAATTAGTTAGATGAAAAACTTAATTCCTTACTGGTAGATTAAAATATAATAAAGAAGAGAAATAGGGGCCTGCGAACCTTCCTTCAAATCTTGCCGTGAATCACACAGATGGGTCCCACAAGCTTCAGTAGGAAGATGACCCCCTTTTCATCTCCGATTCATATATGGCACTTGTTCTCTTTTTCTTTTTTTGAACTGGTCAGTAATCCTAACATCCAAACACACATTCAGAAGATCCGTGAATTTTGACGTTAAATTGTGGCCACTTAGATCGAACCCTGGGACATGCCAACTGAGCTATATCGACACTTAAAATGATCTTTAGACATGCTCAAAACAGCAAGGGCAAATTTTCAAAAAGCCTCTGGCCCGCTTCAAACTCGTGTAAAACCCCAGGCTTTTTGCTCTTGTTAAAAGACCGCAGGCTCAATCAAAAACCCTTGTATACCAGTTGCCTGTAATATCTAAGCGGGTTGCATGTAATATCTAAACGGTTGCAGTTGCCTGTAATATCTAAGCGGGTTGCATGTAATATCTAAACGGCTGCAGTTGCCTGTAATATCTAAGCCTAAGGGTATATTTGGCAATTGAAAAGTAAAATGAAAGTAGAAAAGTAGTAGAAAAGTGAAATAGAAAGAAAGTAAACAGAATAATTATTTAATTCCACTTTCTTGCTCACATCTCATTTTCGTTTTTATGTGGTTTTGGAGAGAGCGAAATGTACCAAAATGAGTACATGGCAAGAAAGTGAAAATTTCTCTTTTTACCAAATAAGTGAAAGTGAGAAAATGCCATCAATTTCTTACTTTCCATTTTACTTTCTCCCAACCAAACCCCAACCAAACATGCCCTAAATGAAATACAGTCTTGAAGTTTTTTCACAAAGATTTTGAACAATAGACCTTTCCCAACAATTTCGAAAATTACAGAGGTTTTTAGACATCTTCAAGCAGACAGGCCCTTTTTGACGGTACATACCTTAGGCCTTAAGCCCCGGACCGGACCATGATATGATACAAATCCAGGTTTAAAATAGATCTGGTTTGGAGACAAGCAACAAGTATAGGCCGGGCCGGACTCTGACTCACACAAGTATAGCCCAAGCCCAAGCCCAAACCCTTGCCAGCACCTTACAAAAAACTAATGGATCAATTTAATAAAGCATTATTTTATCTAAAGCTCGGTGACGTTCTCCAACAATATGTACATTTCATTTATCGAATATTTGGATGGTTCAATTCTTCTCGTGGTACCAAAGCAAATCACTTTCCTGCCGTTCGTCATCCAACTTCCTCATTTAGAAGGAAAAGTTTATGCTGCCTGTCTTCATCATTAGCTCAAGTTCTTCCGATTAGATTGTAAACTCAAACTCACCGTGGGTTTGAATTAGACGTTGAGATGTATTACTATAATACGATTTGTCACGATTATGAAATGTAGATAACTTGTTCCATTCATTTGTAATTAGTTAGTGATGGAGGTCGGAATCTCCTTCAAATGTTGTCCTCCGTCGATCTGGCTACGAGCGGTTGAGATTGGATATGGGAATTGTAGTGTGGATCTCAATGGATTGTAGGATGTGTTAGCGCCGCGCTACCTGCAAGGGATGTCCTGGGGTGGGAAAATACCATAAGACCCTCCGACGATCAAGTTAGTACTGTGGAATAAGAGCAGGATAGCGGCGTATTAGAATGAGTTTGAGTTACCCGAGTCGTCTGAAAGAGGGGCTTATATAGTGGTCGCATGGAGCGAGCCAGTGCGAGTTCCTCGCCATCAGTTACGTCCCTGCGTTACGTTCGCGTTGATGGCGGGATCCGCTCATTAATGGGGGACGCGTCCCCGTGGGACGCGGAACGTGGGGCGGCGGATATCTTGCTTTGGTGAGATACACGGAACCGTTGCAGGGGCGCTTGGGCTCCGCGCTCTCGGTTGGTTGAGAAAGCCGAGGAAGCTCCGCTTGATGGATGGCTCGGAGACGAGCCGGGAGGCCGAGGAAGTTTTGCAACAGCTCGGAGACGAGCAAGAAAGGGGGAAGTAAGCTCGGAGTCGAGATGCCGATGAAAGTCCCCAATGCATCATACTGATTCTACCTCCGCAGCTCCCAGGAGTCTAGTGTGCTTTCATGGACGACATGTCGTCCGCCACGTGTCGTAATCTGGGAAATTCCCGTTCATGAGTCTTATCAGTTAGTTTTCTCAATACTTCTGAAAGTCTACCCTATCACCACCATGAGATTTTAGTAGCATCAAGCATGCCGAATTTAAAATTTTTAGGTGCTAAGTTAGACTTAACCAAGATCGTAACTAGAATTTTAGGGTTTAAACCTATGATGATATGTATACTAAAGAGAAGTGAAGATGACTATGCTCTCGTAGATCGAGTCATTCACTTCATAGGCTCCGTGTAGTAGTCCACGCGACTCCACTAGACTCCACTTGAGAGTTTGGACGAGCTTCCTCCGATGATCTTTGTGCCGAAAATGATCCACACGAAGCCCACTAGCTCAAGCCACCTCTTCACTAATCTCCTATTAGTGAAGTAAACACGCCATACCAAAGTTCTAGTTTGGTGTGAGAATGTGAAGTAGGGGATTTGAGGCTCACTTATTTGTGTTCAAGCTTTATGGTTCACATCACATGTGAGAGTTGAAACTTAAACCATGATGAAGAGGAAGAAGAAGATAGGAGCATGAGAGCAACTCAACTCTAGAGAGCAAGAAGAGCAACACTTCAAAAATGGCTAAGTGTTGAGAATAAAGTGAAGAAAATGACAACCCCTTGACCCTCACTCATTCAAGAATGAAGATAAATGCAATATAAAATTGCAACCATGCTTGAATAGTAAGATAAATAAATAAATGGAAAATTCCATGCCTCACCATGCTCCCATTTTCCACCTCAATTTATATTTTTCTCAAAAATAGAAAATACACCATGCTTCATATATATATATATATATATATATATTATATACATATATATTATGAAAAATAATTAGTGAGCTAATAATATTAGTTAAGATATAATTATATCAATTATAATATATATCACATTATTAAATCAACATTTAATTTAATAATCTGGTTATATCATATATAACCGACTAATATCATTTATCTGTGTATCACATTATCAAATCAACACTTGATTCGATAATCTGTTTATATCACATATAACCTAACTCGATAACAAATAACTACTAGATTACAATACGGTATCGCATACACGTATTTAATCAGGCCCACACGTATATCACATATGGGTCCTATTTCGTTTCGCTTGAACCAGGAAACTTCTGTGTAGGACTCTAAAGACTTGTCAATACGCCAGCAGTAAGTGATGATCATATCAGTCACCCACAAGCCATCAGTGGTACTATCTGGACGTAACGGCTACCCGGGTATTGAGCGATATGAAGATTAACAAGCAAACTTGTCCATACTCTCCATGAATCCTATCAGTAACATTACCGTACAGTCCGGATTTTTGTCTGATATATCGCATTTCATGTCTAGGGAGTGGTAAACGTCAGACCCCAGTAACATGATAAGTCATGCCGATGTCTGGCCTATAACGGTTCGAGAAACTACTAATAATTTTTATCAGTAAATCTCAGCAGCGGCCTTGGCCAGGGACTTCCAGTTATAGCCAATCGAGTATAGCACAATATCAACCCCCAATACCGGGAGAGACGAAACCCCTCCTATCGCTCATTGCTTCCATATGACCTTGGACTGTACCCAAAATCCACCTGTTTGCACAACTCCTCTTGGGCGTGGTAGGGAGGAAATCAAAGCACAGTGGGAGCCACACAAGACTCTATGACGATCTCGGGTTTACAGACTAACCTGTACTAGTGTCACCAGAGGAGTGCTATCTGACGATATGTATACTACCAATTAGAAGTCCTCGGCGAGTCCGTTCGGTGTACCCATTCTCTAATGAGCACCCATGTACAATCTTTGATATCATACACCAATGGTCGTGGGATCAACCATCGCCCTCTAAGGGACAAGAAACGTACACACTAGTCTACTTTAGAATATCGATGCCCTGTCTCGATATCCCCTCGACTAGGAACAGTTAAAGGATGTTCTTTTGGACTACCCTGGCCCTACTAGTATGATCTCATCATAATCCTGGTAGTCAAGTACATATCCTAAGGGCTTTATCAACATGTAAGAGACAGACATTATAAAAATACCAGTCTACATATTAAGATAAAGGCAACCAGATAGCATATTATCATGTCGAGCAAGAAAGTTCTCTATATATATGTCCAAACATCCACTTTATCAACAATAATCGCATCTAGGGTATATATATTACTAACAATCTCCCACTTGCACTGGCCAGTTGTTGTAGTATCTCATACCCAACGTCCCAAAGGTATCTCGAATAGCATCTGGGGGAGGGCCTCGGTGAGTGGATCCACTATATTATCCTCTGTGTCAACTCTCCTTACCTTGATCCGAGATCAACTATCTTTCTGATCATGTGATACTGTGTAAGAATATGTCTGGATCGCTGATGGGACTAGAGTTCCTAGGCCAAAACCACAGCTCCATTGTTATCACAATACACATGTATTGGATGCTCAATGGTAGGAACCAAGTTCATATTATGAACTCTATTCATCCAGACAGCCTTTTTGGCAGTATCGTTGGTAGCGATGTAATCAGCCTCTATCAACGAGTCTACTATGGTATATAGCTTGGAACCTTTCCAACATACCATCCCTCCACTGAGGGTATAGACTAAACCCGAGACTGACTATCAGTCATCCTTATCACTCTGAAAGCTCGAATCGGTAAAGGACTCCACCTGAAATTCACTGTTACCATACACCAAGAACATCTCTTTAGTCCTTCTCAAGTACTTAAGATTGTTCTTCACAGCTGTCCAGTGCTTTTCCCCAAGATCTTTTCGATACTTGCTCACTACACCTAGTGAGCATGCTATATCCGGTTTGGTACACAACATCGCATACACGATTGACCCGACTGCTGAAGCATAGGGTATTCTTTGTATGCGAGCCCTCTCCAAATCTGTCTTAGGAGACATCTCTTTGGAGAGAGTGATTCCTGAACAAGCGGGTGTATTACCACGCTTAGAATCTTCCATACTAAATCTCTTTAGTATGGTGTCTATGTACCTGGATTGGGACAATCCTAAATCCATTTAGATTTATCTTTATAGATCTATATCCCTAGAACGCAGGAGGCACCAGTTAGATCTTTCATGCAGAACTTGTGTGATAAGAGAAGCTTGACCGAATGTAGCATAAGAATATCGTTTCCTATCAAGAGTATGTCATCCACGTACAATACAAGGAGGACAACCTTACTCTCAACAACCTTCTTATATATACATGGTTCACTACATTTTTGATGAAATCAAACTCTTTGACAGCTTCATCAAAACAGATGTTCCATCTCCGCGATGCCTGCTCTAATCCATAGATGGATTTAAGCAGCCTGCACATGCTTCCACGGCTCCCACTGTCTACGAAGCCCTCTGGTAGTGTCATATACACGCTCTCTTCTAAATCACCATTTCGAAAAGCGGTTTTGACATGCAGTCTACCAGATTTCGTAGTTATGGTATGCAGCAATGGTAAGTAGGATCCTGATGGACTTAAGCATAGCGACAGGAGAAAATGTTTCATCATAGTCGACGTCAGGTCATTGACGAAAACCTTTTGCTACAAATCTAGCTTTGAAAGTCTCAACTTTTTCATCTACACATATCCTCTTTTTGAAGATCCACTTTCTCCAAATGGGTTTTACCCTTTCAGGAGCAACTTCCAAATTTCATACTTTGTTGGTGTACATGAATTCCATCTCGGATCTCATAGCATCCCTCCATTTCACAGAGTCTCCACTTGTGATGGCCTGCACGAAACTAGTTGGGTAATCATCTTCCATGATGCAATCCTCGCTCCCACCGTCTACGAGAAAACCGTAGTATCTCTCAGGTGGATGAGGAACCCTACTAGATCTGCGGAGTGGTTGCAATTCGTCGGGAACTATTGAATCCTCCAGTTCCATCAAATCATCAGCTATAATTTGTGTTGCTGGAACTTCTTCCAGTTCTATCTCTTTGCCACTAATTTCTTTCACAGGAAATTCCTTTTCTAAAAAGGTGGCATGTCGAGAAACAAAACACCTTTTATTCCTCGGTGTGGTAGAAGGTATACCCTCGCGAATGTTTGGGATATCCTACAAACTTGCACAAAACTGACCTTGCCTTGAGCTTGTCCGGATTTTGCTTTTCAACATAGGTCGGACAACCCCATATCTTAACTAGTTTAAGAGATGGTCTCTTCCCATTCCATATCTCATATAGAGTGGTAGGCAACGGATTTGGTCGAAACTCTATTCAATAGGTATGCAACTATCTCAAGTGCATATCCCCAAAAGCAAATAGGTAACTCAGCAATATTCATCATAGAGCACACCATATCTAATAGGGTGTGATTCCTCCACCCCGATATACCATTGTACTGTGGTGTATACGGAGGTGTAAACTGAGAGAAAATCTCATTCTCTTTTACATAATCCCGGAATCCCGTGCTCAAGTATTCTCCTCCTCGATCATATCGAAGGATTTGAATACTTTTACCCATCTGGTTCTCAACTTCGTACTTGGATTCCTTGAATTTCTCAAAAGATTCAGATTTGTGTTTCAATAAGAACACATGTCCGTATGTTGAGAGAACATCGGTGAATATAATAAAGTACGCGGAACCATCCCTGGCATGTGTAGACATAGGACCGCATACATCACTATGTATCTATCCAAGAGTTCAGTAGCTCTTTCCCCGTTTCCAGTAAACGGAGATTTAGTCATCTAGCCTTTGAGACATGACCGACAAGTTTCATAAGATGTAAATTCGAACGGATTCAAATATGCATCCTTATGGAACTTTAGCTAGTCTTGTAGCATTGATATGACCTAGTCTACAATGCCACAAGAAGACTTCATTCATTTTTGAACTGTTCCTCTTGTGTGTGTTCTGTACGTTAGAACTGTGGTTTGATTCAGAACATGTAAACTGTTATACAACGTACCATACCCAATCAACACTTGATTTAGGAAAACATTCACAATAATTTTGGTACAAAATAACTGTCGCTCAGAATCATTGTATTACCAGTTGGTAACACCAGGCGATATTCGCCAACTGCCTTGAATGCAACATTTGCACCATTCCCTACTACTAGAGACATATCATCCTTTCCCAGTTCTCTACCTATCTATAGCCCATGTAACAAATTACATATGAGGGATCCTGATCTGGTATCGAATACCCAGGACGTAGAGTAAACTGAGAAATAGTTCTTAGTTACGAACACACCCGAAGATAATGCATCAACATGCTTATTCTTCGTTTGGGTGGCGTGGGAATCCGGATATTCCCCTATTCCTTACTCAGACTTATGACAATCATAAGATATAGTGGAACCTAGCCCAGTATAATAAGTAGGTTCGGTCAATACATCCATATTATTATCTTGATTAAGGCACGTCATTGGTTGCTACCAGGAGAGAGAGAGAGAAGGATAATCACTTTGCGTGCACTCTTTGCAAGATTAGATTGGTTTTTATCTAATCAGGATGGCTCCCACTGTTTTTATCAAATCTTCCTTCAAATCATAAAAGGTAAGATTAGCCGGGATTAATTACATCCTACAGGTTTGCCAATCGTTCGGCCAGGCAGGTATCGGTACTCTGAGAGAGGTTCCCCGTGCTTTCGCATGGACCTAATTAAAATAAACCTCGTTTCCCTAGAGGCATAACCCCGTTGACACCTTTCTAGACACCTACTGGATTATCTAATTGTAAAGTGCAAAACTCTCCCAGGAGTAATTCTTACTCGCAGTGGGTATCGGGATCCAGCTATCATATAGAAGGTATACAATCTCATTGCAAATTTCAACACTTGAAATTCCCGATAATGATTTTACCCCTAGCCACTTATGACCTTGACAAGGTCAACAAATCATAAACGCTAGTCAAGTTCTACCCGTCATTTCTTGATTGAATTAAACCAACCCGCATGACCCTTGACAAGGTCAACAAGGCCGCACGACTACCCTAACCCAATAGCATCACATTCGGGCAGATAAACACTAATCAGCTACCGCACACTACGCCTTGACAAGGTCAACAAACGCAGCACGAATACTAAATAGTACTTATTGTTAGTGTATATGCCCTAGAGGCCATTACTGTATCATACTAGTTTGTATATTACATGATGGAAGCTTGGGATATTCACAGTTGTATATACAATCTTGCTCGAAATGGTAGTATGCTACTTGGTTTGTCTCTGCTTTAATATGTGCATGTGTTTCTTTTAGCATACGCTGATATACATATTAGTAGAGCCCTTAGGATCTTTGCTTGATTACCAGCGTTGTGATGGCGCTCACACTCGTGGGGGCTGGGTAATCCATAAGCACATCCTTATACAGGTCCCTGGTCGTTGGACTATCGAGACAGGGCATCGATACTTCGGAGCAGACTAGCGTATGCGCTTCTCATCCCAGTGTGGGAGACGGTCTGTCCCACAGCCGTCAGTACGTCGTACTTGAGATAGTATACGGGTGCTCGTTAGGTTACGAGTGCACTGGACAGGACTCGTCGGGAACTGTTGGTTGGTATTATACCTATCGTCAGTTATCAGTTCCCAGGTGACATGAGTACAGCTTAGTCCGCTGACTTGACACTGTCACTTCGCCTCGAGTGTGTTCCCACTGCACTTTGATTACTACCCTACCACGGCTCAAAGGAGTCGTGCAAACAGGTAGTTTTTGGGTGCAGTCCCGAAGCACTTGGAGGCAGTGACGGTTAGACATGATTCGTCTCTCTCGGTATTGGGGGTTGATATCGCGCTGTGTCCAGGAGAGCCATTACACAAGTAGTCCCTGGCCAGGGCAAGCGAGATATACTGGTAGGTTTCCAGTGTTATCTCAAGGTGTTCTGGGCTACACTCCGACACAACTTGTACCGCTATTAGGGGACTGACGTTCACCGCCCCCTAGGCCCGCCATACGATGTATCAGACGAACAGACCGGACTGTACGGAGACTGTCACATACAGGCTCAGTAGGAGTTCAGATGGGGTCACCTCGTCAGTCTTCTTATCGGCATCTACCTGGGGACCGTTACGTACAGCTAGTGCCGCTTGCGGTCTGTGGTTAAACCCACTGCCAGCGTAGTGTCGAGTCTTTATAGTCCCACACAGAGAGCTATTCGCCTTTAGGCAAAATGAGTAGAGGTCGCATGGTTTTGCGACAGGGTTCGTTCACATCCGCGCACTTGTGCACGTTTGCTGTCCGGACAGCTTATACTAGCGGGCTTTGGTTTAAGCCAGATCCTAGTATATGATTTGGGATTGGTTTTATCTCTTTGTATTCGTGTTCCTCGGATCACGAATGCGGGTGCGTATGCACAGTTGATTGAGTCAGAGAAAGAGGACTTTGATTAGGGTTAATAACCATTGTCATTTTATTAACCCTAATGCTTATGTGTGTATTATGGTTAATTGATATTAGTTTAATATAATTGTGCATGGTTATGGTTGTTGACCATTTGACATTCTTGACTTGTTGACCTAGGTTGACACTTTGACCATCATTATTTCATTTGGAAGATGCTCTTTGATCCTTGCAATTTGCATTAAAAATGAAATGATAATGGTCATGTCTTGATTAAGCCAGGACAATTATCTTACTAATTATCAATTTATAATAATTCACACATATATGTGAGAATGGCTTATTATTCTCTCATTCTATCATTTACTTTCTCTCTCTTGCTCTTCCTCTTTCTCAAGCTCTCCCCTCTCATGTGTTGAGAAACACTTGAGCTTGAGAAAAACCATTCCATAGTAATCTCTACTCTCATCTAGGGTTCTAGGATTAGCACTTCTAGCACCCTAGTTACTTCTAGCTTGGAGTTGAAGCCAAAGGTTGAGGCTTTCGGGTGGATCCTTCTTCGACGTGAGAAGACGACAAAGGTGATCCCTTTCTACTACTCCAAGGAGCAAGGAGAGAAGGACATAAAGCCCTAGGTATCACCATTCTAACCTTTAGCTAGTTTCTAGTTAGCTTTAGCTTGTTTTTGTTTAGTAAAGATCCTCCTTTGTCTAGTCCACGTTGCCTAGTATGATAAAAATCCGATTTTTATTCCGTTTTCCGCCTCCCCGTAAGCACCGGGGTGGGCAACGTGGACTTACAGTGGTATCAGAGCCTAACTAAACACAAACTAGCTAGGTAGTAAAGTGTATGGAAGTTCAATCGGAAAAATCGCAAAACCGAGTTTACAAAAACCCTAACTTTCTGTTAATTTTTTTTCTGTTTAAAATAAAATAAATCGTATATCAAAAATCATCTCAGGGTTTTATGAAGAAAGCCACCAAAAACGATCCAGTGAATCATTCAAAGAGCCGCGGTTCCGCGGCAATAGCAAGCTATTGTCGCGCAACCGCGGCCGTTTTGACTCGGTTCTGGGTCGAGTTTGGTGCAGTGTTCTTATGGCTTGGTTTTGGGATTTTTAAGATGGTTTATTTGTGCCCAGGTTTTCCAGAAAAGAAATTTGTTTTTGGGGGCCTATAAATCCGTATTTTTGATCGAACTTCACTACACTTTGACTAAAGGGTTATATCTGTGATGTTTATATGTATTGAACGTCGGCTAATCGCTATATGTCGATTAGTGGGGGTTATACATATCTGTGATCTGTGTTTGATGCTGGTATGTGTATATGAATGCGTTGGATTGTCGCGGGTGAATAGCCGGGGTGGATGTGAGATGAGTGTTTCTTTTTCTTTCATTCATGTAATATGTAAATTGATGTAATATTATTTATTTGGCCGCACAACCGGGTCGGGGTTGTAGCCGTCATTGTATATTTCTTTTTACTGTTTTTGCTCCTAGGATAGACCCATGGAGGGGGTGCACAAACTACCGGGTATCTCGAAGTGCCGAGTAGCCTACTCACCGTGTTGAGGGAGGTTGCTTCGCTTCGGGTACTTGGCGGGTAGTTTGCCGCACCCGTAGGGGTCTTGGGTGGGGTATTGGCTATTCACCGCGACCGTGTAATCCGCTTTTCGTTGCAGGCTCGAACGGATTGCGGATTCCTAGTATATCCAATGTATTCATCTGTGATCTGTAATGTCTATCATTGCTATATATTTATATATTATAACTATTTAGGCGTTGCTTATGTTTTACAGCCGCGCTAGCCCAGCCCCCGCTCTGTCGTTAGTTAAGTAACCTAACGGGTGATGACGGGGCCCCGTGGCGAATGCGAATGGCATAAGCGTACGTCATATTTTGGTTGTTTTCTGCAATGGTAGGATTAAATGATGGGACGCATTAAAAGAACTAATGCAAGAAAATAAACCAAGTAAAAGTCGATTGGAACACTTTGAAAACCACTCGGTTCTTTTCAAAACTAAACTTTTAAACGCGGAGCTTGAACCACTTCTTTTAAAAGCTATCTCGTTCCATCGATTATATCAAGTTTACTACGTTCACGGTTTCGCCAAAACCATTCGTAGCCCTCCATCTTTTCAGTTAAATATTCGGTAGTATTCAAGCTATGTATTTTGACCTCACGCCAAGGCACAGTGATTGGTAGCTGCCAGATATTTATCTGTAGCATAGATAGAATGCGTTGGTTTGAGACAGTCGTACTGCCATTTTGGCCTACGTCAAGGGTAGGTACGGGTGGATCCAAATTAACCAGGAGAATGACGGGTAGAACTTGACATGCGACTTATGATATTTTGGCCAAAGTCAAGGTCATAAGAGCATGGGGCAAAAATCCACATCGGGAGTTTCATAAGCACTGAAACTTGCTAGCGCTGCATACCATTTGGAGTGTGATAATTCTGGTAGGATTCCTTCGGTTTTATCACGCGATGATATTTGGATCCCAATCCTACTGTGAGTATATGCTACTCCTCGGGAAAACTCTCACTTAACGATCAATGCTATAAACCTAGTAGGTGTCTAGAAAGGTGTTAGCGGGGCTATGCCCACAGGGAAAAGAGGTTACTTAATTAAGGAACTTCGCGAAAGCGTTGGAAAACCTCCCTCGAAGTATCGACACTGGCCTGGCTGAACGGTTAAGCAAGTATTGTACGGTGAGATTGATCCCGACTAATTCTTTCTTTACGGTTTGAGAAGGGATTCGAGAGACAGTGGGAGCCATCCAGTTTAGACAAACTAAAAACCACTCTAAACTTGCAAGAGCATCATGCTAAAGTGTTTCTTTTCTCTCTCCTAATTGCAGCGACCATTCAACATGACCGGACTTAAGTTATTACTAGATAAAAACATACTGACAGGGCCAAACTACAAAGATTGGCTCAGGAATGTCAAGATGGCAATCACTTACGACAAGTTGAGGTATGTCCTTACCACCAAAGCTCCCTCTGTCCCAGGTCCCACCTCCAGCATCGCGGATAAAGAAATCCGTAAGACATGGGAGATCGATTGCGCGAAGGCCAAATGCCTCGTGCTTGCCTCGATGGACAACGAACATCAGAGGAGGCATGAGAATATGGACCTAGAGTCCATATTTCTCCATACAAAAGAACTGTATGGAGAGCAGTCTCGTATCGCAAGATACGAAGTGTCAAAGAAGTTATTTTCGGCAAGATTGGCCGTCGGATCATCGGTAGCAGAACACGTGCTTAAGATGATTGGCTACATAGAGGAGCTCGCGGACCTTGGGGCCACGTTGGAGAATGAACTCTATACTGATTTGATTCTCCAGTCCCTTCCTTCCACTTACGCCCAGTTTATCCTAAACTTCAACATGCAAGGAAAGGAGGTTGAACTTTCTGAACTTCTGAACATGTTGAGGAGTGCTGAGGGCACCCTACAGAAGGGTAGGGAGACATCCACTTTGTTTGTAGGAGGATCTTCCTCTTCTAGATCCAGGACGAAAGCCAAGGGTAAGAAGAAGAAAGCCCCCGCCAAACCAAGAAGCGGTGTCAGTAAAGTGGATACGAAGGGAAAAGGAAAGGCAACAAAGGTAGCGGGAAAGCTAGTGGGGAAGGAAGAATGCTTCTACTGTCACAAAAGTGGTCACTGGAAACAGGATTGCAAGGCTTGGAAGGCCAGAACACAGGATTTGAAGCGAGTTGTGGCTTCAGTTTCAGGTGTGTATGTTATTGAAAACTGTCTATCAATAAACTCTACATCCTGGGTATTGGATACCGGATCAGGATCTCATATCTGTAATTCTTTGCAGGCGTTGAGAAAGCGTAGAGTTTTGAAGGCAGGTGACATGACCCTCAGAGTTGCAAACGGTGCTAGCATGGATGCTGAGGCCGTGGGGGACTATCACCTAGGATTATCAGATGGACACTTTTTGGTTTTGCGTAGTTGTTATTATGTACCAAATGCAACCTGTAATATCATTTCTGTATCTTTATTATCTAAAGAAGGTTATGAATTTGCATTTGTAAGTAATGTAGTGAACATTCACCTTAATCAAGTTTTGATTGGGTCAGGTACATTGAACAACGGTATATACGTATTAAACCAACCACAAATTTTCAATGTCCAGAATACACACAAAAGAAAGTCTCCAGAAATCAATAAAACTTTCTTATGGCATTGTAGACTGGGTCACATCAATGAGAGAAGGTTGACTAAGTTACATACAGAAGGATATTTGGATCCGTTCGAATATCAATCGTATGCAACTTGTCAGTCCTGTCTCAAAGGAAAGATGACAAAGGCTCCGTTCACTGGACACGGAGTAAGAGCGAGCGAGCTCTTGGGAATCGTACACAGCGACGTGTGCGGTCCAATGTCTACACATGCGCGAAGCGGTTATTCTTACTTCATTACTTTTACGGATGACTTTTCAAGGTACGGTTATGTCTTCTTAATGAAACATAAATCCGAGGCTTTTGAAAAATTCCAGGAATATAAGAATGAAGTAGAAAAACAAACAGGCAAAAGTATCAAGGCACCGAGATCTGATCGAGGTGGTGAATACTTGAGTGCCGAGTTCCTGGGTTACTTAAAAGAGAATGGAATTCTCTCTCAGCTTACTCCTCCATACACTCCACAACACAACGGTGTATCGGAGAGACGGAACCGAACCCTATTGGATATGGTACGGTCCATGATGAGTAACGCTAAGTTGCCGCGATCGTTCTGGGGATATGCGCTAGAATCAGCTGCATACCTTTTGAACCGAGTTCCAACTAAGACTGTGCCTACTACACCATATCAGATGTGGTGTGGGAAGAGACCCTATCTTAATCACATTAAGACATGGGGATATTCAGCTTTTATAAAAAAGCAGCATGCGGACAAGCTCGAGGCACGCTCAGTACAGTGCAAGTTTGTGGGATATCCAAAGAACTCTAAGGGGGTATCTTTTCTATTACGCAGAGGAACAAAAAGTCCTTGTTTCTCGAAATGCCCATTTTCTGGAACATCAGTTCTTAGAAAAAGAAATAAGTGGGAGCGCAATAGAACTGGAAGAAATTCCAGAACCACAAGCTATTACTGAAAGCTTAGTAGAACCAGAGGGTTCGAAAGATCAAGACATTCCCACGCCACTCCGCAGGAGTAATAGGCAGTCTCATCCCCCCGAGAGATACTACGGTTTTCTCATTGACGGGGATAGAGAGGATTGCATCATAGATTGTGATGAGCCTACTAGCTTCCAGCAAGCCATTCAGAGCGTCGACTCGGTAAAATGGCTGGATGCAATGCGGACCGAAATGGAGTCCATGTACACCAACAAAGTATGGACGTTGAACATTGCTCCAGATGGGGTAAAACCCGTAGGATGCAAGTGGATCTTCAAAAGGAAGATTGGTGTAGATGGACAGGTTGAGACCTATAAAGCTAGACTGGTTGCAAAGGGTTTTCGTCAAAGACCTGGTTTGGACTATGACGAAACCTTTTCTCCAGTAGCTATGCTGAAATCCATTCGGATCCTTCTTGCCATTGCTGCCTTCCACGATTATGAGATTTGGCAGATGGACGTAAAGACAGCCTTTCTAAATGGACATTTAGAGGAGTGTGTCTATATGGACCAGCCAGAGGGTTTTATTCAGAGTGGGAGCAGCGGAAAGGTGTGCAAGTTGCTTAAGTCCATTTATGGACTAAAGCAGGCATCGCGGAGTTGGAACATCTGTTTTGATGAGACGGTCAAGGAATTTGGCTTTATCAAAAATCCAGATGAACCATGCATCTATTGTAGATTTGTAGCGAGAACTGTAGTATTCCTCGTTTTATACATGGATGACATTCTCTTAATAGGAAATGACATTCCTATGCTACAATCTGTCAAGGGGTTCTTGTCACACAGGTTCTCCATGAAAGACCTGGGTGATGCCTCATACATTCTGGGTATCCGGATCTACCGTGATAGATCCAAGAGGATATTAGGACTTTCACAGTCCAGGTACATCGACACCATACTGAAGAGATTCAGTATGGAAGATTCCAAGCGCGGTAATCTACCGGCTTGTCACGGGATCACCCTCTCCAAAGAGATGTCTCCCAAGACTGATTTGGAGAGGGATCGCATGTCTATTATACCCTACGCTTCTGCGGTAGGCTCTATAATGTATGCGATGTTGTGTACCAGACCAGATGTGGCTTATGCACTGAGTGTGGTAAGCAGGTTTCAGTCAAACCCTGGGGAGAAACATTGGATAGCGGTAAAGAACATTCTCAAGTACCTGAGAAGGACTAAGGAGATGTTCTTGGTGTATGGCGGAAAAGACCTCCAGATTGAGGCCTTTGCTGACTCCAGCTTCCAGAGTGACAAGAATGATTCCAAGTCCATGTCGGGTTTTGTCTTCACCCTCAATGGAGGGGCGGTGTGTTGGAAGAGCTCCAAACAGGAAACCGTTGCTGACTCGACTATGGAAGCGGAATACATCGCTGCATCTGATTCCGCAAAAGAAGCTGTCTGGATGAGGAAGTTCTTGAAAGAAATTCAGGTGGTTCCGTCCATTGTTGACCCAATACCTCTGTATTGCGACAACAACGGGGCTATAGCTTTAGCGAAGGAACCCAGGTCCCATCAGAAATCCAGACACATCTTGAGGCGGTATCACCTGATCAGGGAGATCGTGGATCGCCAGGAGATCGAGGTTCGGAGGGTTGCTTCAGAAGATAACACTGCAGATCCATTCACCAAGGCCTTGCCCCAGACTCAGTTCGAGCGGCTGATCGAGATGATAGGTCTTCGATACGCCAGTACATGGCCTTAGTGCAAGTGAGAGATTGTTAGTGTATATGCCCTAGAGGTCATTACTGTATCATACTAGTTTTTATATTACTTGATGGAAGCTTGGGATATTCACAGCTGTATATACAATCTTGCTCGAAATGGTAGTATTCTACTTGGTTTGTCTCTGCTTTAATATGTGCATGTGTTTCTTTTAGCATATCGCTGATATACATATTAGTAGAGCCCTTAGGATCTTTGCTTGATTACCAGCGTTGTGATGGCGCTCACACTCGTGGGGGCTGGGTAATCCATAAGCACATCCTTATACAGGTCCCTGGTCGTTGGACTATCGAGACAGGGCATCGATACTCCGGAGTAGACTAGCGTATGCGCTTCTCATCCCAGTGTGGGAGACGGTCTGTCCCACAGCCGTCAGTACGTCGTACTTGAGATAGTATACGGGTGCTCGTTAGGTTACGAGTACACTGGACAGGACTCGTCGGGAACTGTTGGTTGGTATTATACTTATCGTCAGTTATCAGTTCCCAGGTGACATGAGTACAGCTTAGTCCGCTGACTTGACACTGTCACTTCGCCTCGAGTGTGTTCCCACTGCACTTTGATTACTACCCTACCACGGCTCAAAGGAGTCGTGCAAACAGGTAGTTTTTGGGTGCAGTCCCGAAGCACTTGGAGGCAGTGACGGTTAGACAGGATTCGTCTCTCCCGGTATTGGGGGTTGACATCGCGCTGTGTCCAGGAGAGCCATTACACAAGTAGTCCCTGGCCAGAGCAAGCGAGATATACTGGTAGGTTTCCAGTGTTATCTCAGGGTGTTCTGGGCTACACTCCGACACGACTTGTACCGCTATTAGGGGACTGACGTTCACCGCCCCCCTAGGCCCGCCATGCGATGTATCAGACGAACAGACCGGACTGTACGGAGACTGTCACATACAGGCTCAGTAGGAGTTCAGATGGGGTCACCTCGTCAGTCTTCTTATCGGCATCTACCTGGGGACCGTTACGTACAGCTAGTGCCACTTGCGGTCTGTGGTTAAACCCACTGCCAGCGTAGTGTCGAGTTTTTAGAGTCCCACACAGAGAGCTATTCGCCTTTAGGCAAAATGAGTAGAGGTCGCATGGTTTTGCGACAGGGTTCGTTCACATCCGCGCACTTGTGCACGTTTGCTGTCCGGACAGCTTATACTAGCGGGCTTTGGTTTAAACCAGATCCTAGTATATGATTTGGGATTGGTTTTATCTCTTTGTATTCGTGTTCCTCGGATCACGAATGCGGGTGCGTATGCACAGTTGATTGAGTCAGAGGAAGAGGACTTTGATTAGGGTTAATAACCATTGTCATTTTATTAACCCTAATGCTTATGTGTGTATTATGGTTAATTGATATTAGTTTAATATAATTGTGCATGGTTATGGTTGTTGACCATTTGACATTCTTGACTTGTTAACCTAGGTTGACATTTTGACCATCATCATTTCATTTGGAAGATGCTCTTTGATCCTTGCAATTTGCATTAAAAATGAAATGATAATGGTCATGTCTTGATTAAGCCATGACAATTATCTTACTAATTATCAATTTATAATAATTCACACATATATGTGAGAATGGCTTATTATTCTCTCATTCTATCATTTACTTTCTCTCTCTTGCTCTTCCTCTTCCTCAAGCTCTCCCCTCTCATGTGTTGAGAAACACTTGAGCTTGAGAAAAACCATTCCATAGTAATCTCTACTCTCATCTAGGGTTCTAGGATTAGCACTTCTAGCACCCTAGTTACTTCTAGCTTGGAGTTGAAGCCAAAGGTTGAGGCTTTCGGGTGGATCCTTCTTCGACGTGAGAAGACGACAAAGGTGATCCCTTTCTACTACTCCAAGGAGCAAGGAGAGAAGGACATAAAGCCCTAGGTATAACCATTCTAGCCTTTAGCTAGTTTCTAGTTAGCTTTAGCTTGTTTTTGTTTAGCAAAGATCCTCCTTTGTCTAGTCCATGTTGCCTAGTATGATAAAAATCCGATTTTTATTCCGTTTTCCGCCTCCCCGTAAGCACCGGGGTAGGCAACGTGGACTTACACTTATCTGAAATGACGGAAGTCTACACAGGTTTTTAAGAAAACCATGAGCGTAATGAACTTGATATCGTTGTAGGATCTAGTGATTTTGAAAAGGAGTGTTTTATAGGCTTTTGCTAGTTTCGCTAAAGAGGTCACTCCCGGTGAAGGGATCTCGGCTCTTTCCTCATCGAATGAGGTGCTGGATATTCATCAAGGAATATCACTATGCAAAGCAAAAACTAGAGAAGAAATCAAAAGACAAAACCGAATGGGTTGTAGCATTTGCTAGTTTCATTAAAGAGGACACTCCCGGTGAAGGGATCTCGACTCTTTCCTCATCGAATGAGGTGCTGGATATTCATCAAAGAATAACACTATGTAAAGCAAAACTAGAGCTACCTTGTTTATAAAAATTTGATTCTACAATATCTTTAGATTTCTTTCTTTTCATTAATCTCATTAATGAAGTCCCATCATTTAATGTTTCCTAAATATTACAGAAAAATGAAACGAAAATAAAACGTACGCTTATGCCATCCGCATTCGCCACTGGGCCCAGTCATACACCGTTAGGTTACTTAACTACCGGCAGAGCGGGGGCTGGACTAGCGTGGGTGCAAAACATAAGCAACGTTTATTATATATCATATATATAATATAGTATTTGTCTCATGCAGTTATATGATCACATCACAGAACCAAGCAGCAGAAGCAACATATGAAATATTAGATATACTAGAATTTTCGTGTTTTAAATTTTGCCAGTAATGTGAAATACGGATTCTAGGTCGTGAAGAATAGCCAAACCCACATCCTTAGACCCCTACGAGAGCGACAAGTAACCCTACCAATTCTAGAGTTAGGAGACCCGGTCTCAACTCCTTAAGATGGTCTCCCACTGGACTCTAGAACCCAGTTACTTGTGTTCCCCGCCTTGGGTCTATCCTAATACGGAAAAATAAATAATATATGTCAATGGTGACATCATCCTCAACCCGGAAGTGTCCCAATAAAAGAATATTATATACAGATTTTACATGCATGAAAAATAAAAACTCTCATCTCACATAAAACCCCCAGTTATTCATTCACGACGATCTAATAAATCATATCAGCAACAACACATAATATCTCATGTCATCAACATAAGTAAATATGCGTATCCCGAAAACTCATTGACATATAGCAACGAGATCGGGATACCCCACATATTACACTTACGGTCGCAGAAAAGAAATGAAAAACTACAATAATTAGAATCCGTATATCCTTAGACATCATAAACCTGGAATATCTCATATTCCGGATTTCATGTCTAATCTATAAATCTTGTATTTTAGTCTCAAATTGAAAACACTTTTCAATTACATTAGTCCGGTAATTCAACGGGATTCCCGACTACATTATCGAATACTCGTTGGAAACTTTAGCAGATGGCCGCACCCCCGATGCCGTCGACAAAGTGCATTAAGGTGGAACACCGTTGCCGCAAGCACCCGAGTGGGTGCTTTTGGCAACGGGGTTCTCCTACAGTCACTTGGTCGCGGCTATGGGGCATGGCTGTATACTAGAGTTATCCGGCGAGTGTTCGCATACAATACGCGATTGCGACGGAGTTTTGATCCGAATCAAAGCTCCGTGGTAACCGATTAATCGAGACTAATACACTTGGTTTATAATATACTAACTAGTTTTCACAAAACTAATTATTTGGATTCTAACAATTGTATCACATATCATCAAGATCTATACAACGTTAAACTTTTCGATCGATTTAGCACACCCACAAAATCCAGAGATCTCAACAACTTGAGAAGTATTTAAAATACCCAGAGAGTGCTAAACTATAAAATGGAGCAGCACTGAAAAGATAAGCACATGACACCCCAAATATGCGGCGGAATGGCGGCCAAATAGGGGTTTTGGCCGCAGTTCCGCGATAGTTTAGGGGAGTTAGGGGCTCAAATTTTCTAGGGCTCCATAAAAAACCCTGCACGAATTTTTGGATATTTTTAATCACGAAAATTCCAACATTGAAAAATTCGATAGAAACTACAAAAATATGCAGGTTTCAAAACCGATCAAACACTTTAACTTCGTAAAGACCTACCCAAATGTTCTAGCTTGGCTCTGATACCATGAAAGTCAACCCTAGCACCACCATGAGGTTTTAGTAGCATCAAGCATACCGAATTAAAAAAATTTAGATGCTAAGTTAGACTTAACCAAGATCGTAACTAGAGTTTTAGGGTTTAAACCTATAATGATATGTATACTAAAGAGAAGTGAAGATGGCTATACCCTCGTAGATCGAGTCCTTCACTTCATAGGCTCCCTGTAGTAGTCCACGCGACTCCACTAGGCTCCACTTGAGAGTTTGGAAGAGCTTCCTCCGATAATCTTCGTGCCGAAGATGATCCACGCGAAGCCCACTAGCTCAAGCTATCTCTTCACTAATCTCCTATTAGTGAAGTAAACACGCCACATCAAAGTGCTAGTTTGGTATGGGATGGTGAAATAGGAGATTTGAGGTTCACTTATTTGTGTTCAAACTTCATGGTGTACATCACATGTGAGGGTTGAAACTTGAACCATGATGAAAAGAAAGAAGAAGATGAGAGCAACTCAACTCTAGAGAGCAAGGAGAGAAACACTTCAAAATGGCTAAGTGTTGAGAATCAAGTGAAGAAAATGGCAACCCCTTGACCCTCACTCATTCAAGTATGGAGATAAATGCAATATAAAATTGCAACCATGCTTGAATAGTGAGTCAAGATAAATAAACAAATAGAAAATGCCATGTCTCACCATGCTCCCATTTTCCACCTCAATTTATATTTTTCTCAAAAATAGAAAATACACCATGCTTCATATATATATTTATATATTCTATATATTAATATATATATTATGAAGAATAATTAGTGAGCTAATAATATTAGTTAAGATATAATTATATCAAATATAATATATATCACATTATTAAATCAACACTTGATTTAATAATTCGATTATATCATATATAACCGACTAATATCATTTATCTGTGTATCACATTATCAAATCAACACTTGATTCGATAATCTGGTTATATCATATATAACCTAACTCGATAACAGATAACTGCCAGATTACAATACGGTATCACATACACGTATTTAATCAGGCCCACACACATATCACATATGTGTCCTATTTTGTTTCGCTTGAACCAGGAAACTTCTGTTTAGGACTCTAAAGACTCGTCAATACGCCAACAGTAGGTGATGATCACATCAGTCACCCATAAGCCGTCAGCGGTACTAGCTGGACGTAACGGCTACCCGGGTATTGAGTGATATGAAGATCAACAAGCAAGCTTGTCCATACTCTCCATGAAGCCTATCAGTAATACTACCGTACAGTCCGGTCTTTTCGTCTGATATGTCGCATATCATGTTTAGAGGTGGTAAACGTCAGACCCCAGTAACGTGATAAATCATGCCGATGTCTGGCCTATAACCATTCGAGAAACTACTGATAACTCTTATCAGTAAATCTCAGCAGCAGCCCTGGCCAGGGACTTCCAGCTATAGCCAATCGAGCATAGCGCAACATCAAGCCCCAATACCGGGAGAGACGAAACCCCTCCTATCGCTTATTGCCTCTATGTGAATCGGGATTGTACCCAAAATCCACATGTTTGCACAACTCCTCTTGAGCATGGTAGGGAGGAAATCAAAGCAAAGTGGGAGCCACACAAGACTCTATGACGATCTCGGGTCTACAGACTAACCTATACCAGTGTCACCAGAAGACTGCTATCTGACGATAGGTATACTACCAATTGAGAGTCTTCGACGAGTCCGTTCGGTGTACCCATTCTCTAATGAGCACCTGTGTATAATCTTTGATGTCACACACCAATGGTTGTGGGATCAACCATCGCCCTCCAAGGGACAAGAAATACACACAATAGTCTACTCTGAAATATCGATACCCTGTCTCGATATCCCCTCGACTAGGAACAGTTAAAAGATATACTTTTGGACCACCCTGGCCCCATTAGTATGATCTCATTATAATCCTGGTAGTCAAGTACATATCCTAAGGGTTTTATCAACATGTAAGAGATATATAGTATAAAAATACCAGTCTACATGTTAAGATAAAGGCAACCAAATAGTATACTATCATATCGAGTAAGAAAGTCTTCTATATATATGTCAAAGCATCTACTACATCAACAATAACGGCCTCTAGGGCATACATATTCCTAACAGTTTTTACATATTTTATCCCTAAAAGTTATGAAAATTTTATTACAAGCTCTGTCATAGCAATGGCATGGTAGATATATCTTTACGGGCATGGAGGAATATCCATGATGCTATTGGATGGAACGTTAAACCCTACGTTAACTAGGAGGCAGAGAAAAACTCTAAATGTAACTGAAATTCCTTTTCTTGATATCTATCTTCAATTTTTAGGAACTTATGAAATTCTTCCACAAAATGATTTGATTTTATCTTATAAATACCTTGTGTTAGAATTTGGGAAATTATTTGGAAGAAAGAAATATTTAAAGGCTTAAATCCAACAAACTCTCATGTGATTTGAGCCTGTGAAATCAAACTACCTTATAGTTTTTTTTTAGAAAACCATCCTATCTAATAGATCAAGGCCAAAACCGTTAGTTTGGGGAAAAAAATTTACCCTCATTTTTTTTGAGAAATTAAAAATAAAAATTCAAAAATCAAAAGAAAAAGAATTAGAAGAAGAAGAAGGAGGTGGCAATGGTGATGATGTTGATTATGATGATGAAGTGGTGGAGAGAAAACATTAGAGGAGGAAGAAGAAGAAGGAGAAGACGTTGATGATGATGGAGATGGTGGCGATTTTGGGGATCGAGGAAAGGGATGGAGCTCGAGGGAAGGTCAGTGAAGATGGTGGTGATTGCGGTTGGCAGAAAGACGGTGGCGGTGGTTGTGGTGGTGATGATGCACATGAGGATGGCGGAAGGAGGGGGAGGTGGGATGAAGAAGGGTGGTGGAAGGGATAGTGATGATGAAGAAGAAGATGAAGGGGGTCGGGGTGGAGAGGGGGCAGATGAGTGAGGTAGGATGAAAAAGGGTTGTGGAAGGGATGCTGATGATGATGAAGGATGGAGCGGGGGAGGTCGCGGTAAAAGGGAAACAGATGATGGAGGCGAGAGGAGGATGGGGGAGGTCGGGAGAGACTGGGGAGAAGGTCCGCGGTCGGGGACGGATGAGGATGATGAGGTGGTAGTAAATTTAGGTTTAGGGATGAAGATGAGGGTATTTTGAGAATAATTTAATTTTTTGATGACGTGGCAGCTAATACTGACGTGACAATGATGTAGACCGTTAATGCTAATCAGACACTGTTAGATATGATAGTTTTCTGCGAAAAAAACTACAGGGTAGTTTTCTACCACGGGCTGAAACCTCAGAGGAGTTTGTTGGATTTAAAGCATATTTGAATATAAATCTCATCGATCTTAAAAGGATCATACCATTACTTCTGTTTGTTCTATTCAGCAGTAACTGTTTCCGATATGTCTCTATTAATTTGTAAGAGATATTTATTAATATCTTTTCGATACATTACTAACATGCCAGGAACCAGATTTACAAAAAAAATGTACTAATCCAACCAATCTTGCTTGCTATAGAAAGAGTTATTGGCTTATCTCTATATCAAATCAAATTATCCAAAGGTGTGCGTTTCATTAAAACGAAAACCGCTACGAAAGAAAACGAAAACCGCTACAAAAGAAGACGAACGCTTTTAAATAGTCAAATGCTAACAATCCAAAATACGGAAAATTTCTAATTCAAAAATATTAAATAACAAAAAAAAACAACCTAAACTAGTACTACTGCAAAATTTGCCCAACAAAAATTAGAGCCTTTGTATATTCTTCATAAGAATCGCAAAAAATCCAAAACGCCCGGCAATGTTTCCCCATTGGCCATCTTGTCGGACTTTGTTGCCATTTCTGAAAAGGTATAGAATATACCATTCTGACACCTCCAAAAGTTGATCCTAAATACAGTATCACTTATATGCTCGTTTAGGCTTGTTCCGGTTGAAATGATACAAAGATTCTTTTGCAACCTGCCCTCCATCAAACTCATATTCTTATACGACCATGGATGTTGGTCAAAGCCAGGACAAGAGCCATAAGTCTTATGTTAGGACTTTTCTTGTACTTTGATGCATCCATCCAACAATATAATCACATGATCTAAAAGACTTGGAGTTGGAAGTAAGTTTGTGGTGGTTTGGCCCCACATGTCCCCCAATACACCAGGTAGCATTGCAATATCAGTGGAGACATTGCCTTTCTTCTTCCCTTTGAGGTGATATCTGACGTTTACTCCATTATCATAAAGCCTTGCCTCCTATTTTTAGGTAACAAATTTAGAATTCAAGTACTAAAAGGTCAATAGATATCGTTGCAGGTATCAGGGGTGATGAATCAAGCCAACCTTCACTTTTAATCTCTTTGATTAGCCACGTTGTTATCGTTGAAAAGACTGCTAGTCATTACCTAATAACATCTTATCAACTACAATCATTCTTATGGTATTTTCATGTAGACTTTTTTTAAATCCTTATCCTAACTTAAGCTTTTTCAATTAAAATAGACCAATGTTTTGAACGGGTGATGCACACGTACTGACTGACATACATATAGCATAGCCGATGTGTTATAAAAAAAGATTCGAAAAGAATCGAAACATTAATTTAAAAAAATGAGTTGGATCATGATCCAATCAATAGGATTTGAAAACAATTCTTATATATCAGTATTTTAGCCATTAGATCTTTAAGATATGTGCTGACAATGATATCATAATTAAGACAAACCTGTAATTTGCATGTGAGATGCATGCATATGACAAATCTCAATTATCTTATGTGTTTTTTATTTTATTTTTCATTAAAGGATATAATATAGCACATGTAATGGGGCTAATTATTTTTTATAATAAGTGACGTGGTTAATTCCGATTATGAATCTTGTTTGAATTATTATGTCTTCTTATTGTTTTTTCTTGGAGAATAAGAATACGACGTCGGTGACCAATTTCAATATAAAAGGCACCCTTCCTTTTGCACTACGATAGTAGATAGATTTTTGTTTTTTGAATATATAATAGTAGACGGATAGATGAGAGCATTTACAAATGCCAAAATAAATATAATAGGGAATAACATGCAGTCCTATAGAGTAGATCATAATCTAGCTCTTAAATTGATGTATATAAAAACATTTGAATAGTTACGAATAAAAACTTCGAAATGTTTTTTCTCCTCTTAAAACTATGCGTATCTTTCTCTTTCTTGTCGGTTGTAGTAATGCACAAAACCAAGTTGAGATCTTACCGATTGTAGTCATGAAAATACATTATATTAATCACAAGACGTTTAGTACGCACAGGTTTAAGGCTACGTAGACCAGCACGACAGGTGTTGATTTTCGAGCTAAAACATGTGGAGTATGACTTTTTGGTCATCCAACATACATACAAACCCAATACAGTCACTTACTGATATGATGTCGAAATTGATGTGATATCCATGTATTGTATAGGTATAGCTAGTGATTTCTTTTACTTCCACGTTTAGGAGACCACCAACCTCTTTACACGTGTACACGTCTCTACACTAATATGTATGACTCCTAATAAATTCTCTTTATGAAATTTCCACATATTTGACCCTTTTTTGCTTGCGTACTTTACAAGTCTAAAGCTCCAAACATAAATCTTTCTTTCTTCCTCTAAGGAAAGATCACTAGATTAATTAAGAGGAGACTATTAGATTAGATTAGATTAGAAATTAAGAAGAGAGGTGTCATTCATTACGCAATTGGGCTTAATTAGTGAAGATATATTAAAGCATGTGAAAGGCCACATGTCTAATTAATTAAGAAATAATTAGTAAAGAAAGAAAATCAAAGGCCAGTAGGCAAGTGATTAATTGTGAGTCATGTGAGAGGGACATCAAACCTTTATATTTCAAGGCGGAAGGGGTTTAGTAGTCATGAAGTTGAAACCTACCGAACATGTGAAAGACCAAGAGTCACGTGCCGACACGCGATAATTCCTGAGTTTTTTAAAACAATAGAATTAAATTCTGGTTAAAAGCTTAAACAGTGGGGTCACGTGCTAACACGTGATAGGCTCTTAAACCTTCTAAACTAATAGAATTAAATTCTAAATTAAGGGAAATCAAAAACCCTAGTATTTCCTTAGATCTTTCCAAACAAAAAGATTGCGCTCTGTAAAGCGGAACACCGTTGGATTAAAAATCCAATGGTGATTAAAAATCACCAATTTATGGAAAGATTCTATACAGGGAGATATTTCTATGAAATTTGCCAGAAATAACAGACAAAATATCTTTTGGATTTAAAAATCCAATGGTGAATAAAATTCACCGAGTGATCTAAAAGATCATATTGGTCACGAAAACAAACAAAATCTTTCAATGAAAGATTGACTAAACAAACCGATTCTTTTCTTTCTCCTATAAATAGAAGCTAAGAAGAGAAGAGGGGATCGACCTTTTTTTTGGAGAGATACAACAACAGAGAAAAAGAAGAAGAGAATTTAATTCTCCAGAGAGAAAAGAAGACTTTCTCAGAAGAGAAAGAAACCCTAGGTGAGAAAGGGAAAGAGATCAAAAGCTCCACAAAACAAAAAGAGAATTTAATTCTCAAACTAAGAGTTTAACTCTTCTGAATAAGAACTTAGTTTTTCCTTTGGTTGAGCATCTGCAGAAGCAGATCTTCCCATAAGCTGAGAATTTAATTCTCAAGATTTTGCCATGTAGATCCAAAACTTAGAGGGAGAATTGAATTTAAAGAATTTAATTCTTCCAAATTCATAGGAATTTAATTTCTCCAAACAAAATTAGAGTTTAACCCTATAAATGAATTTAATTCTTCCAAATACATAAGAATTTAATTCCTCTAAATAAAACTAGGGTTTAACCCTACACAAGAATTTAATTCTTAAAACAAGGGACTTAAAACTCTCCATGCACGTAAAGAGATCAGTACCCAACCTCAATGAGTAAAAAAGAAAGAATGAGACATGGTCACGTGTCCCCACGTGACCCTTAAATAGACTTCTCAAGATGAGAAAGAAGGAGCTTGGAGGCAATGCTTCACGTGCTCACACGTGATCCTCAAAACAAAATGGATCAAATCCAAAGGCAGTACTAATTTATGGCGCCTAACGTGTCCCCACGTGACCCTCGACAAACGCCTTTTTAAAAGGGCAAATCAGGGAAAACAGAGGAATTAATACCTAATACATTGGCACTATCACGTGTCCACACGTGATGATTACAAAGGCTAAGTGTTTAACACTTATTTGCAGATTTGTGTAAAAGAGGTTTGGCCTAATTCTCAGGCGCCCCACGTGACCATCTCATTTTTAGTGTTTAACACTATTTTGAGCGTTTTGTCCCTAGTGTTTAACACTGTTTTAAGCACATCACGTGGGAACATGTGATCGCTAAATATGTTTTAGTGTTTAACACTATATTCAAACCAGTCTTTAGCCCAAAATGGCTAAGTCTTCCAAAGGCAGACTCCCCTTTGACTGAGCCTCAAATACATCCTTGTCTTCCAAAATTGGTCATCTCATATGACATTTGAGTGCTCAGCATCCAATAAAAGATAAAATATGGTCAGAACCCAGACCCATGCTTAGCATTGCTAAAAAATGGGGGGCTGAGCCCAGACAAATGATCAACAGTCCAAACAAAGGCCCAATATTTCAAACCTAATTGGACTTAGCCCAAGTTGGCCATAAGTCCTCAATTCAGATTTAACTGAGCCCATGTGCTCATAATCTAATTAATTAATCTTAGTTCCAAATTGGACTACAGATTTCCCAATCAACTTTGGTTCAAGGGTACATCTCTTCACTCCTTTGATATTTGTCATTGTAATCCTTCAACGTCTTCAGAGAGGTGACGGGTCCCGATAACCAATCATTCCATGGACTGTGAAGTCCTTACACTTATAGACTATGATGTCTTAAAACTTTACAGATTATGACGTCTTTAAATTATGGACTATGATGTCCTTAAACTTCATGGACCATAATGTCCTTAAACTAATCGACCGCAATGTTCCTAAACTAAATAATAGAGCCCAAATGCTCTTTTGTTGGATTTAAACAATCCCGTTAAGTTAATCTTAGTCTAAAATTAGACTAACGTATCCTTAACAAACGTTTAAGTTGATCTTAGTCTCAAATGAGACTAACGTATCTTTAAACACAACTCCAAACCCAAATCTAAAAAGATACGGATTTGGACTAATCCACGCCCTACGGGCAACAACATAAATTAGTCTCCATATACAATCCACGGGCAACCAAAAAACAAAACAAACACACATGACACGAAGTGACTATATGGAGAAGGAGAAAGTGGTTACCGCGATGCTGTAGTGTAATTAACTGCAGGGGCTTGCGCCTGCAGGAAAGAGCGTCCCCACAATCAAAACCCCTCAACGAGGGGGAATCTGACGAAGTCTGCTATATTGGCCGCTGTTCAGACCATAATATTGCATTTTTCATTCCCCTATTCTTATCCTTTTTATAAATAAACAGGTACTCTTGACGCACGTTTGTTGCATATTAAAGGATACAGGCTCTTGGAGCGAATACAGTGAAACAGACGAAAGTTGATACAGAAAAGGGACTTTTGACCAACAAGCAGACGGATCCTAGTCAAGCCTAGATGAAGAACAGTGCAAGGTCCAAAATGTCAAGGCAAACGGTTAAAAGATCGCCACAAGTTTTCACTGAAAGATCTGGAGAAGAATAAGAAGCTAAACAGAGAAAAGAATTATGGAAATAAAAAGCCCAAAGTGTAAAGAACCAGCCCAGGAAGTTTGGTGAGATGATTTCACCAAAGGGCCGCGGAACCGCGGCCCAAGCCAACAATTGCCGCTGTTCCGCGGCCATTAAGTGCCCGTGTCGGTGGAAACTTCTGGTGTCGGTGCGGGTGTTGGGATTTTTCGTGGGCAAATCTGTAATTGCACATGTGCGAATCCCGTAACCCTAAATTCTCCTGTTTACTTATAAATTGTAATCGAAAATTGTAAAACCCTATGCCTCTTTTCAATCAATAAAATTCAGAATTGTTGGGAGTTTATTCAGATCTGTTCTATATTGTTTGGAGGGAGCCATCAAACTAGTAAGTAAATTTTATTTCTTTGTTTTAATTCTTTTAATTAGTATGTCTTTTCATCCCCTAATGAGCGAGTAATCTCCTCGCTTGTTAGGATTAGCCTTAGGGAAAGGTTTGAGAGATGAGATCTCTCATCCCTTTCATGCCATCCACACCTAAGAGTTAGAACTCCATGCATGCACGCACAACCTCTCCCTACGGCATCCTACCCCTCGAGGTAACGATGAACCGTAGTATAAAGGCCCGGTTGCGCGTGTTTTCCATGGAGGTTAGGGTAATTATCGATAAAGGAAGGACACGAATCTAGAGGAAGAAACATCTTTCCAAAAGATTCCAATCCACTTTATTGATAATTACCGTAACATCTAATAGATCAAAAATAGGACAATGAAAGCGGTGAGGAAACCTTTAATCTCCAAACTTTCCCTAAACCTAACCCTAGCAAGACTTTAATTTAGATTAATTTAGCTTATTGATAGATCTAGGTTTTTATAGATTTAATAAACCAACCAAAACAACATTTGGAATCAACTCGTAAAGACACATTAAGGAAACTACCTATCTCTGTGGATCGACCCGTATTCACCGGCTAGCTGCAAAGCGATGCCGTTTCTGATTGCAGTTAACTTATATTTTTGGACTAATCAAATGGCGCCGTTGCTGGGGATGGCGTAAAATTTCTTTCTGTGTAATTTCGGGTTGATATAAATTTTAAAAATTATAAAAATCTGAAAATAAAAAAGAGATAAAAATTATCAATTTTGATCTGTTTGAAGGGTGTATCTTTTGAATCTTGCAGGAACAGCGAAGGGTTGCGAATCTGGAAATTTACAGAAGGTTAAAACAGAAAAGTGAATATCAAAACAGAGAGGGAAGATCACAACAGAGCCACAGAAATTTTTTGGAGCTCTGATCGCTCCATTCCACCGCGCTTCCGCGGCGAAACTGGGCCCCAGACCGCGGTTCCGCGGCCATTTGGCCACGTCAGCACCTCAAATTTTGTGGGTTTGTTCCTCCTTCTCCCATCTGTCAACCTCCATATATTTCTCTTTAAAAACTTTCTGCAGGAATTCTTTCCGCTAAAAATTCTTTCTCCCCCTTCTAAATAACAGATTTTCTGCAGGTTTCTTTGCGCCGCGCTAAAAATTGATTGCAAGTGAATTTTATTGTTTTGCATAATTTAATCGAACTTTAAGGGGCTAATTGACCAAACTCAGATTGGGTGGGGATTTCATCACCCTTCCCAGGACCCCAGAAAACATCTAAAGCATGTGCATCGATCACAATTAATTAAAAAAATACTAGACTCAGACCTAAGGACATCGAGCTCAATTGGAAAAGGACTAGTATAGGTATCGACCGTTTATCCTAACTGACTTTGCGGTGTCTAGGCTAGTGGTTTTAATTAGGCCCACTATTGTGGTTCCTTCCCACTTACCTGGCCGTACTTGTCGGTGAAGAGGCGGTTTGAGATCCTATTTCTAGCCCTAGTTAGGAGCTGTCTAGCAGACCTAGGCGACCCTAGATCTAGGCCTGATTGTACATGTGTGGTTGATGCATTTGTGTCATGAGTCTCTTTTCAAAACTTCTTTGCAAAACTCTCACATAAAAAAAAAGAAAAAATCTTTTCAAAACTTGCAACTTGTCGCTAAGAAAACTTGCAACTCACTTCCCCTCACTTCCCTTCATTGACGTTATCTTACCCCCACATTTTGTTTTTCTATTTTTCTGACTACACTACTCCTTTAGTGTATGTCACTTTGGACTAGGGATACTAACGCCCGATTAGTCCGTGTTTCGTTGGTACCGACCGACGAACCCTTCGACACCGGAGTCGAAATTCCCTCCATTTCTTTACCTCCACCTTCAAATTCTTCTTTCGTAGGTATGTCGGGATTCAACCCCAACGATACCTTACCGACGGGAATGATTCCACCCCCGTTAGGTGCGAATAACCCGAATCTTCCGCCTGTTGTAGCGCACGCACGAGTTGCGCTCCAGGATCTTTTCTACCCCGTCCGCACTTCTTTACCTACATGTCTTTCACCCCCACCGGCAAATGGGGACAACTCTGAAATAAAACCACATTTCATCAATATGCTGCCAAAATTTCATGGTTTGGAATCGGAAGATGCGTATATTTTTATTAATAAATTCCAAAATGTGTGCGCTATGATGAAAACAACCCAATTAAGTGATGACGCTATAAGGCTAAGGGTCATTCCTTTTACCTTATGTAATCTAGCCGAGAAGTGGCTATACAACACCGCATCACATTCCATTAGAAATTGAGACGAGTTTGTGAGAGCTTTTCTGAAAAAGTTCTATCCTCATCACAAAACTGCTAGAATCCGTAACGAGATTATTCAATTTTCACAACTTCCTTCCGAACCATTTTGGAAGTGCTTCGAGAGATTTAAAGACCTACTCGTTCAATGCCCTCATCATGGGATCGAAAGTTGGCAACTTTGCCAAACATTATACGAGGGATTGAACTCCGCAACGAAGCAGTTTCTAGAAACCATATGTCAAGGTCATTTTCTCTCTAAGTCTAGCGACGAAGCTTGGCAGTTTCTTGAGGATCTTAGTGAGCAAACAATTCAGTGGGAGAGTACCAAGACCACATCATCTTCTTCTGTTGGTCAATCTAGGGCAGACATACATCAAGTAGATATGTCGATTGCTATGAAGGCCGAGATTGCCGCACTTATGAAAAAGCTAGAAGCCATTGAGACCAAAATCTCATCGTCTTCTCCTGCCCCTGCTTTACCCACGCGAACTGTTTGTGCTTGTTGTTCGAATCCATCGCATCTAACCGAAGAGTGTCCTTATAATGCATCTACTCAAGGACATGATCAAGTCAATGCTGCATTTCAGCAACGACAAAGAAATGATCCGTACTCTTCGACATACAATCCGGGATGGAGGAGTCACCCAAATCAACAGTTCCAAGGGAATAACAATTTTCAAAGACCTCCTCCACAACAACAACAAGCACCTTCACAAACTCAAAACCAGCAACCTTTCCAACAACAACCTTATACAAATCAAACGAACAATTTGGTTCAACCAAATGATGATAAGGTTATCTCGTTTGAAAAAAGTCTAGATGCATTTCTCAAGCAATCTACAGAATCCGCAGCAAGATTTGAAAATTATGTTCAGTCTTTGATGCATAACAATGCCTCACACGTTCAAAGTATCAAATCTATTGAGGCACAAATTGCACAATTAACTGCTGCGTTGAGCGAGAGAGTAAAGGGAAAGCTTCCATCTCAACCATTGCCAAATCCCGGTCACACACAAAACGCATATCCCAATCACAATGTAAATGCGGTGACCACGTTGAGATCCGGAAGAGTGTTGCAAAATAATGTGGGAACTAGTGATGACATCCCCTCCGGTGGTTCTTCTTCTTCTTTTTCTCCATCGTCATCTTCCCCTTCTTCACTTTCTTCTTCACCTTTTTCTTTAGAGCCTATTCTCCACCCTTCACATGGCTCTACTTCTTCTAGCTCGAACGGACCCATTTCTCACAACATGAACACATCTACACCGGGATCCGTTCCAACTCCATATTCTACTCCACAGACATTTGACTCAACGAATTTTCAAAATGCTCCATTCCCAAACAGGTTGAGTCCTAATAAACCAAATGCACAAGTGGAGAAGATTGTGGAGATATTTAAGCAGGTTAGCATAAATATATCTCTCTTGGATGCAATCCAACAAGTCCCTTTATACGCGAAAATCTTAAAGGGCTTATGCACCTCGAAGAGAAAGGCATCTCAAGTACCCAAGAAAGTGCTAGTGGCTAGTGCAGTGAGCAATGCTATTAACCACCATCAAACCTTACCCCAAAAACGAAAGGACCCCGACTGTCCTACGATTTCAATCACAATTGGGGATAAGAAAATTAATCGAGCACTTTTAGATCTTGGGTCTAGTGTTAACCTGATTCCCTACTCCGTGTACGAACAATTAGGGGTTGGAGAGTTGAAACTCACTCGTTGTACTCTCCAAATGGCTGATCGATCAATGATCCATCCAAGGGGTCAGCTAGAGGATGTATTGATCAAAGTTGGGGAGTTCATATTCCCCGTTGATTTTATTGTTATGGATACACAACCTGTTGCTAACCCAAGAAACCAAATTCCGGTGATCCTCGGTCGACCATTTTTGGCCACTTCCAATGCTGTAATAAACTGTCGCAATGGCTCTATGACTCTATCCTTTGGGAAGATGTCTAGTGAGTTCAATATTTATAAGATGGGAAGTCTATCCCCCGTGCCTAAAACTAGTACACGAGAAGTTTGCTCTATTTACGAAATCACGCAGGAGGACTGCGAGCTTGAAAGATTCATGTTTGATGAAAACAGTTTTGACGCCACTAGTGCGTCCCTCCTTGAGCCTACCACCGTTGACACAACCGATATGGATTATGAATGTTTCACTTTTTCTGATGATGACGACTCACAGCCCGAATATGAGTCTTTTGAATTTTTGGATGAGTTAGTTGAACCATCTGAATCGGTTGTTTGCAGTGATTTCGAACCTGTGTTGGAGTCCTTTGAGTTCGAGGTAGATTCCGCAATGATTCTTTCGCCTCCGAAACTCGAACTCATGTCCTTGCCACCTCACCTTAAATATGCTTATATAGGTGAGAATGAGACTTTTCCCATTATAATATCAGCCTCTCTAGACTTCGAGCAAGAGAATACTATTTTAAAGGTCTTACAAGATAGGCGGCAAGTTTTCGGTTGGACTATGGCGGACATCGAGGAGATCAGTTCCCTTATAATTGAATATCATATGCAATTGATGGATGATGCCAAATCAATAGAGGACCCACAGGAAAATCTTGGGGATATTGTGGTTAGTCAACCTCCTCCTTTAGAAGTTGAACCACCCCCATTTCTTTTGAGAAGCTACGAGAATGCCAACATTCCACTGATTGCTGATCATTCGCATTCTCGTTTTGATTCATCATCACCTCCTGTCTATTCACCTCCATACCTTCCATACCACCACTTCTATCTTCCCCAATTCTTTATGGATCGCTACGACTTATTCTTCCACCAACTGATACTCTTTACTGATAAATTTTTCAACTGGTTGGTGTTAACATTTGGTCTATGCAAGGTTTGGCAGTAATGTCTAACATAGTTTAAATGAAGTTTGGGGGAGGGCCTTTCTGTAAATATTTTTGTTTTCCTTAACAATAAAAAAAAATTATAAATAAATAAACAGGGAAGTGCCGGTATTTTTACACTCTTGGTTTAACATGACAGTGAGGACACTGTCAAGTTTAAGTTTGGGGTATGCTCGGTACGTCTTTTTCCTTCGCATTCATTTGTACATATTTTTGCATTTGCATATTTATTTGAAAACCCATAAAAATTTGAAAAATTATAAAAATTATAAAAATTATAAAAATTAATATATTCAATTTTGGCTAATTGACTAGAGTTTGACAGATAGGTTAACTGGTTAGGAACAACTAGATCTTTGACATAGTAAATTAAAAACCCTAAAGATAACCTTCCTTAAAGTTTAACGGTAGAAAGTATACGCCTTTGTAGTTTATTTAGAAATAGGCAAATTTTGGGTTCACTTCTTGGGCTAAGTCAAAATAAGGGAAGAGTATTGATGTTTTTATTAGAGTATAAGTTTGAAAAATAGTTCCTAGTTTAAGTCTAGATTATGAAAACGTATACCCTACAATTTGCACAATCACGCACCTTGAAACTTGGAATAGTAGAAGAGACCTTGAAATGCTCTTGTCTAAAGTCCTAGTACAATATATAAGTGTGAATAAAGAAAAAAAATGGACACTGGTTTTTGTGATTACTTAAGGCTGCAAAAATAGAAAAATATTTAGCAAGGGTGCTTCATCACCTAGTGCCTTAGACCAACTGGTTTGGGAGTCACTGCTAAAGCCTTGGGTGTTGCAAGACTAGGAAGTACATTTTAAAGTGAAAACGCATCTTGTAATCGGTTGTTGGTACCTCAAGAAGTATTAACAGTCGCATGAAGGATGTGTGAGCAAAATTCACCAACTAATTAGTACTTTGGACAACGGACAAGGGTATGATTGCTTGATTTGAATTTCCAAGTGTAGGGGTGATTTATACACACACGTAGAGGTATGTGATTGGAATTTAGATAAGAGAGAGGAATGAAAGATAGAACTTGTATCTTTAATAGAGTTGAAAGAAATTCCTAAGTAGAGATGAAACCCTAGAAGGAAGACTTAAGAGATGCCGAAAGCTGAGTAGGTCTACACAATATATATAATCTTAAGTTAGATGATAAGGAAGTGTGAAGAATATGGATGGACAATTTACGAGCCAACGATAATAGAATTCCTTGTTAGAAACCCTAATTGGAAAATTAAAGTCGAAAAGCAGAATTGATAGGATTTTATGGGTAATATCCGCTGAAAACCCTCAGGAGACAACACTCCTCCTACTAGGGACACCTAGAGGTTTAACGGCTTGTTGCACGTGCTCAGTGCAATCGCGTTTCCCTGCGAAAGTGTGGTTAGGATTTTAGAGAATAAAATAATAAGTTTGCTCGAGGACGAGCAAAAGGTAAGTTTGGGGGTATTTGTTCAGACCATAATATTGCATTTTTCATTCCCCTATTCTTATCCTTTTTATAAATAAACAGGTACTCTTGACGCACGTTTGTTGCATATTACAGGATACAGGCTCTTGGAGCGAATATAGTGAAAAAGACGAAATTTGATACAGAAAAGGGACTTTTGACCAACAAGCAGACGGATCCTAGTCAAGCCTAGATGAAGAACAGTGCAAGGTCCAAAATGTCAAGGCAAACGGTTAAAAGATCGCTACAAGTTTTCACTGAAAGATCTGGAGAAGAATAAGAAGCTAAACAGAGAAAAGAATTATGGAAATAAAAAGCCCAAAGTGTAAAGAACCAGCCCAGGAAGTTTGGTGAGATGATCTCACCAAAGGGCCGCGGAACCGCGGCCCAAGCCAACAAATGCCGCTGTTCCGCGGCCATTAAGTGCCCGTGTCGGTGGAAACTTCTGGTGTCGGTGCGGGTGTTGGGATTTTTCGTGGGCAAATCTGTAATTGCACATGTGCGAATCCCGTAACCCTAAATTCTCCCGTTTACTTATAAATTGTAATCGAAAATTGTAAAACCCTATGCCTCTTTTCAATCAATAAAATTCAGAATTGTTGGGAGTTTATTCAGATCTGTTCTATATTGTTTGGAGGGAGCCATCAAACTAGTAAGTAAATTTTATTTCTTTGTTTTAATTCTTTTAATTAGTATGTCTTTTCATCCCCTAATGAGCGAGTAATCTCCTCGCTTGTTAGGGTTAGCCTTAGGGAAAGGTTTGAGAGATGAGATCTCTCACCCCTTTCATGCCATCCACACCTAAGAGTTAGAACTCCATGCATGCACGCACAACCGCTCCCTACGGCATCCTACCCCTCGAGGTAACGATGAACCGTAGTATAAAGGCCCGGTTGCACGTGTTTTCCATGGAGGTTAGGGTAATTATCGATAAAGGAAGGACACGAATCTAAAGGAAGAAACATCTTCCCAAAAGATTCCAATCCACTTTATTGATAATTACCGTAACATCTAATAGATCAAAAATAGGGCAATGAAAACGGTGAGGAAACCTTTAATCTCCAAACTTTCCCTAAACCTAACCCTAGCAAGACTTTAATTTAGATTAATTTAGCTTATTGATAGATCTAGGTTTTTATAGATTTAATAAACCAACCAAAACAACATTTGGAATCAACTCGTAAAGTCACATTAAGGAAACTACCCATCTCTGTAGATCGACCCGTACTCACCGGCTAGCTGCAAAGCGACGCCGTTTCTGATTGCGGTTAACTTATATTTTTGGACTAATCAGCCGCATCCGTTTAAACCTTCGATACATGGTGCCATAAATCAACTTGACATTTTCGGAGAGGTGGACGGATAACACCAATTAGCATCTGCCCCCAAATTCAGGCAAGACGAACCTACGCGGTCGCGTCTCTGTATTCGGCGAAGAACAGATTCCGGCACGCCCGGTGGGACCTTTTCCTCTTTCTACTCCACACTTCGTGTGTCATGTTCATGAATGAATCGCGGTTTAATATGGTTGCCCATGGGTTCGAGATACTAAGATTTGGTCTTGCTCCGTGCAGAAAGAAGAAAATCAATGGCCTCTAACTGCTCCAGCTGCAACTACAACTCCCGTTCCGCCTCATCTGGAGGTGTAACCTACGGGCCCCAAGCGGCCTCCCTGTTCAAGATGCTAGTGGAGCAAGTAACTCAGGCCACCACTGGGCTGTTCTTTGGGACCATGATCCCACCGATGGGCTTCAATGCCCCGCTGCTGTCGCAAGAAGCCCAAAAGAAGTCGGTCTTTGATCGGCTTGCCACTACTGCGGCCCCTCTTAATGGGTCGCCCAAACCAAGCACCTCAGTCTTTGATAGATTGGGCCAAAGCTCATGTGGGCCCTTGAAGAACCCTGCGATACCAGAAAGGGTTATCCCAAAAAGGATAGCCATTCCTGCTCTCGAAGTCGTTAAGGCGGTTTCTCCTGCCAAAGGGTCGGTCTTCACAAGACTGACTGTTTTAGCTCCTGTTCCAGGCGAAATCGTCAAGGCTGCTTCCCCTTCTCGGAAGTCTGCCTTCGATAGGTTGGCTATCCCCACTCAGCGGACATCAGTCTTCAATAGGCTGACAACGACAACTTTTGACAAGAATAAGGAGCATGATGAGGTCACCCCCATAACTGAGCAGATACCAACCGCGAGACACTCTCGACGTCACCACTGGCGCCGAGTAAGGAAAGCTGGGGGCAATTCCCCTTCTGGATTGACTCCGCCAGCTCCAACGGTGGAAATCGATATTGCTGTTCCAACTGGGAACAGCTTTGAACCGCTAAAGAGGGTGCGCAAAAACTCTTCGACTGCTGTGCTGAAAAGATCACCTCCACCAATGGAGAACACTACGAAGGCGAAGCTAGAGCAGCTCCCTCAGTGGCTGTCCTCTAAAACTTACAAAGTTTGGTGACAGGTTCTGGACTCGGTGATTGATCAAGACTACTCTCGCCGACAGAAAAAGGTGAAATTTCAGCGAGAAGAGGATCATCCTGTTAGGCCACAAAAGGCGACAGCTACTTGGGTGCCCATTGCAATGGCCCCCTCAACTTCGACCGCTCATAAGAGGAGAAGGCCGGAGAAAATCTCTGAGTCTGCGACGAATCGCAAGACCATTGAATCTAAACACCCCAAGTCTGGGGGCATGGTGGTGCACACCATCTATATGGCATCCGGAAAAGAGGATAGCCATACCTCCACAGGTCATAAACCGCTTACGCGATCAGTGACTAAGGCTCAGCAGCAACAACAATAAAAGCTCCAAGAAATGCTAACAGCTATGGCCGCACTTACGGGACCGAAAGCAAGCCCGGAGACATCCTCGGAGCAGCACCGTGAGCAAGAAACTGATGCTGAATTCCTTCGGAGAATGCTTGGGAAGAAGGACAAAGAGGCCGCGAAACAAGCGGCCAATATAAAACAAATGACCCTTCTATTCCAATATATGGTGAGCATGATGATCCACAGCCGAAGATCCTCCAGTAATAATTGAAGATGATAGAGATGGGACATCACATCCTCTGCCGGCTCTGTCAGCAGCCAAGGAGGAAACCATCTCAAAAGCCGCCCTGGATGATTACATCACTCAGCAGATACGAGTTCATCAGGCGAATGAAGCGGCTGGGCAAATTGTTAAAACTGGACGACCCTATCCGGGTTGGTACGACCAAATAAAGTACCCGCCGGGATACACGATCTCCAAATTCCACGTATATAAGGGGACGAGAAATCCGCATCAGCACGTCGCTCAATTCAGAGCCTTGTGCGGCAACACCGGAGGTGACGATAAGCTACTGCTTCGCCAATTCGTTGGTAGCTTGTCAGAGACGGCATTTGAGTGGTATTTGGAACTCCCGAATGAATTTGTTAAGACATTTTCAGAGATGGAGACGCTGTTTACACAGAGATTCGCAAGCGCTAGCGAACGCACTTCAATCATGGTATTGATCAATGCCAGGGTGAAGCCCGGAGTGACATAGGTTCAGTACGCGATACGGTGGCGGAACCTGTGGTCGAAGTGCGAGCAGCGCATCGAAGAAACGTCTGCGGTAGGCATGTTCGTGGGGACCCTCGACCCTCAAGCGACCATTTCCCAATTCATGATGTTCTTCAAGCCGACCACTTTCCAGGTCTTGATTGATAAGCTGGCCTAAATGGACCAGATGGGCCACAGGCCTTCCTCTTCGAAGTCGGAGCCGCGGAATGAAAAAGGGAAAGGGAAAGCGACCTTCGTCGCCAATGCTCAATAGCAGCCCAATGGCCCAAAACTAACTGACCGCCTAGATGAGAGACGACGGTTCTTTAATGAGAAAATGAAGCGTCCTTATTCGTTTACCCGGGACAAAACGAGGAGATTGTTCAAGCTGGCGGTGCGCAACAGGCTCATCAACGTACCGGATCCAAAACGCCCATTGCAACCCGGTGAGGCTAATAATCCTAATTATTGCCCCTATCACCAAGCGATAGGCCATCCAATCGAAGATTGCTTCATCTTCAAAGGGTGGATTGAGAACCAATACCAATAGGGAAAATTCGCACTGTTCGAGAATTGGAAAGTAAACCCGTCCTAGCCGTATGCTCTCAAAAAGGCAAACACACCGGGGACATCGTGCTCTTTTTTCTAAGAAGCTCCATGGGAGGTCGCTCTTTCAGCTAAAACGAAAAGAATGCTGAAAGATCTCCAAACATGCCCGGCGATCAAATGGAAAAGTCCGCTGGAACCTGAAGTCATCGAGGGAATGCTGAAGCCGCGCCCGACGCCAAAAATTGGTAGCGATAATCAAAACGTTCAGGCCCAGCTGTCAAAGTCTTCGAAGAAAAAGAAGAAGGCCAAAAAGCCCGTGAAGCCTGGTGACAAGCGCACGGACCTGCAAAAACATATCGATGGGCTGGAAGAATATAACCAGAAGGCGCGAACCCCGGTCACACTTTAAGAGTTCCTCAGCCACGTCCTTTTGGACGAAGAGGATGATAATGGAGAAGAATCGTCGGATGAACCTGAGGATTATGTGGCAAGCTGCCATGTGATCTCTCACTCGTCGATAGTCGGTGAAGAAGTTCCTGACACAGAGAAACCGAGGGCAGATTCTGAGCCAGAACTTCTAGGACCCTCGGATGAAATGATTGATGCATTCCTGAACGAAGCTCTTCTGAAAAGCAAAGCTGATCGAGAGCGCGAGATGTCCATATTTGAAAAGGCCAAACGCCGGTGACTGGATGAAAGGGTTGAGGCACCCCAACCAGACCGAGGCATGCCTGTGACAGATAAGAGCAGGCTTAAAACGAAGAAAATGTTCGCTAAAGACATATTGATGGGAATGAAGCTGCCACCCTCCGAGGGAAACACTTCTGATGAGATACACCTTAATGAAGAAGATGTGCATCCTAACTACTATCTATATCATCGAAGGATTGCGCACCCTACTGAAGAGTGCATAGCCTTTAAAAACTGGTGGTAGGGATATGTTGCCCACCGACAGCATTTCAAGCGAATGAAGCGCAAAACTCGTCGAGAGCAAAGAAGCGCGACAGGCGAGTGTAAAAGAACTGCCGGCAACTGTCCTATGGTTGACTCCGGGGGATCGTAAGTTCTCACCTTCGGGAGCGACTCTGATGAAGAAATAGCACTTGGCCCTCTATTCAAAGAATCCACCCTAGGAAAAGAGCAAGAACCAAATAGCTGCGAGAACATTCAGCTGCGCAATCGTACGCTACCTGAAAAGAATCTTGGACCCGTAAACAAGGGGTCGAACAAAAAGGATAAGGGAAAAGAAAAGGTCCCTGAGGATATCACCCTTGATGACCAAGCCGTCGAGGAGTTGACAACCAATAATCTGCCTAAGAAAAGTAAGGTGGATTACAACGTTCTGGAACACCTGAGGAAGATACCTTCACAGCTAAGCATTCTCGATACCATTCTGCTATCCAAAGTGGCGAGGGATTCTTTGATCAAGGCACTACAAGAGCCCGATCAATTTCAAGCTTTCCTCGCTGAAGAAAAAATGAAGGACGAGCTGGAAGAAGTGCACACAGCCGATATCACCTTCGGCGATGAAGATCTCCTTCTCGGGACGTGCGAGCATAACCGTCCCCTCTATGTCTCCGGATACTGTCATGATATTAAGATAGACAAGATCCTGGTTGACAACGGGTCCTCCGTCAATCTCCTCAATATAAGAGTGTTGAAGGAAATCTGCATGAGCGTTCAGCATCTCGCCTGTGATAAAATCACCATCTCCGGGTTCGACTCCCAGTCATCACGGACGCTCGAGTCTATGATATTGATGTTACGCTTTGGGCTGCTCGTCACGGACATCAAATTTCACATCATTGATGCTAAGACATGTTACAATGCTTTGCTCGGCAGGCATTGGTTACACGAGTATAACATCATCCCTTCTACACAACATCAGTGTATGAAGTATTTCAAGGATGGTCTCGAATATACCGTGACAGAGGAACTAAACCCATTCTCTATGAATGAAGTCCGAAAGTATGAAGTTGCAAAATACTTCTCACCAGATTTCGAAGACACGGAAAGATGCCATAAACCGAAGAACAAAGCTATCACTACTATTCCGGTCTTCGGGAGTGATACCGAGGAGGAAGAAGAAATTCATTCAGGGCTGCCCCAATGCAACAAGCCGGGACCATCCACCCCTATTCTGGTCTTTGGCAGCGACTCAGAAGATGAGGTCAATGCTATATTTTCTGTACGACCATCGATACAAACCCTCGCTGGCGATGATCGGAGTTTGCAAATCGCCATGTTCCGCAAGAGCATTACAAAGAGCTCAACGCGCTTGGTACCTATAGTGTGCAAGAATTGCATACATTCTATGTCCCTCCCAGGCGAAAAGATGAAAATACGGTCCTCTTTTATCAATCCACGGAAACCAAAATGGAGAAAGAAATTTGGCACGGCGCCGATTCTGCACTTGACAGGTTCCAGCCCATCCGTATGCCCAGATACTACATAGAAGGATTAAAAAGACTGTTGAGGCGCCAAGGCATACCCTTCAAACAGACTGCTCGACAAGCTCAGTTCTGCAACAGGATCTGGGATGTCCCCGGAACTCAGTGAAAACTGCCCAACGGGAAAATGGAAACGATCGGGCTTGGATATATTCGATCCAAGAAACTGGAGCGAGTCCATAGCAGCTACGTCATACATGACTTCGATGAAGAATGATACGTTCTGTTAAAAGACGCTAACCCTGAACCAAAATGAGGTTCCGCCATAAAAATGCCAAGTCCATCGTTTGAAGAACAGATGGACAAGCTGATAAGGAAAGCGGGTCAAAAGGTTCGAGACGACCATAATCGCGAAATGGCCATCTACGAGAAAGCCAGGACGCAGCGCCTCCTTCAACAGGCAGCGGAAAATGACAATGCTCCTCGTTGCCAACCCATCATGCAAAAGACCCGGCGCAGAGGCAAAAATAAATCAAAGAACGGAAAAACCGTTCGACAGCGGCAAAGCGGGTCCAAGAAGTCACGCGATCGAGAATCGAGCAGCCAGGATCCATCTCTTATAAAGAAGATGGGTAGAGCATATTCTTTTCCCCAGGACAAGACAAAGAAGATATTCGATCTTGTCATAAAACATCAGATGATGACGCTCTCGGAGTCTAAGCACCCCGAGCAAGCAGGCAAGGTTACTCACCCAGACTATTGCTCCTATCTTCGAGCAATAGGACATCCTCTCGAAGACTGCTTCACCTTCAAGAACTGGGTTGAAGACCAGTATCAACTCGGCAGATTTGCTCTATCCAACAGTTGGAGGGTAAGTCCGCCACGGAAGCATGAATCAAAAGCCACTTATGCAATGAGATTAGAACCAGATCAACATCGGTTTTGGAAACGATCTCATACCTGTCACGCAATAACGTTGTCAGAAGAAGAACCCGAGAACATAGACGACCTCTCTTGGTGCTTCGAAAATAATGAATATGAGTTGATCTCAGAATTTCCACCGGCGCCAAAAGAGCTGGAAGATGGGATACATACTACTGCATATGACCTCAGAAAAATCGACTTGGGAATGGCAAACGACCCACGGCCGACATTCGTCAGTGAACTGTTGTCTGAAGAAAAGGAGGCTACGCTTAAAGACGTGCTCATGCAGTATAAAGATTGTTTCTCATGGAACTATTCTGAGATGCCAGGACTAGATCCAGAGATTGCTGTGCACAAATTGGCAATATCTCCGGACGTTAAGCCGATCAAGCAAGTACTAAGAAGAATGCGGCTTGAACTTGAAATAAGCATCAACGCCGAGGTCAAGAAGCTAATCGACTCTGGCTTCATCCATGAGGTTCAGTATCCTGACTGGATCACCAACATCGTTCCAGTGATGAAGAAAAATGGGACAGTACGCATATGCGTGGACTTCCGGGATCTCAATAAAGCTTGCCTGAAGGACGACTTTCCAGTACCAGTCACTGAGCTGATGATAGATAATACATCCACTCATGAAGTTTTCTCCTTCATGGACGGCTCATCAGGATACAATAAGATAAAGATGCATCCCGAGGACCAGAAGCATACCGCTTTCCGGACCCCTTTAGGCATATTCTCCTACAAGCTGATGCCTTTCGGTCTAAAGAATGCCGGTGCCACCTATCAGAGGGCCATGACAAAAATTTTCGATGACCTTATACATGAAATCGTCGAATGCTGTATCGACGACCTCGTGGTTAAAAGCAAATCATACGAGGAACATCTAGAGCATCTGAAGATCGTGTTTCAGCGTCTTCGGAAATACAACTTGAAAATGAACCCTCTTAAATGCGCGTTCGGAGTTTCCTCGGGCAAGTTCCTAGGATTCGTCGTCCGACACCGAGGCATTGAGATAGACCCGTCGAAGATCAAGGCAATCATGGAAATGCCTCCGCCATGGACTCTCAAGCAACTGCGGTCTCTCTAAGGAAAGCTCGCGTATATACGGCGATTCATAGCCAATATCTCCGGCAAGTGCCGTCCTTACAGTTACCTAATGAAGAAGGGAACTCCATTCGTCTGTGATCGCAAATGCCAAAGCGCACTAGACGAAATCAAGAAATACCCGCAGAATCCGCCAGTGCTGGCCGTTCCCGTTAAAGGGAAACCTCTCGTCCTGTACACAACAGCCCTTGAGGGTTCCTTAGGCGCGCTGTAGGCACAAGAGAACGACCAAGGGAAGGAGAGAGCCCTCTACTACTTGAGTCGAGTCTCCTTGGGGCAGAAAACAATTACTCCCCTATCGAAAAATACTGCTTGGCGTTAATCTTCGCGATAACGAAGCTCAGACTCTATTCTTTGGCACATAAGGTCCACCTCATATCAAAAGTGGATCCTCTCAAATACTTGATGTCAAAGGCCATATTAACGGGAGGGCTTTCTAAATGGGCACTGCTCTTGATGGAGTTCTCGATAACTTATCGTCCCCTCAAGGCAGTGAAAGGCCAGGCCATCGCCAACTTCCTCGCCGAGCATCCGTTACCTGCCGATTCTCCTTTGAAATGCGAATTGCCAGACGAGCACGCGTTTGACACGATTGACGGGGAGAGAAGAGAGAATGATACTCAGTGGGAACTTTACTTCGATGGAGCATCTTCTATGAAGAAGCGCGAACAAAGCACCCCCATAATCAAATCAGGGGTAGGCCTTATCTTCGTGACTCCACAAGGAGGGATAATGCGCTTTGCCTTCTCCTTAACAGAGCCGAGGATGAACAATGAAGCCTAATATGAAGCTTTGATAGCAGGTCTTAAGATCGCTGTCGACATGGGAATTGAAAACCTCCTCATATACGGAGACTCCCAATTGGTCGTTAGTCAAGTAAACGGCGACTATCAAACGTGCAAGCCAGAGTTGGTGAAGTACGGTGAAAGAGTGCAGCAACTGCTGACTCAAATCCCTGCCTATGCCCTGGAAAGCATACCGCGCGCGGAAAATAGCAAAGCGGATGCGTTAGCCAAGCTCGCTAAATAACTGGCCGACGAAAACCTCGATGACGTGAGGATCTTGTGTAAAGCCGTCGGGTTCTTGCACCGGCAGAAATGTCTCCAGAGTCGTCCGAAGAAAAAGGAGCGACCGAGCAAGCGACCCTACAAATAAAAGACCAGGAAAAGGCTTAAGGATTGGAGAGAAGTCTTTATAGACTACTTCAAATCCCGTCGAACGCCTGAAGATGCATCCTCAAGACATCAGCTCATCAAACGAGCTCTGTCTTTCGCCTTCGTCAATGATACTTTGTACAAGAGATCATTCAACTCTCTATGGATAAGATGCCTGGGGCCGGAAGAAGCAAAGAGAGTCGTCCAAGAAACTCACGACGGACTCTGCGGTTCTCACCAAGCCGGGCCGAAGATGAAACTAATGATCAAAAGGATGGGCTACTATTGGCCCACGATGATCTAGAACTGCCTTGAATACACGAAGCAGTGCCACTCGTGCCAAATTCACGGGGATTTTATCCACCAGCATCCAAATCCACTACATCCAACGGTGGCTAGCTGGCCATTCGAAATGTGGGGAAATGACATAATCGGCCCCATCGAACCGGTATCGTCTAGAGGACATCGATTCATTTTGGCGACTACTGATTATTTCTCCAAGTGGACAGAAGCAGTACCACTAAGAGAAGTGAAGATGGAGAATATCCTCCATTTCTTCAAGACACACGTCATTTATCGGTTCAGCACTCCGCGACGGATTATCTCCGATAATGGGCCAGCCTATAGAAGCTACAAAATCAGCCGCTTTGCGCAACAGCATAACATAGACTGGTGATACTCTTCGGTCTATAATCCCCGAGCCAACGGTCTAGCTGAGGCTTTCAACAAGACCTTGACGAAGATCGTGAAAAAGACGGTGTCCAAAAATAAGAAGGACTGGCATGAGAGACTGCATGAAGCTCTCTGGGCGTATCGAACGACGTTCAAAACGGCTACGAACACAACGCCGTATGCATTGGTATTCGGCACAGAAGCGATACCCCCCTCGAAATAGAGTTACCCTCTCTACGAGTGGCGGTTCACTACGAGCTAACAGACGAAGAAAATGCTCACCTTCCGCTTGAGGAGCTCGACGCCCGTGATGAAACCCGACTCATGGCACAACAAAACCTGGAGGCTTATAAAGAAAAGATGACGCGCTCATACGAGAGATTGACTAGGCCGAGAACATTCCGCCAAGGCGAACTCGTGCTAGTGGTCAAAAGACCTATGATCCCCAATCGTGCCAAACGGGGAAAATTCGAGCCGAACTATGAAGGCCCGTATATCATAGACAAAGTTTACCGGGGTGGAGCCTATCTACTCATGGACATGCATGGTAAAAGACCTTTCAGGCCAATAAACGGTCGCTTCCTAAAAAATACTACGCCTGACGAGTCACGGCATAGGTCAATGATAGATGACGACGCCTATGTCCGCTCGCTATCTTCCTAACCCAAACTCAATAAGTAGTAGCCGGCTACGGACCGAAACGTCCTTAAACTAACGATGGACCACTATGTCCTAAAACTGGCTATTGACCGAGACGTCGATAAACTACTACAGACTGCAGCATTCCAAGGCTGACAAAAAATAACGGTATGTCCATAAGCGAGATGGGCACGGATGAAAACCCGAAAGGGCTCCGTGAGTAAAAACAGCAGGGCTACCGGCGAGTTTTGTGAAAACCCGAAAGGGCGCAAGCTCGTTAAAAGACACTTGCGAGGTCCTCTTGACCCTGTAAGGGGAAACCTCCTGCGTGAGATCCTTACGACTCACAAGGGAGCAACACACTTAGGGATCCCCACGATTCCTAAGGAGAAATTACACTTGCGAGATCCTCACGACTCGTAAGGAGAACCCTCCTTTGAGACCCTCACGGCTCATAGGATTCAAAAGCCTTAAGCTACAGGGATCTGAACCTGTTCTTAAGCCATCACGACCTCCAATGCTGCCCTACAAGCGTCTCGATATCGACCCTTGTATACAATCCACGGGCGCGAATAAACATTTCCCTAACAAAGTCCCACCAGAGACTGGGGATATACTCATATGGCAAAAGACACATGTAAGTCTTCTCAACTTATAAGGAGAAAGCACTCTTGTAAGATCCTTACGACTTGTAAGAGACCATACACATAAGACTCCTCACGATTCTTAAGGAGAAAACGCACCTACGAGATCCTCATGACTCGTAGGGAGAAATACCTTTATGAGACCCTTACGGCTCATGAAGTCAAAAGCCTTAGTCGACAGGATCTTAACCCTGTTTGCTGAGCCACCTTTGTTCGACATCGACAGAGGCAAATGATGATTCGCTCCTGGCAATATCCCAGTTGTAGCGATGCTGATACCTAAATCGGTATCAAATCCCAAACTTGCAGCAAAAAGTCAGCGAGCTACAAATGCATATGAAATAACCGAAATGATGGGGCAACTTGCAACAAAATAAGCAAGTAAAAATATATGCATGCAAAATAGCCGAAATGATTGGGCAACTCGCAATAAAAAGCAGCGAGTAAATAAAACAAATAGCCAAAATGATTGGACATCGCGAAAAATAGACGAAATGATTGGGCAACCGCAACTTTCGCGATATAAAAGCTGAAATGATAGAGCATCGCAGAAAGAAAAATATATAAAATGAAACCTTTTGCCCTACAGGTGAGATCACATCGATCCCTGTATACAATCCAAGGGCACAAACAAAAAGGGAACCATACCTTCCCACCAGGTTCCATCAGAAAAAGAAGCCAAATCTCGACGGTTCACAGACAGCCTGGAGATCATCTCAACATCCGTCTCATTACAACAGACGCAACATCAGCAAAGCGGAACCGTGGTAATTCCCAGTTCCATGACTTGGCGGTGCACAGACAACCGGGAGTCAACCCCCGACTCCATGAAATGCGAATAAAGTCAACCTCTCCTGGTCTCGTGGAACACGACTTATGTCAATCCTGACCCCGGGGGAAGCGTCCAGAGCGGATCCTGGTCCTGTGGAACACGGCTTATGTCAATCCTGACCCCGTGGGAAGCATCTAGAGCAAATCCCGGTCTCGTGGAACACGACTAATGTCAATCCTGACCCCGTGGGAAGCGTCCATAACAAATCCTGGTCTCGTGGAACACGGCTTATGTCAATCCTAACCCCGTGGGAAGCGTTCAGAGCAAATCCTGGTCTCGTGGAACACAATTTATGTTAATCCTGACCCCGTGGGAAGCGTCCAGAGCAGATCCAGATCCTATGGAACACGGCTAATGTAAATCCTGACCCCGTGGGAATCATCCAGAGCGGATCCTGGTCCTGTGGAACACAGCTTATGTCAATCCTGACCCCGTGGAAAGCGTCCAGAGCAAATCCTGGTATCGTGGAACACGTCTTATGTCAATCCTGACCCCGTGGGAAGCGTCCGGAGCAAATCCTGGTCTCGTGGAACACGGCTTATATCAATCCTGACCCCGTGGGAAGCGTCCAGAGCGGATCCTGGTCCTGTGGAACACGGCTAATGTCAATCTTGACCCCGTGGGAATCATCCAGAGCAAATCCTGGTCTCTTGGAACACAGCTTATGTCAATCCTGACCCCGTGGGAAGCGTCCAGAGCGGATCCTGGTCCTGTGGAACACGGCTAATGTCAATCTTAACCCCATGGGAAACATCTAGAGCAAATCCTGGTCTCGTGGAACACGGCTTATATCAATCTTGACCCCGTGGGAAACGTCCAGAGCAACCTCCTGACTCCGTGAAATGCGGATAAGGTCAACCCCTGACTCCGTGAAATACGGATAAAGTCAACCCTCGACTTCCCCGTCAAACCAATTCTTTGATTCGGGAGCAAGTCAACTCATCAATCACTTACGGGTCCTCTCGACTTGTAAGGAGAAAATTTTCTTGTGAGATCCTTACGACTCTCAAGAGAAAATACACTTAGGAATCCTCACGATTCTTAAGGAGAAATTACACTTACGAGATCCTCACGACCCATAAGGAGAAATACCTCTATGAGACCCTCACGGCTCATAAAGTTGGAAAGCCTTAGGAAGCAGATCTGAACCTGACTTCTAAGCCATCGCTGTCCTACAAGGAGATCAAAATCGATTATCCACAAAATGCATTTACTAAAAGGGACACACCATCATGAAGCAAAATATGTCTTTTATTCATGAATCAAAATGAATACAAAGTACAATTTATGAAAGAATAAAAAAAAATACTCTCATTCAGGAGTATGTACAAAAGAAGAATAAAAAAAGAAAAATATACAATTCTTCAAGCCGGCGGACGACTTAATAGATGTGCCAGTTCATCTTTCTTCCGCTGGCCTCGGCTTCATGATTCATTATTATTATAAGACAGGCCTCCGCTTAAGACTGTTGGGCCTGGTATGAGGCAAGCCGACTTTCATGCTCCTTTTCGGTGACTTTATGAGCCTCAACCATTTCGCGAGTAAAAACGATGGCTTTATTAATGGCTACCATCTCCCTGATAGCTTCTTGAAGCACCCTCCAAAGTTCATACGCCCGAGTGGTCTTGGCCGTAAGATTAGCTTGAAGTTCCCCCAGCGCATTTGAAGCCAGCTTCCTCTCCGAGAACTTTCGGCTGAGCCTCTTCTCGCATGACAGCATATTCGCAGCACATCGCTCAATCAACCCCCGTAAGCTCGCCTTTGCAGCCACAACCTCTGAAGGAAGGCGCGTACATTTAAGATTATGCAAGCAAGCCTCCACCTAACGACAAAACTCAACCCAGACTTCCACCAATGTTTCACTATGGTAAGTAGCAAGAAAGGGAAGAGAACCGTTGGCTTCAGCGGCAAATGCTTCGGCCGTGATCAGACTGCCAGCATGAAGGTCTTCAATTAAAGCCGACAAAGAGCGAAGGCTTAACTTTGCCATCCGTTCAGAGGCACGTAGAGCATAGGGGCCGGGTGGCATGACGATGCGAGATTCCGGCGCGGTAAGAACTGGCAAAGCTGTTAAGATTCATAAATAGTCAGCGAGGTTCACAAGTGTTGGAGTAAAAATTTACACCCCGGTTGACCAAGTCAAAGTCAAGTTCAACCCCAAGCCAGGTAGGCCTAAGCCTAGGTCAAGCGGGCCCATGCTCAAGCCGAGCCTGCAGCCAAGTCTCCCCATGCCAACAACAAAATCATGTAATAAATAATTTTTATGTTTTTTTCTATGCATGAATGTAAGCAAAATGGTCATAAAACCAAATTTTTGTAAGCCCATGGCTTATATGCAAAAGAAATGGCACATGAGCCATGGGATAGGCAAAATGCCATTTTGAAAAGCCCAAGGGGCTATATGTAAATATGTAAGCCTATAAAAGGCAACATGATGAAAATATCTAATACAATTTTCATTCCCCCCCAAAATAGGGTTCTTTGTGCCTCCTGCTCCTTCTCCAAGGTTCTAAACCTTCTCATTTCTTTTGAATTAAATTAAGAGTTTACTCTTTCTTTTCCAAAACTAAATAGTTTTTCACCACAAAACCCACAAATGGGAACTCAGATTTGCCATCAGATCTCAGAAAGGAGAGATTTTTAGATCTCACATCTCTTGATCTTCAAGATCCGGCCAACAAAGGAAGAAGAAGGAGACCCATCTCCAGAAACCCCACTTTGGGGAAGAACTACGGCTCAAGGGGAGAAGCCCTTCATCAGCATCAAAACATCTTAGGAGTTTAACTCCTCATATATATATATATATACAGAATAATAAGTGCTCCTTTCTGGGAGTACAACTCCCATTGCAGGGACCAAGTCCCTTTTGTTGCTGGAGCGCCCACGTGCTGACACGTGGCGCGCTAGCGCCCAAAGCGCTAGCGCTCGAGCGCCCACGTGTGGACACGTGGCGCGCTAGCGCTCTTGCGCCCTTGCGCTCAGAGCGCTAGCGCCCAAAGCGTTAGCGCTCGAGCGCCCACGTGCTGACATGTGGCGCGCTAGTGCTCAGTGCGCTAGTGTTCTTGCGTTCAGAGCGCTATTGTTCTTGCGCTCAGATCTAGCGCTCAGTGCGCTAGCGCCCGAGCGCCCACGTGCTGACACGTGGCGCTAGCGCTCAGTGCGCTAGCGCCCGAGCACCCCCATGCTGACACGTGGCGCTAGCGCTCAGTGCGCTAGCGCTCTTGCGCTCAGAGCGCTAGCGCCCGAGCGCCCACGTGCTGACACGTGGTGCGCTAGCGCTCAAAGCGCTGGCACTGGCCCCATGCATTCTTTGGATGCCTTTCCCCCCTTTTTAATATTTATACATATATATATATATATACATATGTATACATATGTACACACACACATACTCCACGACACTGTCCCTGTTAGAAAAAAAATTCTAACGGGGCGCTGTCCCGTACCCCCGCAAGGGGGCTGCTACCCTCTTTAAACCCAACCCGCTATCCGGGTAGTGGGACCCCCGTAAAAACTCTGCGGGGCCCCCGATATATCCAAAACCCCTTCAAAACACAACATTGCACATTGAGTTCGCATGACCAGTTTAACTCGTCAATCGGAGGTTCCCTCGCTCCAAAGGCGAGGGGTAATTAACGGCAGCTTAGTCCGCGGCTGCCGGAGATTCGGATCCCCACAATCATTAAACCCCGCCCTACCCTAAGTGGGGGGAATCTGTAATGTTCTTGACAAGCGCACGCGTATTCCCATCTCAATGGGGTGACAAAAAACACCCTACAGATTCTGGCACGCCCGGTGGGACCTATCTCTCCTCCCATATTTCGGGTTAAGCATTCATGCGAACTCAATCAATATACATGTCTATATTTATACTAAAATGATGCTTTTTCATGCAGGTCTTCAAGCAATCACTTTTCAACAATGTCTCCAATGATGAACTCAGCTCTCAGCACGGCTCCCATCTCATACACGATGAAGATGGACTCCCGGACGGTCCTCCCGGCCAGTCTCGGGCGACAATGGGAGGCGCCGCCGCTACCATTTGGCTCTATTATGTTCGTGTCTGCTAACGTCGTCCCAGCTCCTCAAGCTCTGGTAGCAGACAAACCAGTCTCAAAAGGGAAAAGGCCGAATGTCATGGTTGCGAGGGCACCTCTGCCCAAGCACAAATCTGTTTCCAAACGACCCTCCATCGCTCCAGCTGGGGGCAAGACCGTCAACGTCAACGAAGCAACGAGGCATCTTGGGCAAGCTCCAGCGGAACCCCCGACAACTGCTCGATCGGGTGTCTCCTCTAAGCTCCCCGCTAATCAACTCACAATGGCTTCCCGGATAACGGATGCCCGCCAAGCCTTCAAAATCGAGAAGCTGAGACAGAAGCGGCTCAGATATAGAGCCAACAAAAGGGCTAGGGCTCTGGCCATGTTAAAATTTATGAATTTCCAAAGCCCGGACCGCTCTACGAAACCAGCTGCCAGCGATGAAAGAATGGCTGAGTGTGTTATCCACATTATCTACATGGTCGGACATGAAGAAACGAATCCTCCTCTTCTTCATAGCCATGGTGATGATATGATTGACGCTACCCAGCAACGGCTCGATCTAAGTGATGAAGAGCCCGCTCAGGCCGATAAGCCAGAGGAGCCCGTGGTTCCTGCGAAATTGAGCTTAGGAAATAAAGATGACCCGGTTGTCATAGCCGGAACTACAGAACAAGCATTATTCCAATGGCTTCAAAGGCAATTTCAGGACAGGGATAAGAAGATGGCCGAGGTCCATTCCAAAGTCGACGAGCTGGCAAACGTCGTGGCATATCTCATGAACCAAGTCGCCCAATTGCAATTACAGCAGAATCAAATGTTGGTTCACGAGCTAGGGGTTGATATCCGAAGGCAGCCAACTGATATCCCCTTCAACCTAAAGAGCGGAGCGTCTTCATGAAAAACGGCCGCGATCAGCCTCCAGTCCCTCCGATACATACATCGGAGGAGAATCTCCACTGAAAGAGAAACTGGAAAAAGTCTATTCCTTCAAAAGGGAAAAGGTCCACAAGATATTCAGGGATGCTCTAAGAAACGGTCTACAACTGCCAGAATCTAAGAGACCGCAAGAAGCAAATATGACCGACGACCCAGAATATTGCCCCTATCACAGGGTGATAGGTCATGCCATTGGGGACTGCTTCATCTTTAAAGATTGGGTCGAAAGGCAATACAAGACGGGAGAGATAGAACTTTCTAAAGGCGTGTTGGCGAACAGTCAAGCTACGACCGCCGATTCCATACAAATGGAGACCGAAGCCTTTCGGGAACCCAATCCTCCAAGACATGTGCTATTATCTGAAAAGGGCAAACCAAAGACTGATCGGCTTCAAGAACCAGCATCAGTAAGGGCACCTACTCTAATGGAGAGAAAGAAGAAGGTGTACTCCTTCAGGAGGGAGGAGGTCCGCAATATATTCAAGGAAGCCTTGAACAACGGTTTGCAATTGCCTATTCCGAAAAGGCCACATGAAATGAATATGACCGGCAATCCTGTATACTGCCCATACCATAGAGTGGTGAGTCATACCATTGAAGACTGCTGTGTTTTCAAAGATTGGGCAGAGGACCAATATAAGCTTGGAAAAACCTCACAATCCTCGGATGTATCGGCAAGCCACAGAGCTAGGTCATCAACACAGCTCCGCCAAGATCAAAGTTCAAGGAGCTGGGATAAGCAAAAAGGACCACCACGTCGTTAAACTGGGAACACCAGCAGACCACCAAGTCTTTAAACTGGGAATAATCGACCACCACGTCGTTAAACTGGGAACAATCGACCACCACGTCATTAAACTGGGAATAATCGACCTCTAGGTCGTTAAACTGGGAATGTAAAAAAATATATATATGTAAATAAATAAAAAAAGTGTAAATAAAAGAAAAAATAAAGCCGAAATGATGGGGCAACCGCGAATAAAATGCCGAAATGATAGGGCAATCGCGACCTTCGCGATAAGAAAAGCTGAAATGATAGAGCAATCACGGTAAATAAAAAATAAACAAAAAAAAACGGCGAATGATGAGTCGCTCCTGGTACCATATTCTAGTGTAGCGATGCAGACGCCAACCAAAATCCAATTTCTCAAAATTCTCATGGCCCTATGGTTGGTCCCCAAGTTGACCATCGTATACAATCCACGGGCTCAAATAATTCTCATCATACTCATGCCCACTGCAATCACCAGTCCAGCGGTTGGTCTCCGCCCTTGGAATTATGCTCCATTGGGAAGACCCACTCATGTATCCTCACGATACATGAGGAGAACGAACCTTCGTGGGATCCTTACGACTCACAAAGGAAAAACACACTTAGGAGTCCTGACGACTCCTAAGGAGAAAATGCACCTACGGGATCCTTACGACTCGTAGGGAGAAAATGCTTTTATGGGACCCTCACGGCCCATAAAATTGAAAAGCCTTAGGTGATAGGGATCCAAACCTGTCTCCTAAGCCATCGCTCCCCAATCCCCAAGTGGGGAATGATGAGTCGCTCCTGGTACCATATTCCAGTGCAGCGATGCAGACGCCAACCAAATTCTAAATCCCATACCCCAACGGCGAATGATGAGTCGCTCCTGGTACCATATTCCAGTGTAGCGATGCAGACGCCGACAAAGTCCCAAATTTTTTTCCGGCCCTATGGTCTGGATCATACATCCTGCAAAACCGTATACAATCCACGGGCGTAAAACAATCCCAATCTCTTCCAAGTCCTACTGGTGAGAACACATTCAAAGTCAAAAAAAAAATTGGTATGTCCACAAGCAAAATGGGCACGGATGAAAACCCGAAAGGGCTCCGTGAGTAAAAACAGCAGGACTGCCAGCAAGTTTGTGAAAACCCGAAAGGGCGCAAACTCGTAAAAAAGAAATGAAATGCACTCGCAAAGTCCTCTCGACTTTGTGAGGAGAAAATTCCCGTGTGAGATCCTTACGACTCACAAAGGAGCAACACACTTAGGAGTCCCCACGACTCCTAAGGAGAAAATACACCTACGAGATCCTTTCGACTCGTAGGGAGAAAATGCTTTTATGGGACCCTTACAGCCCATAAAATTGAAAAGCCTTAGGTGATAGGGATCTAAACCTGTCTCCTAAGCCATCAATTCCCAAATCCTCCCGGGGCAAATGATGAGTTGCTCCAGGTATTATTCCAGTGCAGCAATGCAGATGCCGGAAAAAAAAACGAATTCCCAAATCCTCCTGGGGCAAATGATGAGTTGCTCCTGGCATTATTCTAGTGCAGCAATGCAGATGCCGAAAAAAACCAATTCCCAAATCCTCCCGGGGCAAATGATGAGTTGCTCCTGGCATTATTCCAGTGCAGCAATGCAGATGCCGGAAAAAAAAACCAATTCCCAAATCCTCCCGGGGCAAATGATGAGTTGCTCCTGGCATTATTCCAGTGCAGCAATGTAGATGCCAAACCCAAACCAATCCCAAAATGCTCTCAAAGACAGATGATGATTCGCTCCTGGTACCATGTTCCAGTATAGCGATGCTGATGCCAACCCAAATCACGATCAACAAGTCAACTTCAACTCCGACACCGCAGAAAGCGGAGCAAGTCAGAATCCAATCTTGACACCGCAAGAAGCGGAGCAAGCCAAGTTCACCCCTGAAACTGCAGGAAGCAGAGCAAGTCAAATAGAGCGTCGACCGTCCATGTCGCAAAAAGGGCAGGGTAGGCTTCCCACAAATCGGGAACCCAAATCGCTCCGTATCAGAGGGTCAACCGTCCATGTCGCAAAAGGGCAGTGCAGGCTTCCTACAAAACAGGAACCAGATCACTCTGGGCCAGGGAAACGTCTACCACGGACACTCCGTATCGGAGACGCGTCAAGCGCCGACCGTCCATGTCGTAAAAAGGGCAGTGCAGGCTTCCTACAAATCGGGAACCAAATCGCTCCGGATCAGAGCGTCGACCTTCCATGTCGCAAAAAGGGCAGTGCAGGCTTCCTACAAATCGGGAACCAAATCACTCCGGATCAGAGCGTCGACGGTCCATGCCGCAAAAACGGCAGTGCAGGCTTCCCACAAATCGGGAACCCAAATCGCTCCGGATCATAGCGTTGACCGTCCATGTCGGAAAAAGGGCAGTGCATGCTTCCCACAAATCGGGAACCAAATCGCTCCGGATCAGTGCGTCGACCGTCCATGTCGCAAAAGGGCTGTGCAGGCTTCCTCCAAAGCAGGAACCAGATCACTCCGGGCCAGGGAAATGTCTACCACGGACACTCCGTCTCGGAGACGCGTCAAGCGCCGACCGTCCATGTCGTAAAAAGGGCAGTGCAGGCTCCCCATAAATCGGGAACCAAATCGCTACGGATCAGAGCGTCGACCGTCCATGTCGCAAAAAGGGCAGTGCAGGCTTCCCACAAATCGGGAACTAAATCGCTCCGGATCAGAGCGTCGACCGTCCATGTCGCAAAAACGGCAGTGCAGGCTTCCCACAAATCGGGAACCCAAATCGCTCCGGATCAGAGCGTTGACCGTCCATGTCGCAAAAAGGGCAGTGCAGGCTTCCCACAAATCGGGAACCCAAATCGCTCTGGATCAGAGTGTCGACCGTCCATGTCGCAAAAAGGTCAGTGCAGGCTTTCCACAAATCGGGAACCCAAATCGCTCCGGATCAGAGAGTCAACCGTCTATGTCGCAAAAAGGACAGTGCAGGCTTCCAACAAAGCAGGAACCAGATCACTCCGGGCCAGGGAAAAGTCTACCATGGACACTCCGTCTCGGAGACGCGTCAAGCGTCGACCGTCCATGTGGCAAAAAGGGCAGTGCAGGCTTCCTACAAATCGGGAACCCAAATCGCTCCGGATCAAAGCGTCGACCATCCATGTCGCAAAAAGGGCAGTGCAGGCTTCCTACAAAGCAGGAACCAGATCACTCCGGGCCAGGGAAAATTCTACCACGGATACTCCCTCTCGGAGACGTGTCAAGCGTCGATCGTCCATGTCGCAAAAAGGGCAGTGCTGGCTTCTTACAAAGCAGGAACCAGATCACTCCGGGCCAGGGAAAAGTCTACCGCGGACACTCCGTCTCGGAGACGCGTCAAGCGTCGACCGTCCATGTCGCGAAAAGGGCAGTGCAGGCTTCCCACAAATCGGGAACCAAATCGCTCCGGATCAGAGTGTCGACCGTTCATGTCGCAAAAAAGGCAGTGCAGGCTTCCCACAAATCGGGAACCCAAATCGCTCCGGATCTAAGCGTCGACCGTCCATGTCGCAAAAAGGGCAGTGCAGGCTTCCCACAAATCGGGAACCCAAATCGCTCCGGATCAGAGCGTCGACCGTCCATGTCGCAAAAAGGGCGGTGCAGGCTTCCCACAAACCGGGAACCCAAATCGCTCCGGATCAGAGCGTCGACCGTCCATGTTGCAAAAAAGGCAGTGCAGGCTTTCCACAAATCGGGAACCCAAATCGCTCCGGATCAGAGCGTCGACCGCCCTTGTCGCAAAAAGGGCAGTGCAGGCTTCCAACAAATCGGGAACCCAAATCGCTCCGGATCATAGCGTCGACCGTCCATGTCGCAAAAATGGCAGTGCAGGCCTCCTACAAATCAGGAACCCAAATCGCTCCGGATCAGAGCGTCGACCGTCCATGTCGCAAAAAGGGCAGTGCAGGCTTTCCAAAAATCGGGAACCCAAATCGCTCCGGATTAGAGCGTCGAGCGTCCATGTCACAAAAAGGGCAGTGCAGGCTTCCTACAAAGCAGGAACCAGATCACTCCGTGCCAAGGAAAAATCTACCACGGACACTCCGTCTCGGAGACGCGTCAAGTGTCGACCGTCCATGTCGCAAAAAGGGCAGTGCAGGCTTCCCACAAATCGGGAACCCAAATCGCTCCGGATCAGAGCGTCGACCGTCCATGTCGCAAAAAGGGTAGTGCAGGATTCCTACAAAGCAGGAACCAGATCACTCCGAGCCAGGGAAAAGTCTACCACGGACACTCCGTCTCGGAGACGCGTCAAGCGTCGACCGTCCATGTCGCAAAAAGGGCAGTGCGGGCTTCCTACAAAGCAGGAAACAGATCACTCCGGGCCAGGGAAAAGTCTACCGCGGACACTCCGTCTCGGAGACGCGTCAATCGTCGACCGTCCATGTCGCAAAAAGGGCAGTGCAGGCTTCCTACAAATCGGGAACCAAATCGCTCCGGATCAGAGCGTCGACCGTTCATGTCGCAAAAAGGGCAGTGCTGGCTTCCCACAAATCGGGAACCCAAATCGCTCCGGATCAGAGCGTCGACCGTCCATGTCGCAAAAAGGGCGGTACAGGCTTCCCACAAATCGGGAATCCAAATCGCTCCGGATCAGAGCATCGACCGTCCATGTCGCAAAAAGGGCAGTGTAGGCTTCCCACAAATCGGGAACCCAAATCGCTCCGGATCAGAGCGTCGACCGTCCATGTCGCAAAAAGGGCAGTGCAGGCTTTCCACAAATCAGGAACCCAAATCTTTCCGGATCAGAGCGTCGACCGTCCATGTCGCAAAAAGGGTAGTGCAGGCTTCCTACAAATCAGGAACCAGATCACTCCGGGCCAGGGAAGAGTCTACCACGGACACTCCATCTCGGAGACGCGTCAAGTGTCGACCGTCCATGTCGCAAAAAGGGCAGTGCAGGCTTCCCACAAATCGGGAACCCAAATCGCTCCGGATCAGAGCGTCGACCGTCCATGTCGTAAAAAGGGCAGTGCAGGATTCCTACAAAGCAGAAACCAGATCACTCCGGTCCAGGGAAAAGTCTACCACGGACACTTCGTCTCGGAGACGTGTCAAGCGTCGACCGTCCATGTCGCAAAAAGGGCTGTGCAGGCTTCCTACAAAGCAGGAACCAGATCACTCCGGGCCAGGGAAAAGTCTACCGCGGACACTCCGTCTCGGAGACGCGTCAAGCATCGACCGTCCATGTCACAAAAAGGGCAGTGCAGGCTTCCCACAAATCAGGAACCAAATCGCTCCGGATCAGAGCGTCGACCGTCCATGTCGTAAAAAGAGCTGTGCAGGCTTCCCAAAAATCGGGAACCCAAATCGCTCCGAATCAGAGCGTCGACCGTCCATGTCGCAAAAAGAGCAGTGCAGGCTTCCCACAAATCGGGAACCAAATCGCTCCGGATCAGCGGTTCGACCGTCCATGTCGTAAAAAGGGCAGTGCAGACTTCCTATAAAACGGGAACCGGATCACTCCGGGCCAGGGAAACGTCTATCATGGACTCTCCGTCTCGGAGACGCGTCAAGTGTCGACCGTCCATGTCGCAAAAAGGGCAGTGCAGGCTTCCCACAAATCGGAACCAAATCGCTCTGGATCAGAGCATCGACTGTCCATGTCGCAAAAAGGGCAGTGCAGGCTTCCCACAAATTGGGAACCAAATCGTTCCGGATCAGAGCGTTAACCGTCCATGACGCAAAAAGGGCAGTGCAGGCTTCCCACAAATCGGGAACCAAATCGCTCCGGATCACTCCGGGCCAGGGAAAAGTCTACCACGGACACTCCGTCTCGGAGACGCGTCAAGCGTCGACCGTCCATGTCGCAAAAAGGGCAGTGCAGGCTTCCTACAAAGCTGATGCCTAAATCGGTATCAAATCCCAAACTCGCAGCAAAAAAATCAGCGAGCCACAAATGCATTTGAAATAGCCGAAATGATGGGGCAACTTGCAACAAAATCAGCAAGTACAAATATATGCATGCAAAATAGCCGAAATGATTGGACAACTCGCAATAAAAAGCTGCGAGTAAATAAAACAAATAGCCAAAATGATTGGGCACCGCGAAAAATAGCCGAAATGATTGGGCAACCGCAACTTTCGCGATATAAAAGCTGAAATGATAGAGCATCGCAGAAAGAAAAATATATAAAATGAAACTTTTTGCCCTAGATGTGAGATCACATCGATCCCTGTATATAATCCAAGGGCACAAACAAAAAGGGAACCGTACCTTTCCACCTGGCTCCATCAAAAAAAGAAGCTAAATCTTGACGGTTCACAGACAGCCTGGAGATCATCTCAACATCCGTCTCATTACAACAGACGCAACATCAGCAAAGCGGAACCGTGGCAATTCCCAGTTCCATGACTTGGCGATGCACAGACAACCGGGAGTCAACCCCCGACTCCGTGAAATGCGAATAAAGTCAACCTCTCCTGGTCTCGTAGAACACGACTTATGTCAATCCTGACCCCGTGGAAAGCGTCCAGAGCGGATCTTGGTCCTGTGGAACACGGCTTATGTCAATCCTAACCCTGTGGGAAGCATCCAGAGCAAATCCCGGTCTCGTGGAACATGACTAATGTCAATCCTGACCCCGTGGAAAGCGTCCAGAGCAAATCCTGGTCTCGTGGAACACGGCTTATGTCAATCCTGACCCCGTGGGAAGCGTTCAGAGCAAATCCCGGTCTCGTGGAACACAGCTTATGTTAATCTTGACCCCGAGGGAAGCGTCCAGAGCAGATCCTGATCCTGTGGAACACGGCTAATGTCAATCCTGACCCCGTGGGAATCATCCAGAGCGGATCCTGGTCCTGTGGAACATGACTTATGTCAATCCTGACCCCGTGGGAAGCATCCAGAGCAAATCCTGGTCTCGTGGAACATGGCTAATGTCAATCCTGACCCCGTGGGAAGCGTCCAGAGCAAATCCTGGTATCGTAGAACACGTCTTATGTCAATCTTGACCCCGTAGGAAGCGTCCGGAGCAAATCCTGGTCTCGTGGAACACGGCTTATGTCAATCCTGACCCCGTGGGAAGCGTCCAGAGCGGATCCTGGTCCTGTGGAACACGGCTAATGTCGATCCTGACCCCGTGGGAATCATCCAGAGCAAATCTTGGTCTCGTGGAACACAGCTTATGTCAATCCTGACCCCGTGGGAAGCGTCCAGAGCGGATCCTGGTCCTGTGGAACACGGCTAATGTCAATCTTGACCCCATGGGAAGCATCCAGAGCAAATCCTGGTCTCGTGGAACACGGTTTATATCAATCCTGACCCCGTAGGAAACGTCCAGAGCAACCTCCTGACTCCATGAAATGCGGATAAGGTCAACCCCTGACTCCGTGAAATACGGATAAAGTCAACCCTCGACTTCCCCGTCAAACCAATTCTTTGATTCGGGAGCAAGTCAACCCATCAATCACTTACGGGTCCTCTCGACTTGTAAGGAGAAAATTCTCTTGTGAGATCCTTACGACTCTCAAGAGAAAATACACTTAGGAATCCTTATGATTCTTAAGGAGAAATTACACTTACGAGATCCTCACGACCCATAAGGAGAAATACATTTATGAGACCCTCACGGCTCATAAAGTTAGAAAGCCTTAGGAAGCAGATCTGAACCTGACTTCTAAGCCATCGCTGTCCTACAAGGAGATCAAAATCGATTATCCACAAAATGCATTTACTAAAAGGGACACACCATCATGAAGCAAAATATGTCTTTTATTCATGAATCAAAATGAATACAAAGTACAATTTATGAAAGAATAAAAAAATACTCTCATTCAGGAGTATGTACAAAAGAAGAATAAAAAAAGAAAAATATACAATTCTTCAAGCCGGCGGACGACTTAATAGAAGTGCCAGTTCATCTTTCTTCCGCTGGCCTCGGCTTCATGATTCATTATTATTATAAGACGGGCCTCCGCTTAAGACTGTTGGGCCTGGTACGAGACAAGCCGACTTTCATGCTCCTTTTCGGTGACTTTATGAGCCTCAACCATTTCGCGAGTAAAAACGATGGCTTTATTAATGGCTACCATCTCCCTGATAGCTTCTTGAAGCACCCTCCAAAGTTCATACGCCCGAGTGGTCTTGGCCGCAAGATTAGCTTGAAGTTCCCCCAGCGCATTTGAAGCCAGCTTCCTCTCCGAGAACTTTCGGCTGAGCCTCTTCTCGCATGACAGCATATTCACACCACACCGCTCAATCAACCCCCGTAAGCTCGCCTTTGCAGCCACAACCTCTGGAGGAAGGCACGTACATTCAAGTTTATGCAAGCAAGCCTCCACCTGACGACAAAACTCAACCCAGACTTGCACCAATGTTTCACTATGGTAAGTAGCAAGAAAGGGAAGAGAACCGTTGGCTTCAGCGGTAAATGCTTTGGCCATGATCAGACTGCCAGCATGAAGGTCTTCAATTAAAGCCGACAAAGAGCGAAGGCTTAACTTTGCCATTCGTTCAGAGGCACGTAGAGCATACGGGCCGGGTGGCATGACGATGCGAGATTCCAGCACGGTAAGAACTGGCAAAGCTGCTAAGATTCATAAATAGTCAGCGAGGTTCACAAGTGTTGGGGTAAAAATGTCACGCCCCGCTTCCCGGTGTACGGCGAAGTGGACGCGACGAGGTCCGCTACGTATATACTTAGAAGTACATACGCTAAGCGTATCTAAGCAATATAAAAGTAAATCACAAGAGACATAGAAATAACAACAACTTTATTAATAATATTCTTTTGTACAATGCATGAAAAGTAAATACAACTGAAATGAAAAGCGATGCCTAAACAGTGGCATAACAGGAAATGAAAATACTGAATAGAACAAGGTAAAATATCTAGAGCTCGGGGTTTTCGTAAAACTACTCCAAGTCTTCACCGGTGGGCTCGATCTCTGCTGGGTCCAAAGCACCTGACGACATTCAAAGAAGAAAGAAATAGAATGTCGTCAGCGAACAGGTCGCTCGGTAAGTCCCAAAGATAAAGAGGAATTAGAAAAGACAGAATAAGAGGTATTTTCTAAAAAGATTGTAAAATATTGTAGAATATTGTTTTAACGTTGTTGTTTGTAGCTTGGTACAGAAGGATGCCAATGTATACGAGAGGGGTCTCTATATGCTAGAGACCAGGGCAAACGGAATGTACAAGGAACCGTTAAGCCACGGTACAACAGCAATGAAATATAGGTTAGGTGTCTTAATCTGACCACCTCGTGCCACCTTTAACACCTTCCGTACCAATCTACCCCTTAAACCCCGTAGTGTTTTGATAGTGTTATGTAAGTTGGATGACTGACCAAAACCATGATATTAGTAAACAGATTGTAACTGCATAATCAGGTAAATGGAATAACGGGATAATGGATTTATATCCATGGTTTGGTTCAGTCAAGTTGTATAGATTGTTAACTGGATTTTGGGATTCATGTGTTCATATTGAGTTGGAATATTAAAGAATGTAGATTGACTTGAATCATATTCAAGTCAGAAATAATCAGACTCAAACCCGAGTCAGACTAAAATAAATGTAAGTCGAAGTTCTATATTTGTTAGGTCATTATTGTAATTTATTAAACTTGAGGTTTTTTTTTGTAAAAATACTTTTATATAGTTTTCAAGATATATCTCAAGTATTTATTATTCGTCTTTATAGTTATAATGAGTGTGATTTTATTTTGTCTTATTTCTAGTGAAAATATCCTAATTACATAAATAAAGGTATTAATTTGTAATATTGATTTATTTGTAATTCATGGTATTTTAATGCAACTTTTAATCTTGTAATTTTTAGGAAAAGGTGGAAACTTTATCTTATAATAAAATAGGTGTCTAAATGATAAATATACATATGTTTATACAAGAATAATTGTTAATAAATATTTTATTTTCCAAAAATCTCATTTTTTCTTAAATGTCGTATTTAAACCTTTCGAGACCGATGCTCCTTGCGGAGGTCTGAATCTCGCACTACTAAGCCCGAGGGTGCACGATAAACCGTACTATCCCTAACGAGTTCCCCAAAGGTGGGTTGTAGTGGCGCTTTGCAAAGATTTAATAAATACTAATCATTTAGAAAACGGTTTTATAAAGATAAGGTATTTATTTGTAAAAGGGTGTAAATTCCGTATTTTAGATTCTAGGGTTTCCTAAGCCGACTAACATATTTCTAAATGGTTTAAACGATAAGTCATTAGAAGCCTCAAATCGCTTCTTCACCGCCAATTGCGGCCAGGTAAGTGCCAGGTGAGTGGGAGGCTCTCCACTACAAGTAGTGGTCCTAATTAAGTAACCACTCGCCTTAGACACACTTGCCTTGACACCACAAAGTCAGTTTTAGATAAACGATCGATGTCCACGACATATCGTATTTTCCTATTAAAAGATATTGTTTTAAAATTGTTTAAAACTTAGAACTTTTAGAAAATGTTTTATTAAGAAAAGGGTATTTAAATGTAAAATCTTGTATTATCGTATTCTAAGTTTTCAAGGAAGCGTGTTATGATTACATATGAGTGTGTGTGGAGGTAGGTCATTACCTCGTGATCTACTTTAAGGTATAGCAATGTTAAAGGGTTAAATGTGATAAACTAAACATGGTGGTATTTAAGTGCAAAAATACGGTATATTGCAAAAGGTATCATTTCATGTGTGAAAACTTATTCAAATTAATTTTTAAGTGATTAGTAGTCAACATGAAGATGTTTAAGCATTATGGAATTGGTGATAAGTGAGATTTGATAGAAAACCGAATCGGAAATCGGGTTGTTCCGATTTCCGTCGGATTTATAAAGTCGTATTATTATGAAGGAAAAGAAAGGTGGAAAAGGGGGACTTACGGGTTTGGACAACGCTAGAGAGTAAGAGAGAGGTAGAGGGTTTGCCGGTGCGTCGAAACGTCGTTGAGAGGTCCTAACACGATCGTCGGAATTTCGCCGTCGATTTCGTCAGCGCTTCGCCTTTCGCTCGTTTTCTAACGTACCAAGTTCTCTTGAAATTTTTAGAGAGTGGACTTAGGAATGTAGGGTGAGAGGGTAGAGGGTATGTGGGTTTATATAGGGTTAGGCTTGGGTTAGGGTTTTTAATAAAAATTATAAAAAATATACAAAATCATTAAAAATTCATTAAACATAGGAGTAAAAGGGATTTATTGGACAAATGATAACCGATCCAAGCATTTAGAGTATGCAGGAGGGTGGACCAGGTCAAGACCCAACCTTTCTCTGTTGGTGACTCGGCCGTCCGACCAAGTCCGGCCGGCGGCGCCGGACCGAGTCGGCCGAGTCGTCGGCCGGCGGCGCCGAGTCGGGCCGAGTCGGGGGTCCAATGGTCGGGGATTTTTCGGGGGTACAATTTGGTATATTTACTTTTTGTTGTCCAGTACATATTTTGGGAGTTATGGCCTTTTTACTATTGACTTTCCAAAAATTTAAAATAAAATAAAATAAATACAAAAATAATGTGGGGTATGGGATTTGAACTCCGGTGGCTTGGTTCAGCAATGCAAGGTATTACCAATGAGCTACAAGCTTCTTCTTGTAATTATGGAGTGAAATAAATACTTAAAGAGATATCAGCCGCAATAAATACTCCAAGTATACATTGAATTTAAAACAATTCTTTGTACATTAAAAATTGAGTTGTTACAGTCTACCCTCCTTACAAAAATTTCGTCCTCGAAATTTACAACTTTTATTTGAGGACTAGTTTACAAAGAGGTGTGGATATCTAGTACGCATTTCATCCTCCCTTTCCCAAGTGGACTCTCCTGGAGTGTCTTTCCTCCACATCACTCGAACCAAGTTAACTTCCTTGTTCCGAAGTGTCTTCACTTTCCTGTCCAGGATCTCCACGGGCTGTTGCTCACAAGACAAATCAGGCTGTATAGTGAGCTCGGAATGATCGAGAACATGGCTAGGGTCACTCACATACTTTCTAAGTTGGGATATATGGAACACATTATGCACTCCTTCCAATGAAGGTGGAAGCGCTAAACGGTATGCCACTTCACCGACTCGTTCGAGTATGTTGAACGGTCCAATGTATCTCGGACTTAGCTTACCCCGTCTTCCAAATCTGATCACTCCGCGGTTCGGAGATATCTTCAAGAATACGTGATCTCCTGGCTGGAACTCCAAGTGTCGTCTCTTTGCATCAGCCCAGTGCTTCTGTCGATCTTGGGCTATGCGCATCCTTTCCCTGATAGTACGAACCAGATCAACAGTTGCTACTATCATTTCTGGTCCAAGAAGTTCCCTATCTCCGATGTCGTCCCAACTTAATGGCGATCGACACTTCCTTCCATACAATGTTGCAAAAGGTGCCATTCCTATGCTTGCTTGGTAGCTGTTGTTGTACGAAAACTCCACAAGATGTAGGTGATCTTCCCATGATCTTTTGAAGTCTAGCATACACGCTCTGAGCATATCCTCCAAGATCTGAATAGTTCGTTCCGACCGACCATCTGTTTGTGGATGATAAGCCGTGCTGAAGTTCAGACTTGTTCCCAAGCTTGCTTGTAGACTCTGCCAAAATTGCGATCGGAACCTGGTGTCATGATCAGAGACAATGCAGACCGGTACTCCATGAAGTCTCACAATTTCCTGTATGAGTTCATGGGTATTAGAGATAGTATATTATAAAGAGCTTAAATCTTAATTAGGTTATTACCTCCATGTACTTCTTCGCTAGTGTCTCAGTAGATTGGCCAACTCGAAATGGGATGAAGTGAGCCGACTTTGTGAGTCGATCCACAATGACCCATATGGCATCGTTACCCTTTGTGCTACGAGGAAGAGCAGTCACAAAGTCCATCGTGATGTGTTGCCACTTCCATTCTGGGATTGGTAATGGTTGAAGTAATCCAGCAGTCCTGTGATGTTCAACCTTTACTTGCTGACACACCAAGCATTTTGCGACGCTTCTGGCTACTTCACGATTCATTCCATGCCACCAATAATTCTGACGTAGATCTTTGTACATTTTGGTACCTCCAGGGTGTACTGAATAGGGAGTGCTGTGAGCTTCTTTCATTAACTCTTCCCGAACAGGACCTTTTGGTACACACAATCTACTGCCGTATCTCAAAGATCCGTCTTCATGGATGATGAAATCTGTTCTGTGTCCATTCTCCACTTGTTCTTTGATCTTTTTTTTGCAACTTAGCATCGCTGGCTTGAGCTGCTTTGATCTGATTGACAATGGTTGATTGAACTTGTAAATTCATCAAACTTGAAGCATTACCTGGCATGACTACTTCAATCTCCATCTGATGCAAGTCTTGTTGAAGCTTCCACTGAGCGGTGAGATTCATTGCTAATGGTTGGCGACTAAGAGCATCAGGTACTACATTCACCTTCCCTGGGTGATATTGCAAGTTGATGTCAAAGTCCGCCATGAGTTCTAACTATCTTCTCTGCCGCATATTCAACTCCTTCTGAGTAAACACGTACTTCAGGCTCTTATGATCTGTGTAGATGTTCACTCGTTCACCAAGTAGATAATGACGCCAAATCTTGAGAGCAAAAATGACGGCTGCCAGCTCCAGATCATGCGTCGGATAATTGCGCTCATGAATCTTCAGCTGTCTTGAAGCATAAGCCACAACCTTACCGTGCTGATGTAAAACACAGCCTAATCCCTTACCGGATGCATCGCAGTGTACTTCGAATCCTCCTGATTGATCCGGTATGACGAGAATAGGTGCTGATGTCAACCTTGACTTGAGTTCTACGAAAGCTTGTTCGCATGCTTCTAACCACACAAATTCTTCATCTTTACGTGTGAGCTTGGTCAGGGGCGTTGCTATCTTTGAAAAGCCTTCAATAAACCTTCTGTAATATCCAGCTAAACCCAAGAAACTTCAAATATCCTTCACTGACTTTGGTGTAGGCCATTCGCTAACTGCCGAAACTTTTGCTGGATCTATAGAGATTCCTTCTCCTGATACGATATGTCCAAGAAAACCAACTTGATTTAGCCAAAACTCGCACTTGCTGTACTTGGCATAAAGCTGATGTTGTCGAAGAGTTTTCAGGACAATTCGTAGATGTTCTGCATGTTCTTTCCGACTCTTAGAATACACCAGGATGTCGTCGATGAAGATGACAACAAACCTGTCTAAGTACTCCTGGAAAACTTGATTCATAAGGTTCATGAATATTGCGGGTGCGTTGGTCACTCCAAATGGCATCACTAGAAATTCGTAATGTCCATAGCGAGTTCTGAAAGCTGTTTTGTGAATATCAGCTTCCTTGACCTTCACTTGATGATAACCTGAACGAAGATCCAATTTAGAGAAAACACAAGATCCACTTAGCTGATCGAATAAATCATCGATGCGTGGGAGTGGATACTTGTTCTTTATAGTGACTTCGTTCAGGGCTCTGTAATCGATGCACATTCTGTATGAACCTTCTTTCTTCTTCACAAGTAATACAGGTGATCCTCAACTTGAAGTGCTGGGACGAATCCATCCTTTCGCCAGTAATTCGTCCAACTGTGTTCGGACTTCCTTCAAACCTTCCGGACTTAAACGATAGGGTGCTTTGATCACCGGTTGTGCTCCTGGTACTAAATCAATACTGAATTCAATAGCTCGATCGGGAGGCAAACCTGATATATCGTCAGGAAATACATCGTCGAACTCTCGAACCACATCTGGTCTTGATTCTTCCTCTGCTTGAGCTGCTGCAACTACTGCTTCTCTTGGCTTCGCTTTGTAGGTACTTGGCTCCAGTGTACGGTCTCCACTTTTGAAATAGAAGACCGGATGGTCTGGGATCTCGAATACTACCCTCCTTTGACGACAGTCTATGGTAGCATAAAAAGTTCCAAGCCAATCCATTCCTAGAACCACATCGAAGTTCGGTATGTCCAGCACTTTGAAGTCAGCATAAAACTCTCGACTGCAAATGACGACTGGACAAAAGCTGTATCCCATGGTTGCCTTTAGAACGCCATTTCCTGAAGTGACATTCCAGCTGGATACAAGCGGTGAGACTGGAATCGCATGGGTTCGGACAAACCGTTGCGACATAAAACAGTGTGATGCTCCGGTATCAAACAGTGCAAGTGCAGGGATGGAGGATACTAAGATTGTACCTAAGGTATGTGGGATTTGTTTTAGGTATTAGAAATGTGTAACTAAGTAGCAGGATAGAAAAATAAAGTTTGAAAAGAAAAGTTTACCAGTGATGACTTGGCCAGTGGCCTCAGCTTCTTCCACGGACATTGTGAAAGCCTGGCGCCTTGGTACATTCCTCCTGGCCTGAGGAGCATTCCTCGGAACATTCCTTTGAGCTTGATGGAACTGACGAGGAGGTGGTGCAGCTTGCGGTCCTCTGGGTGGTGCAGGTAGTGCAGGTCTGGGAGCAGGTGCCTGAAGAGCTGGTCGCTGCGGATAAGTAATTGCTGGCCTGGGTGCAGTAACTGGGTTCTGTCTTTGGGGACAAGACCCAATATCGTGAGTAGCTGAGCCGCAGACTAAGCAAAGGCGGTTGGCTCGACGGCAGTCCTTCATCATATGTTCAGTTCTTTTGCAGTAGGTGCAAAAGGCCGGGCTGGGATGATGGGTTGGTACTCCGGGTCGCCTTGGCACGAAAGGTGGCCTGGACGAGGCTCCACCTGCCATCTGGTTGGCAGGGCGTTTGACTCCTGTAGACTGAGGTCTGCCCCTTGCTTTTATCACTGCCTCATAACTGCGAGCAGCTTCCAGGGCATCCTCATGAGTCAAAAATTTTCCCGTGGCTAGAGCAGCCTGAATCTCCGTGTCCAGTCCTTGTTGAAAGCGACGGGCTCTGATCTCGTCCGTCGGTATCAAGTGTGCCGCGAATCTGTTTAAAGATTGTGTTAGCTGTGTAGTATGTGATATTTAAAAATTGAACTATTGTGACATATCTTACCGGCTTAACATGGTGAATTCAGCGTCGTATTCATCTACTGATTTGTCCCACATTGAACCCTGTTGTAAATGAATAAACTACTGCTCCATAGCAAACTTGGCAGTCACAGGGAAGTATTTCGCGTCGAACTTCTCGCGAAAAGTCTTCCATTCAATCGGCTGTACCAGACGGCTTTCTTCCTCCTTCCACCAGTTGCGAGCATTATCCGTGAGTTGTAGTTTCGCCACACGGACCCAAGTGATGTCTGGCACTTGAGCCGCTGCCAGATCGTCTTCGATGCTTTGTGCCCATTCTTCAGCTTCAAGAGGGCTTCCTTTACCAGAGAACTGCTTGGGATGTAAAGCCCTGAATTTCTTTACTCCCGGTGCGTCGGTTTCAGGACGGTTCAGTAGTTGTTGCCGTCCCTCAAGAAGGCTGCGAATCGCCTCAAGTAGGACTGTTTGCTCGGTAGTTGGCGTAGGAACAGCTGGTGCGAGAGGTAGTGCTGGAGGTGTGTTGTTGACGTTGGTGCTAGTGTTGTTCGGGGAATTCATAACCTTGAAGAAAAATTTGGGTTAGGACAGATTCAAATACATGAAATGATAAGATTCAAGGAATAGAAATTTGTAAGATTCAAGAAACATGAATTGTAAAGAATGTTTTAGTTGCTGGTTCTTGTGTTATATTGCTTAGGTTGTTCACGCAGACCATAACTGCATGACAGGGATTCATACAGCTCTGACCTGCATGGGCCACCAACAAAACCTGTCACGCCCCGCTTCCCGGTGTACGGCGAAGTCGACGCGACGAGGTCCACTACGTATATACTTAGAAGTACATATGCTAAGCGTATCTAAGCAATATAAAAGTAAATCACAAGAGACAAGAGATATAGAAATAACAGCAACTTTATTAATAACATTCTTTTGTACAATGCATGAAAAGTAAATACAACTGAAATGAAAAGCGATGCCTAAACAGTGGCATAACAGGAAATGAAAATACTGAATAGAACAAGGTAAAATATTTAGAGCTCGGGGTCTTCGTGAAACTGCTCCAAGTCTTCACCGGTGGGCTCGATCTCTGCTGGGTCCAAAGCACCTGACGACATTCAAAGAAGAAAGAAATAGAATGTCGTCAGCGAACATGTCGCTCGGTAACTCCCAAAGATAAAGAGGAATTAGAAAAGACAGAATAAGAGGTATTTTCTATAGAGATTGTAAAATATTGTAGAATATTGTTTTAACGTTGTTGTTTGTAGCTTGGTACAGAAGGATGCCAGTGTATACGAGAGGGTTATCTATATGCTAGAGACCAGGGCAAACGGAATGTACAAGGAACCGTTAAGCCACGGTACAACAACAACGGAATCTAGGTTAGGTGTCTTAATCTGACCACCTCGTGCCACCTTTAACACCTTCCGTACCAATCTACCCCTTAAACCCCGTAGTGTTTTGATAGTATTATGTAAGTTGGATGACTGACCAAAACCATGATATCAGTAAACAGATTGTAACTGCATAATCAGGTAAATGGAATAACGGGATAATGGATGTATATCTATGGTTTGGTTCAGTCAAGTTGTATAGATTGTTAACTGGATTTTGGGATTCATGTGTTCATATTGAGTTGGAATATTAAAGAATGTAGATTGACTTGAATCATATTCAAGTCAGAAATAATCAGACTCAAACCCGAGTCAGACTAAAAGAAATGTAAGTCGAAGTTCTATATTTGTTAGGTCATTATTGTAATTTATAAAACTTAAGGTTTTTTTTTGTAAAAATACTTTTATATAGTTTTCAAGATATACCTCAAGTATTTATTATTCGTCTTTATAGTTATAATGAGTGTAATTTTATTTTGTCTTATTTCTAGTGAAAATATCCTAATTACATAAATAAAGGTATTAATTTGTAATATTGATTTATTTGAAATTCATGGTATTTTAATGCAACTTTTAATCTTGTAATTTTTAGGAAAAGGTGGAAACTTTATCTTATAATAAAATAGGTGTCTAAATAATAAATATACATATGTTTATATAAGAATAATTTTTAATAAATATTTTATTTTCCAAAAATCTCATTTTTTCTTAAATGTCGTATTTAAACCTTTCGAGACCGAATGCTCCTTGCGGAGGTCTGAATCTCGCACTACTAAGCCCGAGGGTGCACGATAAACCGTACTATCCCTAACGAGTTCCCCAAAGATGGGTTGTAGTGGCGCTTTGCAAAGATTTAATAAATACTAATCATTTAGAAAACGGTTTTATAAAGATAAGGTATTTATTTTTAAAAGGGTGTAAATTCCGTATTTTAGATTCTAGGGTTTCCTAAGCCAACTAACCTATTTCTAAATGGTCTAAACGATAAGTCATTAGAAGCCTCAAATCGCCTCTTCACCGCCAATTGCGGCCAGGTAAGTGCCAGGTGAGTGGGAGGCTCTCCACTACAAGTAGTGGTCCTAATTAAGTAACCACTCGCCTTAGACACACTTGCCTAGACACCACAAAGTCAGGTTTAGATAAACGATCGATGTCCATGACATATCGTATTTTCCTATTAAAAGATACTGTTTTAAAATTGTTTAAAACTTAGAACTTTTAGAAAAGGTTTTATTAAGAAAAGGGTGTTTAAATGTAAAATCTTGTATTATCGTATTCTAAGTTTTCAAGGTAGCGTGTTATGATTACATATGAGTGTGTGTGGAGGTAGGTCATTACCTCGTGATCTACTTTAAGGTATAGCAATGTTAAAGGGTTAAATGTGATAAACTAAACATGGTGGTATTTAAGTGCAAAAATACGGTATATTGCAAAAGCTATCATTTAATGTGTGAAAACTTGTTCAAATTAATTTTTAAGTGATTAGTAGTCAACATGAAGATGTTTAAGCATTATGGAATTGGTGATAAGTGAGATTTGATAGAAAACCGAATCGGAAATCGGGTTGTTCCGATTTCCGTCGGATTTATAAAGTCGTATTATTATGAAGGAAAAGAAAGGTAGAAAAGGTGGACTTGCGGGTTTGGACAACGCTAGAGAGTAAGAGAGAGGTAGAGGGTTTGCCGGTGCGTCGAAACGTCGTTGAGAGGTCCTAGCACGATCATCGGAATTTCGCCGTCGATTTCGTCAGCGCTTCGCCTTTCGCTCGTTTTCTAACGTACCAAGTTCTCTTGAAATTTTTAGAGAGTGGACTTAGGAATGTAGGGTGAGAGGGTAGAGAGTATGGGGGTTTATATAGGGTTAGGCTAGGGTTAGGGTTTTTCATAAAAATTATAAAAAAAATACAAAATCATTAAAAATTCATTAAACCTAGGAGTAAAAGGGATTTATTGGCCAAATGATAACCGATTCAAGCATTTAGAGTATGCAGGAGGGTGGACCAGGTCAAGACCCAACTTTTCTCTGTTGGTGACTCGGCCGTCCGGCCAAGTCCGGCCGGCGGCGCCGGACCGAGTCGGCCGAGTCGCCGGCCGGCGGCGCCAAGTCGGGCCGAGTCAGGGGTCTAATGACCGGGGATTCTTCGGGGGTACAATTTGGTATATTTACTTTTTGTTGCCCAGTACATATTTTGGGAGTTATGGCCTTTTTACCGTTGACTTTCCAAAAATTTAAAATAAAATAAAATAAATACAAAAATAATGTGGGGCATGGGAATTGAACTCCGGTGGTTTGGTTCAGCAGTGCAAGATATTACCAATGAGCTACAAGCTCCTTCTTGTAATTATGGAGTGAAATAAATACTTAAAGAGATATCAGCCGCAATAAATACTCCAAGTATACATTGAATTTAAAACAATTCTTTGTACATTAAAAATGTAGTTGTTACAAAAAATTTACACCCCGGTTGACCAAGTCAAAGTCAAGGTCAACCCCAAGCCAGGTAGGCCCCAGCCCAGGTCAAGTGGGCCCATGCCCAAGCCGAGCCTGCAGCCAAGCCTCTCCATGCCAACAACAAAATCATGTAATAAATAATTTTTATGTTTTTTTATGCATGAATGTAAACAAATTGGGCATAAAACCAAATTTTTGTAAGCCCATGGCTTATGTGCAAAAGAAATGGCACATGAGCCATGGGATAGGCAAAATGCCATTTTGAAAAGCCCAAGGGGTTATATGTAAATTTGTAAGCCTATAAAAGGCAACATGATGAAAATATCTAATACAATTTTCATTCCCCCAAAAAATAGGGTTCTTTGTGCCTCCTGCTCCTTCTCCAAGGTTCTAAACCTTCTCATTTCTTTTGAATTAAATTAAGAGTTTACTCTTTCTTTTCCAAAACTAAATAGTTTTTCACCACAAAACCCACAAAGGGGAACTCAGATATGCCATCAGATTTCAGAAAGGAGAGATTTTTAGATCTCACATCTTTTGATCTTTAAGATCCGGCCAACAAAGGAAGAAGAAGGAGACCCATCTCCAGAAACACCACTTTGGGGAAGAACTAAGGCTCAAGGGGAGAAGCCCTTCATCAGCTTCAAAACATCTTAGGAGTTTAACTCCTCATATATATATATATATATATATATATATATATATATATATATATATACAGAATAATAAGTGCTCCTTTCTGGGAGTACAACTCCCATTGCAGGGACCAAGTCCCTTTTGCTGCTCGAGCGCCCACGTGCTGACACGTGGTGCGCTAGCGCTCTAGCGCCCACGTGCTGACACGTGGCGCGCTAGCGCGCTTTCGCTCCGAGCGCTAGCGCCCAAAGCGCTTGCGCTCTTGCGCCCAGAGCGCTAGCGCCCGAGTGTCCACGTGCTGACACGTGGCGCTAGCGCTCTTGCGCTCAGAGCGCTAGCGCCCAAAGCGCTAGCGCCCGAGCGCCCACGTGCTGACACGTGGCGCGTTAGCGCTCAGTGCGCTAGCGCCCGAGCGTCCACGTGCTGACACGTGGCGCTAGCGCTCTTATGCTCAGAGCGCTAGCGCCCAAAGCGCTAGCGCCCGAGCGCCCACGTGCTGACACGTGGTGCACTAGCGCTCAAAGGGCTAGCGTTCAAAGCGCTGGTGCTGGCCCCACGCATTCTTTGGATGTCTTTTCCCCTTTTTATATTTATACATATATATATACATATGTAAACATATGTACACACACACATACTCCACGACACTGTCCCTGTTAGAAAAAAATTCTAACGGGGCGCTGCCCCGCACCCCGCAAGGGGGCTGCTAGTCCTCTTGACCCCCAGTCCTCTATCCGGGTAGCGGGACCCCCGTAAAAACTCTGCGGGGCCCCCGATATATCCAAAACCCTTCAAAACACAACACTGCACATTGAATTCGCATGTCCAGTTTAACCCGTCAATCGGAGGTTCCCTCGCTCCAAAGGCGAGGGGTAATTAACGGCAGCTTAGTCCGCGGCTGCCGGAGATTCGGATCCCCACAATCATTAAACCTCACCCTACCCTAGGCGGGGGGAATCTGTAATGCGCCTGACAAGCGCGCGCGTATTCCTATCTCAATAGGGTGACGAAAAACACCCTACAACAAGCAAAGAGCAGATGGAACAACATCAAAACTTTACTTACCCACAGTCATGCAAGAAAGGTTTAAAAGATCCCCAGGCCCGTCAAGAATCTCAACTTCGTCATTGGCTTCCAGAACTGCAGAAGACATCAGTATTGTTATACGGAATAATGATAATTCCGTGAAGAAGGCGAACAACACTAACCTTGCCCGGAAGATAGGACAATGTGTTGAGGGGATGCTGCATGCAGAGCGGCCAGCTCTAGCAGATGCTGAAAAGACTCCCTGGGGGACAGGTCCGCGATAGACGCCGCCAATCCTCGTAGCTCTGAAAAGACAGAAGGGTTCAGATAATGAAGAGATTATTAAAATAAAATATAGAAGGCTACTTTCGATACTCCTCCCACTCTGGGCTGGAGGGATAGCAGCTTTAGCGGCCTCCTCTGTGCCCCCAGGCACATCATCGAGGACATGAGACGGTATAACAACTCCCAATTGAGGAGCAGCGGCCACCGCTGCAGGCTCCAATAAAAGGATGGTGGCCTCGACTACCTGTCCTACAGTCTCCGGGTCGTCCCCAGAAGGATCCATTGAACCCGCGGCCAAGGAAGATGCCTCTTCCGGGAGGGCAAGCACCGGGGAAACGGGGACCACCAATGGGAGCTCCGCGACAGGAAGAACAGCTGTATCGACCCCCTCCACACTTGCTAGTATCTCATCGGGGATATTTGCAGAGTCCATAGTCAAGGCGCGACTCTAACTCAGATCTTCCGCCATTGCCGAAGTCCTTGCTAAGTTTTCATGGAGATAAGAATATATATATATATATATATATATATATATATATATATATATATATATATATATATATATATATATATATAAGCAGTGCAAAATACTACAAAAAGATATATAAGTATACCAATGCGCAAAGGAGCTTCTAGTATGGCTTGTTCAAGCCGGCGTTCCTTCCTGAGGAGGTATGCTCGCCGGGGTTCGAGGGTAGACTCGTGGCCACCGGTCTACAACGAAAGCGCTTCTTCGGCATCGGCCGAGATAGGTTGCTTAAGGGCTATCTCGCCTCCCTCTTCCAAAGGCCCTATAAATATCCGCCGTATCGATGGAGAATCTTCGTAGAAGATGACGGTAGGATGAGGCCTCTTCGGGACCCTTACATTCTCAGATTTATCCTGTGAGCATCTTATAGCCTCAGCAAATTTTATGGCTTCCTCGGCAGATGAACCCGGAAAAAGTAGACCACCATTCGATTCTTGCATAGCTAGTGGTTCATCTTGAAAGATAGGCTCTGATTCCACTAAAAAGTCGAGCAGATTGGTGACCATCTTCCTTCGCCTCTTGGACCCAGAACTAACTGCAGAAGACAATCGCTTCTTTTCCCTCGGTGCTTTAGTGTGACGTTGACCCACTTCGCCTTCAATATCTTCTCTCGACGGTGCTACCGACGACGACACTGCCATTGCTGACGCCGCAACTGATGATACTGCCACTGTAGGGTTACTAGGCATACCCAAGAGGTTCCACAAGGCATCAACCATGCCAAATTCAAATTTTCCGTTGCCGAGAATCCCTAAACTAGATCAATTACTAGAGGTAAGGCGAAAGAACATGCAAGTTAACAACTTAACTACAAGTGAAAGGGATTACAACCTTTGTAGATCCGGTCCTCCACTTCTTTAGCTCCGTGTTGACGTCCCTCCGCTACGATCATCGGAATCCTGGACTCAAGTGATGGTTTCGTCGGAGAAATAATCGGGCTAGGTCATTGACTTCGAGGCCGAAGATGATCTACGTCGGGGAGACTCAAACTCAAACTATTCCTTCACTTGGTCAAAAACTTTGTGAAGAGAACACCCTATACTACATGGCAAGTAGTAGAGGATGAAGAAATAGGAAGTGGGTTTACTTTAGAATTGGATTTCTTACCCTTTTTCTCATGGCACCATTGGAGCTAGCAAGCTTTTGTGAGCTTGATGAAGGAGAAGAAGAAGAAAAGAATTATATGAATTAAATTTCCAAATGAAACTTATCCTTTTAATTATGGCATCATGGTTGAGTTAAGCCCTCATGCTTAACTCATGTAGAGAATTAACCAAAGTATTAGGTTAAAGGTTGGGTTAACTAATATCCTAAACAAATGACAAAAGAGTTGACTTTGTCAATGTTTATCAAGCTTTATGAAGCTTGATAACTTTGACCAAAGTCTCATTTCTTTTGTTATTTGCTAGGAAAATAGTAAACCCTAATTTAACCATGATTTAGTTTAGTCCTCATACACACAACTTGTATGTATCATCAAGCATGATACAATCTTGTACACTTGCATATATCACATATAAACAATGTGCACATTCAAGTGAGAAAATCAATCTTAAGTGAACCAATACTAGTTAATGTAAAGTAATATATCAAATATATAATTATACATTAAATCATTAAATCAACACTTGATTTAACGATCCGGTCATATTGCATATAACCGACTAATATCAATAGTAACAACTTATCGAATCAACACTTGATCCGATAACCCGGCTATATCGCATACAACCGATTAATGTCACAAATCACGAGAATAGAATACAGTATCACATACTGGTATTATTCTCGGTCCCGTACATATCTCATATGCGCTCCTATTTCGTTTCGCTTGAGCCAGGAAACCCCTGTGTAGGACTCTAAAGACTCGTCAATACGCCGGCAGTAGGTGATGATCATATCAAACACCCACAAGCCGCAAGCGGTCTGCTAAACGTAACGGCCACCCAGGTATTGAGCGATCAGAAGATCAACGAGCAAGCCCGCTCACACTCCTGTGAATCCAACCAGTAACACTTAACGTACAGTCCGGTCTGTTCGTCTGATATGTCGCATATCTCGTCTAGGGGTGGTAAACGTCAGACCCCAATAACTCGATAAGTCGTGTCGATATGAGGCTCATAACGGGTCGAGAAACTACTGGTAACACTTACCAGTAAATTCCTAAAGCAGCCTTGGCCAAGGACTTCCTGTTATAGCCAATCGAGCACAGCGCAACATCAACTCCCTATACCGGGAGAGACGAAACCCCTCCTATCGCTCATTGCCTCCATTTGATTCGGGACTGTACCCAAAAACCACCGTTTTGCACGCCTTCTTGGACGTGGTAAGGTGGAAATCAAAGCACAGTGGGAATCACACAAGACTCTATGACGATCTCGGGTCTACAGACTAACCTGTACCAGTGTCACCAGAGAACTGCCATCTGACGTAAGGTATAATACCATCTGGGAGTTCTCGGCGAGTCCGTCCAGTGTACCCAGTCTCCACTGAGCACCCGTATATCATCTCTGATGTCAAACACCAATGGATATGGGATCATCCATCGCCCATCTGTATGGGTCGAGAATATATACGCTAGTCTACTCTGGTATATCGATGCCCCATCTCGATACACCTACGACTAGGGACTTTGAAGGATGTACTTATGGACTACCATGTCCCCACTAGTATGATCCGCATCATAGTCCAGGTAGTCAAGTACACATCCTAAGGGCTTTACCAACATGTAACAGAGAGACAATCAGTGTACACGTTAAAGTAAAGAGTAACCAGATAGCATACTATCATATCGAGCAAGAAAGTCATCCCTATATATGTCCAAGCATCCACTACAATATACATCCTATGTATAGTAATGGCCTCTAGGGCATACATATAACTAACAATTCCCACTTGCACTAGGGCCATCTGATAGCAGTGGTTGTAGTTTCTCATACTCAACCATCCGATAAAAGTCTCTCTCTGGGAAAAGGCCTTTGTGAGTGGATCCGCCGTGTTGTCCTCTGAGTCTACTCTCTTAACCTCGATCCCTTGGAGATCAACCATCTCCACGATCAGGTGATACTGCCTAAGAATATGTCTGGATCACTGATGGGACGGGCGTTCCTAGGCATAAGCCACAACTCCATTGTCACACAATGGGAGGAACGAAGTTCATTTCATGAACTAATATACACCCAGACTGCCTCTTTGGTAGCATCTTTGGTAGCGATGTATCCAGCCTTTATCGTCTAGTATGCCACGGTATCTAGCTTGGAACTCTTCCAACATACCGTCCCTTTACTGAGGGTAAAGACAATGCCTGTGACTGACATTCATCCTTATCACCCTGGAACCATTCCAGTGATTCTCCCCAGGATCAATTGATACCATCTCACTACACTTAGTGAGTATCCTAACATCCAATTAGATCTATCTCATAGATCCAAAACCCAGGATTTAGTAGGTATCACTTTGATCCTATATGGAGAATCCTTGTGATAAGCGGAGATTGACCGAGCGTAGCATAGGAAACTCCTTCCCTATCAAGAGTATGTCATCCACGTACTCTACGAGGATCACCAGCATACTCCCTACTACCTTTTTGTATATACAAGGTTCATCTACCATTTTGATGATGTCAAACTCTTTGACAAACTCATCAAAACAGATGTTCCAACTCCCCGATGCCTACTTTATCACATAAAACATCTTGCACACGTTTCCGCTGCTCCCACTGTCTACGAAGCCCTCTGATTGTGTACTTACAGACTCTCTCTTCTAAATCATTATTTAGAAAAGCAGTCATGACACCCAACCACCAGATATCGTAGTCATGGTATGTAGCCGTGGTAAGTAGGATCTGGATGGACTTAAGCATAGGTACTTAGAAAAGGTTTCATCACAATCCATAGCTGGTCAATGATGCAAACCTTTAACAAGTCTAGCTTTGAAAGTCTCAACTTTTCCATGTACACCAAGTAATCTTCTCAAGATATACTTGCTCCTGATGGGGATTTAACCCTTCAGATAAAGCAACCAAAGTCCATACTTTGTTGGTGTAAAAGGATTCCATCTCAGATCGATTAACATCCAGCCATTCTTACAGAGTCCCACTCCTGATGGCCAGCTCGAAACTAGTTAGGTCATCATCCCATGATGCAATCCTCGCTCCCACTGTCATAGAGAAACCGGAGTATCTCTTAGGTGGGTGAGGAAACCTACTAGATCGGCGGAGAGGCTGAGGTTCGTTGGTTGCTATTGAATCCTTTGGTTCTATCAAATCATCAGCTGCAATTTATATAGCTGGAACTGTTTTCAGTTCTACCTTATGACCAATAATTTCTTCACAAGAAATTCCCTTTCACAAAGGTGGCATGCTGAGTAACAAAACATCTTTTGTTCCTCGGTTAGGTAGAAGATATTCCTTTGCGTATGCTTGGGATATCCACCAAACTTCTACAGAACTGACTTTGCCTCGAGCTTGTCCGGATTATGCTTTTAGACATAGGCTGGACAACCCCAAATCTTAACAAACTTAAGATATGGGCTCTTCTCTTTCCATATCTCATATGAAATGGTAGGCATCTGATTTGATCGGAATCCTATTTAATAGGTATGCTACTTCATAAGTGCATAACTCCCTAAAAGGAAATAGGAAACTCAGTAGTACTCATCATAGAGCACATCATATCACATAGGGTGCTATTGCTTCGCCCCGATACACCGAGGTGCTGTGGTGTATACGGATGAGTAATGCTGAGAGAGAATCTCATTCTTAGAATAGTCTAGGAATCCCGTGCTCAAGTATTCTCCTCCTTGATCACATCAAAGGACATAATACTTATACCCGTTTTTGGTTCTCTACTTCTAAATTTTATTCTGTGAATATCTCAAAAGCTTCGGACTTGTGTTTCAACAGGAACATATGTCTAAATCTCGAGAGATCATCAGAGAATGTAATGAAGTACAAAGAACCAGTCTTGGCATATGTAGACAGGGGACCTTCATACATCAATATGTATCATCCCAAGAGTTTACTAACTCTTTCTCTGTTTCCAATAAACAGAGCTATGGTCATCTTATCTCTGTGACATGACTAGCAAGTTTCACAAGATGTAAATTCAAACTAATTTATATATGCATCTTAATGTAACTTCAGCTAGTTGGGTCGCATTGATATGACCTAGTCTATAATGCCTCAAGAAAGATTCGTTCATTTCTGAACTCTTCCTCTTGTGTGTGTTCTATATACTAAGAACTGTAGTTTGATTTAGAACGTTAATGCTTTTAGATAACGTGCCTGAACCGATCAACTCTTGATTTAGGAAATGTTCAAAAAATTATCCAACAATACAAAATTATATCCTTCTTTATCTAAATAAAGAGACTGATATGATTTTGTACATCAGGTTCGGTATCTAATAACATTTGTTCAGAATCAATGTATTCTGGTAATACAGGGTGACAGTGACCAACAGACTTGGCCGCAACACTTGCACCGTTTTCTGCCTCATGAAACTTATCACCCGTTCTCAGTTCTCTACCTTTCTGTAGCCCATCTAATATATTACATATGTGGGATCCTGATCCGGTATCAGATACCCAGGACGCAGAGGATACTGAGAGACAGTTCTGTTTAACGAACACATCCGAAGATGATGCATCAACATGCACTTTCTTCGTTTGGGCGGCACGGGAAATCTGGTATTCCCCAATTTCCTGCTCTGTCTTATAACAATTATAAGTTGGAGTGGGACCAACGTTCCCCAGCTTAGTATAAAAAGCGGGTTCGGTCAATATATCCATTTTATTATCTTGATTAAGGCGTGACATGGTCGCTACCTGGAGAGAGAGAGAAGAAAACACTCTGCGTGCGCTCTTGCAAGATCAGATTGGTTATTATTTTATCTAATCAGGATGGATCCTACTGTTTTTTTATCAAATCTTCCTTCAAACCCTAAAAGGAAAGACTAGCCGGGATTAATTACACGCTACAAGTTCGCCAATCTTTCAGCCAGGCCAGTGTCGGTACTTTGAGGGAGGTTCCCCGTGCTTTCGCACGGACCTAATTAAAGTAAACCTCATTTTCCCAGAGGCGTAACCCCGTTGACACCTTTCTAGACACCTACTTGATCGGCTAATTGTAATGTGTAAAACTCCCCCAGGAGTAACAATTACTCGCAGTGGGTATCGGGATCCAACTATCTCATAGAAGGTATGCGATCTCATTGCAAATTTCAACGCTTGAAATTCCCGATAATATTTTGCCCCTAACGTGATATGACCTTGACGAAAGCCAACAAACCATAGCCCGCTAGTCAAGTTCAACCCGTGCATTTCTTGACTGAATTAAACCCACCCGCACAACCCTTGACGAAAGCCAACAAAGCCGTACGACTACCCTAATCCAATCGCATCGTATGCAGCAGATAAGCAGCATATAGCTACCGCACACTACACCTTGACGAAAGCCAACAAATGTAGCACGAATACTATATACAACTTATCTGAAATGACGGAGGGCTACGACAGGTTTTTCTGAAAACCTATTGCGTAATGAACTTGATATCGTTGTAGAATCAAATGATTTTAAAATGGAGTGTTTTTGAGGCTTTTGCTAGTTTCGCTAAAGAGGTCACTCCCGGTGAATGGATCGTCGGCTCTTTCCTCGTCGAATGAGGTGCATGATATATCATATATACCGCTGTGCAAAGCAAAAACTGTAGAAGCAATCAAAAGACAAACCGAGGGGTGTAGCATCTGCCAGTTATTGCTAAAGGGGTCACTCCCGGTGAAGGGATCTCGGCCCTTTCCTTATCGAATAAGATCCAGGATGTTCTACAAGGAACACCACGATGCAAAGCAAGAACTGTAGCTACCTGTTTTTGAAAATTCGATTCCACAACATCTTTTAGGTTTCTTTTATTTCATTAATCATATTAATGAAGTCCTATCATTTAAATCACCTAAACATCACAGATAAATACGACGTACACTTATGCCATCCGCATTCGTCTTGATGTCCCCTCGTACACCGTTAGGTTAGGTAACTAACGGCAGAGCGGGGCAGGGCTAGCACGGGTGTAAAACATAAGTAACGTCTATATAATATATCGTATATACTATATACAGTATCTATCACAACATATCAAATGATCACATCACAGATATCGCAGCAGAAGAAACATATGAAACATTGGATATACTAGGATGTCCGTGTTTTCAATACGAGCCTGTATAAAACACGGATTCCACGGTCGCGATGAATAGCCAAACCCACACCCCTAGACCCCTACGAGAGCGGCAAGCAACCCTACCAATCCTAGAGTTAGGAGACCCGGACTCGACTGCTCGAGTTGGTCTCCCACTGGACTCTAGAACCCTGTTACTTGTGCTCTCCTCCTTGGGTCTATCCTAGTGCGGAAAAGTAAATAATATACAAATGGTGACATCAACCTCAACCCGGAAGTGTCCCAATAAAAGAATATTACATACAATAAATTTTACATGAATGAAAATAAAAACTCTCATCTCACATGAAACCCCCGGCTATTCAAAACGCGACGATCCAATATAACATATCCAGCAACACATAACATCACATGTCATCAACGTAAGTAAATATGCGCATCCCAATTGTCGTTGACATATAGCAACGAAACCGGCGATATCACATATTACACTTACGGTCACAGAAAAGAAAGTGTAAAACTACAACAGTTGGAATCCGCAACCCCTTTAGACATCGCATGCCTAACCAAATGAATTCCTTAGACATCGCATGCCTAACAATTATAAACCCCGTATTTTAGTCTCATTTATCGAAAACTCTTTTCAATATCAAGTCGGGCAATTCAACAAGATTCCCGGCATTTTGATCGAATGCTCGTCGCAAACTTTAGTAGGCAGCCGCACCCCCGATGCCGTCGACGAAGTGCACCAAGGCGGAACACCGCTGCCGCGAGCACCCGAACGGATGCTTTCGGCGACGGGGTTCTCCTACAGTCACTTGGTCGGGGCTATAGGGTGTGGCTGTCTATTAAGTTTACCCGGCCTCTTGGTCTGCCCTGTGCCTGAGTGGCGAATCCTAGGTTAAGGAAAGCCTATCTTCCCTGCCTTTATTCCTTTTCTTGTATCCGCGTACGCTACGTGATTGCGACGGACTTTTGATCGCATCAAAATTCTGTGGAAACCGATCAATCGAGACTAAACTGCTACGTTTATAACATTCATACAGTTATCTCATAATTTCTTATGGATTCCAAATATTGTATCACATTCCAGATAAATAGAAAATGTTAAACTTTCCGATCGAACAATCAAACACCCAAGTTTTCCCGAAATAGCTCAACACATGAAATAAGTTTTAAAAAATCCACTTCATGCCTCAGTACCAACGGTCCAGCCGTAGAAGGGTCAAGCCAACGCCTCACATGTGGCACGCCGTACTTCCCCAAACCCTAAGGTTCAAAGGCCAGTTCAAGACGGTCACATAATCGAGTTAAGGTTTGTTGTCTTCTAGAGGGTCCATCGCGTTACTTGCACTACTTAGAACGTTCTTAAACCACGGAAAAATCCAACACTTGGAAATTTTTCGGCAGGGGAAAAATTGGGTATTTATATCCGGTCGAACTTTTTAACATATTCTAAATTATCCGGAAAAACACATAGACAAAATTAGACAATCCGATCGAATCTACGAACTCCCAATACAACCCAAAAAACTCAACTCATGAGTGCATATTAAAAATTCCCAGAAAACACAGGAATAATATTAAGACATTACTGTGCAAACAGTGAACAAAGAAGACACTTTTTGGCCGCGGAACCGCCGCGTGGCCTAGGGTATGGCCGCGGTTCCGCGGCGCCTTGGACGAGTTTGGGTCACGTGCTGCACAGTAATTCGTAGAAAACCCTGCTGATTTTTCTGCATATTTTTAATTCACAAAAATCACAGTTTTGAAAAATTGTACAGAGAAGGGTTTTCAATTAGAGTTTCGGGTTCGATCGGACTTCTAATATCGTCTACACTTCGCCTAAAGCTCTAGCTAGGCTCTGATACCACTGTAGGGTTACTAGGCACACTCAAAAGGTTCCACAAGGCATCAACCATGCCAAATTCAAATTTTCCGGTGCCGAGAAACCCTAAACTAGATCAATTACTAGAGGTAAGGCGAAAGAACATGCAAGTTAACAACTTAACTACAAGTGAAAGGGATTACAACCTTTGTAGATCCGGTCCTCCACTTCTTTAGCTCCGTGTTGACGTCCCTCCGCTGCGATCATCGGAATCCTGGACTCAAGTGATGGTTTCGTCGGAGAAATAATCGGGCTAGGTCGTTGACTTCGAGGCCGAAGATGATCTACGTCGGGGAGACTCAAACTCAAGCTATTCCTTCACTTGGTCAAAAACTTTGTGAAGAGAACACCCTATACTACATGGAAAGTAGTAGAGGATAAAGAAATAGGAAGTGGGTTCACTTTAGAATTGGATTTCTCACCCTTTTTCTCATGGCACCATTGGAGCTAGCAAGCTTTTGTGAGCTTGATGAAGGAGAAGAAGAAGAAAAGAATTATATGAATTAAATATCCAAATGAAACTTATCCTTTTAATTATGGCACCATGGTTGAGTTAAGCCCTCATGCTTAACTCATGTAGAGAATTAACCAAAGTATTAGGTTAAAGGTTGGGTTAACTAATATCCTAAACAAATGACAAAAGAGTTGACTTTGTCAATATTTATCAAGCTTTATGAAGCTTGATAACTTTGACCAAAGTCTCATTTCTTTTGTTATTTGCTAGGAAAATAGTAAACCCTAATTTAACCTTGATTCGGTTTAGTTCTCATACACACAACTTGTATGTATCATCAAGCATGATACAATCTTGTACACTTGCATATATCACATATAAACAATGTGCACATTCAAGTGAGAAAATCAATCTTAAGTGAACCAATACTAGTTAATGTAAAGTAATATATCAAATATATAATTATACATTAAATCATTAAATCAACACTTGATTTAACGATCCGGTCATATTGCATATAACCGACTAATATCAATAGTAACAACTTATCGAATCAACACTTGATCCGATAACCCGGCTATATCGCATACAACCGATTAATGTCACAAATCGCGAGAATAGAATACAGTATCACATACTGGTATTATTCTTGGTCCCGCACATATCTCATATGCGCTCCTATTTCATTTCGCTTGAGCCAGGAAACCCCTGTGTAGGACTCTAAAGACTCGTCAATACGCCGGCAGTAAGTGATGATCATATTAAACACCCACAAGCCGCAAGCGGTCTGCTAAACATAAAGGCCACCCGGGTATTGAGCGATCAGAAGATCAACGAGCAAGCTCGCCACACTCCTGTGAATACAACCAGTAACACTTAACGTACAGTCCGGCCCGTTCGTCTGTTATGTTGCATATCTCGTCTAGGAGTGGTAAACGTCAGACCCCAATAACTCGATAAGTCGTGTCGATATGAGGCTCATAACGGGTCGAGAAACTACTGGTAACACTTACCAGTAAATCCCTAAAGCAGCCTTGGCCAAGGACTTCCTGTTATAGCCAATCGAGCACAGCGCAACATCAACTCCCTATTCCGGGAGAGACGAAACCCCTCCTATCGCTCATTGCCTCCATGTGATTCAGGACTGTACCAAAAAATCACCGTTTTACATGCCCTCTTGGATGTGGTAAGGTGGAAATCAAAGCACAGTGGGAATCACACAAGACTCTATGACGATCTCGGGTCTACAGACTAACCTGTACCAGTGTCACCAGAGAACTGCCATCTGACGTAAGGTATAATACCATCTGGGAGTTCTCGGCGAGTCCGTCCAGTGTACCCAGTCTCCACTGAGCACCCGTATATCATCTCTGATGTCAAACACCAATGGATATGGGATCATCCATCGCCCATCTGTATGGGTCGAGAAGATATACGCTAGTCTACTCTGGTATATCGATGCCCCATCTCGATACACCTACGACTAGGGACTTTGAAGGATGTACTTATGGACTACCATGTCCCCACTAGTATGATCCGCATCATAGTCCAGGTAGTCAAGTACACATCTTAAGGGCTTTACCAATATGTAACAGAGAGACAATCAGTGTACACGTTAAAGTAAAGAGTAACCAGATAGCATACTATCATATCGATGTAGGGTTGCTATGCACGCGCACAAGGTTCTACGAGGCATCAACCATACCCGATTTAAAAATTAGCCGTGCCGAACAACCCGAAGCCGGATCTTTAAACTAGAGATTAGGCGAAAACTAACATGCTAAACACTTTAACACTAAGTGAGAGAGATTACAACCTTTGTAGATCCGGTCCTTCACTTCATATGCTCCGTGTTGAGGTCCCTTCGCTGCGATCATCGTACTCCGGACTCTCGAGAGGTTCCACGAAGAGAAAGATGCCTTCTTGCTTCCGATATTCGATACAAAGATGATCTACCTTGAAGTTTCATTAACACAAGCTAACACTCACTAAAATTGAGTGAACACTCTCATCTAAAGGGCAAGGGAAGATGAGGATGATGAAGTAGGATTTGTGCTCTCTTTATTTATCTTTTTCTCACATTTATTCATCACTTGGAAAAAAGCTAGTAAGCTTTTTCCATGAAGAAAGAAGAAGGAAGAAGATGAAGAATGAATAGAATTCCTTTTGTGATGAATAATGATAGACTTTGATAAGGTTAGAAATGCAACCTTGGTTCAAGTAACCATTGTAGAGAATTAACTAGGGTTAGGGTTTAGGGTTGAGTTAAAGAAGTATCTTGCAAAATATCTTTTCCAAAACAAAAAGGAAAATCTTCTAGAAACTTCTAGAAATGATTAATCCTAATCAAACCCTAACCATGTTTAATCTCCACTAAACATGTTGCATTAATAACCATATCACGTTATAATATTATGTATCACATATATAATATTTATCGTAACAAAATAAAATAATACATTTAACATATATCGCATATATATCAATGTATTACCCGAGTGAGAAAAAGAATCTTTTAGTGAGCTAATATTAGTTAATGTAATTTAATATATCATATATATTATTATATATTAAATTATCGAATCAACACTTGATCCGACAATCCGGCTATATCGCATATAACCGACTAATATTTATCCGTACCGATTCATCGAATCAACACTTGATCCGATGACCCGGCTGATATCAAATATCGCGAGAATAGAATACGGTATCTCATATCGCATTATCCTCGGTCCCGCACATATCACATACGTGCCCCTACTCCATTTTGCCTGAGCCAAGAAACCTCTGTGTAGGACTCTAAAGAATCGTCAATACGCCGGCAGTAGGTGATGATCATATCAAACACCCACAAGCTGCAAGCGGTCAGCTAAACGTAACAGCCACCCAGGTATTGAGTGCTCAGAAGATCAACAAGCAAGCCTGTACATTCTCCTGTGAATCCAAACAGTTACACTCCCGTACAGTCCGGTCTCGTCGTCTGATATGTCGCATATCTCGCCTAGGGGTGGTAAACGTCATACCCCAGTAGCTCGATAAGTCGTGTCGATATGAGGTCTATAACAGTTCGAGAAACTACTGATAACTCTTACCAATAAATCTCAGCAACCCTAGCCAGGGATTTCCGGTTATAGCCAATCGAACACAGCACAACATTAACGTCCTATACCGGGAGAGACGAATCCCCTCCCATCGCTCATTGCCTCCCTGTGATTCGGGACTGTACCCAAAAGCTACCTTTTTGCACGCCCTCTTGGACGTGGTATGATGGAAATCAAAGCACGGTGGGAATCACACAAGACTCTATGACGATCTCAGGTCAACAGACTACTCTGTACCAGTGTCACCGGAGAACTGCCATCTGACATGAGGTATAATACCATCTGGAAGTTCTCGGCGAGTCCGTCCAGTGTACCCAGTCTCCACTTAGCACCCGTACACCATCCTTGATGTCAAACACCGTTGGATATGGGATCATCCATCGCCCATCATATGGGTCAAGATGCGTATACGCTAGTCTACTCTGGTGTATCGATGCCCTGTCTCGATACACCCTCGACTAGGAACAGTTATAGGATGTACTCGTCGACTACCGTGGCCCCACTAGTATGATCTCATCATAGTCCTAGTAGTCGAGTACGTATCCTAAGGGCTTTATCAACATGTAACATAGAGACAATCAGAGTACATGTTAAGATAAAGTACAACCAGATAGCATACTATCATGTCGAGCAAGAAAGTCCTCCCTATATATGTCCTAGCATCCACTACAATATACATCGTATGTACAGTAATGGCCTCTAGGGCATACATATAACTAACAATCTCCCACTTGCACTAGGGCCATCTGTTGTGGTATCACATACCCAACAATTAGTTGTGGTTGAAGTATCTCATACTCAACCATCCCATAAAAGTCTCTACTGGGAAAAAGGCATTCGTGAGTGGATCCGCGCTGTTGTCCTCTGTGTCTACTCTCCTAACCTCGATCTCCCTGGAGATCAACCATCTCCATGATCAGGTGATGCTGCCTAAGAATTATATCTGGATTTTTTATGGGACGTTAGTTCCTTGGCTAAAACCACAACTCCATTGTCACACAATGGTAGGAACGAAGTTCATCTCATGAACTTATATATATCCAGACTGCCTCTTTGGTAGCATCATTTGGTAACGATGTATCTTGCCTTTAATCGTCTAGTATGTCACGGTATCTTGCTTGGAACTCTTCCAACATACCGTCCCTCCACTGAGGGTAAAGATAATGCCTGCGACTGACATTCAGTCGTACTTATCACCCTGGAACCTTTCCAGTGATTCTCCCCAAGATCGATTGATACCATCTCACTACAACTAGTGAGTATCCTAAACCCAGGATTTAGGAGGTATCGTTTTGATCCTATATGGAGAATCCTTGTGATAAGCGGAGATTGACCGAGCGTAGCATAAGAAACTCCTTCCCTATCAAGAGTATGTCATCCACGTACTTTACGAGGATCACCACCATACTCTCTATACCTTTTTGTATATACAAAGTTCATCTACCATTTTGATGAAGTCAAACTCTTTGACTACCACATCAAAACAGACATTCCAACTCCGCGATGCCTGCTTTATCATATAAAACATCTTGTACACGTTTCCGCTGCTCCCACTGTCTACGAAGCCCTCTGGCTGTGTACTTATAGACGTTCTCTTCTAAAATATCATTTAGAAAAGCAGTCATGACACCCAACCACCAGATATCGTAGTCATGGTATGTAGCCGTGGCAAGTAGGATCTAGATGGACTTAAGCATAGCTTTGAAAGTCTTAACTTTTCCATGTATACCAAGTAATCTTCTCAAGATATACTCACTCCTGATGGGGATTTAACCCTTCAGATAAAGCAACCAAAGTCCATACTTTGTTGGTGTATAAGGATTCTATCTCAGATCGATAAACATCCAGCCATTCTTACAGAGTCCTACTCCTGATAGCCTGCTCGAAACTAGTTGGGTCATCATCTCATGATGCAATCCTCGCTCCCACTGTCATAGAGAAACCGAAGTATCTCTCAGGTGGGTGAGGAACCCTACTAGATCGGTGGAGAGGCTGAGGTTCGTTGGAAACTATTGAATCCTTTGGTTCTACCAAATTATCAGCTGTAGTTTGTATAGCTGGAACATTTCCAGTTCTACATAACAAACCTTGCCTCGAGCTTGTCCGGATTTTGCTTTTAGACATAGGCCGGACAACCCCAAATCTTAACAAACTTAAGATATGGGCTCTTCCCTTTCCATATCAAATATGAAATGGTAGGCAACTGATTTGATTTGAACCCTATTCAATAGGTGTGCAGCTTCTCAAGTGCATAACTCCCAAAAGGAAATAGGAAACTCAGTAGTACTCATTATAGAGCACACCATATCACATAGGGTGTTATTGCTCCGCCCCGATATACCATCGTGCTATGGTATATTCGGAGGAGCAATGCTGAGAGAGAATCTCATTCTCCTTTAGAATAGTCCAGGAATTCCGTGCTCAAGTATTCTCCTCTTTGATCTCATCAAAGGACATAATACTTATACCCGTATTTTGGTTCTCTACTTCTAACTTATATTCTGTGAATATCTCAAAATCTTCGGACTTGTGTTTCAACAGGAACATATGTCTGAATCTTGAGAGATCATCAGAGAATGTAATGAAGTACAAAGAACTAGTCTTGGCATGTGTAGACAGGGGACCATTATACATCAATATGTATCAATCCCAAGAGTTCAGTAACTCTTTCTCTGTTTCCAATAAACGGAGCTTTGGTCATCTTATCTTTGTGACATGACTGGCAAGTTTCACAAGATGTAAATTCAAACTAATTTAAATATGCATCTATATGTAACTTCAGCTAGTCGGGTCGCATTGATATGACCTAGTCTACAATACCTCAAGAAGGATCCGTTCATTTCTGAACTCTTCCTCTTGTGTGTGTTCTGTATACTAAGAACTGCAGTTTGATTTAGAACGTCAATGTTTTTAGATAACGTGCCTGAACCGATCAACTCTTGATATAGGAAATGTTCAAAACATTATCCAACAATACAAAATTATATCATTTCTTTACTAATAAAGAGACTGATATGATGTTGTACATCAGGTTCGGTATCTAATAACATTCGTTCAGAATCAATGTATTCTGGTAATACAGGGTGATAGTGACCAACAGACTTGGTTGCAACACTTGTACCATTTTCTGTCTCATGAAACTTATCACCCGTTCTCAGTTCTCTACCTTTCTGTAGCCCTATGTAACAGATTACATGTGCGGGATCCTGATCCGGTATCACATACCCAGGACGTAAAGGATACAGAGAAATAGTTCTCTGTAATGAACACACCCGAAGATGATGCATCAGCATGCACTTTCTTCGTTTGGGCGGCACGGGAAATCTGGTATTCCCTAATTTCCTGCTTTGTCTTATAACAATTATAAGTTGTAGCGGGACCAACGTTCCCCAGCTCAGTATAACAAGAGGGTTCGGTCAATTCATCCGTTTTATTATCTTGATTAAGGCGTGATATGGTCGCTATCTGGAGAGAGAGAGAAGAAAACACTCAGCGTATACTCTTGCAAGATTAGATTGGTTATTTAATATATCTAATCAGGATGTCTCCCACTGTTTTTGTCAAATCTTCCTTCAAACCCTAAAAGGAAAGACTAGCCGGGATTAATTATACGCTACAAGTTCGCCAATCTTTCAGCCAGGCCGGTGTCAGTACTTTGAGGGAGGTCCCCCGTGCTTTCACACGAACCTAATTAAAGTAAACCTTATTTTCCCAGAGGCGTAACCCCGTTGACACCTTTCTAGACACCCACTTGATCGGCTAATTGTAATGTGTAAAACTCTCCCAGGAGTAACTCTTACTCGCAGCGTGTATCAGGATCCAACTATCTCATAGAAGGTATGCAATCTCATTGCAAATTTCAACACTTGAAATTCTCAATAATATTTTGCCCCTAGCCTCCTATGACCTTGACAAAGGCCAACAAACCATAGGCTGCTAGTCAAGTTCAACCCGTCATTTCCTGATTGAATTAAACCCACCCGCACGGCTCTTGACAAAGGCCAACAAGGTCGCACGACTACCCTAATCCAATCTGCATCATATGCATAAGCAGATAAGTACTATTTGTTAGTGTATATGCCCTAGAGGCCATTACTGTATCATACTAGTTTGTATATTACTTAATAGAAGCTTGGGATATTCACCTTGTATAAACAATCTTGCTCAATATAGTAGTATGCTACTTGGTTTGTTTCTACTTCAATGTGTACATGTGTTTATTTTAGTATATCACCTATACACATTAGTGGAGCCCTTAGGATCTTTGCTTGATTACCAGCGTTGTGATGGCAGTCATACTAGTGGGGGCTGGGTGATCTATATAGCACATCCTTATGAAGGCCCCTAGTCGCAGGACTATCGAGACTGGGCATCGATACTCCGGAGTAGACTAGCACATGCGCTTCTCATCCCAGAGTGGGAGATGGTCTGTCCCACAGCCATCAGTACGTCGTACTGGAGATAGTATGCGGGTGCTCGTTGGGTTACGAGTACACTGGACATGACTCGTCGGGAACTGACCGGTTGGTATTATACCTATCGTCAGTTATCAGTTCCCAGATGACATGAGTACAGCTTAGTCCGCTGACTTGACACTGTCACTTCGCCTCGAGTGTGTTCCCACTGTACTTTGATTACTACCCTACCACGGCTCAAAGGAGTCGTGCAAACAGGTGGTAGTTGGGTGCAGTCCTGAAGCACTTGGAGGCAGTGACGGTTAGACAGGATTCGTCTCTCCCGGTATTGGGGGTTGACATCGCGCTGTGTCTAGGAGAGCCATTACACGAGTAGTCCCTGGCCAGGGCAATCGAGATATACTGGTAGGCTTCCAGTGTTATCTCAGGGTGTTTTGGGCTTCACTCCGACACGACTTATACCGCTATTAGGGGACTGACGTTTACCGCCCTCCTAGGCCCGCCATGCGATGTATCAGACGAACAGACCGGACTGTACGGAGATTGTCACATTCAGGCTCAGTAGGAGTTCAGATGGGTTTCTCCTCGTCAGTCTTCTTGTCGGCATCTACCTGGGGACCGTTACGCACAGATAGTGCCGCTTGCGGTCTGTGGTTAAACCCACTGCCAGCGTAGTGTCGAGTCTTTAAAGTCCTACATAGAAAGCTATTCGCCTTTAGGCAAAGTAGAGGTCGCATGGTTTTGCGACAGGTCGCATGGTTTTGCGATAGGGTTCAGTCACATCCGTGCACTTGTGCATGTACAGTGTCCGGACAGTTAACACTAGCGGGCTTTGGTTTAAGCCAGATCCTAGTGTACGTTTTGGGATTGGTTTTATCCAGTATGTATTCGTGTTCCTCGGAACGCGGATGCGGGTGTGTATGCACAGTTGACAGAGAGACAGAGGCAGAGAATTCTCATTAGGGTTGTTGACTGTTGACCATTGACTTTTTGCTCAACCCTAATAAGAATATGATATGTAATTAACAATAATATTAATTAAGTATTATGGTGACATGGTTGTTGAGGGGTTGACTTTGTTGACTTGTTGACTTTGTTGACCGATTGACTAGGTTGGACTAGTTGACCATCATGATGACAATGGTTGTCATTTTCATGCAAAGACTTTTGCTTGCTTGTTGTGGTTTGCAAAATGAGTGCATGGAAATGATATTGCCTTTGACATGATATGAACCATCACATAATACTTGATTAACATTATGGCTCATGATGCTTTTGGATTATGAGAGGGTGTATGACAAAAGAGAGGCTCATTCTTTCATTTCTTTTCTCTCTCTTGTTTTTGAGCTCTCTCATTCTCTTGCTCTCACCCTCTTCCTCTTGCTCTCTCTCTTGTCTATGGTTCACTTATCTCATGTGTTGAGAAGCAAGAACCATAGAGAAAATCCCATCACACTCTCCTCTACTCACTCTAGTTCACAAGGTTTAGCAAGCCTAGTGAACTAGTTTCTTCAAAGTTCGAAGAAGAAGCCAAAGGTAGAAGCTTTCGGGTGGATCGATCTTCGGTGCAAGGAGACGACGGGGTGAAGCCAATCCGTACACCATCAAGAGATGAAGACGAAGGAGTTCAAGAAAGAAAGGTATAACCCCCTAACCGAGTAGTTAACAACTCCTAGTTAGTTAGTTAGTTAGATGTTTAACAAAGATCCGGTTTTGAGTCCATGTTACCGCCTCTAGAAAATTATTTTTCACCAAATTCCGCATGCCCGAAAGTACCGGGAGAGGTAGCATGGACTTACAGTGGTATCAGAGACTAGTTAAACTCTATCTAACATGTTAGCAAAGTAACTAGAAGATCGATCAAAGAAAAAGTCACGAAACGAACCCGATATGTCAAGTTTCTGCCGATTTTTTTTCTGTTCAAAAACTGATAAATTTCATCTTAAAAATCTGATCAGGCTTTTGTTTGAATAACCACAAAATTTGGTCCCACGAACCGATCAAAGAGCCGCGGAAACGCGGCGGGAGCACGCTCCCGCCGCGGTTCCGCGGCCGAGTTGACTCGGCCGAGGTCCAAATTTAGTGTGGTCTATTTCTGGGGTTGTTTTGGGATTTTTGGAATATGTCTTTTCAGCCCAGATTTTCCAGAACGAAAATTTTGTGTTTGGGGCCTAAAAATCCGTATTTTTGATCGAACTTCTAAAGACTTAAGCTGACGGGTTTTTCTGTGATGTGATATTTGTATTGAACGTCTGCTAATCGCTATATGTCGATTAGTGGGGGTTATACAAATCTGTGATCTGTAATGTTGCTGGAATGTGTATATGAATTCATTGGATTGTCGCGGGTGAATAGCCGGGGGTTGTGAGATGAGAGTTTTCTTTTCTTTCAATTCATGTAAATTTGTAAATTGATGTAATAATTATTTATATGGCCGCACAACCGGGTCGGGGTTGTAGCCGTCATTGTATAATTTCTTTTTACTGTTTTTGCTCCTAGGATAGACCCATGGAGAGGGTGCACAAACTACCGGGTATGCCGAAGTGCCGAGTGGCCTACTCATGGGGTTGAGGGAGGTTGCTTCGCTTCGGGTACTTGGCGGGTAGTTTGCCGCACCCGTAGGGGTCTTGGGTAGGGTATTGGCTATTCACCGCGACCGTGTAATCTGCTTTTCGTTACAGGCTCGTACGAATTGCGGGTTCCTAGTATATCGAATGTGTTCATCTGTGATCTGAAATGGCTGTCATTGCAGTATATCTATATATGATAATATTTAGGCGTTGCTTATATTTTGCAGCCGCGCTAGCCTAGCCCCCGCTCTGTCGTTAGTTAAGTAACCTAACGGGTAATGACGGGGCCCCGTGGCGAATGCGAATGGCATAAGCGTACGTCATATTTTGGTTGTTTTTTGCAATGGTAGGATTAAATGATGGGACGCATTAAAAGAACTAATGCAAGAATAACACGCATTAAAAGAACTAATGCAAGAAAATAAACCAAGTAAAAGTCGTTGGAACACTTTCGAAAACCACTCGGTTCTTTTCAAAACTAACTTTTAAATGCGGAGCTTGAGCCACTCCTTTTAAAAGCTATTTCGTTCCTTCGATTATATCAAGTTCACTACGTTCAAGGTTTCGCCAAAACCATTCATAGCCCTCCGTCGTTTCGTATGAATATTCAATAGTATTCAAGCTATGTTTGTTGACCTTCGTCAAGGCATAGCGATTGGTAGCTGTTGGGTGTTCATATGTAGCATAGATAGATGCGTTGGTTTGGGACAGTCGTATTACCTTGTTGACCTTCGTCAAGGGTATATACGGGTGGGTTCAAATTAACCTGGATAATGACGGGTAGAACTTGACATGTGACTTATGATTTGTTGACCTTCGTCAAGGTCAGAAGAGCATGGGGCAAAAATCCACATCGGGAGTTTCAAAAGAACTGAAACTTAAAAGTGTTGCATACCATTTGGAGTGTGATGATTCTGGTAGGATTCCTTCAGTTTCGTCACGCGATGATATTTGGATCCCGATCCTACTGTGAATATATGCTACTCCTCGGGAATTTTGTCACTTAACGATCAATGCTATAAACCAAGTAGGTGTCCAGAAAGGTGTTAGCGGGGCTACGCCCCCAGGGAAAATAGATTCTTAAATTAAGGAACTTCGCGAAAGCGTTGGAAAACCTCCCTCGAAGTACCAACACCAGCCTGGCTGAACGGTTAAGCAAGAATTGTACGGTGAGATTGATCCTGACTAATTCTTCCTTTTTGGTTTGAGGAGGGATTCGAGAGACAGTGGGAGCCATCCTGTTTAGACAAATTAAAAACCAATCTAAACTTGCAAGAGCATCATGCTGAGTGTATTCTTCTCTCTCTCTTAATTGCAGCGACCCTGTGACCATACCTAGATTACATCTAGATAATAAAATGACTGAACCTGACTGTTATGACTGGCAAAGGTCTGTCCAGATGTCCATTGCCCATGACAAGCTGGGACATCTCTAAACTAATCAAACCCCTGCCGTCTCAGGTCCAGTTTCCCCTGTCACGGATGTTTACATCCGCAGGACATCGGAAAAGGATTGTACGAAAGCCAAATGCCTCGTGTTAGCCTCAGTTGATGGTGCAAACCAGAGGCAGCACGAGAAGATGGACTCAGTTTCTATCTTCCTCCATAACAAAGTTTTATATGGAGAGCAATCTCGTATCGCAAGATATGAGACCTCGAACGAATTGCTTCAAGCGAGGTTGGCTGTCGGGTCATCTGTATGGGGCAACGTCCTTACAGAGACCAGCTATTTTGAGCTCACGGACCTAGAGACCACGTTGGAGAATGGGTCAAGTACTGACTTAATTCTACAGTCCCTGCCCTCTGTTTATACCCTGAAGGAAACCAGGGAAGAAGAAAGAAAAGGAAGGGCAAAAGTTTCGGGACTGGATATGGTTAAAGAGGGACGTTCCTATTGTAACGGGAATGAACATTAGCAGAAGGATTGCAGGGCTTGCAAAGCCAGTAGCCATAATTCGAAGCATGTTGTGGCTTCGGCTTCGAGTGTGTTTGTAATTGAGAACTGTATGTCAGTTAACCCTACTTCTTGGGTATTGGATACCAGATCAGGATCTCATATCTGTAATTCGTTACAGGCTCTGAGAAACCGTAGGGTTATCAGGAAAGGTGATATGACTCTCAGGGTTGCTAACGGAATGAGCATTGATGCTGAATCCGTAGGGGAATATCATCTCAGACTGACAACTGGGCAGATATTGATTTTGCGTAACTGTTTGTATATACCAGATGCAACTTGTAATATCATATCTGTATCCTTACTTTCTAAGGAAGGATATGAATTTACTTTTGTAAGCGATGTAGTACACATCCACCTAAATCAAGTTCTGATTGGGTCAGGTTACATTACAGAACGGAATATACGTGTTAAATCAAGCTCAGATTTTCAGTGTCCAGAACACACTTAAAAGAAAGTCTCCGGAAACAAATCAGGCTTTCTTATGGTATTGTAGACTGGGTCACATTAATGAGACACGATTAACTAAGTTATATAAAGAAGGGTACTTGAATCCGTTCGAGTATCAGTCTTATGCCACTTGTGAGTCTTGTCTCATGGGAAAGATGACAAAGACTCCGTTCACTGGACGCGGAGAAAGAGCGAGCGAGCTCTTGGGACTCATACACAGTGATGTGTGTGGTCCAATGTATACACATGCGCGAAGTGGTTATTCATACTTCATTACTTTCACAGATGATTTCTCTAGGTATGGACATGTCTTCTTAATGAAGTACAAATCCAAGGCCTTTGGGAAATTTCGAGAATACAAGAATGAAGTTGAATCCGTTCGAGTTACATAGTTGAATCCGTTCGAGACACGATTAACTAAGTTACATAAAGAAGGGTACTTGAATCCGTTCGAGTATCAGTCTTATGCCACTTGTGAGTCTTGTCTCATGGGAAAGATGACAAAGACTCCGTTCACAGGACGCGGAGAAAGAGCGAGCGAGCTCTTGGGACTCATACACAGTGATGTGTGTGGTCCAATGTCTATACATGCGCGAAGTGGTTATTCATACTTTATTACTTTCACAGATGATTTCTCTAGGTATGGACATGTCTTCTTAATGAAGTACAAATCCGAGGCCTTTGGGAAATTTCGAGAATACAAGAATGAAGTTGAAAACCAAACCAGCAAAAGTATCAAGATTCTAAGATCGGATCGAGGTGGAGAATACTTGAGTGCCGAGTTTCTGGGCTACTTAAAAGAGAATGGAATTCTCTACCAGCTTACTCCTCCATACACACCACAACATAACGGTGTATCGGAAAGGCGGAATCGGACCCTATTGGATATGGTTCGTTCCATGATGAGTAAGGCTGAGTTACCGCGATCTTTCTGGGGTTATGCAATAGAAGCAGCTGCATATCTCTTGAACAAGGCTCCAACCAAGACTGTGCCTACCACTCCATATCAGATGTGGAGTGGGAAGAAACCCTGTCTTAAGTATCTTAAGGTATGGGGATGTCCAGCTTTTGTAAAAAAGCAGCATGCGGACAAGCTCGAGGCATGCTCAGTACTGTGTAAGTTTGTGGGATACCTAAAGAACTCCAGGGGGTATCTTTTCTATTCCGCAGAAGAACAAAAAGTTTTTGTTTCTCCGTATGCCCACTTCTTGGAAACTGAATTTTTGGAAAATCAGATAAGTGGGGGCGCAATAGAACTGGAAGAAATTCCAGAACCACAAGCTGTTACTGAAAGCTTGGATGAACCAGACGTTTCAGGAGAACCGGACACTCCTACGCCGCTCCGCAGAAGTAGTAGGCAGTCTCATCCGCCCGAGAGATACTTCGGTTTTCTCATAGACGGGGATAGAGAGGATTGCACAGTTAATTATGACGAGCCTACTAGCTTCCAGCAAGCCATTCAGAGCGGTGACTCGGTAAAATGGCTGGATGCAATGCGGACCGAGATGGAGTCCATGTACACCAACAAAGTTTGGACTTTGGACTTTGCTCCAGAAGGGGTAAAACCCGTAGGCTGCAAATGGATCTTCAGAAAGAAGATTAGTGTAGATGGGCAGGTTGAAACCTATAAAGCTAGGCTCGTTGCAAAGGGATTTCGTCAAAGACCTGGTTTGGACTATGACAAGACCTTTTCTCCGGTAGCCATGCTTAAATCCATTCGGATCCTTCTTGCCATTGCTGCCTTCCACGATTATGAGATCTGGCAGATGGACGTAAAGACGGCTTTCCTAAATGGAAATTTGGAAGAGTGCGTCTATATGGATCAGCCAGAGGGATTCATTCAGAGTGGGAGCAGCGGTAAAGTGTGCAAGTTGCTCAAGTCCATCTATGGACTTAAGCAGGCATCGCGGAGTTGGAACATCTGCTTTGATGATACTGTTAAAGAATTCGACTTTGTCAAAAACCCAGATGAACCATGCATTTACAGTAAGATTGTAGGGAGAAATGTGGTATTCCTCGTCTTATACGTCGATGACATTCTCCTAATAGGAAATGATATTCCTATGCTACAGTCAGTCAAAGGATTCTTGTCGCAGAGGTTCTCCATAAAGGACCTGGGCGATGCCAACTACATTCTGGGGATCCAGATCTATCGTGATAGATCTAAGAGGATGTTGGGACTTTCACAGTCAAGGTACATCGACACCATACTGAAACGATTCAGTATGGAAGATTCCAAGCGCGGTAATCTACCGGCTTGTCACGGAATCACCCTCTCCAAAGAGATGTCTCCCAAGACTGATTTGGAAAGGGCTCGCATGTCATCAATACCCTACGCATCTGCGGTAGGCTCTATTATGTATGCGATGTTATGTACCAGACCGGATGTAGCATACGCATTGAGCGTTGTAAGCCGGTATCAGTCGAACCCAGGGGAGAAACACTGGATAGCAGTAAAGAACATTCTCAAGTACCTGAGAAGGACTAAGGAGATGTTCTTGGTGTATGGCGGAAAAGACCTCCAGATTGAGGCCTTTGTTGACTCCAGCTTCCAGAGTGACAAGGATGACTCCAAGTCCATGTCGGGTTATGTCTTTACCCTCAATGGAGGGGCGGTTTGCTGGAAGAGTTCCAAGCAGGAAACCGTTGCTGACTCAACCATGGAAGCGGAGTGCATAGCTGCTTGCGATGCCACAAAGGAAGCTGTCTGGATGAAGAAGTTCCTCACGGAACTTCAGGTGGTTCCTACCAGTGTTGATCCAATACCGCTGTATTGTGACAACAACGACGCTATAGCTTTAGCGAAGGAACCCAGGTCCCATCAGAAGTCCATGCACATTTTGAGGCGGTTCCACCTGATCAGGGAGATCATTGATCGCCGGGAGATCGAGGTAAAGAGAGTAAATTCAGAAGATAACACTGCAGATCCACTCACGAAGGCCTTGCCCCTGACTCAGTTCGAGCGGCTGATCGAGATGATAGGTCTTCGATACGCCAGTACATGGCCTTAGTGCAAGTGGGAGATTGTTAGTGTATATGCCCTAGAGGCCATTACTGTATCATACTAGTTTGTATATTACTTAATGGAAGCTTGGGATATTCACCTTGTATAAACAATCTTGCTCAATATAGTGGTATGCTACTTGGTTTGTTTCTACTTCAATATGTACATGTGTTTATTTTAGTATATCACCTATACACATTAGTGGAGCCCTTAGGATCTTTGCTTGATTACCAGCGTTGTGATGGCAGTCACACTAGTGAGGGCTGGGTGATCTATAAGCACATCCTTATGCAGGTCCCTAGTCGCAGGACTATCGAGACTGGGCATCGATACTCCGGAGTAGACTAGAGCATGCGCTTCTCATCCCAGAGTGGGAGATGGTCTGTCCCACAGCCATCAGTACGGCGTACTGGAGATAGTATGCGGGTGCTCGTTGGGTTACGAGTATACTGGACAGGACTCGTCGGGAACTGACCGGTTGGTATTATACCTATCGTCAGTTATCAGTTCCCAGGTGACATGAGTACAACTTAGTCCGCTGACTTGACACTGTCACTTCGCCTCGAGTGTGTTCCCACTGTACTTTGATTACTACCCTACCACGGCTCAAAGAAGTCGTGCAAACAGGTGGTAGTTGGGTGTAGTCCCGAAGCACTTGGAGGAAGTGACGGTTAGACAGGATTCGTCTCTTCCGGTATTGGGGGTTGACATCGTGCTGTGTCTAGGAGAGCCATTACACGAGTAGTCCCTGGCCAGGGCAATCGAGATATACTGGTAGGCTTCCAGTGTTATCTCAGGGTGTTTTGGGCTTCACTCCGACACGACTTGTACCGCTATTAGGGGACTGACGTTTACCGCCCCCCTAGGCCCGCCATGCGATGTATCAGACGAACAGACCGGACTGTACGGAGATTGTCACATTCAGGCTCAGTAGGAGTTCAGATGGGTTTCACCTCGTCAGTCTTCTTGTCGGCATCTACCTGGGGACCGTTACGCACAGCTAGTGCCGCTTGCGGTCTGTGGTTAAACCCACTGCCAGCGTAGTGTCGAGTCTTTAGAGTCCAACACAGAAAGCTATTCGCCTTTAGGCAAAAGAGTAGAGGTCGCATGGTTTTGCGACAGGGTTCGGTCACATCCGTGCACTTGTGCATGTACAGTGTCCGGACAGTTAACACTAGCGGGCTTTGGTTTAAGCCAGATCCTAGTGTACGTTTTGGGATTGGTTTTATCCAGTATGTATTCGTGTTCCTCGGAACGCGGATGCGGGTGTGTATGCACAGTTGACAGAGAGACAGGGGCAGAGGATTCTCATTAGGGTTGTTGACTTTGACCATTGACTTTTTGCTCAACCCTAATGAGAATATGATATGTAATTAACAATAATATTAATTAAGTATTATAGTGACATGGTTGTTGAGGGGTTGACTTTGTTGACTTATTGACTTTGTTGACCGGTTGACTAGGTTGGACTAGTTGACCATCATGATGACAATGGTTGTCATTTTCATGCAAAGACTTTTGCTTGCTTGTTGTGGTTTGCAAAATGAGTGCATGGAAATGATATTGCCTTTGACATGATATGAACCATCACATAATACTTGATTAACATTATGGCTCATGATGCTTTTGGATTATGAGAGGGTGTATGACAAAAGAGAGGCTCATTCTTTCATTTTCTTTCTCTCTCTTGTTTTTGAGCTCTCTCATTCTCTTGCTCTCACCCTCTTCCTCTTGCTCTCTCTCTTGTCTATGGTTCACTTGTCTCATGTGTTGAGAAGCAAGAACCATAGAGAAAATCCCATCACACTCTCCTCTACTCACTTTAGTTCACAAGGTTTAGCAAGCTTAGTGAACTAGTTTCTTCAAAGTTCGAAGAAGAAGCCAAAGGTAGAAGCTTTCGGGTGGATCGATCTTCGGCGCAAGGAGACGACGGGGTGAAGCCAATCCGTACACCATCAAGAGATGAAGACGAAGGAGTTTAAGAAAGAAAGGTATAACCCCCTAACCGAGTAGTTAACAACTCCTAGTTAGGATGTTAGTTAGATGTTTAACAAAGATCCGGTTTTGAGTCCATGTTACCGCCTCTTGAAAATTGTTTTTCACCAAATTCCGCATGCCCGAAAGTACCGGGAGAGGTAGCATGGACTTACACTATTCAGCTACCGCACACTACGCCTTGACAAAGGCCAACAAACGCAGCACGAATACTAAACAGTCCTTATCTGAAATGACGGAGGGCTACGACAGGTTTTTAAGAAAACCCTTTGCGTAATGAACTTGATATCGTTGTAGAATCGAGTGATTTTAAATGGAGTGTTTTTGAGGCTTTTCTAGTTTTGCTAAAGGGGTCACTCCCCGTGAAGGGATCGTCGGCCCTTTCCTCATCGAATAAGGTGCAGGATATTTCACAAATATCACTATGCAAAGCAAGAACTATAGAAGCAATCAAAAGACAAAACGAATTTGTAGCATCTGCTAGTTTCACTAAAGAGGTCACTCCCGGTGAAGGGATCTCGGCTCTTTCCTTATCGAATAAGGTGCTGGATGTTCTACAGGGAACACCGCTATGCAAAGCAAGAACTAGAGCTACCAGTTTTTAAACAAGTTTCTATAACATCTTTAGGTTTCTTTTATTTCATTAATCTCATTAATGAAGTCCCATTTTAATATGCTTCACAAGCATCACATTTGAAACGAAATCTGCAATATAACATATATCTCATATATATAATATAAACATTCGTCTCAGACAGTAATATGATCTCATCACAGAACATTGTAGCAGAAGAACATATATGAAATATTGGATATACTAGGACGTCCGTGTTTTAATACGAGCCTGTATAAAACACGGATTCCACGGTCGCGATGAATAGCCAAACCCACATCCCTAGACCCCTACGAGAGCGGCAAGCAACTCTGCCAATTCCAGGGTTAGGAGACCCGGTCTCGACTCCTCGAGATGGTCTCCCACTGGACCCTAGAACCCGGTTACTTGTGCTCCCCGCCTTGGGTCTACCTAATGCGGAAAAGTAAATAATATACAACGGTGACATCTTCCGCAACCTGGAAGTGCCCCAATAAAAGAATATTACATACAAATGAATTTTACATTAATGAAAAAGAAAAACACTCATCTCACATAAAACCCCCGGCTATTCAAAACGCGACAATCCAATATAATATATCACAGCAACACATAATATCTCATATCATCAACGTAAGCAAGTATGCGTATCCCGATTGTCGTTGATGTATAGCAACGAAGCCGGCGATACACCACATACTACGCTTACGGTCACAGAAAAGAAAGTGTAAAACTACAACAGTTGGAATCCGCAACCTCCTTAGATATCGCATGCCTAAACAAATGAATTTCTTAGACATCACATGCCTAACAATTATAAACCCCGCATTTTAGTCTCATTATCGAAAACTCTTTTCAATATGAAGTCGGGCAATTCAACAAGATTCCCGACGTCCTGATCGAATGCTCGTCGCAAACTTTAGTAGACGGCCGCACCCCCAGATGCTGTCGACGAAGTGCACTAAGGCGGAACACCGCTGCCGCGAGCACCCGAACGGATGCTTTCGGCGACGGGGTTCTCCTACAGTCACTTGGTCAGGGCTTTGGGGCGTGGCTCTCTATTAAGTTTACCCGGCGAGTATCCGCGTACGCTACGTGATTGCGACGGACTTTTGATCACATCAAAATTCCGTGGCAACCGATCATCTGAGACTGAACTGCTAGATTTATAACATTCAAATTAGTTATCTCATAACTACTTGTGGATTCCAAATATTGTATCACATTCCAGATAAATAGACAATGTTAAACTTTCCGATCGAATAATCAAACACCCAAGATTTCCCCGATATATCTCAACACTTGAAATCAGTTTAAAAACATCCATCACAAGCCACAGTACCAATGGTCCAGCCGTAGAAGGGTCAAGCCAACGCCTCACATGTGGCACGCCGTACTGCCACAAACCCTAAGGTTCAGAGGCAGTTCAAGACGGTCACATAATCGAGTTAAGGTTTGTTGTCTTCTAGAGGGTCTACCGCGTTACTTGCATGACTTAGAACATTCTTAAACTCGAGAAAAAATCCAACGTTTGAAAAATTTTCCGACTGGGGAAAAAGTGAGTTATTGATATCCGCCCGAACTTTTTAACAATTTCTAAAATTATCCGGACAAAACTAAACAAAGTTAAATTATCTGATCGAATCAACGAGTTCCCAATACAACCTTAGAAAACTCAACACTTGAGTGGAATTACAATATTCCCAGAAAAAATTGCCAAGAAAGGACCTAAGAATAATTAAGTGAAATTCCAGGGACTAAGTCCAACTTTTGGCAGCGGAACCGCCGCACAAACCATGGTTTGGCCGCGGTTCCGCGGTCAACTTGTTGACTCAGAGATCCATACTTCACAGTAATTCTTAGTTTTTCCTGTTTGTTTTTCTGAGCATTTTTAATTCAGAAACAATCAACTTTTTAAAAATTGTCCAGAGAGGGTTCCGTATCGGGGTTTCGGCGTTCGATCGGACTTTAAACTTCGTCTAGACTTCGCCTAAAGCTCTAACTTGGCTCTGATACCACTGTAGGGTTGCTATGCACGCGCACAAGGTTCTACGAGGCATCAACCATGCCCGATTTAAAAATTAGCCGTGCCGAACAACCCGAAGCCGGATCTTTAAACTAGAGATTATGCGAAAACTAACATGCTAAACACTTTGACACTAAGTGAGAGGGATTACAACCTTTGTAGATCCGGTCCTTCACTTCATATGCTCCGTGTTGAGGTCCCTTCGCTGCGATCATCGTATTCCGGACTCTCGAGAGGTTCCACGAAGAGAAAGATGCAGTCTTGCTTCCGATATTCGATACAAAGATGATCTACCTTGAAGTTTCATTAACACAAGCTAACACTCACTAAAATTGAGTGAACACTCTCATCTAAAGGGCAAGGGAAGATGAGGATGATGAAGTAGGATTTGTGCTCTCTTTATTTATTTTTTTCTCACATTTATTCATCACTTGGAAAAAAGCTAGTAAGCTTTTTCCATGAAGAAAGAAGAAGGAAGAAGATGAAGAATGAATAGAATTCCTTTTGTGATGAATAATGATAGACTTCGATAAGGTCAGAAATGCAACCATGGTTCAAGTAACCATTGTAGAGAATTAACTAGGGTTAGGGTTTAGGGTTGAGTTAAAGAAATATCTTGCAAAATATCTTTTCCAAAACAAAATGGAAAACCTTCTAGAAACTTCTAGAAATGATTAACCCTAATCAAACCCTAACCATGTTTAATCTCCACTAAACATGTTGCATTAATAACCATATCATGTTACAATATTATATATCACATATATAATATTTATTGTACCAAAATAAAATAATACATTTAACATATATCGCATATATATCAATGTATTACCCGAGTGAGAAAAAGAATCTTTTAGTGAGCTAATATTAGTTAATGTAATTTAATATATCATATATATTATTATACATTAAATTATCGAATCAACACTTGATCCGACAATCCGGCTATATCGCATATAACAGACTAATATTTATCCGTACCGATTCATCGAATCAACACTTGATCCGATGACCCGGCTGATATCAAATATCGCGAGAATAGAATACGGTATCTCATATCGCATTATCCTCGGTCCCGCACATATCACATACGTGCCCCTACTCCGTTTTGCCTGAGCCAAGAAACCTCTGTGTAGGACTCTAAAGAATCGTCAATACGCCGGCAGTAGGTGATGATCATATCAAACACCCACAAGCTGCAAGCGGTCAGCTAAACGTAACAGCCACCCAGGTATTGAGCGCTCAGAAGATCAACAAGAAAGCCTGTACATTCTTCTGTGAATCCAAACAGTAACACTCCCGTACAGTCCGGTCTCGTCGTCTGATATGTCGCATATCTCGCCTAGGGGTGGTAAACGTCAGACCCCAGTAGCTCGATAAGTCGTGTCGATATGAGGTCTATAACAGTTCGAGAAACTACTGATAACTCTTACCAGTAAATCTCAGCAACCCTGGCCAGGGATTTCCGGTTATAGCCAATCGAACACGGCACAACATCAACTCTCTATACCGGGAGAGACGAATCCCCTCCTATCGCTCATTGCCTCCATGTGATTAGGGACTGTACCCAAAAGCCACCTTTTTGCACGCCCTCTTGGACGTGGTATGATGGAAATCAAAGCACAGTGGGAATCACACAAGACTCTATGACGATCTCGGGTCAACAGACTACTCTGTACTAGTGTCACCGGAGAACTGCCATCTGACATGAGGTATAATACCATCTGGGAGTTCTCGGCGAGTCCGTCCAGTGTACCCAGTCTCCACTGAGCACCCATACACCATCCTTGATGTCAAACATCGATGGATATGGGATCATCCATCGCCCATCATATGGGTCAAGATGCGTATACGCTAGTCTACTCTGGTGTATCGATGCCCTGTCTCGATACACCCTCGACTAGGAACAGTTATAGGATGTACTCGTCGACTACCGTGGCCCCACTAGTATGATCTCATCATAGTCCTAGTAGTCGAGTACGTATCCTAAGAGCTTTATCAACATGTAACATAGAGACAATCAGAGTACATGTTAAGATAAAGTACAACCAGATAGCATACTATCATGTCGGGCAAGAAAGTCCTCCCTATATATGTCCTAGCATCCACTACAATATACATCGTATGTACAGTAATGGCCTCTAGGGCATACATATAACTAACAATCGAGCTAGAAAGTCATCCCTAAATATATCCAAGCATCCACTACAATATACATCCTATGTATAGTGATGGCCTCTAGGGCATACATATAACTAACAGCTACTGGCGCCTTATTGGCCCTTGCTTGAGCTCTAGTGCGCAGCGGCATACCTGCTGTGGGAGTTAGATCCACTTTCACCGCCTCTAATAAGCACGATACTAGTATCTCACAGGGAAGGGCGAACCACTGCCCGCGGTCGCGATGGGACACCCGTAGCCTGGATCAGAGTGGGAGCCCTATATCCGAGGAGCATCCTCCTCTCCTTAGCAATAATGGGACTGACTCGGTGGAGGTACCAGCCCGTGAAATCCCCCACACATCGTGGAATGTAGTCAGCTTCAGGAATCACGCAGCGAGAGCCGGTGTTCAGCCGCATGAAGTGATGAGCGGCGTCACGAACAACTTCCGACGACGGGTTGGGCTCCACTGTAAACGCCTCATAGGGGACACCCTGGTCATATCCTAGTTGCCGAGCAAAGCGGTGTGGGTTGTACCGCATAAAAAGGGCCGCACCGTTTTGACGAAATACCAGATAACCCGGTCTGATCGAATATAAGTGCATGGCTTCCTTGGGCTTCAGGGAGGGTGCTCTTTCTTTCGACGAGTCAAAAAGCTGCTGAATCGGTCCTGAAGGAGCAGAGATGACTCGATCGTTAAAAACCATCCTGCCCACATTGGCATAAGGATTAAGCAGGATACGAATAGCTCCGGACTGAGTCGGATCAGGGGCAGAAGCGTCCACCAACCTCATGAGCCGCGAAAAAGAGTAGGCATCATAAAAGCTGGGCCTCTGATGCGCAGCAAATGCCCGTAGCACGTGCATCTCAATCCATGACGTAAAGTAATGAAGAGAGAAACTCACTACGTTTACGCCTGGGGTTGAGGTATTGGCTGCAGCGCTTAGCCCATTATACAGATGCGCTAGCCCCGCAATGCCCACGGCTAGTCGCGTCCCTCCGGCGATGCGATGAGCAGGGTAAATGACCGATGCTCTCATGAATCGATGGTGCGTTGGAATAACGAACCAACTGAGCTAGACGCTGATTAAACCCACGAAGAAAGTCTCTTCATCTATGCCAGGAGCTGCGATCGACTCAAAAGGTACAGTCGACAGCATTGGAATGTAGAACTGCGGCAAATCCTCTTCTTTAGCCAGTTGCTTATTTAGACCAAACCCGAAGGGGTCGTTGATATTCGAGAACTTCGGAGCTGTCTTTGATAGAACGTCTCCACGAAGGAAGCAGGCGATAAAGCTTTTGAAAGTGACGCCCCGTTCCTCTGACTCTGTGAACAGCTTCTCAAAAATGCCCAGAGCCTTGATTAAACTTGGGTGCTTGTAGCGGACGACATTTTCAGTCGACAAGCCGTCAAGCATAGCAGGCTCAACTTCTAAAACATACTCATCAGAAGACAGCAGTTCTTCATAGAGCGTCCCCCTGATCGGCAACCCCGAGATCTCGCGAAACTATTCCAGAGAAATTGAAACTTCGCGGTCCCCTAGCAAGAAGGTGTTGGTGGAAAGATTCCATTGATTTAGGAAGGCCTTAACCCCCCAGACATGGGGGGACTGATAGTGGAAAAGAGGCGTACACCGCCTGATAGAGCCCAACCCTCTGCGGTCGTGCACGATGGGCAGACAGGATATAACGAGCCCATAGAAGGTATCCCGTGGGATGTCGAGGAGTAAGCCCTATTTTGTAAATCTGTCCCCAGGGCTGGGCTTCACCTTGGCAGATACGACGCCCCAAGATGTCTATAGCTGGCACAGGGTGGTTCGGAATCCCAGTTGTCGACGGCTCAAGCCGTCCCGTAGGGGTCCAATTCAACATCTCCACAGCAAAGGCGGTCCGTGGACGCTCCATCGGCAAAAATGGGTAGGTAGGCTCTGTTGGTACCTCGCAAAGAAAGCTGCGGCGGCCCCGAATGATATGACCGTATCAGGTCCCCCATAAAAGTAAATTGGTGCGATCCGGGTCATGAGCCCTAATCATCGCCATCACCTCTTCGTTAGACGGTAACTGAGGAAAGGCAGCCTCTGAGCGGGTGAAAGGGAAGTATGGAAGAGAGGCCATCGTTCCTGAAACAAATAAAAAGAAACTGTTAGTGAAGCCCATGGCACCATTGGTTACAAAAGACAGTGAAATATATATATATATATATTTATAAATATATATATATATATATATATATATATATAAGACAGTGAAAGAAGGCGACAAGCCGCTTATTTCATGGGATCATTGGTTACAAAACACATGGGCCCCACAAAATCAAGATGGCGGCTCACTAATGATGAGGCAGGGTAATCATCATGAGAACAAAAGGAAGATTCTCAATAAATAAACAGTGGATTTCAAACATTCCTGCACATTCCCCCAAAGAGAAACCCATCTTGGACTCTGCGAAAATCAAACAGAATCTCTACTGAATTATTTTTTTTGCAAGAACTCAGGGCAAGAAAATCCCAAGAAGTTCTCTGTGAAGAACTAAGTTCATTAGAGGAATTAAATTCCTTTTGAACAGAGGAATTAAATTCCCAGAAAAATTTTCAGAGCTAAGCTCTTTGGAATGGAATTAAATTCCAGAGGGAAGACAAGTATCATCATTGATCCCTAAGATCAGAGAAACCTTAGCAAAAGGAGGTTTATTATTTAAAGATTGGACATTTTTTTAAGAACTTGGAAAAATGGGTTCTTTGAAGGGAAAAACCCTTGGTGTGGATTTAAAATCCAAAAAGAGTTCTTTTTATATGAGAAAGTTCTTCGGTTGTTCAAAACCATTACCTAAAGAAAAGATTCTTTCTTGGACAGAGTTAAACTCTGAATATTTTTTTAGAACAGAGAACTGAGCTCTGAGAAAGAGAATTAAATTCTCAAGGCAAGAACAAGGAAGGAAGAATATGAAAGAGTGGAGGCGCTTCTGAAGAGACCCCTGCATTTATAGGATGTGATGGGAAACGGTTCATCTACCCCCTTCCCTAGGCAGATCCAACGGCCACAAAAGGTGACAGCGTTGAACTCACGTGTAAACACGTGAGAACAACGCTGTGGGGGCATTTGTTCCCTCATAAAATATCAGGAAAAAACCCAACGGGGCATCACGTGCCCACACGTAATCAGGGGTCACGTGCTGACACGCGATGGTTTCCTGGGGATTCTGTTGAAATAAGAATTAAATTCTAATCAAACAATCAATCAGTGGAGTCACGTGTCCACACGTGATAGATCTTTAAACCCACTGAAAAAAATTAAAAGTATAATAAAACAACAAAGAAAAAGCCCAATGGGGCATCACGTCCCTACACATGACCAAGGGTCACGTGCTGACACGTGATAATTCCTGAGTTCTTTAAAACAACAGAATTAAATTCTGTTTAAAAGCTTAAACAGTGGGGTTACGTGCTAACACGTGATAGGCTCTTAAACCTTCTAAACTAATAGAATTAAATTCTAAATTAAGGGAAATCAAAAACCCTAATATTTTCTTAGATCTTTCCAAACAAAAAGATTGCGCTCTGTAAAGCGGAGCACCGTTGGATTAAAAATCCAATGGTGATTAAAAATCCAATGGTGATTAAAAATCACCAATTTATGGAAAGATTCTATACAGGGAGATATTTCTATGAAATTTGCCAGAAATAACAGACAAAATATCTTTTGGATTTAAAAATCCAATGGTGAATAAAATTCACTGAGTGATCTAAAAGATCATGTTGGACACGAAAACAAACAAAATCTTTCAATGAAAAATTGACTAAACAAACTGATTCTTTTCTTTCTCCTATAAATAGGAGCCAAGAAGAGAAGAGGGGATCGACCTTTTTTTTTTTGGAGAGATACAACAACAGAGAGAAAAAAGAAGAGAATTTAATTCTCCAGAGAGAAAAGAAGACTTTCTCAGAAGAGAAAGAAACCCTAGGTGAGAAAGGCAAAGAGATCATAAGCTCCACAAAATAAAAAGAGAATTTAATTCTCAAATTAAGAGTTTAACACTTCTGAATAAGAACTTAGTTCTTCCTTTGGTTGAGGATCTGCAGAAGCAGATCTCCCCATAAGTTGAGAATTTAATTCTCATCGGGGAGATTCTGCCATGTAAATCCAAAACTTGGAGGGAGAATTGAGTTTAAAGAATTTAATTCTTCCAAATTCATAGGAATTTAATTCCTCCAAACAAAATTAGGGTTTAACCCTATAAAAGATTTTAATTCTTCCAAATACATAGGAATTTAATTCCTCTAAATAAAACTAGGGTTTAACCCTACACAAGAATTTAATTCTTAAAACAAGGGAGTTAAAACTCTTCATGCACGAGATCAGTATCCAACCTGGTCACGTGGTAACACGTGACCCTTCTCCTCAATGAGTAAAAAAGAAAGAATGAGACATGGTCACGTGTCCCTACGTGACCCTTAAATAGACTCCTCAAGATGAGAAAGAAGGAGCTTGGAGGTAATGCCTCACGTGCTCACACGTGATCCTCAAAACAAAATGGATCAAATCCAAAGACAGTACTAATTTATAGCGCCTCACGTGTCCCCACGTGACCCTTGACAAACAACTTTTTAAAAGGGCAAATGAGGGAAAACAGAGGAATTAATACCCAATACATTGGCACTATCACATGTCCACACGTGACGATTACAAAGGCTAAGTGTTTAACACTTATTTGCAGATTTGAGAGTAAAATAAAGGAGATTTGTCCTAATTCTCAGGCGCCCCACGTGACCCCACGTGACCACCGTATTTCTAGTGTTTAACACTATTTTGAGCGTTTTGTCTCTAGTGTTTAACACTGTTTTAAGCACATCACGTGGGAACATGTGATCGCCAAATATGCTTTTGTGTTTAACACTATATTCAAACCAGTCTTTAGCCCAAAATGCCTAATTCTTCCAGAGGCAGACTCCCCTTTGACTGAGCCTCAAATACACCCTTGTCTTCCAAAATTGGTCATCTCATATGACATTTGAGTGCTCAGCACTCAGTAAAAGATAAAATATGGTCAGAACCCAGACCCATGCTTAGCATTGCTAAATAATGGGGGGCTGAGCCCAGACAAATGTTCAACAGTCCAAACAAAGGCCCAATATTTCAAACCTAATTGGACTTGGCCCAATTCGGCCATAAGTCCTCAATTCAGATTTAACTGAGCCATATGCTCATAATCTAATTAATTAATCTTAGTTCCAAATTGGACTACAGATTTCCCAATCAACTTTGGTTCAAGGGTACATCTCTTCACTCCTTGGATATTTGTCGTTGTAATCCTTCAACGTCTTCAGAGAGGTGACGGGTCCCGATAACCAATCATTCTATGGACTGTGAGGTCCTTAAACTCATAGACTATGATGTCTTTAAACTTTACAGACTATGACGTCTTTAAACTATGGACTATGATGTCCTTAAACTTCATGGACCGTAATGTCCTTAAACTAATCGACCGCAATGTCCCTAAACTAAATAATAGAGCCCAAATGCTCTCTTGTTGGATCTAAACAATCCCGTTAAGTTGATCTTAATCTAAAATTAGAGTAACGTATCCTTAACAAACGTTTAAGTTGATCTTAGTCTCAAATGAGACTAACGTATCCTTAAACACAACCCCAAACCCAAATCTAAGAAGATACGGATTTGGATTAATCCACGTCCTACGGGCGACAACATAAATTAGTCTCCGTATACAATCCACGGGCAATCGAAAAACAAAACAAAAACACATGACACGAAGTGACTATATGGAGAAGGAGAAAGTGGTTACCGCGATGTGGTAGCGTAATTAACTGCAGGGGCTTGCACTTGTAGGGAAGAGCGTCCCCACAATCAAAAACCCCTCAACGAGGGGGAATCTGACAAAGTTTGCTATATCGGCCGCATCCATTTAAACCTTTGATACATGGTGCCATAAATCAACTTGGCATCTTCGGAGAGGTGGACAGATAGCACCAATTAGCATCTGCCCCCAAATTCAGGCAAGACGAACCTACGCGGTCGCGTCTCTGTATTCGGCAGAGAACAGATTCTGGCACGCCTTGTGGGACCTTTTCCTCTTTCCACTCCACATTTCGTGTGTCGTGTTCGCGAACGAATCGCGGTTTAATATGGTTGCCCTTGGGTTCGAGGTAATAAGATTTGGTCTTGCTCAGTGCAGAAAGAAGAACATCAATGGTCTCTAACTGCTCCAGCTGCAACGTCAACTCCCGTTCCGCCTCATCTGGAGGTGTAACCTACGGGCCCCAAGCGGCCTCCCTGTTCAAGATGCCAATGGAGCAAGTAACTCAGGCAAAAAGGGGGAGATTGATAGCTTATGTATTTTCATCATCCATTCTCATCTTATTTAGATGAAAACTTAAACATGAATAGTCGTTTAGTGTCACTTACTTATCTTATTTACATTATCTACACTAAACTTGTATACACTTGTTCTTTAGCTTGCATATTCTATAACATGTGTATATCGAGTAATATATCAACATCTCATGTTTAACTTGTGTTATATACTTTGATATTGATATATTATTCTCATTCATTGTTTTGATATTCAAAATATGAATACTTATGTATATACATGCGATCCTTATCTTGGTTTTCATATAACATGTATATATATTGTTTATCAATATCTCATGCTTTACTTGTGATTTATATATCGATATTGATATTCATATTCATAGTTTCGATATCAAATAATGAATGTTTATATATTGTGTTTATTATCTTGTTTATTTCATAACACTATATATGATGTGCATGGTCGTTTTGAGATTGCATTTCAGGATATCTCACGACACAAGCTTATAGAGGAGGATGGAGGAAATCGAGCTTAAACGTCATATCTAATAGAGGCCGAAGGATATGAATGAGAGCTTCTCAAATTACGATATCTTGCTTGAAGTAGCTAAGAAGACAAATCCGAGATTGAAGCGTCGAAGTTCGTGATTAGTGCAATTTATTGCACAATTTTATATCACATTTATAGTTTATATTTCGTATTTTTATGCCATTTTGGGTGTTCTTGTGAATAAATACAGATAACATGACTTAATTAAAAAAAGACGGAAAAGTGCGCTAAAGTGAAGACCACACACATGGAATGTACGTTAAAGAGATAATCACAAAATAATAGAAGATCATATGCGTGCGATGGAAATCAATTCGGAGCCAAATCAAAAACCGAGAATCACTTAGCAGTTTTGGAACAAACTCTGAAAATCTAGAGAATAAAACAAATATTATGGAAGAAACCAAAATATCCCATGTGTCAGAATTTCGGCCAAAATGCCCCTAATAGATGATTCAGTCGGTTTTTCAGATTTTCAGCAACGATTCGTATTTTTTAGTTATTTTGTAAAGGTTTTTCCAAGTCTCACAAAAGACTATCTCTATAGTCTAGGGTTTAAACCATCTCTCTCTTGGCAATAAACTTTTGGGTTTTTTTTGAGAGATCAACTACTTGTAACTTCTTTATTTTTCTAAATAAAAGTGTTTAGTTTCTTTTTAACCATGCTTGGCTAAACTTTGCATCTAGGGTTTTGATTTGTGTTCTATTGTGGTGGGTATTTCAAATATTCTTTTATTCTTACTTTAATATGAATATCTATTCTAATCTATATTATTCTTTCTTTGTTCTTAGTCTAAAAAATCTAATTTTTATAAAGAAAAGTTGACGCCTTTAACTAAGAATCAGGGATAGATAAGAAACTTAGAAACTAATTAGGTTCATGATAGTTGATGCATAGAAATCTAATTAGGGACGGTATAGATAATTATAAATCATAGATATTCAAATTAGTTATTAATTTGATATAGGAGAAAACCTAAAACATTGTAGTTGTAGTTTCTAGACCTACAAATTCACATAGACGGTGAAACCTAGGTTAAATCTAGTAAACAAGAATTAGAGTTTTAATTAAATTTAAATGATATAATATAATTGATAGGATAAAATTAAATCAAATAATTAGCTTATGCTTTTATGTTGTTGATAGGTAATTAATTAAAACTAGAAAAAAGAACTAAAAATATGATTTAAACTACCACATTAGAAAAATAAATCAAAACCCTAGAGATTCCTTTTATAAGTAAAACAATCTTTTTAAATTTCCTTGCTTTTAAATTTCTGCATTTTTAGATTATTACAATTTTATTTTATTAAAAATCAAATCTTTTCTTTAACTTGTTTTTAAATTTAAATTGACACGTCTCTTCATGGGAACGATTCTCAGGTACTATTACGCTATAGCTGTATACTTTCGGTTTAATTTGGAGACTACAAAATCCTCAATCAAGTTTTTGGCGCTGTTGCCGGGGAGATGTAGCTTAATTAATTTTAAATTCAAGTTTTAGATTTTAATTTAGATTAAATTAGATTTATATTACTTTATTTGATTATGTGAATTTTCTATTTTTTACTTTAGGAATCGAGACTAACTTCCAGGAAGATCAGATTGAAACGAACAGGAGGGAACTTGGTGATTTCGCCCTGCTAAAACATTTTCGGCCGAATCCAACTAAATCATAAATTCGGCCGAAAATTTCTAGGGTTTTGAAAATTAGTTTGTTGCGGTTTGGAGCACTCCTCGAGTACATTCCAGAACTTTATTCCAAATTTGATGAAGTGTCATACCTGCAACAGAAACAAAGCAAATCCCTAGACTATATAGATAAGATCTCGTTCTTACCAAATCTCGATTTGATTCCAACTAACAGATTTTTGCAGGATTCTTTGCACCAAAAAAAAATTAGTTTAGGTTTTTGATTGTTTTAGATTTTTTTTGTTATTGCATTATATATTAAAAAAGATTCTAAGGGGTGGCAACCAAAATCCAGATTAGATGGGGATTTCATCACCCTTTCTAGACCCCATAAATCACAATTGAGCATTCTCATTAAGCTACATTAATTTAAAAAATATCTAGACTTTAGTCCCTTAAGGACATATCGTGCTCAATAGGATAAGAGTAGGTTGTAAGTAATCTAATAGTTATTTGATTCAATCTTGAGCTGTCTGGTAACGTGTAACTAGTTGTGGTTATTTAATTAAGGCCCACTATTTCTGTGATTCGTATAGCGGAACCCTCCCACTTAATTGACATCGATCTGGCTTCAAGGTTATTAAAGAGTTGTTAGAGGATCTATCTCGTAATTTGTCTCTTGGCAATTAGGAGCGGGTCCAGTAACTTGACCTAGGTAACTCCAGATCTAAGTTGTTTGCGCATTTTTTATTGTGATTTTTTTAGAATCCCTAGTCATCTTAGATTTTGCATATAAAAAACCCATAAAAGAATATAACCTATATTCTTTTGCGTACGGTGTATGCACGTGTGCGGTCTAGACGAAAACATAGATTGACTCATCTTGATTCAGAATATCCAATGGCTGTTCCCGCTACACCTAACCTACCTGATAGATGCTATCCTGTCCGCACATCACTGCCATCTTGCATAGTCTTAACGCTAGCAGCCGGTGATTATGAAATAAAACCTGCTTTCATAAACTCACTTCCTAGGTTTCATGGTTTAGAATCCGAAGACGCCTATGTTTTCATAAGAGAGTTTGAGAACTTATGTCAAATGTTTAAACTTAAGCAGTTAAATCAAGATACAGTTAAGTTTAGACTTATCCATTTTACCCTCACTGAAAAAGCTAAGCATTGGCTTTATAGTGTGCCAGCCAATACTATTAGGACATGGGATGGGTTTATTAAAATATTTCTTAAAAAGTTCCATCCATATTTTAAAACCTCCAAATTTCGAAATGAAATTAGGTCTTTTTCGCAAAAACCGGAAGAATCTTTTTGGAAATATTTCGAACGTTTTAAGGACCTTCTCATAAAATGCCTCCGTCATGGTATAGCTAAATGGAAGCTATGTCAAATAGTATATGATGGAATGAAATCTAAGTTTATGATTTAGTCTATATATCAAGGGGACTTTATGTTGAAGAAATAGGACGATACATGGGACTTTTTAGAAGAACTATCCAATAAGACCATGCAGTGGGAGAGTTCTAGTAAGAGAGGGTCGACTAATTTTAGGTATGGGATCTACGCGGTTGAAACTACAATTGGAATGCAAGCCCAGTTGGTTGCCATTCAGAAATCAATAGAAAAACTATCAACTACCCCTGCCCCCGTTGCTTAAGTAAGTCAACCCTCTCCTTTTCTTAACTACCAAGACTCTTTCCACCTTTCGGAAGAATGCCCATTTCTAAATGGTCCTCAAGGTCAAGAGACCACTAATGTTGTCTATCAACGTAACAATAATAATACTTATTTTCAAACCTACAACCAAGTATGGAGAAAACACCCTAATTTACAATGGAATTAAGGCAATCCTGGCCAACAATTCCAAAATCAAAGATAAGTTCCTCCATCCAACCCTGCCTAACTTAACACACAGTACGCACATCAAGGGTATGTGAATGAGAATAATAAGTTTAATAACGTTGAAAAATAGCTGAACACTCTGTTGCAAAATGAATTAGCCAACAAACAAACCATGACAAATATTGAAAAGCAACTTGGTCAGTTAGCTGCAGCATTAGGTGGGCATGAGAAAGGAGCCCTACCTAGTCAACCTGTTACGAATCCTAAAGATACACATGCAAATCCCGCGCAAGCAAATACTATAACGACCTTGCGATCAGGAAAACATGTTGATAATTAGGTTAGGATGCCCGACGACTCTATAGAGATACCGGCCGGTAAGGTGCAACAAACTTTCGATTCACCTACACAGCCAGAATCTATTTCTAAACCCACATTTCCACCCCCACTATCTTCTATAGATGCCCTTCTTGAGCATAGAGCACCATATCCAAAACGTTTAAAGGCCAAAAAGCAAGCTGCTAAGGTAGAGAAGATGGTAGAGATGTTTAAACAAGTGAAGGTCAAGATCTCTCTTTTGGACATGATTGACCAAGTTCTTTCGTATGCAAAATATCTCAAAAATTTATGCACAAAGAAGAGACAAACTAAGGTGCCTAAGAAAGTATTTAAGCAGGCAATATTTGTGACGTCCTAAGTAATATTATGCCCATTAAGTATAAGGACCCCGGTAGTTCTACTATATCTTGCATTATAGGCGAAAATGTCATAAATAGAGCATTATTAGATTTAGGTGCTAGTGTAAATATTTTATCTTATTCGGTATATGAGCAGTTAAGACTAGGTGAGCTTAAGTCCACCAAGATCACTTTGAAATTAGCTGAACGGTCCATCAAAACTCCTATGGGTGAGATCGATGATGTGTTGATCAAAGTTGAGGAATTTATATTCCCTGTAGATTTTATTATTCTAAAAACATAACCCATCACTAACCCTAGAAACCAAATTCCTATCATACTAGGTCGGCCCTTCCTACTCACTTTGAATGCATTGATCAATTGTCGCAATGGTTCTATGAAACTATCATTTGGTAAGATGATAATTGGTCTTAATATTTTTAACCTAGGAGGGAAGCCAAGTGATCCCTATAGTTCCTTTGAAGTAAACTTAATTAATGATATTCCTAATGATGAATAAGTTGACTTAAATAACCGCTCTATAGAGAAGTGCATAGAAAAGAAACTATGCAAGGGAGAGGAAGTTGATTTTAATGACTAACCACCGATAGCAAATGTGAGCTCACTTGAGCCAATTGCTCATCCTGTAGAAGTATTTTCTTTTGAAAATTTCGATGATGGTAGGTCAAAAGATTTGTTAGATCCCGACGATTTAGACGCCGAGGCTATATCTTTTTAGATGGAGTTCTTGGAAGAAAATAAAACTTTTGGGAACTCACATTTTGATTTCTCAACACCTATAGTAGCTGAAATATACAGTCCTTGGGATTCAGAATAAGAATCACCTGAATTTGAATTTTTCGTCTATTCTAATGAGACTGATTCTTCCATCGATATGGATTTTGAGAATAACTCTAATTTTCCCGATGAGCTATTAAACTCAAGGGACATGGATTTTTGTATTGAAAGATTTGACAAAATTCTCGATGATGAACTCATATTTCTCGAAGAATTAGAGGTAATGATAATCAAGCACCGTCGATATTTCAAGCGTCGCCGATATTTGAAGTACTTCCCTTTCCGGCTGAAGAGGCAGAAAATACACCATTTTGTCCTCATATCACAATTCTTCCATCCACCTCATCACTTACTCGCTCTCATTTTCATCCCCATAGTTTCTTCCGCTTACACCAACCTCAGCGGAAAACCATTTGGCATCTTTCTTTATTATCAAACGATGCCTATGAGAATGCTAAAATTTTTAAAGAAAAAACGAAGATTTTTCATGACAAAAAGATTTCAAGAAAAGATTTTCAAATAGGACAAAAAGTTTACTTTATGATTTGTAATTGCATCTATTTCCTGAAAAATTAAAATCGCGATGGACCGAGCTTTATATTATTAAAACTTTTCTTTTACATGAAGCTATCGAGATTAAAAATCCTAAAAATGGTGAGGTTTTCAAAGTTAATGGTCAAAAAATAAAACCTTTTTTAGAATTTTCGACAGATAATGAGCCTGAGATCATGGCTCTCCATGAGCCGGAATACACATAATATATTTTTAAACCCCCCCTTATTTTTATCATATGTTTAACATTAGTACTTAGTTTTTTCCCTTTAATTTTTAGGGTCTCTTTGTAAATATTAGTTGTTAGGGTCTTTGGTGCAAAACAACACACATCCCCTTTATAACCCAACCCGTGTTCTTATTCCCCAAATGAAACAAAGTCTCAAAACCTAGTGAAGAGAAGGAGCCGCCAAAAAAAATTCAGCCCCTGAACCTACAATTTTTCGGTCGAAATCCTCCAGGAACCCATTTCAGCTGAAAATTTGAGGAGACAGTCCCCTAAATTCTCGGGGGTGGTAACTTCTAATCTCTAATCTATGAAACTTTGTCTTAGTTTCTGCATTTAGATCTGAAATCATGGGTACACCTGAATTGATTATGGAGAGAACTTTCTCTAGAATTTTTAGCCAACTGCTCTATGATGATTATTTTCATGATGAGATTATATCTAAAGGATGTAAGTTTTTAATTTATAATCATGCATCCATGGCCATACCATCGCTACTACAAGAATTTTATCAAAGTATTTCTAATTATAGCGAGGAAGATGGTTTCATTTATGTTGAGTGGCGTGGAGAGCAAAATATTGTCGACGTGGGTACGATTAGAGATATCACCCATATTCAACCATCCATGGGCAGGATTTGTTAAGAGTTGATAATTATTGCAACGACTCTGAAATTGCTGTACATAATTATTTGTTTAAATGTATAAAAAAGGGTATTTCAGTCTGCTGTGGAGTTATAAATTAAATTTGTTTAACAAAAGAAAGAAACAACTTGTATTTTACTAGTAAAACCTCTACACTGCTGTGACATAGCCTGTGCGTTCGGTTCCTATCAGTCCCAATTATTTTTAAGATTTTTTTTTTAATTTTTCAGAAGCTCAAGAGTTGCATGTGCAATTCATGGAGAATCGAAAGGTTTCAGAAAAATCAAACAGGCGCAATGAGGAGTAAACACAGAATAAAACACGTGGCATGAATCTCGAGGCGATTGCTCCGAATCCAACCGCTTGTTTTTTCCTTTTCCCCGCCGCCGATGGTACGGATGTCTCCAAATTGCTCCGTGCTTTGCACACACGCCCCTTCGACTATTCTCTACACCCCCGCACTATTTTATTTTCCTGCAATCAAACATAGATCTTTCAAGTCCCTAATTAACACCAATTTTAATTTTTTTAATCCAACTTTTAATTCCTAAACCTTAAATTCTTGACTATAAATACCACCCCATCCTCTAACTCTCCCCCATTCTGAAATTTCTATCAAAAATTCTCTCAAATTCTCTAAGTACCAAGTGGAGTTAAGCAACCGAGTGGAGTAGCAAGCCAATTTTGACGACCGAGGCATCTCTGACAAGACCACGACCCCCGAAGGCTTCCCCTCTCCCTTGTTAATAATCTAAACCCGTAAGTCCTTTCGTCTCTCTCTCTCTCTCTCTTTACTCCAATATAATCTTTAAAACATATCGACAAAAGCGAAGTTACCATAGAACCTTTGTCTTTAAAACAATTTTTGTCACTTTACCATATTTAAAAGTTTATACCAATTCCCTAAAATAACTTCAAAATAATATTCACATCAAATACCTTTCTATGTTACTAAAATTTCATATCCAATAATCATATAGCGAACTTTTTCATAAAAATACCATGAACTTTAATATAACCGTATTTTCAATAACTAGAGTATATACGTTTAGGTCATTCACGGAGTAATGACCTACCCCACATGCACACATAGCACGATATTTTAAATATATGGTTAGTTTAAAGAATATGTTTTACATTGAAATACCACAGTTTTACAAAAGGGTTTCTTTTAATCGATATTTTTTGGAATTCTTAGCAATTGCGCCTCTACAACCCTCGTTAGGGGACCCGCTAATGGATGGTGCGGATTATCGCGCATCCTTAGGATAGTAGAGCGAGATGTAGAACTCTTCACGGAGTATTCGGTCTCGAAAAGAAATAAAAATACGTTTTTAAGAAATACGACTTTAAAAAACAAAACAAAACTTTTGAAAATTATATAAAACTATGAATCCGTATTTTCAATAAAAACATACTGTGAAACCATTTTTTTTAAATGGAAGATTAAAATTTTAATAAAATACCAATAAGTTTCCAAAAGTAGTAGTTTTCATAAAACTACCATAAACTTTCAAAAACTAGGTTCTATCATTAAATTACCACAACAATTAAAATATATGTTTATGAAAATACTAAATATTATAAAGCATCCTCAAGGTTTATTTTTAAACCATATTAAAGTATTTTTCACAAAACCCCCTCGAGAAATTCAAATAATATAAATACACAGTAAATAACAATAATAAATATTTTAAAGACTCTAGATTAATATATGCTTAAGCGGTATCATTTCTCTTGAGCCCCGAGGAGCCGGAGAAAGTGAGTGCTTGCTTATTCTGGTTAAACAACTTACCAGAGTTATCAATGGCAATTGTCTTAGAAAAAGACATAAATCCTGCTGTCTATATGCAGCAGTTGCCGATTTTCTCCCGAACATAAGATCTTTAACAGTTAAATCAATCCATATGATAAAGACCTGAACTCGAATAAAAACCCGAATCTAAACTTGAACTTGAACTCGAATTCAAATTCGAATCTAAACTTGAACATGAACTCGGACCCAATCTACTCGAACTAGCTTGACTCGAACCAAAATTGCAATTGACATGACTCGCATTTTACTTGACTCACTCGACTTCATTCTACATCTTTTGCAATCTATGTTTTCGATCGAGAAAGGTTATAGTCAATCAAATTAATTAAGTATATTATACAGTTATAGACTATTTATACTCGGGGTGCTTGGGGTAGTTTCTTCTGTGAATCCAATGGAGCTTCAGGAGTCCCATATTAATCTCTTTTTAATTTTACGCGAATATCAGTTGGATCGAATCCTCCACAGCCTAGAGTCCTGTATTAATAACGTTGAAAAGCAACAATTTGTCGTCGCTTCCAGTATTGCGGCACAGAGCTTTTAATTGTGCGATATACTGGTGGGGGTTACCTGTTCCTTTATAAACATGGAACATCGGGATTGTATATCCCGGTGGGTACTTGATTTGGTCATACCAGGTCGGATAGGGTCGCCCAGTTTTGACCAGTTCGTTGGCTGCTTCATTGGCTTGGTGAGTTCTAATTTGCCGAGCATTGTAATCGTCCAATATCGCCTTGGAGATTGTTTTCCTTGGCCGTTGATAAGGCCTGGGGAGGATCTGATGTCTCTCCTCTGTCATCTTCGATAACCATGGGAGGATTTTCAGCCGGTGATTCTGGTTGGATCATCATTCCAAGCATATCTTGGAATAGCAGAGCCATCTGCTTTATGTTAGCAGGTTGCTCCGCAGCTTCTTTATCTTTTTTCTCTAGCACTCATTGCAAGAACCCTGTATCGGTCTCTTGCTCTTGGTGCTGTTTGAATTCTTTGTCTGGGCTTTCTTTTGGTCCGGTGAGTGCTGCCAATTTGGTCAGTATTTTTTGGAGCTTTTTCTGTTGCTTGATTGATCTTGCAAAATTTTTTTTTGTAAATAATCGCAATCAAAACGGTGTCGCAAGTAGCTAGCCGCGATCAGTACGGGTCATCCGCAGGGAAACATGAACTCTTTTCTTGTTTTAGACGAGTTGATAAAAATATGGATGATTGTTGTCGTTCTATTCTAAGACGGATATAAAATTTATAATAAAAAGGTTTGTAGGGTTCATAGGACTTAGTAGCTAATAGATGAATATTTAAAAATGACTCTTTTATGTTTTAATAGTTTAAAATTAGATCGATAGTGATGAATGTAGATTCAGGTTCTTGGAGGGAATAAGGTTTCCCACTACTAACCCTTGTCTTTTCATTGATCTCTATTCATGTCTAGCCTTTAACAAAACAAGTGTTTAACCAATCTCCCATCGTGGTCGCGACTATCAATAATTTGATAGCGCGCCCGATTAGAAGGTTAACATTTATTTTGTTAAAATTTATAAAATTTAAAATGTTTAAAAGAAGTTAGAAGATTTCTTCATCCATTATCCTACACACCCTAGCAAGTAAGGAATTACTCGCTCATGGTTAGTGAAGAAAGGTTGAAGAAGAGAGAGACCATAATTAAGATGCAGAAAAGTAATGCGTAAAAGTAAGTGCAGAAAAATAAATGCAAAAAGAATTAAAATAAAAACCACCTTTATTAATCAACTATTGCATTTACAATTCTCCTTAGAAAGTAGATTATAAGAACCCTAGTTTGCTTTAGATCTCTCTCTTGTTGGAGGTAGATGAATAGATGATGATCACTCGGATACGTGGATCTCTTGATCTCTTCGATGATGATTTTGAATGTACAGCTCTCGGTCATTTATATAGTATTTGAAACCAGAAACCCTAGATTTCATATGTGAGAATATACAGTTACGATCAAATCCACAAAATCTCACATCCTATGGCTCTGATCGTGCCGCGGTTCCGCCGCATATTACCCCCTTTGGCCGTGGTTCAGCCGCAACATAGTGGAACTAGGTTTGTATATTTTTTCTGGTATTTTGTGTTGATATTTGGAGATCCTCTTGATGCATAGATTCTGAAAATAATGCTCTAAGTCTCTGCCATTGCTAAATCTCTCAGTTTACTTCTAAAATTTGGCAGATTCGGTCCCGATATCCCGATTTGACTTGGATCTCTTACTTGGACCTTAGACCTGAGCTAATATCTGCACAATATCTCAAATCAAAGTATGATTATTATTTGGTATTTTTGATATATTATTCCAACCATTTATATGATATTATATGTTAAGAATATTGATTAGAAATATTTGATATGATATGCATATTTCTATTACTAATATTTCATTTAAATATTATATGTATATATTTTCCCTAATTATATTAATTATAAATGTAGAAACATATGATAATAATCTTTATACAAATAAACCCACATATGTTCTATATTTACAATAAACACCTTTTAATACTTAACAATAGTAGGAAAAATGTTCATTCAAATGTGCAATATTTTAGACTAATCAAATACCCCCAAACCTATATTTGATCATCCCGAGTAAACTACTTATTAAAGAGAAAAAGAAGAAGAAAAAAACCTAGCACACTTTCGTTAGCAACACGATTGCACTTAGCACGTGCAATAAACCTTTAAACCTCTAGGTGTCCCTAATAGGAGGAGTGTTGTCTCCTAAGGGTTTTCAGCGGATTACACCCACAAAATCCCATAATAAAAGAAAGATGATAAAAGTTATAAATAAAGATAAGGAACATATAAAAGAATAAACTTAAAAATAAGAGTTTCAAACTACACTAGCTTTTTAGTTATCATGAGCCCTATCTTAATGGTCTTGAAAAAATGTCAGAAATCACATCATCCTTCAATAAAATATCGTCTTCAGTCTTCCTCCCTACCTTTCTTCGGAACATCGATCATATACCCCTACGTGTGTGTAAAAGACATCTCTACACTTAGAGAATTCAATTCAAGTTATCATACTCTTGTCTATTTTCCTTAGTACTTTTTAGTTGGTGAATGTTTGCAGATGGAATTGCTCACACATTCTTCATTAGACTGTTAATACTTCTTGAGGTACTAACCAACCGATTACCAAATTTGCTCATTCATTAAGATGTAATTAGCAATATCCTAGTCTTGCCACACCTAAGGCTTAGCAGTGACTCCCAAACCAGTTGGTCTAAGGCATTAGGTGATAAGGCACTCTCGCTATATTTTTTTATGCCGCCTTAAGTAATTACAAAACCAGTGTTCATTTTTTTCACCATTTATATTTTTATGCGTCATTTATATTTTGTTAATTATATATTTTTTCTTCATACTAAGGCTTTTAGACAAGAGCATTTCAAGGTATTCTTTACTATCCCAAATTTCAAGATGTGTGTAAGTGCGTATAGTAGGGTATCAACGTTCTGATGTTTGGCTCAAGAATATAGACTATTTTTCAGACTTATTTTTATTCTCAGATTAGTAATTTCCTTCATCTTGCTAACCCTTGGGACAACAGCTCATGACTACCTATTACTAGCTTTGTTTTAAAACAACTAATTTTCTTACTTTTCTTAAATTTTTCCTTCCTATCATATGTATTTTTCACTTTTTAACTTTTATTATCAAATTTTTTGTGCTTTTATTTAGTATAATACAAAATGATGTGTGAATAAGTACAAACCTCCCCGAAACCTATTTGTAGCAGTTTCCTCACCGATATCATCTTTTAAGCTCAAAACCTGTAGACTTGGGATGAAAAGTTCTCAATGATTAGTAAAGAGGACAAGAATTAATGATAGTGAAATCCTCCCCAAACTTATTTTTAGCTCACAATCGTGCAAAAATTTTCTTTTCTTTCTAGAGCCAAAAAAATATTTTTCTCCTCTCCCTCAAACTTGAATAAAACATTATTTTTTAAGTATTGAAATTTAACATAAGAGGGGGGAGGGGAGGGGAGGGGAAGATATTATTGGTCTATACAAAACTTTATAAAGACTAAAAGTCAACACCAACTATTCGAATATTTTATCAATGTAACAGTATGGTTGGTAAAAGATAATGTCACCTATAGACGTGAAGAAATGGAGAGGAGATAAGGGGTGTAGTTGAACAGGTTTACGTCTCGGTTGGTAGAGACGAAACATCGATGGTGGATAAAAACGTGAATGTGAAAGATAAGGAATGGATGGAATATTCACATTCTCGAACTTGATAAGAAGAAGGCGTGGCGGTTCAACTTCTTTGGGTAGGGGTTGATTCATTACAACTCCCATGTCGTTTAGAAATGCGAGTTCTTCGGCAAAAATTTCTTCAAAACTTCTATCGAAATTCCGAATGATAATCTCATCGGAAAGAAAAGGCTGATACTCGGACTCTATAAAAGGTTCATATTTAGCGTTAGATGTTGACTCGGACAGCTCGACTAACTCATTCGATAAGTCAAAGAATTCGGACTTGGGTGTATACTTGTCGATAGAACGGTCCTCACGTGTATAATAAATAGCAGGATCAAACAATAATGCATTAGTGGAGTCTAGATCAGTATTGTGAAGCTCCTCAATTTCGCAACTGTCGGAATCTATCTTTTCGACTGAACATACATCAATTATATAAGCATAAGGTTCGGAGGGTTCACTTTCTAACTTGTAAATCTTAAGCTCAATTGTCATCTTCCCAAAGGACAGGTTCATAGAACCGTTAAACAATTGATTATCGTATTGGAAGTTGCTAGAAAAGGTCGACCTAAAATCACCGGAATTTGGTTCCGTAGGTTTGCCACAGGCTGTATATCTATAACTATAAAATCCACAGGGAATATAAATTCTCTGACTTTGATTAACACGTCCTCTAGCTCACCTTTAGGTTGTGTGATAGATCATTCGGTCATCTAGAGAGTGCAGTGCGCCGGTTTTAATTCTCCGATCCCTAATTGCTCATAAAAAGAATACGGAAGTAAGTAAACACTAGCACCTAAATCGAGTAGAGCACGATTGATATTTTTACCCCCAATAGCAATAAATATTGTAAGACTACCGGGGTCCTTACATTTCTTAGGCACATGTTGGGTAAAAGAATTGCTTGTATTACTCGCTAAGAAAATTTTTTTAGGCATTTGAATTTTCCTTTTTCTAGTGCACAAATCCTTTAGAATTTTAGCATAGGATGGAATTTTTTTGGATAGAATCTAGGAAAGGAATATTTATGTTAACTTGCTTAAAAATTTCCACAATCTTCTCCATTTGGGGACTTGGTCTGTTGGCCCTTAACCTATTTAGAAAATGAGTTTTATCAATAAAAGTTGGGTCCAATATTTACGGAGAAGTTTGTGGGTATGGAATGGATCCCAAAATTGGATTTGGGATGATCTTAGATGGTAATTCATTTAAGAAAGTGGGCTGAGGGTTCGAGCCTAGTGAAGAACGGAGAATAGGCTCGGAAGAAAATGTTGGATCAGACGAAGTAGGAGTAGAAGTAGTAGCCGGGATATCATCTATATCATCAAATTTTTCACCCACTTGGTTATTTAGCACTCTTTTCGATCTCAACGTGGTTATGGCACTCACATTATGATTTAGTTGGTGAAGGATGAAATTTGCACTTTGTGAGTGGCCAAGATTTGGTAGATGTTGATATGGAAGTTTCCCTTTCTCTCTCACACTCATCGCGGCATTTAACTGTGCAAGTTTTGTTTCTATCGATTTTATGCTTTCACCGTGGAAAGTAGTGTGCTACACTAATGTTTGGATAGAAGACGTTAAATTAGCCGTCGTTTGTGTGGATTGTTTAATAAACGTTTCTAAGTTTCGTTCGAGTGCAGAGGTTTTATTGGTACCAGACCGTTGGAATATTAGTCTGGGTTTGGAAAGAATTATTACACGAGATAGAGTTGTTGGCCAGATTTTGAAAAGCTGGCGATTGAAAGGGCTGCTGAATTTGTTGTGGGGGCTGTTGTTGCTGTGGGGGAAGTCTTTGATAGTTATTTTGGCTTGGAAACTAATTTTGAGTTTGAGTTTGGTTTTGGTTCCAAGCAAAATTAGGATGATTCCTTCATCCCTGATTATATGTGGAGGAATATGGACCGTTTCTAGGTCGTTGCTAAAAAGCAGCATTAGTTTGTTCTTGACCTTGAAACGGATGATTCAAAGGACATTGTTCCGTTAAATGTGATGGGTCAGGACAGCAACCACACATGATTTTGGGGAGTGTAACTTGGTTTAGGGAGGCTAACGAGAATTTGTTTTCTATAGCTTCGAGTTTCTTTTGTATCGCGGCCATTTCGGTTTGTACTACGATGGAAATATCGAGCTGATGGACACCTGCCCTAGATGAAGAAAATATGGTTGGTCTAGTGCTCTTCCACTGTAATGTCTGTTCGGCGAGATCTTCCAGAAATTGCCAAGATTCGCCATTGTATTTAGACATGAAATGACATTGACAAATGGTTTTAAGCATTTATTTCGTGGCTGGATTAATACCCTCATATATAATTCGGAAAAGTTTCCATCTATCGATTCCGTGATGAGTGCATTGGACAATAAGATCTTTAATCCGTTCAAAGCATTTCCAAAATGGTTCGTTGGGACGTTGGGTAAACTGGTTAATCTCGCTTCGAACACGGGCGGTCTTGTGATGCTGATAGAATCTCTTAAGGAATGCAATAACAAATTCATCTCATTTAGCGATAGAATGTGCGGCAATGTTATAAAGTCATTTTTCTGTTGGATTACACGGGTTGTACTCATCATTGCACATACATTTTCGAATTTGGTTATAAAAACGTATGCGTTTTCGGATTCAAGCCCGTGAAATTTGGGCAACAGGTTGATGAAGTGGGGTTTAATTTTGAAATTATCCCTTTTGGCTGGTGGAAGAGACATACAAGTAGGAAGGGGCCCGCGTACGGGGTAGCATCTTTTTTGAAGAGAGATGCGTGGTGGATTCTGCGCACCTATGGGTGGTGGCGGGGTGTTGTTGTTAAAATTTGATGGAGATCTATCCATTTCGGGAGATGTGGTGGGTGGAGGGGAAATAGAAGATGAAGAAATACCGACTTTAGAGTCGATAGTAAAAACACGGACATGACGGGCACTAGAATCTCGTGTCCAGCCGATCATGCACTAAGCGGGTTTAGTGCACGTAGCAGTGTGTGTGAGAATATATTTTAAGAGGGTTTTTTTTGAAAAAATTTCGGACGTGAGGCTTGACTCAACAAATCACAAAATGCACAATCAATCCCTAAAGCTAGGGTCAGCTAGGGTCACCTAGGTAAAGTCGCTAGACCACTCCTAAACTTCTAAAGGATAAGTCATAGGATCAATCCTCTACTACCTCCTTATCAATCTTGCGGCCAGGTAAGTCCCAGGTAAGTGGGAGGTATCCACTATACGAATCACCGAAATAGCGAGCCTAATTATGTAATCATTTTCCTTAGTCACACTTTCCTAGACACCACAAGAGAGATGCGGATAAGCAATAGATTACCCATGACCATCCTCTGTCCTAATTGAGCGTGACAGTCCTTAGAGATTTGGTCTAGATATTTTTTATTAATGTAGGGTGATAGTATGCTCGTTAGTGATTTTTGGGGCCTAGGAAGGGTGATGAAATCCCCACCTAATATGAATTGGGGTTTATTGCCCCTTAAAGTTCGGATTAGATATGAAAAAACAAACCGAAATCAAAAAACGCAAGAAGATTTTTGAGTAGCGATGTTTGCAAAGAATCCTGCAAATAAAATCAGTTTATTGGAGCTTTAGAGGAGAGATAAAGGCCAAAGGAAAATACCACAGAAGATTGAGGGCCCAATTCCTCAATAGGGCCGCGGTTCCGCAGCCCAATGCGCACTTTGGCCGCGGTTCCGCCGCCGTGTTGAGGGTTTTTTTTGCTAATTTTTTTCCAGAGCACCCCTATGCTCCTTTGGTCTAAATTTTAAATATCTGAATCTCTATTTTCTTACTCCAGTTACTCTAGATTCCCTTGTAAAACTCGTACAATAATCGTTAAAATTACAAGATGCGGTTTTGGTTCTCTTTTAATTTTATGTTGCTGGATTTTATAAGAAATCAATCCAAATTAGAAGATAAAAATTACGACCGTCTCCCCAGCAACGGCGCCATTTGATTGATCTTGCGAAAAGAAGTTTTGTAAATAACCGCAATCAAAACGGTGTCGCGTGTAACTAGCTGCGATGAGTAAGGGTCGTCCACAGGGAAACATGAACCCTTCTCTTGCTTTAGACGTGTTGTTAAAAGATGGGTGATTTTTCTCGTTCTATTTTAAAACGGATATAGTATTTATAATAAAATGACTTGTAGGGTTCATAGGACTTAGCAGCTAATGGATGAATATTTAAAAAGGACTCTTTTATATTTTAATAGTTTAAAACTAGATTGATAGTGATGAATGTAGATTAGGGTTCTTGGAGGGAATAGGGTTTCCCACTACTAATTTTTGTTCTTTCATTGATCTCTATTCATGTCTAGCCTTTAACAAAACAAGTGTTTAACCAATCTCAAATCGTGGTCGTGGCTATCAATAATTTGACAGCGCGCCCGATTAGAAGGTTGACATTTATTTTTGCCAAAGTTTATAAACTTTAAAATGTTTAAAAGAAGTTAGAAGATTTCTTCATCCATTATCCAACACACCCTAACAAGTAAAGAATTACTCGCTCATGGTTAGTGAAGAAAGGTTGAAGAAGAGAGAAACCATAATTAAGGTGCAGAAAAGTAATGCGTAAAAGTAAGTGCAGAAAAATAAATGCAAAAAGAATTAAAATAAAAACTACTTTTATTAATCAACTATTGCATTTACAATTCTTCTTAGAAAGTAGATTACAAGAACCTTAGTTTGCTCTAGATCTCTCTTTTGTTGGAGGTAAATGAATAGATGATGATCACTCGGATACGTGGATCTCTTGATCTTTTCGATGATGATTTTGAATGTACAGCTCTCGGTCATTTATATAGTATTTGAAACCAGAAACCCTAGATTTCATATGTGAGAATATACAGTTACGATCAAATCCACAAAATCTCACATCCAACGGCTCTGATTATGCCGCGGTTCCGCCGCATATTACCCCCTTTGGCCGCGGTTCAGCCGCAACATAGTGGAACTAGGTTTGTATATTTTTTCTGGTATTTTGTGTTGATATTTGGAGATCCTCTTGATGTCTAGATTCTGAAAATAATGCTCCGAGTCTCTGCCCTTACTAGATCTCTCGATTTGCTTCTAGAATTTGGCAGATTCAGTTCCGATATCCCGATTAGACTCGGATCTCTTATTTGGACCTTAGACCTGAGCCAATATCTGCACAATATCTCAAATCAAAGTATGAGTAGTATTTGGTATTTTGAGATATTATTCCAACCATTTATATGATATTATATCTTAAGAATATTAAATAGAAATATTTGATATGATATGGATATTTTTATTACTAATATTTCATTTAAATATTAAATGCATATATTTTCCCTAATTATATTAATTATAAATATAGAAATATATGATAATAATCTTTTTACAAATAAACCCATATATGTTCTTGTTAGTTATATGTATGCCCTAGAGGCCATTACTGTACATGCGATATATATTGTAGTGGATGCTTGGACATATATAAGGAGGACTTTCTTGCTCGATGTGATAGTATGTTATCGGGTTGCAATTTATCTTAATATGTACACTTATTGCCTCTCTATTACATGTTGATAAAGCCTTTAGGATGAGTACTTGACTACCAGGATTATGATGCAGATCATACTAGTAGGGCAGAGGTACTCAGTAAGTGCATCCTTCAATTGTTCCTAGTCATGGGAGTATCGAGACAGAGCATCGATACTCTAGAGTAGACTAGCGTATACGCTTCTCGACCTATATGATGGGCGATGGATGATCCCATATCCATTGGTGTTTGACATCAGAGATGGTATACGGGTGCTCAGTGGAGATTTGGTACACTAAACGGACTCGCCGAGAACTCCTAAATGGTATTATACCTATCGTCAGATAGCAGTTCTCTGGTGATACTGGTACAGGTTAGTTTGTCGACCCGAGATCGTCATAGAGTCTTGTGTGATTCCTACTGTACTTTGATTTCCACCTTACCACGTTCAAGAGATCATGCAAAACGGTGGTTTTTGGGTACAGTCCCGAGTCACATGGAGGCAATGAGCGATAGGAGGGGATTCGTCTCTCCCGGTATTGTGGGTTGATGTTGTGCTATGCTCGATTGGCCATAACAAGAAATACCTGGCCAGGGTTGCTGAGATTTACTGGTAAGTGTTATCAGTAGTTTCTCGAACCGTTATGGACCTTGCATCGGCATGACTTATCAGGCTATTAGGGTGTGACGTTATACCACCCCCAGGCTGTGATATGCGACATATCTGATGAAGAAACCAGACTGTACGGTAGTTTTACTTGATTGGATTCGCAGGAGTATGAGCAGGCTTCCTTGTTGATCTTTTGATCGCTCAATACCCGGATAGCCGTTACGTTTAGCATACCGCTTGCGGCTTATAGGTGACTGATATGATCACCACCTACTGCCGGCGTATTGACGAGTCTTTAGAGACCTACACAGAGGTTTCCTGGCTCAAGCGAAACGAAGTTGAAACACATATGTGATATGTGCGGGACCGAAATTAATACGCGTATATGATACCGTATTCTATTCTCGCGATATATGATATCGGTCGGTTATATGTGATATAACCGGGATGTCGAATCAAGTGTCAATTCGATAAGATGATACATTTGATATTAGTCAGTTGTATGTGATATAACCGGATTATTAAATCAAGTGTTGATTTAATGATTTAATGTATAATTATATATTTGATATATTATCTTATATTAAATAATATTGGCTCACTTAAGATTTCTTTTACTCACTAGTGTACACTTAGTATATATATGATATATATTAATGTATATCTTTTGTGTCATGCTTGATGCCGCATGTGATATGGGTGTATAAGACTCACACCATGCAAATAATAATGAAGGGTTTTATTTATTTAAAGTAAATCAAAATTAGTTGGAAATTTGTCACATGGTTGATGCTTAGTGGAAGTTTGGAGAACCCATTGACTTAGTCCACTAATTTTGTCAAACTCTAGATATTTATTAACCTAACCATTATTGTTAGCCATGGTTTAGTCTCTACATGAGTTAGTATATGATACCAACTCACCCATGGTTGCTATTCTCACTCATTATTCCATTCACACTTCATCTTCTTCCTCATCTCCAAGAGCTCTCTAGCTTTTTGGGAGGTGAAGAAAATTAGTGAGAAAATTATTTCTAAAGTGAGCAAAATTCCTACTTCATCATTCTTTTTTCTACTAGCCATTTAGATTGAGTTGTTTCTTCACTAGTTTATCACTTAGTGAAGATGTAGCTTGAGTTAGTGTCTCCTCGACGTAGATCATCTTCGGCCTTGAAGACTTCAAGCAAGTTTGTTCATTTCACCTTATGGAGCCTCACTAGAGTCCTGGAGATTACTACTTGGAGCGAAGGGACTACTACACGAGCTATTGAAGTGAAGGACCGGTTTACAAAGGTTGTATTCCTTGTTCACTTTGATGTAAATATGTTTACATGCTTGTTCGTCTAATTCTCTAGTTTAGATTCTAGCGTTAAGGTTCTATAGCGCACCAATTTTTTGAAAACGGCATGGTTGATGCATCCCGAAACCCAGCGGCGACACTAGGGAACCCAACAGTGGTATCAGAGACAAGCTAGAAAATTAGATGATGTTTGTAGAATTCCGAAACCGAAACAACTCTGAAACACTCGAAACAAAAACCAAGTTTCTGTCGAAATTTTTTAGGTGTCTAAAATTTTTTACGCAATTGCAGAATGTTATATGAGATGTAACATGAACACCACAAAAAATTTAACCCCCCTCGCCGGATTTTGGCCGGCGACATCACCTTAAAATCCGGCCTGGCAGGCCCTATTCATGTGTCAGAGCTTCGAATTTTTCTGATGTTCCAGTCTCTGGGTTTTGGTGTTTCAGGTGTTTCTTGTTTTTACCGATATTGCATGTGATGTTATATTTTTGTAAAGGAAATTCGGAGTGTTTCATAGTCGTAATTCTAATATCATTACGGGTTATTTTAGACGAAGTTAAAAAGTTCGAACGGATATTAATAACCTATTTTCTCCCTGGCTGGAAATTTTCCAAGAGTTGGATTTTTCCGTGTTTAAAATCTTCCGAAAATCATGCAGGTGTTTTCTCTGGACCCTCTAGAAGAACGAAACCCTAACTCGATTTTGTGGCCGTAGGAACCGCCATCGAACCCTAGGGTTTGTGGTAGTTCTGCGGCGCCACAGGTGAGGCAAGGGTTGACCCTTCTACGGTTGGTCCATTGGTGCTGTGGCATGTTCTGGGTATTTTTTAAACTCCGCTCAAGTGTTGAGCTCTTTGGAAAATTTTGGGTGTTTGTTGATTCGATCGAAAAGTTTAACATCGTCTAGCTATCTATGATTGTGATACAATATTCGGAATCCACAAAATTTAGATTTATGAAAACTAATTTGAATTTTATAAATCTAGCAATTTAGTCTAATTTGATAGGTTGCCATGGAATTTTGATGTGGATCATGTAGGGTTGCTAGGCACGCGCACAAGGGTCTACGAGGCATCAACCATGCCCGATTAAAAATTTAGCCGTGCCGAACAACCCGAAGCTAGATCTTTAAACTAGAGATTAGGCGAAAACAAGTATGTTAAACACTTTAACACTAAGTGAGAGGGATTACAACCTTTGTAGATCCGGTCCTTCACTTCTAAAGCTCCGTGTTGAAGTCCCTTCGCTGCGATCATCGTGTTCCGGACTCTCGAGAGGTTCCACGAAGAGAAAGATGCAGTCTTGCTTCCGATATTCGATACAAAGATGATCTACCTTGAAGTTTTGTTAACACAAGCTAACACTCATAATATGAAATGAACACCCTCATCTAAATGGCAAGGATATATGAGGATGATGAAGTAGGATTTTTGCTCTCATTTATTTTCTTATTCTCACTTATTTTTCATCACAAAATCAAAGCAAGAAAGCTTTGCAAAAGAGGAAGAAGAAGAAGAATAGTGATCAATCTCTTTTGTGATGAATAATGAAAGAATTAATATGATGAATAATGCAACCATAGTTGACTAAACCATTGTAGAGAATTAACCAAAGGCTAGGGTTTGGGTTGGGTTAAGTATGAGTCATTGATAAATATCAACACAAATATCTTTATCATGACAAAAAGAAACCTTCTAGAATCTACTAGAAGTCTTAACCCAAATCATGTTTAAACTCTACAAAACATGTTGCATTAGTTATCATATCATGTTACAATATTATATATCACATATATAATATTTATCGTAATAAAATAAAATAATACAATTAATATATATCGCATATATATCAATGTATTACCCGAGTGAGAAAAAGAATCTTTTAGTGAGCTAATATTAGTTAATGTAATTTAATATATCATATATATTATTATACATTAAATTATCGAATCAACACTTGATCCGACAATCCGGCTATATCGCATATAACCGACTAATATTTATCCGTACCGATTCATCGAATCAACACTTGATCCGATGACCCGGCTGATATCAAATATCGCGAGAATAGAATACGGTATCTCATATCGCATTATCCTCGGTCCCGCACATATCACATACGTGCCCCTACTCCGTTTTGCCTGAGTCAAGAAACCTCTGTGTAGGACTCTAAAGAATCGTCAATACGCCGGCAGTAGGTGATGATCAAATCAAACACCCACAAGCTGCAAGCGGTCAGCTAAACGTAACAGCCACCCAGGTATTGAGCGCTCAGAAGATCAACAACCAAGCCTGTATATTCTCCTGTGAATCCAAACAGTAACACTCCCGTACAGTCCGGTCTCGTCGTCTGATATGTTGCATATCTCGCCTAGGGGTGGTAAACGTCAGACCCCAGTAGCTCGATAAGTCGTGTCGATATGAGGTCTATAACAGTTCGAGAAACTACTGATAACACTTACCAGTAAATCTCAGCAACCCTGGCCAGGGATTTCCGGTTATAGCCAATCGAACACAGCACAACATCAACTCCCTATACCGGGAGAGTCGAATCCCCTCCTATCGCTCATTGCCTCCATATGATTCGGGACTGTACTCAAAAACCACCTTTTTGCACGCCCTCTTCGACGTGGTATGATGGAAATCAAAGCACAGTGGGAATCACACAAGACACTATGACGATCTCGGGTCAACAGACTACTCTGTACCAGTGTTACCGGAGAACTGCCATCTGACGTGAGGTATAATACCATCTGGGAGTTCTCGGCGAGTTCGTCCAGTGTACCCAGTCTCCACTGAGCACCCGTACACCATCCTTGATGTCAAACACCGATGGATATGGGATCATCCATCGCCCATCATATGGGTCAAGATGCGTATACGCTAGTCTACTCTGGTGCATCGATGCCCTGTCTCGATACACCCTCGACTAGGAACAGTTATAGGATGTACTCGCCGACTACCGTGGCCTCACTAGTATGATCTAATCATAGTCGCAGTAGTCGAGTACATATCCTAAGGGCTTTATCAACATGTAACATAAAGACAATCAGAGTACATGTTAAGATAAAGTACAATCAGATTGCATACTATCATGTCGAGCAAGAAAGTCCTCCCTATATATGTCCAAGCATCCATTACAATATACATCGTATGTACAGTAATGGCCTCTAGGGCATACATATAACTAACAATCTCCCACTTGCACTAGGGCCATCTGTTGTAGTATTACATACCCAACAATTAGCTGCGGTTGAAGTATCTCATACTCAACCATCTCATAAAAGTGTCTACTGGGAAAAAGGCCTTTGTGAGTGGATCCGCGCTATTGTCCACTATGTCTACTCTCCTAACCTCGATCTCCCTGGAGATCAACCATCTCCTTGATCAGGTGATACTGCCTAAGAATTATATCTGGATTTCTGATGGGACGGTAGTTCCTTGGCTAAAGCCACAACTCCATTGTCACACAATGGTAGGAACGAAGTTCATCTCATGAACTTATATATCCAGACTGCCTCTTTGGTAGCATCCTTGGTAACGATGTATCTTGCTTTTAATCGTCTAGTATTTCACGGTATCTAGCTTGGAACTCTTCCAACATACTGTCCCTCCACCAAGGGTATAGACAAGCCAGCGACTGACATTCAGTCGTCCTTATTACCCTGTAACTTTTCCAGTGATTCTCCCCAGGATCGATTGATACCATCTCACTACAACTAGTGAGTATCCTAACATCCAATTATATTTATCTCATAAATCCAAAACCCAGGATTTAGGAGGTATCACGTTGATCCTATACGGAGAATCCTTGTGATAAGCGGAGATTGACCGAGCGTAGCATAGGAAACTCCTTCCCTATCAAGAGTATGTCATCCACGTACTCTACGAGGATCACTACCATACTCCCTACTACCTTTTTGTATATACAAGGTTCATCTACCATTTTGATGAAGTCAAACTCTTTGACTACCACATCAAAACAGATGTTCCAACTCCGCGATGCCTGTTTTATCACATAAAACATCTTGCACACGTTTCCGCTGCTCCCACTGTCTACGAAGCCTTCTGGCTGTGTACTTATAGACGCTCTCTTCCAAATCATCATTTAGAAAAGCAGTCATGACACCCAACCACCAGATATCGTAGTCATGGTATGTAGCCCTGGCAAATAGGATCTGGATGGACTTAAGCATAGCTTTTGAAAGTCTCAACTTTTCCATGTACACCAGGTAATCTTCTCAAGATATACTCGCTCCTGATGGGGATTTAACCCTTCAGATAAAGCAACCAAAGTCCATACTTTGTTGGTGTATAAGGATTCCATCTCAGATTACTAAGCATCCAGCCATTCTTGCAGAGTCCCACTCTTGATGGCCAGCTCGAAACTAGTTGGGTCATTATCTCATGATGCAATCCTCGCTCCCACTGTCATAGAGAAACCAAAGTATCTCTCAGGTGGGTGAGGAACCCTACTAGATCGGCGGAGAGGCTAAGCTTTATTGGAAACTATTGAATCCTTTGGTTCTATCAAATCATCAGCTGCAGTTTGTATAGCTGGAACTATTCCAGTTCTACATTACAGACTTTGCCTCGAGCTTGTCCGAATTTTGCTTTTAGACATAGTCCGGACAACCCTAAATCTTAACAAACATAAGATATGGGCTCTTCCCTTTCCATATCACATATGAAGTGGTAGGCAACTGATTTGATTTGAACCCTATTCAATAATTATGCAGCTTCTCAAGTGCATAACTCCCAAAAGGAAATAGGAAACTCAGTAGTACTCATCATAGAGCACACCATATCACATAGGGTGCTATTGCTCCGCCCCGATACACCGACGTGCTGTGGTGTATACGGAGGAGTAATGCTGAGAGAGAATCTCATTCTCCTTTAGAATAGTCCAGGAATTCCGTGCTCAAGTATTCTGTCTTATAGCAATTATAAGTTGGAGCGGGACGAACGTTCCCCAGCTCAGTATAACAAGCGGGTTCGGTCAATATATCCATTTTATTATCTTGATTAAGGCGTGATATGGTCGCTACCTGGAGAGAGAGAAGAAAACACTCAGCGTATGCTCTTGCAAGATTAGATTGGTTATCTAATATATCTAATCAGGATGTCTCCCACTGTTTTAATCAAATCTTCATTCAAACCCTAAAAGGAAAGACTAGCCGGGATTAATTACACTCTACAAGTTCGCCAATCGTTCAGCCAGGCCATTGTCGGTATTTTGAGGGAGGTTCCCCGTGCTTTCGCACGGACCTAATTAAAGTAAACCTCGTTTTCCCAGAGGCGTAACCCCGTTAACACCTTTCTAGACACTTACTTGATTGGCTAATTGTAATGTGTAAAACTCTCTCAGGAGTAACTCTTACTCGCAGCGGGTATCGGGATCCAACTATCTCAAAGAAGGTATGCAATCTCATTGCAAATTTCAACACTTGAAATTCCCAATAATATTTTACCCCTAGCGTCCTATGACCTTGACGAAGGCCAAACTACCCATAGTCCGTTAGTCAAGTTCAACCCGTTCATTTCTTGATTGAATTAAACCCACCCGCACGACCCTTGACGAAGGCCAAACTACGCCGTACGAATACACTAATCCAATCGCATTGTATGCTAGCAGATAAGCACTAGTTAGCTACCGTATACTACGCCTTGACGAAGGCCAAACTACCGCAGCACGAATACTAAGTAGTACTTATCTGAAATGACGGAGGTCTACGACAGGTTTTTAAGAAAACCCTTTGCGTAATGAACTTGATATCGTTGTAGAATCGAGTGATTTTTAAATGGAATGTTTTTGAGGCTTTTCTAGTTTTGCTAAAGGGGTCACTCCCGGTGAAGGGATCGTCGGCTCTTTCCTCATCGAATAAGGTGCATGGTATATCATATATACCACTATGCAAAGCAAAAACTATAGAAACAATCAAAAGACAAACCGAGTTTGTAGCATCTGCTAGTTTCACTAAAGAGGTCACTCCCGGTGAAGGGATCTCGGCTCTTTCCTTATCGAATAAGGTGCTGGATGTTCTACAAGGAACACCGCTATGCAAAGCAAGAACTAGAACTACCAGTTTTTTAAACAAGTTTCTACAACATCTTAGGTTTCTTTTATTTCATTAATCTCATTAATGAATTCCCATTTTATTATGCTTCACAAGCATCACATTTGAAATGAAATCAACAATGTATAATATATATCGCATATATATAATATAAACATTCGTCTCAGGCAGTAATATGATTTCATCACAAAACATTGCAGCAGAAGAACATATATGAAATATTGGATATACTAGGACGTCCGTATTTTAATACGAGCCTGTATAAAACACGGATTCCACGGTCGCGATGAATAGCCAAACCTACATCCCTAGACCCCTACGAGAGCGGCAAGCAACTCTGCCAATTCTAGGGTTAGAAAACCCGGTCTCGACTCCTCAAGATGGTCTCCCACTGGACCCTAGAACCCGGTTACTTGTGCTCCCCTCCTTGGGTCTACCTAATGCGGAAAAGTAAATAATATACAACGGTGACATCATCCTCAGCCCGGAAGTGCCCCAATAAAAGAATATTACATACAAATGAATTTTACATGAATGAAAAAAGAAAAACTCTCATCTCACATAAAACCCCCGGCTATTCAGAACATGACGATCCAATATAACATATCACAGCAACACATAATATCTCATATCATCAACGTAAGCAAGTATGCGTATCCTGATTGTCGTTGATGTATAGCAACGAAGCCGGCGATACACCACATACTACGCTTACGGTCACAGAAAAGAAAGTGTAAAACTACAATAGTTGGAATCCGCAACCTCCTTAGACATCGCATGCCTAACCAAATGAGTTCTTTAGACATCGCATGCCTAACAATTATAAACCCCGCATTTTAGTCTCATTATCGAAAACTCTTTTCAATATCTAGTCGGGCAATTTAACAAGATTCCCGACATCCTGATCGAATGCTCGTCGCAAACTTTAGTAGACGGCCGCACCCCCGGATGCCGTCGACGAAGTGCACTAAGGCGGAACACCGTTGCCGCGAGCACCCGAACGGATGCTTTTGGCGACGGGGTTCTCCTACAGTCACTTGGTCGGGGCTATGGAGCGTGGCTGTCTGTTAAGTTTTACCCGGCGAGTATCCGCGTACGATACGTGATTGCGACAGACTTTTGATCACATCAAAATTCCATGGCAACCGATCATCTGAGACTAAACTGCTAGATTTATAACATTCAAATTAGTTATCTCATAACTACCTGTGGATTCCAAATATTGTATCACATTCCAGATAAATAGACAATGTTAAACTTTCCGATCGAATAATCAAACACCCAAGATTTCCCAATATATCTCAACACTTGAAATCAGTTTAAAAACATCCATCACATGCCACAGTACCGATGGTCCAGCCGTAGAAGGGTCAAGCCAACGGCTCACATGTGGCACGCCGTACTGCCCCAAACCCTAAGGTTCAGAGGCAGTTCAAGACGGTCACATAATCGAGTTAAGGTTTGTGTTCTTCTAGAGGGTCCACCGCGTTACTTGCACGACTTAGAACGTTCTTAAACTCAAGAAAAAAAATTCAACTTTTGAAAAAAATTTCGACAGGAGAAAAAGTGAGTTATTGATATCCGTTCGAACTTTTTAACAGTTTCTAAAATTATCCGGACAAAATAAACAAAGTTAAATTATCCGATCGAATCAACGAGTCCCCAATACAACCATAGAAAACTCAACACTTGAGTAGAAATAAAAATACCCAGAAGAATCAGGAAGTACGGAAGGTCATTACTGTGCAGAAACTAACCCTCAATCTACAGTAACGGCCGCGGAACCGCCACTAATGCCTTGGTTTGGCCGCGGTTCCGCGGTGCAATAGTTGAGTTAGGGTATCGTTTTTCACAGTAATTCCTAAAATACTCTGCTGAATTTTTTGAGAATTTTTAATATGAAAAAAATCACAGTTTTGAAAAATTTCCAGAGAAGGGGTTTTATCGGGGTGCTCGGGTTCGATCGGACTTCTAAGTTCGTCTAGACATCGCCTAAAGCTCTAGCTTGGCTCTGATACCAATGTAGGGTTGCTAGGCACGCGCATAAGGGTCTACGAGGCATCAACCATGCCCGATTAAAAATTTATCCGTGCCGAACACCCCGAAGCCGGATCTTTAAACTAGAGATTAGGCGAAAACTAGTATGTTAAACACTTTAACACTAAGTGAGAGGGATTACTACCTTTGTAGATCCGGTCCTTCACTTCTAAAGCTCCGTGTTGAAGTCCCTTCGCTGCGATCATCGTGTTCCGGACTCTCGAGAGGTTCCACGAAGAGAAAGATGCAATCTTGCTTCCGATCTTCGATACAAAGATGATCTACCTTGAAGTTTCGTTAACACAAGCTACCACTCATAATATGAAGTGAACACCCTCATCTAAATGGCAAGGATAGATGAGGATGATGAAGTAGGATTTTTGCACTCATTTATTTTCTTATTCCCACTTATTTTTCATCACAAAATCAAAGCAAGAAAGCTTTGCAAAAGAGTAAGAAGAAGAAGAATAGTGATCAATCTCTTTTGTGATGAATAATGAAAGAATTAATATGATGAATAATGCAACAATGGTTGACTAAACCATTGTAGAGAATTAACCAAAGGCTAAGGTTTGGGTTGGGTTAAGTATGAGTCATTGATAAATATCAACACAAATATCTTTATCATGACAAAAAGAAACCTTCTAGAATCTACTAGAAGTCTTAACCCTAATCCAAACCCTAATCATGTTTAAACTCCACAAAACATGTTGCATTAGTTATCATATCATGTTACAATATTATATATCACATATATAATATTTATCGTAACAAAATAAAATAATACAATTAACATATATCGCATATATATCAATGTATTACCCGAGTGAGAAAAAGAATCTTTTAGTGAGCTAATATTAGTTAATGTAATTTAATATATCATATATATTATTATACATTAAATTATCGAATCAACACTTGATCCGACAATCCGGCTATATCGCATATAACCGACTAATATTTATCCGTACCGATTCATCGAATCAACACTTGATCCGATGACCCGGCTGATATCAAATATCGCGAGAATAGAATACGGTATCTCATATCGCATTATCCTCGATCCCGCACACATCACATACGTGCCCCTACTCCGTTTTTCCTGAGTCAAGAAACCTCTGTGTAGGACTCTAAAGAATCGTCAATACGCCGGCAGTAGGTGATGATCATATCAAACACCCACAAGCTGCAAGCGGTCAGCTAAATGTAACAGCCACCCAGGTATTGAGCGCTCAGAAGATCAACAAGCAAGCCTGTACATTCTCTTGTGAATCCAAACAGTAACACTCCCGTACAGTCCAGTCTCGTCGTCTGATATGTTGCATATCTCGCCTAGGGGTGGTAAACGTCAGACCCCAGTAGCTCGATAAGTCGTGTCGATATGAGGTCTATAACAGTTCGAGAAACTACTGATAACACTTACCAGTAAATTTCAGCAACCCTGGCTAGGGATTTCCGGTTATAGCCAATCGAACACAGCACAACATCAACTCCCTATACCGGGAGAGACGAATCCCCTCCTATCGCTCATTGCCTCCATGTGATTCGGGACTGTACCCAAAAGCCACCTTTTTGCACACCCTCTTGGACGTGGTATGATGGAAATCAAAGCACAGTGGGAATCACACAGGATTCTATGACGATCTCGGGTCAACAGACTACTCTGTACCAGTGTCACCGGAGAACTGCTATCTGACGTGAGGTATAATACCATCTGGGAGTTCTCGGCGAGTCCGTCCAGTGTACCCAGTCTCCACTGAGCACCCGTACACCATCCTTGATGTCAAACACCGATGGATATGGGATCATCCATCGCCCATCATATGGGTCAAGATGCGTATACGCTAGTCTACTCTGGTGCATCGATGCCCTGTCTCGATACACCCTCGACTAGGAACAGTTATAGGATGTACTCGCCGACTACCGTGGCCCCACTAGTATGATCTCATCATAGTCGCAGTAGTCGAGTACATATCATAAGGGCTTTATCAACATGTAACATAAAGACAATCAGAGTACATGTTAAGATAAAATACAACCAGATAGCATACTATTATGTCGAGCAAGAAAGTCCTCCCTATATATGTCCAAGCATCCATTACAATATACATCGTATGTACAGTAATGGCCTCTAGGGCATACATATAACTAACAGATCAAAAGTCCGTCGCAATTACGTACTGTACGCGGACACTCGCCAGGTAACCTTACCAGATAACCACGCCCTATAGCCCCGACCAAGTGACTGTAGGAGAACCCCGTTGCCAAAAGCATCCGTTCGGGTGCCCGCGACCGCGATGTTCCGCCTAAGCGCACTTCGTCGATGGCATCGGGGGTGCGACCGTCTACTAAAGTTTCTGACGGGCATTCGATCAGGTTGTCGGGAATCTTGTTAAATTACCCGACTGGTTATTAATAAGTGTTTTCAATATCGAAACTAAAATGCGGGGTTTATAATTGTTAGGTATGTGATTTCTAAGGAATTCATTTAGTTAGGCATGAAATCCAAAGTATGTGATACATTTGGTTTATGATGTCTAAGGTGGTTGCGGATTCCAATTGTTGTAGTTTTCACTTTCTTTTCTGCGACCGTAAGTGTAATATGTGGTGTATTGCCGGTTTCGTTGCTATATGTCAACGATAATTGGGATACACATATTTATTTACGTTGATGACATGTGATGTTATGTGTTGCTGTGATATATAATATTGGATCGTCGTGTTTTGAATAGCCGGGTTTTTTTTAGGTGAGATGAGAGTTTTTCATTTTCATTCATGTAAAAACTTATATGTAATATTCTTTTATTGGGGTACTTCCGGGTTGAGGATGATGTCACCATTGATGTATATTATTTACTTTTCCGCATTAGGATAGACCAAAGGAGGAGAGCACAAGTAACCGGGTTCTAGAGTCTGGTGGGAAACCATCTCGAGGAGTCGAGACCGGGTCACCTAACTCTAGAATTGGGAGGGTTGCTTGCCGCTCTCGTAGGGGTCTAGGGATGTGGGTTTAGCTATTCATCGCGACCGTGGAATCCGTGTTTCTTACTGGCTTAAATAAAACACGGAATTCCTAGTATATCCAATATTTCATATATGTTCTTCTGCTGCCGATATTCTGTGATGTGATCACTTGATATTTTGAGTCGAATGCTTATATTATATATATGATATATAGTAAATATTGCTGCTTTCATTTCTTATGTGATGCTTACGAAGCATAATTGATGGGACTTCATTAATGAGATTAATGAAATAAAAAAACCTAAAGATATTGCAGAATCTTTTTTTAAAAACTGGTAGCTCTTGTTCTTGCTTTGCATATCGGTATTCCTTATAGAATATCTAGCACCTTATTCGATAAGGAAAGAGCCGAGATCCCTTCACCGAGAGTGACCTCTTTAGCGAAACTGGCAGATACTACAACCCACTCGGTTTTGTCTTTTGATTGCTTTTTTAGTTTATGCTTTGCATAGTGGTATTTGTGAAATATCCAACACCTCATTCGAGGAGGAAAGAGCCGAGATCCCTTCACCGGGAGTGACCTCTTTAGCAAAACTAGTAAAAGCCTAAAAAACACTCCTTTTAAAATTCACTCGATTCTATAACGATATCAAGTTCATTATGCAATGGGTGTTTTTAAAAACCTGTCGTAGCCCTCCGTCATTTCAGATGAGTACTACTCAGTATTCGTGCTACGTTTGTTAGCCTCCGTCAAGGCGTAGTGTGCAGTAGCTAAGTAGTGCTTATATGCAATATAAGATGATATTGGATTAGGGTAGTCGTGCGACTTTGTTGGCCTCCGTCAAGGGTCGTGCGGGTGGGTTTAATTCAATCATGAAATGTACGGGTTGAACTTGACTAGCAGCCTATGGTTTGTTAGCATCCGTCAAGGTCATAGGACGCTAGGGGTAAAATATTATCGGGAATTTAAAGTGTTGAAATTTGCAATGAGATTGCATACTTTCTATAAGATAGTTGGATCTCGATACCCACTGCAAGTAAGAGTTACTCTTGGGAGAGTTTTACACATTACAATTAGCCGATCAAAGTAGGTATCTAGAAAGGTGTTAACGGGGTTACGCCCATGGGAAAACGAGGTTTATTTTAATTAGGTCCGTGCGAAAGCACGGGGAACCTCCCTCAAAGTACCGACACTATCCTGGTCAAAAGATTGCTGAATTTGTAGGGTGTAATTAATCCCGGCTAGTCTTACCTTTTAGGGTTTGAATGAAGATTTGATAAAAACTGTTGGAGCCATCCTGATTAGATAAAATAATAACCAATCTAATCTTGCAAGAGCGCAAGCAGAGTGTCTTCTTCTCTCTCGCTCCTAGTAGCGACCATATCATGCATTAATCAAGATAATAAAATGGATGTTTTGACCGAACCTGCTTATTATGCTGAACTGGGGAACGCCGGTTCCGCTCTTTCTTATAATTGTTATAAGTCCGAGCAGAAAATAGGGGAATATCCGGATTTCCACGCAACCCATACGAGGAATGAGCATGTTGATGCATATTCTTCGGGTGTGTTTAATACCAAGAATTATTTCTCAGTATACTCTACGTCCTAGGTATGAGATACCGGAACGAGATCCCATATATGTAATTTGTTACATGGGCTATAGAAAGGCATAGAACTGAAATTGGGTGATATGTCTCTAAGTGTAGAGAATGGTGCAAATGTTGCAGCCAAATCAGTTGGCAAATATCACCTTGTATTACCAAATACATTGATTCTGAATGAATGTTATTACGTACTGAACCTGATATACAACATTACATCGGTTTCTTTATTAAGTTAAAGAAGGATATAATTTTGTATTGCTGGATAATGCTGTGAACATTTTCCTTAATCAAGAGTTGATTGGATCAGGCATGTTATGTAATGGTATATACGTTATAAATCAAACCACGGTTCAAAGTATATAGAACACACACAAGAGGAATAGTTCAAAAATGAACGAATCTTTCTTGTGGCATTATAGACTAGGTCATATCAATACGACACAACTAGCTAAGTTACATAAGGATGAATATTTGAATCCGTTCGAATTTTCATCTTATGATACTTACTAGTCTTGTCTCAAAGGTAAAATGACCAATACTCCGTTTACTGGAAACAGAGAAAGAGTTATTGAACTCTTGGGACGGATACATGATGATGTATATGATCCTATGTCTACAAATGCCAGGGTTGGTTCTTTGTACTTCATTACATTCATCGACGATCTCTCAAGATTCGGACATGTGTTCCTGTTGAAATACGAGTCTGAAACTTTTGAGAAATTCAAGGAATATAAGATTGAAGTTGAGAACCAAATAGGTAGAAGTATTAAGTCCTTCGATGTGATCGAGGAGGAGAATACTTGCGCATGGAGTTCCTGGTGTTTCTAAACAGAGAATGGGATTCTCTCTCAGCTTACTCGTTCGTATACACCACAGCACAACGGTGTATCGGGGCGAAGGTATCGCACCCTATGAGATATGGTGCGCTCTATGATGAGTACTGCTGAGTTACATGTTTCCCTTTTGGGGTTATGCACTTGAGAAGCTGCATACCTATTGAATGGGGTTCCATCCAAATCAGTGCCTACCATTCCATATGAGATATAAAATGGGAAGAGACCATGTCTTAAACGAGTTAAGATATGGGGTTGTCCGACCTATGTTGAAAAACAAAATCCGGACAAGCTCGAGGCAAGGTCAGTTCTGTATAAGTTTGTTGGATATCCCAAACATTTGCGAGGGTATATCTTCTACCAAACTGAGGAGCAAAAGGCGTTTTGTTTCTCAGCATGCCACCTTTTTAGAAAAAAGGAATTTCTTCTGAAGAAATTTGTGGACATGTGGTAGATTTGGAAGGAGTTCCAGCCAGACAAACTAACAGCCGATGATTTGGTGAAACCAAAGGATTCAATAGTCTCCAACGAACCTCAGCCTCTAATTTGGTAGGGTTCCTCATCCCCCTGAGAGATACTACGGTTTTCTCGATGACAGTGGGAGAGAGGATTGCATCATGGTAGATGATGACCCAACCAGGTTCAGGTATGCCATCATGAGTGGGGACTCTGTATAAAGGCTGGATGCTATGCGATCAAAGATGGAATCCATGTACACCAACAAAGTATGACTTTGCATATTGCACCTGAAGGGGTAAAACCCATCGGGAGCAAGTGGATCTTGGTGTAAATGGAAAAGTTGAGACTTTCAAAGATAGACTTGTAGTAAAAGGTTTTCGTTAATAACCAGGCGTGGTTTATGATGAAACCTTTTCTCCAGTGGCCATGCTTAAGTCCATCAGGATTAAAGCACGCATCGCGGAGTTGGAACATCTGTTTTGATGTGGCAGTCAAAGTGTTTTGACTTCATCAAAAAGGTAGATGAACCTTGTATATATAAGAAGGTTGTAGAGAGTAAGGTTGTCTTCCACGTATTGTACGTAAATGACATACTCTTGATAGGAAATGGTTTCCTATGCTACACTCGGTCAAGCTCCTCTTATCATGAGGATTCTTCATGGAAGATCTGGATGATACCTACTACATCCTGTGGATTATGATCTATGGTGATAGATCTACGTGGATATTGGGAGTGTCCCAAATCTAGGTACACTAACACCATACTAAAAGGGTTTAGTATGGATGATTCTATGAGTGGTGGTTCGCCCACTTACTCAGGAATCATTCTATCCAAAAAGCAGTCTCCCAAGACTGATTTGGAGAGAGCTCGCGTGCAAGGGATACCCTATGCTTCGGCGGTAGGCTTTATCATGTATGTGATGTTATGTATCAAGACCAGATATAGCTGACTTACTAGGTGTAGTGATAAGGAATTAATCGGATCTTGGGAGAATCACTGAAAAGCTGTGTAGGACATTCTTAAGTACTTAAGAAGCACTGAAGAAATGCTCTTGGTGTTTGGTAATGGTGAACTCCAGTGGTAGTCCTTTACTAATCCAGCTTCCAGAGTGATAAGGTCGACTGAAAGTCAGTCACAGGCTTTGTCTTTACCCTCAGTGGAGGGACGGTATGTTGGAAGAGTTCCAAGCTAGATACCCTGGCATACTAGACGTAAAGGCTGAATAAATCGCTACCAATGATGCTGCCAAAGTGGCTGTCTGGGCATTTCTTGTTCATGAGATGAACATGGTTCCTACCATTGAGCATACAATAACTGTTATTGTGAAAACAATAGAGTTGTGGCTTTAGCCTAGGAACGCCGGTCCCATCAGCGATCCCGACATATTCTGAGGACGGTATCACCTGATCAGGGAGATAGTTGATCTTCAAGGGATCAAGGTAAGGAGAGTTGACGAGAAGGATAACATGGCAGATCCACTCACAAAGGCATTTCCCTAGAGAGACTTCTATAGGACGTTGAGTATGAGATACTACAACAAATGGCCTTAGTGCAAGTGGGAGATTGTTAGTTATATGTACGCCCTAGAGGCCATTACTGTACATGCGATGTATATTATAGTGGATGCTTTGACATATATATGGAGGACTTTCTTGCTCGACATGATAGTATGCTATCTGGTTGCACTTTATCTTAACATGTACACTTATTGTCTATCTATTACATATTGATAAAGCCCTTAGGATGAGTACTTGACTACCAGGATTATGATGCAGATCATACTAGTGGGGCAGAGGTAGTCAGTAAGTACATCCTTCAATTGTTCCTGGTCATGGAAGTATCGAGACAGGGCATCGATACTCCAGAGTAGACTAGCGTATACGCTTCTCGACCCATATGATGGACGATGGATGATCCTATATTCATTGGTGTTTGACATCAGAGATGGTATACGGGTGATCAGTGGAGACTGGGTACACTGAACGGACTCGCCGAGAACTCCTAGATGGTATTATACCTATCGTCAGATAGCAGTTCTCTGGTGACACTGGTACAGGTTAGTCTGTCGACCCGAGATCGTCATAGAGTCTTGTGTGATTCCTACTGTGCTTTGATTTCTACCTTACCACGGTTAAGAGATCATGCAAAACGGTGGTTTTTATGTACAGTCCCGAGTCACATGGAGGCAATGAGCGATAGGAGGGGATTTGTCTCTCCCGTTATTGGGGGTTGATGTTGCGCTATGCTCGATTGGCCATAACAGGAAATCCCTGGCCAGGGTTGCTGAGATTTACTGGTAAGTGTTATCAGTAGTTCTTGAACAGTTATGGACCTTGCATCGGCATGTATCAGGCTATTGGGGTCTGACGTTATACCATCCCAGGCTGTGATATGCGATATATCTGACGAAGAGACCGGACTGTACGGTAGTGTTACTTGATTGGATTCGCAGGAGTATGAGCAGGCTTACTTGTTGATCTTCTGATCGCTCAATACCCGGATGACCGTTACGTTTAGCAGACCGCTTGCGGCTTGTAGGTGACTGATATGATCACCACCTACTGCCGGCGTATTGACGAGTCTTTAGAGTCCTACGCAGAGGTTTCCTGGCTCAAGCGAAACGAAGTAGGAGCACATATGTGATATGTGTGGGACCGAGATTAATACGCGTATGTGATACCGTATTCTATTCTCGCGATATATGATATCGGTCGGTTATATGTGATATAACTGGGCTGTAGAATCAAGTGTCGATTCGATAAGATGATACATTTGATATTAGTCAGTTGTATGTGATATAGCCGGTTGTATGTGATATAGCCGGATTATTAAATCAAGTGTTGATTTAATGATTTAATGTATTATTATATATTTGATATATTATCTTACATTAACTAATATTAGCTTACTTAAGATTTCTTTTTCTCACTAGTTTACACTTAGTATATATATGATATATATCTTTTGTGTCATGCTTGATGCCTCATGTGACATGGGTGTATGAGACTCACACCATGCAAATAATAATGAAGGGTTTTATTTATTTAAAGTAAATCAAAATTAGTTGGAAATTTTTCACATGGTTGATGCTTAGTGGAAGCTTGTAGAACCCATTGACTTAGTCCACTAATTTTGTCAACCCCTAGATATTTATTAACCTAACCATTATTGTTAGCCATGGTTTAGTCTCTACATGAGCTAGTATATGATACCAATGCACCCATGGTTGCTATTCTCACTCATTATTCCATTCACACTTCATATTCTTCCTCATCTCCAAGAGCTCTCTAGCTTTTTGGGAGGTGAAGAAAATTAGTGAGAAAATTATTTCTAAAGTAAGAAAAATTCCTACTTCATCAACCTCTTCTCTACTAGCCATTTAGATTGGGTTGTTTCTTCACTAGTTCATCACTTAGTGAAGAGGTAGCTTGAGTTAGTGTCTCCTCGACGTAGATCATCTTCGGCCTCAAAGACTTCATGCAAGCTTGTTCATTTCACCTTGTGGAGTCTCACTAGAGTCCGGGAGATCACTACTTGGAGCGAAGGGACTACTACTCCTTGTTCACTTTGATGTAAAAATGTTTACATGCTTGTTCATCTAATTCTCTAGTTTAGATTTTAGCGTTAGGGTTCTTTAGCGCGCCAATTTTTTGAAAACGGCATGGTCGATGCATCCCGAAACCCAGCGGCGACACTAGGGAACCCAACAGTTCTATATTTACAATAAACACCTTTTAGTACTTAACAATAGTAGAAAAAATGTTCATTCAAATATGCAATATTTTAGACTAATCATTGCTCCTGAGCCTTTTTCAGCGACCGAGTATGCGGTCGGTGACTCATTGAAGCACGGCTCTCTTCTTTCCCGTTGGCCATATAGACCTTATGTACAGTTATGCCCCCAGACTTAGGGCGTTTAGATCCTTCGCCATTGAAATTTGCCTCTGGCGGTAGAGTTTTCTCCGGCCTCGTTATTTTATTAGAGGTTGAAGTTGAAGGAGTCGCTATGACAGGCACCTTTTTAGGAGAACTCCCATGTTATATGGCGGAGGAGCAGTTTTTTTCTCGTCGGCCCTTTGATTTCTTAGGTCGACGATAATAGCTTTTGTCAAGCATGGATTCTTGGACTTTTTGCCGGTCTCTATGTATTTGCGAGGAAAGCCATTGGCGAGGTTACTCCGGCCGCTTTTGTGCTGAGGCTTCTGCCAGCGGAGGTGATTTTTTCAGTACCGCTGTCGGGAAGTTCTTGCGCACCCTCATAAATGGGTCAAAGCTATTCCCAATTGGAACAACAATGTCGATATCCACCACAGGAGCTGGTAGGGCGAGCCCATAGGGGGAGTTGCCCCCAGGTCGTCTCATTCGGTGCCAGTGGAGACGTCGAGCATGCCTTATAGTAGGAACTGCCTCCGTATTAGAGGCACTTTCATCATACCCCCAGCGTTGTCGGGGAGCTTCACTTGGTGTCAGCATGTTAAAGACCGATGTCCTTGTTGGAGTTGCAGTAGAATTGGCCAATCTTTCAAAGACCAACTGTCTTGGAGGGGAAGCACTTTTACCGGCTTCACCCGTAGCAGGAGTTGGGAAAGCTAGCCATTTTAGGGCAGCTCCCTCTGGTATCATAGGCTTCTTTACGAGCCCGCTCGATTTGTACCCTATCCTGTTGAAGGCCGAGATGTCAGATTTGGACGGCTTGCTGATATGAGCCGCCATGGTCGTCAGCCGATCAAAGACCAACCTTTTGAGAGCTTCTTCTTGTGGCATTGAGGCACTAAAGCTCACAAGCAGTAGAATGGTCCCGAAGAACAACTCAGTAGTGGTTTGAGTAACCTGCCCCACCCGTATTGAGAAGATGGAGGCTACGTTAGGTCCGTAAGCTACCCCTCCAGCTGGGGTGGAGAGAGAGAGAGAGAGTTGTTGTTGCAAGAAATGCAGTGTGAAGCCATCGATTCTGCACAGATGCGAGACAACAAGTTTTAGGACCTCAAACCTAAGGGCAACCAACATATAGCGAACCATGATTTTGTTCGCGAAACATGACACACGAAGTGTGAAGTGGAAAGAGAAAGGGGTCCGACCAGGCGTGCCCAAATCTGTTTACTGCAAAAAATAGAAACGAATTAGGATTGAATGTCTTGCCTGAATTTAGGGGCAGATACTATTTGGACATATCCATCCACCTCTCCGAAGATGCCAAATTGATTTATGACACCGTATATCAGAGGTTTGGATAAATGCAACCGATATAGCAGATTTTATCAGATCCCCCTCGTTTGTAAGGGGTTTTTGATTGTGGGGACGCTCTTCCCTGCAGGCGTAAGCCCCTGCAGTTAATTACGTTATCGCGTTGCAATAACCACTTTCTCCTATTCTGGTAGTTCACTTCGTATCATGTTGTATTTTGTTTATTATGGTTGCCCGTGGATTGTATACGGGCTCATAGAGCACGGATTAGTCCAAATCCGTATATATATATATATATATATATATATATATATATATATATTGGTTTTGAACCTAGGTTGTATGTTCCATCAGTTTAAGGGATCTTTTGTTTTATTTAAGGACCGTTAATCTGGTTTGTGCTTAAGATCAACTTAAATATATAAGCATTTTGGCTCAATTTATTTTGACTAAGGATACATTGGTCTTGTTTGAGGCTAATATCAACTTAGAAATATATTTGGGGATCATTACATTTTGTTAAGATTCATGAACAGAGCATATGAGCTCGGTTGTAAAGAAGTTTCTAGCACTGCTGAATGAGGGAAAAGCACTTAGCCAATATGGGTTCAGTCCTATGCTTTTCCTTCATTCAGCAGTGCTAAGCACTTAGTCTTTTGACTATATAGTTCTAATCACTTCTGTTCAGTGCTCACGTATTGCTACTTGAGGCGCTGAATTTCTTAACGCTCATGTGTGTTTCACGAGAGGTGCTGAGTTTCTTAATACTCACGTACTATCACGTACGGCGCTGAGTTTCTTGATGCTTACGTGCATTTCACGTAAGACGCTACAATAGTGCTAAGCACTGATTATTTTTTCTTTTTTGCGCTCACGTGTGTTTCACGTAAGGCGCTAAGTTTTCTTTTGAGGGGGCGCTGGGCCCTTTAGAGATTTACTCTCTGTATATATTTTAAAAAAAGAAGTTAAGCCTCTATTAATGGCATTTGACCATTAATGATCACCGAGATCGTTGCTTTGAGGATCTGGTGATCAGATTTTCTTTTTTGAGAACTAAATTTTTCTGTTCTTTTTTTTTTGTAAGAACTCAGTTCTTCATATAAGGCTAAGCCCTGTTTTCAGAGGAATTAAATTCCTGAGATATAACTTCCATATCTTCTCTTCTTTTTTATTTCTTTTCTCATACCTAGTCTTTCTTCTAGATTTTGAGTCTGGATAACAAAATTATCCCGATGAGAATTAAATTCTCAACTTATGGGAGATTTGCCGTGTGGACCTCAGATCCAAAGAAAGAACTAAGTTCTTTTTGGAGGGTTAAACCCTTGTATATTTTTATGTGCAAGGAAATGAAGATATTTTGATCTCTGTTTTCTTTACCTAGGGTTTTGAGAGGAGCAGAAGCTTTTCTTCAGCTGAAGAATTGACTTCTCGGTTGACGCTGCAAAGCTTGCGGGGGGACTCTCTCTATATATCTGTCCCTCCCGAGACTTGAAGTCTCAAGTCCTTTATATAGAGATTGCAAACTGTTGATCATTTTTTAAAAAATCTCTCATTGGGAGATACCAATTGATTTAATTGGTCCTCAAAGATTATTCGGGGAATGTTATCCACCGTTGGATTTTTGATCCAGTGATTTTCTATTTAACATAATATATTTTCTTATTTTTAACAAGATTAAGAAAATATTTTCCCATATAGAATTTAATTCTACCCAAGCAGACCCACTTTAATTTAGACGCTGATGCTCACGTGCTATGCATTGATTATATATATGTATATGTTGTTTATATATATTTGATATTAGCCGGATTATATTTGATACAGCTGGATTATTGAATCAAGTGTTGATTTAATAATTTGATATATATATATATATATATATATATATATATATATATATATATATATATATAAACTAATGTTGAATATAAGCCGGCTGTATGTGATTTAACTGGATTATTGAATCAAGTATTGATTTAATAGTTTGATATACATATATATAATTGATATTGGTCGGTTATATATGATATAACCGGATTATTGAATCAAGTGTTGATTTAATAATTTGATATATATTTATATATTTGATATATACATATATTAACTAATATCAAGCTCACTTAAGATTTTCTTCTCTTTAGACATATATCTCTGTGTGTGTGTGTGTGTGTGTTATATAAATATATGTATTTATTATTGTATCATGGTTGATGATTCATAGAACTAGAATGTATGAGAATCACTCATGAGGATTGTGATGAGTTGATAATGGTTTTATTTATGAATTAAAGAAAATGGAAAATGAGTCATTTTCTTAAGATGCTTGTAGAAAGCTTGAGAAGTCATGCCTCACCACTTATTCTTTGTTTTTTTCATAGATATTTTCCACTCCATCTCATCACTCACCTCATGGTTCATTCTCTCTCATCCAAGTTTATCTTCTCCTTCTTGCAGTCTAGAGTTTTCTTGAGGTGAGAAAAAGAAAAGAAAAGAAACGAAGAAAAATAAGTGAGCAAAATTCCTACTTCATCAACCTACTCTTTTCTAGCCGATTAGTTTAGGTTGTTTGCTTCACTAATTCCTTGATTAGTGAAGAGTGAGCTTGAGTGAGAGAGTTCAAAGTGGATCATCTTCGGCTTCGAAGACTACAAAGCAAGCTCGTTCTTTTCTCAAGTGGAGTCAAAGAAGAGTTCTAGGAACTAGTACTTAGAGCTTTAGAAGTGAATGACCGGTCTACAAAGATTGTAAACCCTCTTCAGTTAGTTTAGATCTTGTTTGCTTACATTATAATCCTAATTCTCTAGTTTGATTCTAGTTTAGTATACTTAGCACTCTAGAATTTTTAAAATTTCATACTTGATACTTGTTGAAACCTAGTAGAGGTGCTAAGACATACTTTCACAGCCATCTACTGAAGTTCCCGACGAGTATTCGATCATTAATCGGGAATCTTGTTGAATTGCCCGACTTTATTTTTGAAAAGTATTTTCAATTCAAGTCTTAAATGTAAGGTTTATAGGGTTAGGCATGAAATTTGGAATATGTGATAATCAGGGTTTATGATGTCTAAAGATGATGCGGATACTAATTATTGTAGTTTTTATTTCTTTTTTGCTACCGTAAGTGTAATATGTGGCAGTATCCCTGAACTCGTTGCTATACGTCAATGACATTAGGGATACGCATATTTACTTACGTTGATGACATGCGATGTTATTGTGTTGCTATTGATATGTTATATTAGATCATCGTGATTGAATAGCCGTGGGGTTTTACGTGAGATGAGAGTTTTTTAATTTTCATTCATGTAAATTTTTGTATATAATATTCTTTTATTGGGACACTTCCGGGTTGAGCTTGTTGTCTCCATTTGATATATATTATTTACTTTTCCGCATTAGGATAGACCTAAGGCGGGGAGCACAAGTAACTGGGTTCTAGAGTCCAACAGGAGGCCATCTCGAGGAGTCGAGACCAGTCGCCTAACTATAGAATTGGTAGGGTTGCTTGCCGCTCTCGTAAGGGTCTAGGGGTGTGGGCTTGGCTATTCATCACGACCGTGGAATCCGTGTTTTTCATTACTGGCTTAATCTAAAACACGGACCTCCTAGTATATCCTATATTTCATATATCTGCTTATGCTATTTTTGTGATGTGATGTGATAATATAACTGCGTGAGACGAATGCTATTTATATATATGATATACTGGTAGACACTATATATATTTTGCATCCGTGCTAGTCCTGACCCCACCCTGCCGTAAGTTAAGTAATCTTACGGTGAAGACCCGGGTCCCTGTGACGAATGCGGATGGCATATATGTGTGTTTTATTTTCGTTTCTTCTGTGATATTTAGGAAACATAAATGATGGGACATCATTAATAAGATTAATGAAAAGAAAAGAAACATAAAAGATGTAGAATCAAATTTTTCAAAAAGGTAACTCTAGTTTTTGCTTTGCATAGCAGTATTCCATTATGAATATCCAGCACCTCATTCGATGAGGAAAGAGCCTAGATCTCTTCACCGGGAATGACCTCTTTAGCAAAACTAGCATATGTTACAACCCACTCGGTTTGTTTTGAAAACTACTCGATTAAAGCGGAGCTTAATCCACTGATTTTCAACTCACTAGATTCTACAACGATATCAAGTTCGTTACGCTAAAGGTTTTCTGCAAAACCAATCGTAGATCTCCGTCATTTCAGATAAGTACTATTTAGTATTCGTGTTGCATTTGTTGACCTTATCAAGGCATATTGTTCGATAGCTGATTAGAGCTTATCTGCCGCATGTTGATGCGATTGGATTAGGGTAGTCGTACGGCCTTGTTGACCTTGTCAAGGGTCGTGCGGGTGGGTTTAATTCAATCACGAAATGACTGGTTGAACTTGACTTGCGGTTTATGGTTTATTGACCTTGTCAAGGTCATAAACCGCATGGGGTAAACACAAATATTGGGAATTTCAAGTGTTGAAATTTTCAATGAGATTGCATACTTTCTATGAGATAGTTGGATCCGATACCCACTGTGAGTAAGTGTTACTCATGGGAGAGCTTTCCACTTTACAATTAGCTAATCCAGTAGGTGTCTAAGAAAGGTGTTAATGGGGTTATACCCCTGCGGAAACGAGGTTATTTAATTAGTTCCATGTGAAGGCACGGTGAGACTCCCTCGGAGTACCAACACTTGCCTGGCTGACCGATTAGCGAAATTGTAGGGTGTAATTAATCCCGGCTAATTTTACCTTTTAGGGATTGAAGAAAGATTCGATAAAAACAGTGGGAGCCATCCTGATTAGATAAGATAATAACTAGTCTAATCTTGTAAGAGCGCACGCTAAACTGTTTTCTTCTCTCTCTCTCCAAGTAGCGACCATGTCATGCCTTAATCAAGATAATAATATGGATGTATTGACCTGCTTATTATACTGAGCTGGGGAACATTGGTTCCGCTCTATCTTATGACAATTGTCATAAGTCTGGGCAAGGGATAAGGGAATGCAAGGATTCCTACGCAACCCGAATGAAGAAAGAGCATTCTGATGCATCTTCTTCGGGTGTGTTAGTTATTGAGAACTGTTTCTCAGTTTGCTCTACGTCCTGGGTATTGGATACCGGATCAGGATCCATCTTTGTAATCTGTTACAAGGGTTAAAGAGAAGCACAGAACTGGAAAAGGGTGATATATTTCTCGGAGTAGGGAATGGAGCAATTGTTGCTACCGAAGCTGTCGGCGAATATCACTTAGTATTGCCAAACGGTAATATATTGATTTTGAACGACTGTTATTTCGTACCATCGATGATGTGCAATATAATATCCGTTTCTTTATTAGATAAAGGGAGATATAACTTTGCATTAGAGAAAAATGTTATGAACATTTTCTTAAATCAGGTGTTGATTGGGATTGGTACATTGTGTAATGGTATATACGTTCTAAATCAAAATACAGTTCTAAATATACATAACACACACAAGAGGAAAAGTTCAGAAATGGACGAAACCTTCTTGTGACACTGTAGACTAGATCATATTAACACGACCAGACTAGCTAAGTTGCATAAAGATAGATATTTGAATCCGTTCGAATTTACATCTTATGAAACTTGTCAGTCAAGTCTCAAAGGCAATATGACCAAAACTCCGTTTAATAGACACAAAGAAAGAGCTACTGAACTCTTGGAACTGATACATAGTGATGTATGCGGTCCTATGTCTACACATGCCAGGAATGGTTCCTCGTACTTTATTACATTCACCAACGATCTTTCAAGATTCGGACATGTGTTCCTGTTGAAACACAAATATGAAGATTTTGTGAAATTCAAGGAATATAAGAGCGAAGTAGAGAACCAGATGGGTAAAAGTATTAAAATCCTTCGATCTGATCGAGGAGGAGAATACTTAAGCACAGAATTCCGAGATTATCTAAAAGAGAATGGGATTCACTCTCAGCTTACTCCTCCGTATACACCACAGCACAATGGAGTATCGGAGCGAAGGAATCGCACCCTATTAGATATGGTATGCTATATGATGAGTATTGTTGAGTTACCTACTTCTTTTTAGAGTTATGCACTTGAGACAGCTGCATACCTATTGAATCAAGTTCCATCAACTTCTGTGCCTAAAACACCATATGAGATATGGAGTGGAAAAAGACCATATCTTAAACGAGTTAAGATAAGGGGTTGTCTGGCATATATTAAAAAATAGAATCCGGACAAACTCGAAGCACGATCAGTTCTTTGCAAGTTTGTGGGATATCCAAAAAATTCACATGGATATCTATTCTACCAAAGTGAGGAACAAAAAGTGTTTATTGCTCAACATGCCACCTTTTTAGAAAAGGAATTTCTTGTAAAAGAAATTAGTGGCAATGAGGTAGAGCTGGAAGAAGTTCCAGAAACACAAACCGTAATAGAAGATTTGGTAGAACCGGAGGATTCAATAGTCCCAGACGAACCTCAGCCATTCTGCAGATCTAGTAGGGTTCATCATCCATCTGAGAGATACTACGGATTTCTCCTAGATGGTGGGAGCGAGGATTGCATCATGAAAGATGATGACCCAACTAGTTTCGAGTAGACCATCACAAGTGGGGACTATGTGAAATGGCTTGATTCTATGTGATCTGAGATGGAATCCATATACACCAACAAAGTATGGACTTTGGAAGTTGCTCCTGAAGGGGTAAAACCCATTGGAAGCAAGTGGATCTTTAAGAAGAAAATTGGTGCAGTTGGAAAGGTTGAGACCTTCAAAACTAGACTTGTAGTAAAATGTTTCCATCAACAACCAGGTGTCGACTATGATAAGACCTTTTCTCCAGTGGTTATGCTTAAGTCCATCAGGATCCTACTTGCCATTGCTTCATACCATGACTATGAAATCTGACAGATGGACGTCAAGACCGCTTTTCTAAATGGTGATTTAGAAGAGAGCGTGTATATGACACAGGCAAAGGGCTTTGTAGACAGTGGGAGCAACGGAAAGGTGTGCAAGCTACTTAAATCAATTTACGGATTAAAACAGGTGTCGCGGAGCTGGAACATCTGTTTTGATGTAGCAGTTAAAGAGTTTGACTTCGTAAAAAACGTAGATGAACTATGTATATATAAAAATGTAGTAGAGAGTAATGTTGTTTTCCTCGTATTGTACGTGGATGACATACTCTTGATAGGAAATGATGTTCCTATGATGCACTTGGTCAAACTTTTCCTATCATAAAAGTTCTCCATGAAAGATCTGGGTGATGCCTCCTGCATTATGAGGATAAAGATCTATAGGGATAGGTTTAAAAGGATGTTGGGATTGTCCCAATCCAGGTACACAGACACCATACTAAAGAGGTTTAGTATAGAAGATTCTAAGCGTGGTAATTTATCCGCTTGTTCAGGAATCACTCTCTCCAAAGAGATGTCTCTCAAGACTGATTTGGAGAGGGCTCGCGTGAACGTGATACACTATACTTATGCAGTTAGGTCTATCATGTACGTGATATTATGCACTAGACCGAATGTAGCTTACACACTTAGTGTGGTAAGTTGGTATCAATCAGACCCAGGGGAGAACCACTGGATAGTTGTGAAGAACATTCTTCAGTACTTGAGAAGGACTAAAGAGATGTTCTTGGTGTATAGTAACAGAGAACTCCTAGTGGAGTTCTTTACCGATTCGAGCTTCCAGAGTGATAAGGACAACAAAAAGTCTGTCTCGGGTTTTGTCTTCACTCTCAATAGAGGGGCGGTATGTTAGAAGAGTTCCAAGCAGGATACCATTGCAGACTCGATGATGGAGGCTGAATACATCGCTGCCAACGATGCTGCTAAAGAGGCTGTCTGGATGAAGAAGTTCATTGCTGAACTTGGTGTGGTTCCATCCATTGAAGATCCAATACCTTTGTATTTTGATAACAATGGAGCTGTTGGTTTGGCCAAGAAACTCCGGTCCCATCAGCGATCCAGACATATTCTGAGGCGGTATCACCTGATCCGGGAGATAGTTAATCGTTGGGAGATCGAGGTCAGGAGAGTAGATACGAAGGATAACACGGTGGATCCACTCACGAAGGCCCTCCCCCAGACACAGTTTGAGAGACTTTTTTGGATGTTGGGTATGTGATATTACAACAACTGGCCTTAGTGCAAGTGGGAGATTGTTAGGAATATGTATGCCCTAGAGCCCATTATTGTATGATATAATGGATGCTTGGACATATATATAGAGGACTTTCTTGCTAGATATGATAGTATGCTATCATGTTGCTCTTTATCTTAACATGTACACTTGTTTTAGTATATTGTCTCTCTGATACATGTTGATAAAGCTCTTAGGATGTTGGCTTGACTACCGGGACTATGATGCAGATCATATTAATAGGGCTTATGTAGTCCACAAGCATATCCTTTAACAGTTCCTAGTCGAGGGAATATCAAGACAGGGTATTGATATTCCAAAGTAGACTAGTGTGTACATTTCTTTACCCTGTATGAGGTGATGGTTGATCCCATAACCATTGGTGTTTGACATCGAAGATTGTACACAGGTGCTCATTAGAGAATGGGTACACCGAATAGGACTCGCCGAGAACTCCTAGATGGTACCATACCTATCGTCAGATAGCAGTTCTCTGGTGACACTTATACAGGTTAGTCTATAGATTCGAGATCGTTATAGTATCTTGTGTGGTTCCTATTGTGCTTTGATTTCCTCCCTACCACGACTCAAAGGAGTCATGCAAACAGGTGGAGTTTGGGTACAATCTCGAGTCACATGGAGATAGTGAGCGATAGGAGGGGTTTCGTCTCTGCCGGTATTGAGAGTTAATGTTGCGCTATGCTCGATTGTCTATAACAACAAGTCCCTCGTCAGGGATGATGAGATTTACTGCTAAGTGTTATCAGTAGTTTCTCGAAAGGTTATAGGTCATACATCGGCATGACTTATCAAGTTATTGGGGTCTGACGATTCCACCTCTAGACTCGATATGCAACATATCAGACGAAGAGACCGGACTGTACGGTAAGTGTTTCTTATAGGCTCTATAGAAGTTTGGACAAATTTGCTTGTTGATCTTCTATTCGTTCAATACCTGGGTAGCCGTTACGTCCAGCTAGTATCGTTGACGGCTTGTGGGTATCTGATGTGATCATTACCTACTGCCGGGGTATTGACGAGTTTTTAGAGTCCCATACAGAGGTTTTCTAGCTCAAGCGAAACGAAGTAGGGCACATATGGAGATATGTGCGGGGGCTTGATTAAATACGAGTATATGATACCGTAATTGATATCAGCCTGATTATATGTGATATAACCGGATTATTGAATCAAGTGTTGATACAATAATTTGATTAATGTGTATGTGTGTGTGTTTATATTTGATATTGACCTGTTATATATGATATAACCGGATAATTGAATCAAGTGATTATTTAATATCTAGTATTGAATATTAGCAGGTTATATGTGATATAACCGGATAATTGAATCAAGAGTTGATTTAATGTTTTGATATATATATATATATATATATATATATATATATATATATATATATATATATATATATATATATATTAGTCGGTTATATATGATATAACCAGATTATTGAATCAAGTGTTGATTTAATAATTTGATATATATATATATATATAAACTAATATTTTGTTCACTTAATATTTTCTTCTCTTTATATATATTTATATTTATATATGTGTGATATATATATGTATGCATTTGATATTGTATCATGGTTGATGATACATAGGATTGGGATGTATGAGAATCACACAAGAGCAATGGATAAATATGATGATTTATAATTTAAGAAAAAGAATAAAAAAGAGAAAATGAGTCATGGCTTTGGATGCTTGGAGAAGTATTAAGAAGCCATGACTCATCTCCTATTTTTTGTTTTATTCTTAGATATTTAATCATCCATATCTTATCTCTTGGTTGATGGTTCATTCTCACATCCAAGTTCATCTCCTTTTTCATCTCTCTCTAGGGTTTTTTTTAAAGTTGGGAAAAGAAAAGAGAAAAATATTCTTAGTGAGCAATTCTCCTACTTCATCAACCTACACTAATCTAGCCCATTAGTTTAGATTGTTTGCTTCACTAATACCTTGATTAGTGAAGAGTGAACTTGAGTGAGAGACACTTCAAGGTGGATGATTTTCGGCATCGAAAACAACAAGCAAGCTCGATCTTTTCTTCAAGCGGAGCCTTAAGAAGAGTTTTAGGAGCTACTACATGGAGTTTTAGAAGTAAATGACCGGTCTACAAAGGTTGTAAACTCCTATCACTTAGTTTAGAATTTATTTGCTTGCTACAAAACCCTAAATCTCTAGTTCGATTCTATGTTAGTATATTTAACACTCTAGATTTTTTTAAACTGTATACTTGATACTTATTGAAACCAGGTAGAGGTGCTAAGACATAGTTTCATATCTCACCATCAATATAGATGTTACTCATGGGCGAAACGGGCGGCAAGAATCCCGTATCAGCTCACCCTCAGACAACCCCTATATAAACCACTCCTCCAGAAGATTCAGATAACTCGAACTGATTTCAATACGCCGCTACTCTGTTTAAATATTTCCCGGTACTTACTTGATCGTCGGAGGGTCGTATGGTGGTTTCCCACCGCGGGACTTCTTTTGCAGGTAGCTCGGTGTCAATATCAATCAACAACCTATTAAGATCCACACTCTCTCTTTAAATCTCAGGCCTTCAGTCCTGCTGGCCACAAGATCTACGGAGGATAACATCTGAGAGAGATTCCGACCTTCCATCAATTTGGGACGTGATATTTTTCGGAATCCAACGTTAGCAGATAATTTCCTATGTTTCTCATCTTACAATCCTGAATCATGAATGACCTTTTATTTTATTTTATTTTCTTACTTACTTGCTGAAAAGCCTGTAGGCAATGTGGGCGGGACGAGGGGGGTTTGGGGGCTCTAAGCCCATAAGAACTTTCTTCTCATAATTTGTTGAAAATCCCTTTTACCATTGCAAGTGGGGGTTCTGAACCCAAGATCTCTTCCCAAACGGGAGAGTGTCAATTACTGTTCGAGCAAAAGCCCTTTGAGTATTCCCTCCATAACATGTCTGCCTGGAACAAGCCTTGTTTGAGCTTTGCTAATAATACCGGCGACCACCTTCTTTAGCTTATTGGCCAAGACTTCTGATAATTTTAACGAAGCATTCGACCAGACTAATTGTCTTTAATCCTTCATGGTCCTAACATCGTTGTTGTTAGGATCAACAAGATGGAAGCACAATTGATTCTTTCCATATGTAGACTTTCTTCATATAAGGCTTCAAATAAGCTCATGACACCCTCCGTATTTAGATTCCGTTTATTGTTTTCTAATACAATATCGTGTTATGGTATATATTATGTTGCATGCATTCTTTAGATATTGATGGGATTGCTTGCGGATGTTTTTTAGTTTATAATCAATAGTCTTTAAGATACATATGCATGTTCAACTTCAAGCATATAGAAAAATTCACATGTGACATGCATAGTGAATAATCTAAGTCCCATTTTATTTAATTTGTAATCCTAAACCTTAATATTAGGTTGTGGAAGGTATCTAAGCCAAGAAATATATATAGCTCACATTCTCGACGGAGTCGGAGATGAGGCTCAAATCAATGTTGTTGGGATATTAACATCGTTCGGTCATTAATTTCAACATTATATTTTTTATTCTCTTAAGTTCTGAGGTTGAGGTTGGTGGTTGGTTCATGGAATTAAAGATTACTGGAGATCCACGTATTTCTTGGAATGCCATGCCAAGGCATCCGATTTCAGAAAATATTGCATTAACATGCCTGCAATCATTAGTGGTAATACATATGCACAACAATGTGAAACGTTATCTGGTGGCAGTGATTGGCACTGTAACGTCCTAAAATGTAATTAGAGTTAATTATACGTTAATTAAGCGATATAACATAGGTTTTCGATAAAACCTAGTTAGTAATTATTTTCACATATTTATATTTATTTATTTATTTATTTATTTTGTTAAATATATGCACACATATATGTATATGCTAATATAGTTTTAACAACATGTTAATTTAAGTTAAAATATGTTTTGTGAGTATGACAACTTGACCACATTTATTTTGCTCCTTAAATTATTTTAAGTAATTAAATAATTCTAGTAAAAGAAAAGAAAAGAGAAAAATAGGATGGGGAAACATTGAGGTGATGAGCACTAAATGAAGAGAGAAAGGTTGGGCATGAATCATGAGCCCCCCCCCCCCCCCCCATTCTTCTTTCTTTCTCATTCTAATTCCTTCTCCTCTCTTGTTCTTCTTCTTCTTTCCCTTTCACCTCCTTTCTTGAAATTTCATCCCACACAAATAATCTCATCAACACAAACCGTCACTAACCCTCATTTAATCATGGTTTAATCCCTTCAAGAGTCTTAAAGGTTTACATGATTAGGGTTTCTTTCAAGTCTTTATGAGGTAAGGATCAAACCCTTGAGTATGCTCTAGAAAACTCTTGTTTTAACAAAGATTTTGCTTAAACAACTCCTAATTTTAAATAAAGTCCTTATCTTGTGGTGTTTTGAGTTTTAAATTGAAGCTGAGGTGGTTTTGGGGTTATGAAAGTTCTTAGGTTAGTTATGACCTAATCTAGATTAGATAAGAGTGTTTGTGTAGCCAACATCTTTGTTTAAACACTAGGTTTACACTAAACCACCATAATGTATTAATTAGTGTCAAAACTTGTATTTAATTTAGGTTAGGGTTTCATATCAAAACTGCTATCAAACCAGTAATCACAGAGATAAGTTGCGATTACTGGAAATTAGTTATAGGACCCTGAGTGCACCATCAAAAGCCGAGCCCCCATCTCTAGCTTCTGGCCTCCAATTTATCCGTTTTGGACGCAATTTGCGGCCCGTCTAGGGCTTCTGGGTTTAAGTTTTTGTCGAGAGCTCTCTAGGACTCTAATTAGACCTCTGGTGTATGCAATTTTTTCTAATTTTGTATACACAAAAATCTGGGAACGTTTTACCCTATTTTAGGCGATATGTAAACGTGTGATACGGATATTTCGATTCTCGTTTAGGTATTTTGTGTGGTTAACAGCCCTTAGGGGTAGTCACAGACATTGTTGCACGCGTTTAACACGATAGGTTCACACGTGATAACTTGTGAGAGTTAGTTCGTTCGTGTAATGTATGTTTGCGTGCCATATCGGAATTTATTAGCCTCATGTGTTAAGGTTTTTGTTTGATACTAGGATCGGTTGCGGAGTTATCAGACGCGGTAAGGAAATGAAAGGAGGTGATCGGATTCGAATAGCTCGAGACCGTTCCGGTGAGTAGATTTAACATCTACGGCGGAATCGCCTGGATGGAGTTAAGCGTCGATGTCTAGATTCTAGTTATAAAACCTTATATTATATGCATATACATTCATAATTTTTTGCATAAGCATTATAATGTGCATCCTATTACTTGCTACGCATTGGCATATCCTTGTCAGGACAGTTTCACCATTACCAATGGTTCATGTCGCACGTGCACTAACTTATATATACAGACACACCTTTAATAATTGCCATGCCACGTACACTATAGAACTTGCCACGATATCCTACATTTGCATTACTTCTTTATTGGTAGTTAGATTTACGTTCATTTGTACTAGCATGCATCATGTCCATATCATGCACATTGCTATTATCATCATATTCCCATATGATGTTTCATGAGATTTTGGTTTTCGTGAGATTTGGAAAACCGCAAAATACATTTTCAAAACTTGGATTATTTAAGAAAGCGGTTTTTCCTTGAAATGATATTTGGTGTCCACCATGAGTTTTCTCGGTTCTAAGTGATGAGTATACCCGATTCGAGGAGTGAAGAGGCACCGTCTGCGGGTACATGGTGGACCCGGTACGGTATCCTGGGGCAAGAAGATCGTATAGAAAGGCGTTGAGTCCGGAAGGGGAACACTACCTATTGGTGATAGTGTGGAAACTAGGCGGATATCCGGATGATACCGAACGGAGCTATATGATCAGATGGATATGAAGGCCCATCAGAGTGACAGTGCCTGAGATATTTGGATTTCGAGTGTCGATACTTGACACCGGTTTTATGATGATTTATCCTTAGTACCTCTATTTTAAACCGCATAAAAAACTTATTATGACATGCTCGGTTTCATATAGCTGTTACACCCTGATATTATACTTTGCTCATTATTTATGTTGCATCCATACTGTTATATATTATCATAATCTCATACTTAGGATGTGTCGCTGCTACGTTCATGTTTGTGATTACCACGCATGATATTATTTATTACTCATGAGCTGGCAACTCACCCCTGTTATGCTACAGTGTCTTGCAGAGCCGATCCTTCAGCGTAGTCGCGGCGAGGCACACTACTTTTGCTGCTGCTGCTACCGTTACTTTTAGGCGTGATATTTTCTAGGTGGGTTGCGAGTATTCTTGTGTCTTCTACCTTTTACTCTTTTTATTGTATTTAGTATACGCCATCTACCATATGTATATATAGACTTAGAGACAAGACTGAGAGATTGTATTATATTAACTCTGGGTGTCGTGCTCGTGTGAGTCGACTTTTGCTTTTATGTTGTGGTTATTGGTTTGCATCTCGTATTTGCTTATTCCTTCGCCTATAGTGTCGTATATCTTGCTATGTGATTATGTTCCGCCGAATGGAATTGAGATTGCTCCGAAGTGGGGATATTTTTATTTATATTATGCTTATGTATCGGTTTGGATCATTTTTTACAAAGGAAATGTTGCTGAAAATTTTAACAACCCCCTGAGATTTAAAAATGTTTGCTTCTACTTTTAAAATTGATGTTTTGAAACAAATAATTTTTATCACTCTACTTTATTTCATGCTTTAGATTCTGGGTTTCGGCTTACTTGAATTACATTACGCCTTTAGACGTTGCGTGATTTAAGTGCCGGTCACGTTCCTCATTTAGGTCATGACAAAGTTGTCATCAGAGCGTTAGGTTTTACCTCTCGGAGTGTAGGATGATCCTTGGTATGATGGAGTAGGTAATTTAAGCAGAGTAGCATAGTGTGTGTATGATCCGCGGCATACTCACGATACGATACTCCGCCTAAGTGATCTTAGGGTATATGTCTTGTGATTCCTTTCCTTGATTCCATACATACTTTTGTTTCGGTTATTGTGTTCTCCCAAAATCCTGTTTCTTATTCCAGCCACCATGCCGCCAAAGACTACGAGGGCCCAGAGGGCTGCTGCTAGAGACGAGGTCAGGGCAGGCTCGTCCGAGACGAGGACTGACCAGGGTGGTACGTCTACCCCTCAGGAGCAGATTGATCCACCTTCTCCAGGCTGGATTGCTAGGCTGGAGGCGAGTATTCAGGATTTGCGCCAGATGGTTGGATCTTTGGTTAAGGCCAGCCGAGCACAAAGATCAGATGATGTTTCGCCTACTACGGGGACCGTGATAGTACCTACTTCTCAGACATTTTCACCTGCTGCTACTGAGACTATTGTCGTATCACTATCAGAGTTTATGAGGCTGAAGCCTCCAGTTTTCACTGGCACAGATACAGCAGAGGATCCACAGTCGTTCCTCGACATGATGGCCAGGGTTTGTCATTCCCTGAGGTTTTCTGATGCGAGATCGATTGAGCTTGCTAGTTTCCGTCTGGAGGGTCTTTCCCAGACTTGGTGTGAGTCCGCTGAGAGAGGCCCAGCTCCAAGTCTCCCTCATATGACATGGGATGGGTTCATGACGATTTTTCTTGCTCGTTTTCTTCCGCAGAACGTCAGGGATGCTCGAGCTCGCAGTTTTGAGTCTTTGCGCAAGACTCCTGGTATGACAGCAGCCGAGGATGATATCCAGTTCACCCAGCTATCCATATATGCTCCTTATTTGGTGGACACCGAAGAGAAGCGTGTCAAAAGATTCATGTGAGGTCTAGATACACAGTTGTTCCTCTCTATTGGCACACATCACCTTGATACTTATGCAGCAGCGATGGATGCATCCACGCCAGTAGAGGATCGTATTACCGAGACTATGACTGATCCGGTACCGAAGCGGATTTGTATTAGTGTATTAGCTTCTGGGAAGTTTGGCAGAGATATGGCAGGCAGAGGCCGCCGCGGATTATTTCTAGGCCGTGGCGGCGGCAGAGGCTTGATACGGGGCCAGTTATATAGCTTTTACCTACAGGGCTAGCAGCCTTCGCCAAGATGTTATCAGTGTGGGAGTCTGCACCACCGCACCAGACATTGTACTGTAATACGCCAGGGTGGGACAACAGTTCCACAGGTCACTCTACCCCTTCACCTCCTCTTTTGCGAGCATTACCTCCACCCGTCGCTACTCTGCACCGGACAAATACTCAAAAGGGGGGTGGTCGTAGCGGTCCTGTTCAGAGGGGACGAGGCGGCAGAGGCAGAAGACAGCAGGATACCGATAAAGGACATGCCAGAGTTTTCGCTTTAACTCTTCAGGATGCTCAGGCATTGAATGCTATTCTGACAGGTACTCTTTCTGTGTGTTCCTCCGACACGCACATATTGTTCGACCCTAGTTCCACACACTCTTATGTATCTACGCATTTCATACCGATATTGGGTCGAGATTCATCCTTGTTAAATCAGCTTCTCGTTGTGCTCACCCCCGTAGGAGGGTTTTTCATCGCTCGATATGTATTTCGGTCATGTTCCGTTCGTATTGGGGATAGAGATTCTTCCGTTGATCTGATCCTTCTTAATATGTTAGACTTCGACGTTTTGCTCGGCATGGACTGGTTAGCCACTTGTTATGCGTCCGTGGACTGCTGCGAGAAGGCAGTCAGATTTTATTTTCCGGGAGAGTCAGTCTTATCATGCAGGGGGGGCGCAGTGCCGCCCCTCACATTCTGATTTTTGATTTTTATGCTAGTCGGCTCTTGAGGAAAGGATGTCAGGGATTCATAGTTTGTATTCGTGATACTGGAGCCACAACGGTCCTGTTGGATCAGGTTCCGATTATGAGAGAGTTCCTCGATGTAGTTCCAGATGAGTTATCTGGGTTGCCGCCAGAGCGTGATGTTGAGTTCTGCATCGACTTGATCTCCGGCAGGGGGTCTATTTCTATACCGCCTTATCGGATGGCTCCGGCAGAGCTTAAAGAGATTAAGGGTCAGTTGCAAGTTTTGCTTGACAAGGGACTTATACGACCGAGTGTGCCTCCTTGGGGAGCTCCTATCATGTTCGTTAAGAAGAAGAACGGCAGTAGGAGATTGTGTATCGAATATCGTCAGCTGAACCGAGTTACGGTGCAGAATAGGTATCCTTTACCTCACATTGAAAATTTATTCGATCAGCTTCAGGAAGCAGGATGCTTTTCGAAGATTGATTTGCGGTCAGGTTATCATCAGTTGCGGGTCCAGAATGATGACATTTAGAAGACTACTTTTCGGACGTGCTACGGGCATTACGAGTTCTTGGTAATGTCGTTCGGGCTCAGCAATACCTCAACAGCATTCATGGATTTGATGACTCGAATCTTCAGGTCGTACCTCAACAAGTTTATCATCATATTCATAGACGACATTCTGGTGTACTCCAGGAGTCGAGAGGAGCATGAGCAGCACTTGAGCATTACATTGCAGACATTGAGAGAGCACCAGCTGTTTGCCAAATTCTCGAAGTGTGCTTTCTGGCTTAACAGTGTTGACTTCTTGGGTCATGTGGTTACGAGAGATGGTACACGAATGGATCCAAAGAAAATTGAGGCCGTACAACATTGGCTCAAACCTGTTTCAGTGATATAGGTTCGCAGCTTCTTGGGCTTAGCCTATTATTAACGGCGTTTCGTATAGGATTTCTCTTGTATCGCTGCACCAATGACTTGGCTTACCCGGAAGGGAGTTTCGTTTCTTTGGACCAAGGCATGTGAGCAGAGTTTTCAGCAGTTGAAGACTCATTTGACGACTGCACCAGTTTTATCCTTACCTTCAGGCTCAGGTGGTTATGGTTTTTATTGTGATGCTTCTTGAGTGGGTCAAGATTGCGAGTTGATGCAGCACGGTAGATTCATAGCTTATGCTTCTAGGCAGTTGAAGAAGAACGAGCATAACTATCACACTTACGATTTAGAGATGGCCGTGGTGGTCTTTGTGCTCAAGATTTGGAGACATTACTTGTACGGCGTGTCGTGTCAGATCTTTACGAACCACAAAAGCCTGAAATACATCTTCCAGCAGCGGGATCTAAATTTGAGGCAACGCCGTTGGATGGAGCTCGTAAAGGACTATAATTCTGAAATCCTTAATCACTCGGGCAAGACGAATGTTGTAACTGATACTTTGAGTCGAAGGCCCGGAGGTAGTTTGTTCAACTTGAGCGTAGTTCAGAGACAATTTTCTATAGATTGGCAGATCTTATGCGACAGTGGAGTACAGTTTGAGTTTACTTCCACAGGAGGACAATTTTCTCATGTCCGCGTCCGTCCATTTTTACTTGATCGCATCCGGGAGGCAGAATCCGACGATACTCATTTGTCTGAGATTATAGAGCATGTTCGGCAGGGGAGAGATTCGGAGTTCGTGATTGATGGCTAGAGAGTGCTACGATTTGGGACTCGTCAATGTGTGCCCGATTCTGAGGGGCTAAGACGTAGGATCTTAGAGGAGGCACATCAGTCAGTGTACATTGTTCATCTGGGTTCCACCAAGATATATCGTGATTTGAGAAATGTCTACTAGTGGGAAGGGATGAAGAGAGATATTTCTGATTTTGTTTCTAGATACTTGACTTGCCAGAAAATCAAGGCTGATCATCAGAGGACGGCGGGGAGTTACATCCTTTGCCTATTCTAGAGTGGAAATGGGAGCAGATCTCCATGGATTTCATTGTGGGTCTACCTAAGTCCAGTCGAGAGTATGACTCCATTTGGATGATTGTAGATCTGTTGAGTAAGGCGGCTGACTTCCTTCCAGTGAAGACCACTTTCGGGCTTGCTCAGTACGCTCAGCTATACATTGATGAGATTATGTGGCTACACGGCATTCCGAAATGCATTGTTTCAGACAGAGGCACTCAGTTTACCATTCGACTCTAGCAGAAACTTCAGGAGGGTTTGGGCACTCGTTTGAGTTTCAGTAACGCTTTCTACCCATAGACCGATGGTCAGTCAGAGCGGACTATCCAGACTCTCGAAGATATGTTTCGAGCGTGCATACTAGATTTTGGTGGTAGTTGTGATCGTCACTTGCCCTTGATAGAGTTCTTCTATAATAACAGTTTTCAGGAGACGATTCAGATGGAACCTTTCGAGGCTTTGTATGGGAGGAAGTGTTGATCGCCAGTATGTCGGACCGAGCTCAGTAAGAGCAGGATTTTGGGACCGCAGCTAGTTCAGGAGACTAAGGAGAAGATCCATGCAGGGTATTTTATATCACCCCATTGAAATGGGAATACGCGCGTGCTGGTCAGGCGCATTACTGATTCCCCCTGTCTAGGGTAGGCTGGGGTTTATTGATTGTGGAGATCCGAATCTCCAGCAGCCGCGGACTAAGCTGCCGTTAATTACCCCCCGTCTTTGGAGCGAGGGAACCTCCAATTGACGGGTTAAACCGGTCATGCGAACTCAATGTGATATGTGATGCATTGGTGTGTGTGTGTGTGTGTGTGTGTGTGTGTGTGTTTAACATATTACAATAGAGACGTGTTCATTTTGTTTTGTTCCATTTGTAAGAAAAAAGGATATATATATATATATATATATATATATATATATATATATATATATATATATATATAAATAAAAGAATAAATATTTAGAGAAATTTTCTTTTTTAAAAAATATTATTTATATTTTTTTTATTTATTTTAAATAATAAGATTTAAAAAAAGAAAAAGGGGCTTCCCCACTCACGTGGGGGAGAAAAGAGGCTCCCATTTAGTGGGAGCCTCCCCGTCACGTGGGGGAAAGGCTCCCACAAAATGGTAGCCTCCCTCTCACGTGATAGGGGGAGAAAGGCTCCCATTAAATGGGAGCCTCTCCCTCACGTGGAGGGCAATTTTTTTTATTATAAATTTTTCTTTTTATTAATATTTTTTTTACATGGAGTTCAACTCCAAAAGAATATTTTAAATGGAGTTAAACTCCAAAAGAACTTTAAATGTAGTTAAACTCCCCAAAAAAATTTAAATAGGGTTCAACTTCAAAAAGATTTTTATTGCGGTGTTAAACTCCAAAAGAATTTTATTATGGAGTTCAACTCCAAAATGATTTTTATTGTGGAGTTAAATTCCAAACGAATTTTAAATGGAGTAAAACTCCTAAAGAAATTTAATGCGGAATTAAACTTCAAAATAGTTTTAAATGGAGTTAAACTCCAAAATAATTTTTATTGTGGAGTTGAACTCTAAAAACAAAACCCTTATTTTTTTTCTTTTCAAAGAAAGTTTCCACAGAGTGGGAGCTTCCCTCTTTCATGTGAGAGGGAGAAAAGGGGGCCCCAAGATGGGAGCCTTCCCCTCACATGAGAGGGAGAAAGGGACTCCCAAAATTGGGAGCCTCCCCCTCACATGAGAGGGAATAAAGGGGCTCCCAAAATGGGAGCCTCCCGCTCACAAAAGAGGGAGCAACTCATAATGGGAGTCTCTCTCTCACATGAGAGGAAGAAAGGGACTCCCTAAATGGGAGTCCCCCCTCACATGAGAGAGAATAAAGGGATTCCAAAAGATTTTTTTATTTTTATTTTTATTGTTGTTTATTTATTTATTTTAATTAAGGAGTTAGACTCCAAAAACATTTGTATGGAGTTAAACTTCGAAAGAATTTTTTATTTGTAGAGTTAAACTCCAAAAGAATTTAGAATTTTTATTGTGGAGTTGAACTCCGAAAGAATTTTAAATGTGGAGTTGAACTCCGAAAGAATTTTAAATGGAGTTAAACTCCTAAAAAAATTTAATGGGGAGTTAAAATTCCTAAAAAAGATTTTTATTGTGGAGTTAAACCCTAAAAGAATTTTTGTAGTGGAGTTAAACTCCAAAAGAATTTTAAATGGAGTTCAACTCCAAAAATATTTTTATTTCGTATGGAGTTAAACTCCACTAAATGGGGAGCCTTCCTCCCATGTGAGAAGGAGGGAAAGCTCCCACTTAGTGGGAGCTTCCCTCTCCCTCATGTGAGAGGAAGCAGGAGCTCCAAAAAGAATTTATTTATTAATTTTTTGATGGAGTTAAACCCCAAAAAAATTTATTTGGAGCTAAACTCCTAAAACAATTTTATTCCAAGTTAAACTATAAAAAATATTTTTATTATAGAGTTAAACTCAAAAATAATTTTATTTGTGGAGTTAAAATCCAAAAGATTTTCTCTTTTCTCTTTTGAGAAGAAATCCAAAATGGGTTCTCTTGAAACAACAAGATCTAGATCTTGGATGATAAAAAAAGAGACCATTTTTCTTCTATTGATGGAGTCTTGGGAGGTGGGTTTATGGTAAAAATTTTATTTAGTTTTTAAGAAAAGGAGAGCTAAGCTCTTGATTTAATTGGAAAATGAAAAGGAAGAGGAAGAACTTGGGAGAGAGAGGATGGAGGCACAAACCCTAGTTTTTGGGGAGAATGAATTGTATTCTTTATTTCATCATCATGTTGCCTTATATAGGCTTACACATTTACATATAGCATCTTGGGCTTTACAAAATGGCATTTTGCCCACCCATGCCTTATGTGCTCTTTTCTTTTGCACATGAGCCATGCGTTTTACAAAAATTTGGTTTCATGCCTATTTTCTTACATTCATGCATAAAAAATTACATCAAAATTATTTATTACATAATTTTTTATTTCGGCATGGGGGAAGCCGGCCGCGGGGCTCGACTTGGGCATGGGCCTACTTTCTTAGGCTTGGGCTCGCTTACTTGGGGTTGACCTTGACTTTGACTTGGTCCACTGGAGTGCAAATTTTGACCCGGTCCACTGGAGTGCAAATTTTGACCCCAACAATGTGCCCCTATCATTGAATGCACATCGCACATGTGTGTCGTGTGCATGAAATTGATGGATCTTCTTTCACATGGAGACGACTTGATTTGGTTCCTACTTTGTGGGTAGCCGGCACTGCCCTTTTTACGACATGGATGGTCGATACGTGGTGCGTCTCCGAGACGGAGTGTCTACGGTGGACGTTTCCCCGGCACGGAGTGATTTGGTTCCCGCTTTGTGGGAAGCCGGCACTGCCCTTTTTACGACATGGACGGTCGACGCTTAGCGCCTCTCCAAGACGGAGTGTCCATGGTAGACGCTTCCCCGATACGGAGTGATTTGGTTCTCGCTTTGTGGGAACCCGGTAGTGCCCTTTTTACGGCATGGACAGTCGACGGCACTGACTGTTTCTGTTCGACTTGTCCCCGGCACGGAGTGTCGCTGGTTGTTCGACTTATCCCTGGCACAGAGTGTTGCTATTCGACTTGTCCCCGGCACGTAGTGTCACTGATCGACTTGTCCCCGGCATGGAGTGTCGCTGGTCGACTTGTCTCCTGAACGGAGTGTCGCTCATTGACCTGATTCCGAGGTGGAGCATGATTCCGACAGGGAGGTCGCTGGTCGACTTGTCCCCAGCGCGGAGTGTCGCTGGTCGACTTGACCCTGGTGCGGAGTGTCGCTGGCTGTTCGACTTGTCCCCGGCATGGAGTATCACTGGCTGTTCGACTTGTCCACGGCGCGGAGTGTCGCTGGTTGTTCGACTTGTCCCCGGCACGGAGTGTCGCTGGCTGTTCGACTTGTCCCCGGCACGGAGTGTCGTTGGTCGACTTGTCCCCGGCACGGAGTGTCGCTGGTCGACTTGTCCCCGGCACGTAGTGTCGCTGGATTTTCGACTTGTCCCCGGCACGGAGTGTTGCTGGTCGACTTGTCCCCAGCACGGAGTGTCGCTGGTCGACTTGTCCCCAGCACGGAGTGTCGCTGGTTGACTTGATTTCGAGGCGGAGCATAATTCCGGCAGGGAAGGTAGATATCCTGAGGCAAAGCATGATTTTGACACGGGGTACATTCTGGGACGAAGCATGATTCCACCGCAGAGGTTGTTGGTTTGATTTAGGTTGACATCAGCACCGCTACACTAGAATATGGTACCCGGAGCGAATCATCATCTTCCATGACAGGATTTGGGAATTTTGGTTTTGGTTTGGCATCAGCACCGCTGCACTGGAATATGGTACCAGGAGCAAACCATCATTTGCTGTGAGGGGATTTCCCTCGTTCCTAGTTTAACGACTTAGGGGTCATCTGCTCCCAGTTTAAAGACTTAGGAGTCTATTGGATCGGAAGCTTAGAATTTTGGGGTAGGGATCGGCATCACCATTGCTAACACTGAAGCACAGATGCCAGGAGAAATTCATCATTTTCCTTTTCCTGTTGGGGTGTGATGGCTTAGGAGACAGATTTAGGTCCCTATCACCTAAGACTTTTTCAATTTTATGAGCCGTAAGGGTCACATAAAAGTATTTTCTCCCTACGAGTCGTAAGGATCCCGTAGGTGCATTTTCTCCTTAGGAGTCGTGAGGACCCCCAAGTGTGTTTTTCCTTTGTGAGTCGTAAGGATCCTACGAAGGCGTTTTCTTACGAGTCTTAAGGATCTCGCAAGTTTTGTTCTCCTCATGCATCGTGAGGACACACGAGTGGGTCTTCCCAAATGGAGCATAATTCCGATGGCGGAGACAGGCCGCGTGACTGGTGATTGCGGTGGGGTATAGATATGATGAGAATTATTTGAGCTCGTGGATTGTATACGGTAGTCAGTTTGGGGACCACCTATAGGGCTGGAAGAATTTTGGGAAATTGTCGGCGTCTGCATCACTGCACTGGAATATGGTACCAGGAGCGACTCATCATTCGCCGTTTGGGGATTTGGAATTTGGTTGGCATCTGCATCGCTGCACTGGAATATGGTACCAGGAGCGACTCATCATTCGTCGTTGGGACATTCAGAGTTTGGTTGGTGTCTGCATCGCTGCACTGGAATATGGTACCAGGAGCGACTCATCATTTGTCGTTTGTGATTTGAGTTTTGGACGGCGTCTGCATCGCTGCACTGGAATATGGTATCAGGAGCGATTCATCATTCACCGTTGGAGATTTGAATTTTGGACGGCGTCTGCATCGCTGCACTGGAATATGGTACCAGGAGCGACTCATCATTCACTGTTTTTTTACCGCGATTGCTCTATCATTTCAGCTTTTCTTATCGCGAAGGTCGCGATTGCCCTATCATTTCGGCTATTTATTCGCGGTTGCCCCATCATTTCGGCTTTATTTTCATTTTTATTTTTACTCGCTGATTTTTATTGTGAGTTGCCCCATCATTTCAGCTTTTTATATATATATTTTTTAATTCTTTTTTTTGTTTTATTTACACATTTTTACATCCCCAGTTTAATGACTGAGAGGTCGATTATTCCCAGTTTAATGACATGGTGGTCAGCGGTTCCCAGTTTAATGACGTGGTGGTTAGCTGTTCCCAGTTTAAAGACTTAGAGGTCTACTGTTTCTAGTTTAACGACTTAGAGGTCATCTATTTCCAGTTTAACGACTTAGTGGTCATCTGTTTCCAGTTTAACAACCTGGAGGTCATCTGTTTCCTGTTTAACGACGTGGTGGTCATCTGTTTCCAGTTTAACGACGTGGTGGTTATCTGTGTCCAGTTTAAAGACTTAAAGGTCTATTGTTTCCAGTTTAACAACTTAGAGGTCGTCTGTTTCTAGTTTAACGACGTGGTGGTCATCTGTTTCCAGTTTAACGACTTAGAGGTCATCTGTCTCCTATTTAATGGGAGCCTCGCCCTCACGTGGGGGGCAATTTTTTTTTTTTTTTTTTAAATTTTTTTCTTTTTATTATTTTTTTACATAGAGTTTAACTCCAAAAGAATATTTTTAATGGAGTTAAACTCCAAAAGAACTTTAAATGTGGAGTTAAATTCCAAAAGAATTTTAAATGGAGTTAAACTCCAAAAAGATTTTAAATGGAGTTCAATTTCAAAAATTTTTTTATTGCGGAGTTAAAGTCCAAAAGAATTTTATTGTGGAGTTCAACTCCAAAATGATTTTTATTGTGGAGTTAAACTCCAAACGAATTTTAAATGGAGTAAAACTCCTAAAGAAATTTAATGCGGAGTTAAACTTCAAAATAGTTTTAAATGGAGTTAAACTCCAAAATAATTTTTATTGTGGAGTTGAACTCCAAAAACAAAACCCTTATTTTTTTCTTTTCAAAGGAAGCTCCCACAGAGTGGGAGTTTCCCTCTTTCATGTGAGATGGAGAAAAGGGGGCCCCAAGATGGGAGCCTCCTCCTCACATGAGAGGGAGAAATGGACTTCCAAAAATGGGAGCCTCCCACTCACATGAGAGAGAGCAACTCAAAATAGGAGCCCCCCTCACATGAGAGAGAATAAAGGGGCTCCCAAAATGGGAGCCTCCCACTCATATGAGAGGGAGCAACGCACAATGGGAGCCTCCCTCTCATATGAGAGGAAGAAAATGACTTCCAAAATGGGAGCCTCCCCCTCACGTGAGAGGGAATAAATGGATTCCAAAGGAATTTTTTTTTATTATTTATTTATTTTTAAATAAGGAGTTAGACTCCAAAAACATTTGTATGAAGTTAAACTCCGAAAGAATTTTTTATTTGTGGAGTTAAACTCCGAAAGAATTTAAATGGAGTTAAACTCCGAAAGAATTTTTATTGTGGAGTTGAACTCCGAAAGAATTTTAAATGTGGAGTTAAACTCCAAAGAATTTTAAATGGAGTTAAATGCCCCAAAAAATATATTTATTGTGGAGTTAAATTCCCCAAAAAATATTTTTATTGTGGAGTTAAACTCCAAAAGAATTTTTGTAGTGGAGTTAAACTCCAAAAGAATTTTAAATGGAGTTCAACTCCAAAAATATTTTTATTTGGTGTGGAGTTAAACTCCACTAAATGGGGAGCCTTCCCCTCACGTGAGAAGGAGGGAAAGCTCCCACTTAGTGGGAGCTCCCCTCTCCCTCACGTGAGAGGAAGCAGGAGCTCCAAAAAGTTTTTTTGTGTCGTTAAACTCTAAATTTTTTTATTTGGAGTTAAACTCCCAAAATAATTTTATTCGGAGTTAAACTCCAAAAAAAGGTTTTTATTATAGAGTTAAACTCCAAAATAATTTTATTTGTGGAGTTAAAATCCAAAATATTTTCTCCTTTCTTTTTTGAAAAGAAACACAAAATGGGTTCTCTTGAAACTCCAAAATCTAGATCTTGGATGATAAAAAAAGAGACCCTTTTTTCTTCTCTTGATGGAGTCTTGGGAGGTGGGTTTATGGTAAAACTTTATTTAGTTTCTTAAAAAAAGGAGAGCTAAGCTATTGATTTAATTGGAAAATGAAAGGAAGAGGAAGAACTTGGGAAAGAGAGGATGGAGGCACAAACCCTAATTTTTGGGAAGAATAAATTGTATTCTTTATTTCTTCATCATGTTGCTTTATATAGGCTTACACATTTACATATAGCCTCTTGGGCTTTACAAAATGGTATTTTGCTCACCCATGCCTTATGTGCTCTTTTCTTTTGCACATGAGCTGTGGGGTTTACAAAAATTTGGCTTCATGCCCATTTTCTTACATTCATGCATAAAAAATTACATCAAAATTATTCATTACATGATTTTTTATTTCGGCATGGGGATGCCGGCCGCGGGGCTCGACTTGGGCATGGGCCTACTTTCTTGGGCTTAGGCCCACTTACTTGGGTTGACCTTGACTTTGACTTGGTCAACTGGGGTGCAAATTTTGACCCCAACAATTCAGTTGATTCAAGATAGGATGAGAGCAGCTTAGAGCAGGAAGAAGTCTTATGCCGATCGTCATCGTCACATACTTGAGTTCACTGTGGGTGAGCATGTTTTCGTACGGGTCTCTCCGATGAAGGGTGTGATGAGATTCGGAAGGAAGGGGAAACTTTTTCCCAGATATGTGGGTCCTTTTAAGATTCTTAAGCGAGTTGGTATTGTCGCCTATTGTTTAGCATTTCCGTCCAGTTTTCCGGATGTACGCTCTGTATTTCATGTATCTATATTTCGCAAGTAGCTTCATGACCCTTGTCACGCGATTCTCCTGCAGGAGCGCGATCTTTCTTTCATTGAGCAGCCGGTAGTCATCCTGGATCGACAGGTGAAGAAATTGTGGTCGAATCTATTACCGTCCGTGAAGGTTCTATAGCGTGGCCCGAACAACGAAAAGATCACATGGGAAGCCGAGAGCGAGATACGGAAGAAATTTCCCATCTCTTCGAAAATACGCGTAGTTAGATTTTAAATTCGGGGACCAGATTTCTTTAAGGGGAAAGATTGTAACTTCCTAAAACGTAATTAGAGTTAATTATACGTTAATTAAGCGATATAACATGGGTTTTCGATAAAGCTTAATAAGTAATTGTTTTCACATATTTTTATTTAATTATTATTTATTTATTTTGTTAAATATATGCACACACATATGTATATGCTAATCTAATTTTAACAACATGCTAATTTAAGTTAAAACATGTTTTGTGACCATGACAACTTGACCACATTTATTTTGCTCCTTAAATTATTTTAAGTAATTAAATAGTTTTAATAAAAGAAAAGAAAAGAGAAAAATGTGATGGGGGAACATTCAGGTGATGTGCATTAAATGAAGAGAGAAAGGATATGCATGGCTCTCATGAACCATCTCTTCCCTCCCTTTCATTCCTCTTTCCTTCTCATTCTAATCCCTTCTCCTCTCTTTTTCTTCTTCTTCTTTCCCTTTCATCTCCTCTCTTGAAATTTCATCTTACACAAATAACCCCATCACCACAAACCATCACTAACCATCACTTAATCATGGTTTAATCTCTTCAAGAGTCTTAGAGCTTTGCATGACTAGGGTTTACTTCAAGTCTTTGTGAGGTAAGGATCAAACCCTTGAGTATGCTTTAGAAGACTCTTGTTTTAACAAATATTTTGCTTAAACAACTCCTAAGTTTAAATAAAGTCCTTATCTTGTGGTGTTTTGAGTTTTAAAGTGAAGTTGAGGTGGTTTTGGGGTTATGAAAGTTCTTAGGTTAGCTATGACCTAATCTAGGTTAGATAAGAGTGCTTGTGTAGCTAACATCCTTATTTAAACACTAGGTTTACACTAAACCACCCTAATGTCTTAATTAGTGTCAAAACTTGCATTTAGTTAAGGTTAGGGTTTCATATCAAATTTGCTATCAAACCAGTAATCACAGAGATAAGTTGCGATTACTGGAAACTAGTTATAGGACCATAATCACAGAGATAAGTTGCGATTCCCAGTTCCGTAAATACAAAAATTTCCCCTTGAATGTTGTCTATTTCTCTGTATACCTTTTGTGAACATTGGATGCATACATTTTTATTTTTTTAAATTTATTTTTCCTAAAAAAAATATTCCAAGCCCAAAAGAAAATCCAAATCCCATGCCCTTACCCCAAACCCATGCCCTTACCCCTTGCCCGACCTGGCCACCAACCACCATTGCCGACGAAACCGCCGAGCTCCTCCTCTGTCGCCAGCGACCCCCTCAGCCACCTCCGGCTACTACAACCTCCTCCCTTCACCACTTCCTTCCAGCAACCGAACTCCCCAACTTCCCTCGACAGCACCACCACCTTGCAGCCCTCGCCGTACCCCTGAGTCATCGCCGGCCAGCCCCCCCTCTGCCCTCGATACCCGCTGGCCCCTTCTCATTCTCACCCAAGCTCTAGTCGTAGCAGCTCTATCTCCAAGCTCGGGCCGTGGCCGCGAACCCTAGCCGCGTGTGCGTCGCGATCGCGCCGTTGCCGCTGCCGCTGCCGTACCGTCGTAAACACGTCATCAGGCAAGTATACTGCTTGCTTCATGCTAATTTTATCTATTACAATTCGAATATCAATAAATTCCGTATTTTTGGAAGTGGGGCGTGACATGGTTTGTTGGTATCAGAGCCGCGTTTAGTAGTAAGGGATAACATTAACTACACCTTATTACATTATTTTCGCTTCACTATCCCTGACTTTCATCCGTATATCTAATCATATCCATTTAAATGTCTTCCAGCGACATGACATCCCCGAACGATCACTCCTCGGACTCAAGTTCTCCGGATCGCACAGAGAGGATCTTGAGTGCACTGACGACCCTCGCAGAAGCTCAAGAGAGAAAGACGGACCTACTCACCGAGGGACTCAGGGAAATTACCGCAGTAGGGGGACCCTCCGCTCTCATTACTGCCCCCGAGGGCACTACTCCACCAGCTTTTTCTGTCAGGGCTGGCACCGTGTCGGATTTCCAGAGGTTACATCCAGCTGCATTTACGGGACTAACCGAACCACTCGAGGCCGAGCAATGGCTGGTCAATATGGAGAACCTACTGACGGCCACAAGGGTACCCGATGAAGAGAAAGTGAATGTGATAAAGATCCAGTTGGAGGACGAAATCCGTACTTGGTGGTCAGTTGAAGAAAGAAGACTAGAAGGGCCAATCGAATGGAGCAAATTTAAGGAGTGCTTCTTAGACCACTACTTTCCTTCCACCGCCAAGGCAGAGATGGAAGAGAGATTCATCTTACTGAAGTAGAATGGCCGTCTCGTGGACATATATGCGGCAGAATTCAACCATCTGAGCCGATTTGCTCCGTATATGGTCGCTTCAGAGGCCACCAGGGCCAGGCGCTTCTTGCAGGGACTTGATTTTGAGCTACAACAGTTGATCGTGTCACTCGAGTTGCAGACTTTTGCGCAGGTGCTCAACGCGGCACGAATTCAGGAGAAGCTGATCAATAAATTTAGGGGCCCTAGTTCGAGTGATAGGAGGCCCCCAGTTGTTCCAGCGCGTACTCACACATCGTCTCGAGAAGTCATACCAGTTCACAGGCTAGGGACAACGCAGATGAAGCGTCCATTCGCGCCCCAGCATCGCTCCCAGGGTAAAAACTTAGTTTGCGGCTACTGCAACAGGGATGGGCACACCCAGAAGGACTGTCGCCGTGCCGAGGGACAGTGTTTGATTTGCGGATCCAGCCAGCACCGAGTCAGCGGTTGCCCCGAACGAACAGAGCTACAGGAAGGGTCTGGACCGCAGCAGCAGAGGTCACAGGAGCAGAGGCAACCCTACACAGGCCGCAGTCAAGGACGAGCTTTCACCTTGACCGCCGAGTAGGCAGAGGCTTCAGGTGAAGTTGTTTCAGGTATTCTACTCGTATATTCCATGCCAGCTAGAGTACTGTTTGATTCTGAAGCATCACACTGTTTCATATCTGCACATTTCGTTAATACACACTCCATACCACATGAACCATTAACCAATGGTTGGGAAATACATACGGGTAATGGTATTATAGTATCCAGTCGAGAATGTAGATCCTGTCCAGTTGTAGTGTGTGGTAGAGAATTCTATGTGAATTTCTTTCTGATCGGAATGGGAAGTTATGACGCAATTCTCGGGATGGATTGGATGAGTACATTCTATGCAAATATTGATTGCCGAGCAAGGAACATGACTTTCCGCATTCCCAATCACCCATAGTTTATTTTTGAAGGCGGGAGCGAATCTTTGGAGCCAGCCAAGTTTAGAGGCAAGCCAAAAGAGTTGACGGCTATGGAGATTGATGAGAGCCCAGCCCCAGAGATTGTTCAGGATTTTTTGGATGTGTTTCCTGAAGATTTACCAGGTCTACCACCTCCCCGCGTTTTGGAATTCTCGATTGACTTGATTCCAGGTACAACACCCGTTTCCAAGGCCCCATACAGAATGGCACCGACTGAGTTGGCAGAATTGAAGAAACAAATTGGAGAACTCCTGGAGAAAGGATTTATCCGCCCAAGCGCTTCACCGTGGGGTGCACCAGTTTTGTTGGTAAAGAAAAAGGATGAATTGCTACAGATGTGCATAGACCATCGGGAGCTGAACAAAGTCATGATAAAGAACAAATACCCCATTCCGCGCATCGACGACTTATTTGATCAGTTAAGTGGGGCCAGAGTATTTTCGAAGTTGGATCTCCGTTCGGGGTATCACCAAATCAGAGTAGTGGCCGAGGATATATGCAAGACGGCTTTCAGGACCTGATACAGGCATTACGAGTTCCTTGTGATGCCGTTCGGTGTTACTAATGCTCCAGCTATATTTATGGATTTGATGAATCGGGTATTTGCGAAATACTTGGACACGTTTGTCGTTGTATTCATCGACGACATACTAGTCTACTCTAAGACTTGAGAGGAGCATGCCGAACACTTGAGAACAGTATTACAAATTCTTCGGGAAGAGAAACTGTACGCAAAATTGAGCAAGTGTGAGTTCTGGCTCGACAAGGTGCAGTTCTTGGGACACGTTGTTTCGGGCGAAGGTATCTCAGTGGACCCGGCAAAGATAGAATCTGTTAGAGATTGGACAACACCGAAGTCAGTGGCCGAGATTAGAAGCTTCTTAGGACTGGACAGATATTATCGACGGTTCGTTCAAGACTTTGCACGAGTCGCTGGACCCTTGATGAAGCTGACACGGAAGGATGTACCGTATGTATGGACGGAGGAGTGTACTCGGGCTTTTGAAACACTAAAGCAGAAATTGACCACGGCGCCTATTCTTATTGTGCCAGATAATTCCGGTGGGTTGGTGATACACAACGATGCTTCAGTGAAGGGCTTAGGCTGTGTTTTGTTGCAGCACGGTCGGGTGGTTGCTTACACCTCACGACAGCTGAGGAATCACGAGAGGAACTACCTTACTCACGACTTAGAGTTAGCCGCAGTGGTTTTCGCATTGAAGATCTGGAGGCATTACCTGTTAGGCGAGAAGGTAGAGGTGTACACAGATCACAAAAGTCTGAAGTACGTCTTCACTCAGAAGGAACTGAATATGAGGCAGCGCCGATGGCTAGAATTAATAGCGGAATATAACTTAGACTTGCAGTATCATCCGGGAAAAGTAAATGTTGTACCCGATGCACTCAGTCGCAAGCCAGCGGTCACGATGTTGACCAGCCAGAGGAGCATCATTGAAGATTTTCAGAAGCTCGAGCTAGAGGTCGTTACGCCGAGTGCAATCAGGAAGTTTTGGCAACTACAGGTGTAGTCTTCTCTTGTAGATCGCATCAAGGCTGCGCAACCTGATGATCCTCGATTGCAAAAGTTCAGAGAGCAGGTGGAAGCCGGGCTGAGAACAGACTTACTCATACATCAAGACGGTTCTCTAAGATTCGGTAGCAGACTCTGCGTACCCAAAGGGGATATTCGAGAAGAGGTACTAGCTGAGGTTCATAGTTCAGCTTATTCTGTGCATCCAGGAGGCACGAAAATGTATCGAGATCTGAAGCAACACTTTTGGTGGAAAGGGATGAAGCAAGAGATTGCACGGTTTGTATCCAGGTGTTTGGTATGTTAGCAAGTGAAGGTGGAACACCACAGAACAGCGGGGCTGTTACAACTGCTTCCGATACCATAATGGAAGTGGGAGCACATTACTATGGATTTTGTGACTGCCTTACCACGGAGCCCTGGAGGCAACAACGCTGTTTGGGTTATCGTCGACCGCCTTGCGAAAGCTACACACTTTATACCCTTCCGGGTGGGACAGTCGACAGAGACGCTGGTGGAGAAATACATGCAAGAGATAGTGCGACTTCACGAAGTTCCGGTTAGTATTGTGTCAGATCGAGACAGCAGATTTGTTTCACATTTTTTGAAGAGCTTACAGGAGAGTCTGGGTACCTGCCTCAAGTTCAGCACAGCGTATCATCCACAGACGGACGGACAATCCGAGCGCACGATTCAAACGCTCGAGGACATGTTGAGGGCTTATATGTTAGACTTACCGGGTTCTTGGGAGGATCATCTGCATCTAGTTGAGTTTTCTTATAACAACAGTTACCAGGCTAGCATCCAGATGGCTCCTTTCGAAGCACTTTACGGGCGTAAATGTCGACCCCTGTTTGTTGGGATGATATGGGCGAACGAAGATTACTGCGCCCCGAACTCATTGTTCAGATGGTAAACAAAGTCCAAATGATCAGACACCGCATTAAGACGGCTCAGGATCAACAAAAGAGTTGGGCGGATGCCAGCAGGAGATCACTAGAATTTGAAGTCGGAGATCACGTATTCCTGAAGATTTTCCCTACCCGCGGAGTTATCAGGTTTGGAGGTCGCGGGAAACTCAGTCCCCGTTTCATCGGACCTTTTGAGGTGCTAGAGCGAGTAGGAGAGGTGGCCTATCAACTTGCCTTGCCTCCGTCTCTAACTGGTGTGCACAATACCTTCCACGTATCTCAATTGCGGCGTTATGTTCGGGATGACAGCTATGTTCTGGAACACTCGAAGTTAGATTTGGGCACTGACCTGTCTTACGAGGAGCAGCCCACCGCTATCCTCGACTGCAGAGAGAATGTGCTGAAGAATAAAGTCATTCCGTTAGTCCGAGTGTCTTGGGGCGGTCGTTCCCCAGGAGAATCTACCTGGCAGCGTGATGAGGATATCCGTACACGTTTTCCACATCTGTTTGTGTAGTGCTGTTGTTTCGTTGTCTCTTTTTATATTTCGAGAACGAAATTTTGTAAGAGGGGTATGATGTAAATTCCCAGTTCTGTAAATACAAAATTTTCCCCTTGAATGTTGTCTATTTCTCTGTATACCTTTTGTGAACATTGGATGCATACATTTTTATTTTTTAAATTTATTTTTCCTAAACAAATATTCCAAGCCCAAAAGAAAATCCAAAGCCCATGCCCTTACCCCAAGCCCATGCCCTTACCCCTTGCCCGACCCGGCCACCAACCACCATCGCCGACGAAACCGCCGAGCTCCTCCTCTGTCGCCAGCGACCCCCTCAGCCACCTCCGGCCACTACAACCTCCTCCCTTCACCACCTCCTTCCAGCAACCGAACTCCCCAACTTCTCTCGATAGCACCACCACCTTGCAGCCCTCGGGTACCCCTGAGTCATCACCGGCCACCCCCCCTCTGCACCCGATGCCCGCTGGCCCCTTCTCGTTCGCACCCAAGCTCTAGTCGCAGCAGCTCCATCTCCAAGCTCGAGCCGAGGCCGCGAACCATAGCCGTGTTGCCGCTGCCGTTGCCGTACCGTCGTAAACACGTCATCAGGCAAGTATACCGCTTGCTTCATGCTAATTTTATCTATTACAATTCGAAATACCAATAAATTCCGTATTTTGGGAAGCGGGGCGTGACATTAGGTTAGCTATGACCTAATCTAGGTTAGATAAGAGTGCTTGTGTAGCTAACATCCTTATTTAAACACTAGATTTACACTAAACCACCCTAATATCTTAATTAGTGTCAAAACTTGTATTTAGTTAAGGTTAGGGTTTCATATCAAATCTGCTATGAAACCAGTAATCACAAAGATAAGTTGCGATTACTGAAACTAGTTATAGGACCATAAGTGCACCCTCAAAACCTGAGCCCCAACTATAACTTCTGGCCACCAATTTATCCGTTTTGGCCGCAATTTGCGGCCCTTCTAGGGCTTCTGGGTTTATGTTTTTGTCAAGAGCTCTCTAGGACTCTAATCAGACCTCTGGTGTATGCAACTTTTTCTAATTTTGTATACACAAAAATTTAGGAATGTTTTACCCTATTTTAAGCAATATGTAAATGTGCGATACGGATATTCCGATTCTAGTTTAGGTGTTTTGTGTGGTTAACAGCCATTAGGGATAATCTTAGACTTTATTGCACAAGTTTAACACGTTAGGTTCACACGTGATAACTTCTGAGAGTTAGTTCGTTCGTGTAGTGTATGTTTACGTGCCGTATCGAAATTTATTAGCCTCATGTGTTAAGGCTTTTGTTTGATGTTAGGATCGGTTGTGGAGACCTCAGACACGGCAGGAAAAGGGAAGGAGGTGATCGGATTCGAGTAGCTCGAGACCGTTCCGGTGAGTAGATTTAATATCTATGGGGGAATCGTCTGGATGGCGTTAAGCGCCGATATCTAGATTCTAGTTATAAAACCTTATATTATATGCATGTACATTCATAATTTGTGCATAAGTATTATAATATGCACCATCTTACTTGCTACGCATTGACATATCCTTGTAAGGACACTTGCACCATTACCAATAGTTCATGTCGCATGTGCACTAACTCATATGTACAGACACACCATTGGTAATTGCCATGCCACGTACACTATAGAACTTGCCACGATATCCTATATTTGCACTACATCTTTATGGGTAGTTATATTTTCGTTCATTTGTACTAGCATGCATCATGTCCATATCTTGCACATTGCCATTATCACCATATTCCCATATGATATTTCGTGATATTTCGGTTTTCGTGAGATTTGGGAAACTGCAAAATACATTTTCAAACTTGGATTATTTAAGAATGCGGTTTTCCCTTGATATGATATTTGGTGTCCACCATGAGTTTTCTCGGTTCTGAGTGATGAGTATACCCGATTCGAGGAGTGAGGAGGCACCGTCTGCGAGTATATGGTGGACCCGGTACGGTATCACGGGGCAAGACGATCGTATAGAAAGGCGTTGAACCCGGCAGGGAAACACTACCTACCGGTGATAGTGTGGAAACTCGACGCATATCCGGAGGATACCGACCAGAGTTATATGATCAGATGGATATGAGAGCCGATCAGAATGACGGCGCCTGAGATATTTGGATTTCGAGTGTCGATGCTTGACACCGTTTTTGTGATGATTTATCCATAGTACTTCTGTTTTAAATTGCATTAAAAACTTATTATGACATGCTCAGTTTCATATAATTGTTACTTTTCTTATTATTTATGCTGCATCCATACTGTTATATATTATCACAATCACACACTTAGGATGTGTCGCTGCTACGTTCATGTTTGTGATTACCACGCATGATATTATTTACTATTCACGAGCTGACAACTCACCCCCGTTGTGCCACAGTGTCTTACTGGGCTGATCTTTCAGCGTAGTCGCAGCAGGGCACACTACTTTTGCTGCTGCTACTACGTTACTTTTGGGCGTGATATTTTATAGATGGGTTGCGAGTATTCTTGTGTCTTCTACCTTGTACTCTTTTCATTGTATCTAATATACTCCATCTACCATATGTATATATTGACTTAGAGACAAGATTGAGAGATTGTATTATATTAACTCTGGGTGTCGTGATCGTGTGAGCCGACTTTTGCTTTTATGTTGTGGTTAATGTTTTGCATCTCGTATTTGCTTATTTCTTCGCCTATGGTGTCGTATATCTTGCTATGTGATTGTGTTTCACCGAATGGCGTTGAGATTGCTCCCAAGTGGGGATACTTTTATATATATTATGCATATGTATCGGTTTGGATCAGTTTTTACAAAGGAAATGCTGCCGAAAATTTTAACAAAAATTCGAGATTTAAAAAGGTTTGATATAACTCTTCTACTTTTAAAATTGATATTTTGAAACAAATAATTTTTACCCCTCTACTTTATTTCACGGTTTAAATTCTGGGTTTCGGCTTACTTGAATTACGTTACGCATTTAGACGTTGCGTGATTTAAGTGCCGGTCACGTTTCTCATTTGGGTCGTGACAGGCACGAAGTGGACGATTGTTGATGTGCAATCGAGACGGTCAGCGACCGAGCAATTACAACAATCGCGGTGGCGATGGCGGTGACGGCCAACAACAACCGATAATGACGAATGACAGCGGCGATCGTCTGTTATGGACCTATAGAGGAGGGATTATAGTTGGCGGAAAGCTGACGGTGGTTAGCGGAGGGCCGGTCGATGATGAAGGCGGTCGGCGGCTACAGCCGACAAGTGCAGAAGGGTCAACGGATGGCGGAGACCGGCTGTGGTCAATGGAGGGCCGACAGTCTGCAATATGTGGCGTCCACGACGGACGGAGTAGTTCGACAGTCGAAAGTTGACGGCGATAACAGATGAGCAAAGTGTTGATGCTCAAAGGCGGCGGTCGGTGGTCGGCGGTGACTGACGACGTGCAGAAGAGTGCCGATGGTCAAGATCAGTGGCGGTCTATGACCGAGCGGTGTATCGGTAGCTGTGTTAATCAGGAATATTTCGTGTAAATAGGATAGACACCAATTTAAGTGAGAATAAGATTACCAAGATCCGAAGAAATCTTATTTCAAGGATAATCCTAAATTTCCAGGAATATTATTCGTATCAAAATAACCATGGTAACGTCTCATGAGAATGTTGGATTTTCTCAAGATTACCATAATACCATGTACCAAGCGTGACCATCAATTCTTCATGTGAAAGATGGTCTTCGGATTAAAATTATAATATGATTATTAGCACAGCACACGGCAATAAAGCATAAATATTTGGGAAAATATATATTATGTAGGTTTATTACTTAAAAGGCCCTCTCAAAACTTAGCCAATTACTAAAAGCCCTAACACTTCGTATTAACTTTCCGTCCTCTCATCTCCTCCCCAGAAAAAGAAAAATAAACATTAAGTTTCAACTCCTATATATCCATAGTTTTCATCTACCAAATTTAGTTTCTTTTAAATCCTTTAAAAAAGGAAATCAATAAAAAAACTAATCCTAATCTCATCTTCTACGTAGAAAAATAAAACTTAAAGAATTTACCTATTGCCTTTTGTCTATATCTCATTTACATAAATATTTGTCTAGTTAGGTTTATTAAGCATGTATCGCTTTTACTGGTTTGCATTTACTTTGTTTGTAGGCACATAGATGGTTGCTTGCACAACATATAATCTTGATCTAATATATTTTGGTTGCTGGACATGATGTGCTGGAAAAATATGCAATTCAGCTTCTGAAGAGCTGCTGGGATCAATGCATGGCTCAACAAAAGAAATTGATATATTTGTTGCTTTTACTCAAGCTAAGCTGTTGCTACTTTGTTTTCTCCCTTGCCCTAATTGGTGAATTGGTCGTTTTTTTTAATCTATTTTCTTTCATCTTTTGATATTTTCTAGAGATATGTATTAAGCATAGGCGGAGGCTGTTGATGTCTTGCTCCCCTACTTTCTGTAATTCTTTTACACTTTTATGTTTTTTTAAAATAAAGTTCATGGGAAGACTTATTTCGAGTCCTGCTCTTTTCTTCAAAATAAAAAAATAAAAATAGCCCTCACTCATTTCTCACCTTCTACTTCAAAAATTTCTGAAACTTAACACAACAACCACACTTTCATTTCTCATCTTCTAACTTTAATTACTTACCCTAAAATCAAAATTTCCTCCTATTCCATTCTACTTATATATCTTGACTGAGAGGTGGGGTGGGGTGGGGTGGGGGTGGGGTGGGGGGGCTGTCAATTGCACCGAATTTCTCTGTCAACCTCAAAAGAAAACTCAAATGGTTTGTTTTTTCTTTTGTGACTGAAAGAATGAAAGGAGCATATGATTACTACAATAGCATCGGATCTGATGTTATGCTGATTCGGTGGAGTGGGCTCATGGTTTATTTCATGTCTAATCAAAGCTTGGAGAATAAGAAATGAATTTTATATTTGTAATTTGAATTATCTTAGTTATTACATATATCAACTTTTTTATAAATATGTAAAAAAGTATTATCGTAACAGTTATTAATCTTCTTATATCGAGACGGGGTTAGAGCAATATTATTCCAACATTTTTTTTTTGTATTTTCTGTAAGATAGGTCATTTAAGACTAAAAACTTATTTGGAGTAATAAGTAAACACTAAATAATATTCAAATCTATTGTCTTATTAAAAATAGAAAAAAATACAAATAATATATCATATGTTTAGTAAAAATCTTTAAAAATCTTTTTCAAGATGTCTAAATAATTATACATGCATGGCAGATGATTTTTTTTTTAATGATTATACTAGTCTAACAATTTCCTATGGCATCTAGTCCATAGATTTTTCGTGACGTCGTTCTCTTTGGCAAGCGTGTGATTGAGGCTCATGCAGAGATGTGAAGCTACACGTGATCCGGTCTATGTGGTCCTTTTATTTAGAGTATGATAATTAACATTTATTAGAATTCTTGTGGTCAAATGTTTTTTATTAGCATGGCTAATATGCTACCAAGTAAATTTGAATTTTTGACACATAATGAAACCGACATGATTAATTATTGTAAATATTTGACAACCCCTTCGTCACATGAACTCAGACTAGATTTTTATTTTTTATTTTTATAAAGATAGTAAATATATTAAGTATAATTTTTTCATGACCAGAAAACTTTTCTCCACTTCACTGCAACCGAGGTACATATCCTCTCTATCAGAAAAACTCTGTTAAAAGTTATCCCAAACATAGAACAATCAATCTCCGTCTATAAGTTTACGAGATCAAAACAGCTTCTCTTGTTATTCGTACTCAACGGGAGAATCGATCGGGCCAAGGAGTGTTGTATTTACGGATAGTGGTAATACGTTTTTAAGGCAGCGCAGCTATATACTTGTCTCCCTTCACTAGGCTTTCCTTTCTAACTTTTTTGTTATTTATACTTTGTTTTTGGTGATTGTTTCAAAAACAAATATTTTGACATAAAATATATTTTTGGATTAAACCATTGTTTGCAATTATTTCTGAAATTTAACCTACAATATATATTAAATGTAATTTTTTTGATGAGTTGATTCCTGGCAATTTTCTGAATTACTAATGGTGATCCAAAAGGGGATCTAACCACTGTTTACTTAAGAATATACTTTCAGATTGAAGATTATGAAGATGCTGCCAACTTGCCAATTCTATATGCTTAGTTGGAATTTCTTGAGTACTGGTTGTATTATTTTGAGAGATTATCGGTTGCATGACATGGTAGGAACAACTGCAATTCCCTCAGGTACAATATATTTTAGTTCTTTTGATTGTTTTCCTAAAGGAAAAAACTGATTATTACTTATTTTCAAAGGTGCAGGACTATAATTCCAACTCAATTTATCACTATGGTTCATTTTCAGTTTTTAGAGCCCCATTAGGGTTTTCGTTTAGACTCGGTGGCGAGTATCTTTCACAGAAATTTCATCGTATTTTAGAAGATTATGGTAATCTTTCTCAGTTATCTTGTCATTATGCATCTTCACAGAACGGTGTTGTCGAACATAAATATTGTCACATTGTAGAAACCGCTCGTTCATTTCTTTTCTTCAATGTAGTTCCTAAGTTCTATCCTGATATGGAAGAACCATTGGAAAAACCGACTCATTATTATGAGTTGGTTGGTGTTTTAATTTGACTTCTCAATTTACTACCTGATATTGCAAGTGATGTAAAGAGGTTAGCCAGTTTGCTCAGGCACTTACCTACGTTTATTATGCTGTTTTAGTGTGAAAATACTGATTTTTCACAGTAAATATAACACAATCACGGCAGCAGAAAACGACATCCAAAGTAGCATGCACTCATAACATGCCTACCCAGACAATCTAGTGTCGCTAAGGATATATTGACCGCCCGTCCTTCCGTGAAGGAGGTTGTCATAAGGGCTCACACAGTGAGGGAGATGTGATCCATCCCTCAACCTCCTTATGTGAACGGTCCAGTGCACGTCATATGGAAACGTGTTACAGTATAAAATTCTCTCACTGAGAGCATACACCACTAAAGTTATACCGTACGGACCCAAGTCCAATCATCTTGTGATTAACTTGCCGATTATATTGCCCTGCGATATTCCTGGGATTTCCTGACAAGCTCGCATCCCGTGCAACGAGTTAGACTCCTAGTTCGGATATATGTATAACAGGTAAAGTGGCCATGGGATAATCTTTTTGGTCGCTTGGCATATAGTATATTGCAACCTCATCCTGGCCCAGTCAGGATGACTCTGTTAAGTGCTTCTACTGTCGCCATACCATATATACAACAATACGATCACTGCTCCGAGCAGATGACGTTTACACTTAGTCTCACCATCGTATGCTTCCCTAATATAAAAGGGATCTCTCGTGTGAGAGAAAGTTCCTACCTACTAACGTATCTTTGTTAAATGTGTGTCCTGCACATATCGTGTACCCCGTATACTTCATGTATCTTATACACTTATACTCCATGTCCGAAATAGTCAAACAAAATAGATATATCCATCTCATAAAATAAAAAAAGAAAGCTGCATACCATCAATCTTAAAATATGCATCTATAAAGTCGCCATCCATAAATGTCAAATACAAGAGTAAGATCTATCAAGCCATTTGAAATACAACATGTCACTCATGATGAAGCTCATACGCATATAGGGTTACTCGGTTATTTCCTTCGTCATCGGATCCACAATCGTCTGACCGAAAAGAAGACCCTATAGCCTAGACTACCTTCTCATGCCTCTTACTCCTTGATGAAGTGTCGTTGAAAGTGTTTCCTTGCACCACCACTGGGTTTTAACCGTGTTGGGTTACGGCAGCGCCCCGGCCATCAAACCGTGGCCAAATGCGGAACAAAAATTTTCTAACCTGGCGCTACCATTACCCGATGCCCGGATCTATCCTAAACCCTAAACTAGTAAGCTATATATAAGAAGTTAGATGGTTATACCGAGTTGATCCGTGTCCTTCGGTCTTCAATCATCATCCCCAAGCTCTTAGTGGCTCCTTGATCGAATTTGATTGCAGGTCTTCCTCCATCTACGATGATCTACCTGAGAGAAACGGCGCAAGCTTCAGCCTCGTCGAGCAAGATAACCGACGCTCTAAGGTTGCTAGCAATGAAGAGTGGAGGTGTAGGAATGTGTCGCTATAATTTTCTCTCATCACATATGCTCAATAGAGCAACTCAAGAAGATGAAGGAGGTGAGAAAAACATGTGGCATGAGCAACTCAAGAAAGTGCTAAGTTTTTATCCAAGTGAGAAAGAATGAGTGAGTGATGAAGCATGCAAAGAAATCAAGTGGAGAAAATGAAATGAGCAAAACCCTCCACAAAAAAATTGTGGCTGCCCCCTCTTTTTTTTCCTCTCATGCAACCAAAGAAAAATATCTCATTCACAATTTTCCAATAAACAATTAAAACTCATGCCTCTCTACATGTTCACGCCCATGCTCATGCCACCTCACTCCTCCACCTCATTTGTGAAACAAATGAATTTCTAAAAAAGGAAAATCATACAAATGAGTTGTCCATTTCTAGAAGCTATTTCATATAAATACGGAATACAATCCGGTACATGTATCGAAATACATATACACTTATTCGTACCAAAATACGAATAGCCAAGAGAGAAAACGAATAGTGAACAATAATACTAGAATACATATATATAAATACATATATAAATTATTAAATCAAAACCTGATTTAATAATCCGGCTTAATCCTAAACCGCTAGTATTATCAACCGTCCGATTAAACTCTGTGCAACTTGTGCACATATTTAATCGGACACCTGTATGTACCAACATAAGTTATCTACACCATATCGCCTGAACCGTGAAAACCCTCTGTGTGGGACTCTAAAGACTCGTCAATACGCTGGCAGTGAGTTTAACCACAAGCACGTCAGCGGCACTAGCTGTACGTAACGGCTACCCAGGTATCGAGCGAAAGGGAGGCCGACGAGCAAACACATCATAAACCCCTACTAAGCCTGACAGTGACATATCCGTACAGTCCGGTCTTTTCGTCTAAGAGTATTGCATATCGAGTCTAGGGGTGGATAAAATCAGACCCCTAACATCGCGACGTTTAGTGTCGGCATGAAACCCATCACCACCTGAGAAACTATCGATCCTGGATCGGTAATTCTCGTCCACCGTGGTCACGGATTTCTGGTGATAGCCACCCGTGCACAACGCGACATCAACCCCCAATAACGGGAGAGACGAATCCCCGACGATCCGATAACTGCCTCCATGTGGCTCGGGACTGTACCTAACTAAAATATGTTTGCACGAATCTTTTGAGCCGTGGTAGGGTAGTAATCAAAGCACAGTGGGAACTCACACGAGAAAAATGACGATCTCAGGTCGACAGACTAAGCTATACACATGTCACTTGGAAACTGCCATCTGACAATTGGTATAATACTGTAACGTTTTGAAAATCGTTTAGGTGAAATTTCGGATAATCGGTAAAATAACTGGTGTTTTCCGTAAAAACCCAGATATAATTATTTTTCTTCATAGACTTAAATATACCTACTCTAGCTATGAAATTGCTAGTATTTGGTGTTTAATGGGTCACTTATAAAATTTCCAGTTTACTAAATATTTTCCGTAATTAATTATTTTAAATACTATTTTAAGCTTTTAAATATACATTAAATTAGTGATAATTTCAAATTGGAATGAGTTAATACAAGTTTTGTGCATCATGACATATTAAACCAAAGTGTAACATGTGGTTTTTGAAATGAAAAGAAGTTGTCAAGATAGTTTTGGAAAATATAAAATAAAAAGGCTTAAATTGTGAAAATAATTAAATTAAAAGGAGATATGGGTATATACTTGAGACATGGGGTATTTTTCTTAACTTGGACTTTCTTCCCACACACCCACACACCCCTACCCTTGGCTGGTCGACCATGGGCTGCCCCCAATCCCCAATTTGGCCCACCTCATTTCCTCAAAAAAGAAAAGAAAAGGAAGAGAAAATTCAAAAGAATAAGAAAAGAGCTATGGGTTTGGGTTGACTTGGGACTTTCTTCACTTGGTTTTTTCTCCCTCGCCTCACTCCCTCTCCTCTCTTCTTGGCTCGGCCAGCAGCTCCCACATCAGCCTCCCCCCCCCAATTTCTCCTCTCATTCTCTTCAAAAATTCATCATTTTGCCTCAAAAATCAAGCTAAAACCTCAAATATTCTTCAATCCAACTCTTACCCATTATTTCTTTACCCAAGCTAGCATGAATCAAGGTGCAAGAGAGCATTTTGGAAGGATAGATTTCAAGTGAGATCTCTAAATTTGTGGAGGTATAAATCTTTAACTTTTAGTCAAATTGTTGTTTAAACACTTAACCAAACTCAATTAGTTAGTAATATGGGTTCATGTTCAAGTTGAATATGCAAGAAAGGGTTTGGATCAAGTTAGGGTTTATGTATTTTAATCATCGTTTAAATGTGTAGTTTGACACTTTAAGACATGTAAAACCTAACCTAGTTGCTAGTTTGCTAATTGTTATTTTAAAATTTTTCTAATTATGCTAATTGAGCAAACTAGGTTTTTGGATTAATCTATTTTAGCAAGATTAAAAATCTAGTAAATATTTATGTGGCCTAATTAAGCTAATTAGTGAATATTGTAACCACTAGTTTTGCTAAAACATCAAGATCTGTATTAAAACGGTTAATTTTTCTTACTAGGTTTTCGGAAAAATAGCTTTTAAAGTGAATTTGAAGTTTTGATGATTTAAACCCTATTTCATATTATAATTAGTGAGTTGTGAATCCACGATTGGTACATTTGGGTTTTTTCTCGATCAATTGGCGTTTGTACGCCGATGTCGAGGGTTATTTGGTTCTTTTGCGTGAGCGGGTCATAGGTTTTAACCTATGCGCGTTTCGTGTGCTGTTTTGGTTTTTTCCGCGAATTCGGTTTACGATATTATATATGTTTTCATATAGGTATCTCTCACGTGGACTTCGGACGATGAAGAAGAGGATGGCGGCATCGACTTCGGCAAACAGGGACCAGGTGAGTAGATATATATCTACGGGGGAAGTCGGGTGGATGGTGTATAGCACCCCCGCACTTTCATAGTAGAGAACGCAAATGCGTTATGATATATATATATATATATATATATATATACTTATGTGCTTTATGAGATGTGCATACTTAGCAGGAAATGATTATGTGACTTTGAGATTAGTTTAGCATAGTTGTAGGAAAGCGCTTATAGCGTAGTTTCTTAGTCGCGAAACCCTAGAGTTAAGTTTTTGCATACACGCACACACACACACTCGCATACATTTTACCTTCTTGTGCGTATATGGGTATATATATATATATATATATATATATATATATATATATATATGGTTGTGAATATGCATATATATATATACACATGGATGATGAGGATAGTACATGATACTTGGAGATGAGTCGATGTGATTGGGCATGACGCCACGAGATCGGCGATGAGACTTGGTTCATATTTTGAGATACGCCATGATATTATAGCGGATCTTTAGGCGATGTGTTTTCATACACACGCACATATATATATATGTTGATGGTATGAGTATGTACTAGACTTTAGATCAGTACCCCCAGTTCATGATATATGGTGATAAGGATACCAGATGAATAATGAGATAAATATGACATTCGGACCCGTACCCAGATTTGGGATGTCGTGCGATGAATTTACCGTACGAGCGATAATTATGATGATAGATCCGCACTCTTGACTCGAGAATGTCATATTATATATATTGTATCGTACGTGATACTATTGAGGCGAGATCGCCGACTACTAAATGTATATATATCGACTCAGACTTAGATGGTTTTCCTTACCCCTTTCGATTAGTCTGTTAGTTTAGTACTGTAGTTTACTTAGTAGATGTTAGACCGGGCACGAGTCATGCCTATTTCAAACTAACGAATCGTGAGTATTTTAAAGACAGGCCAGAGGATACTACGGATATTTCAAAGGATGTACTCTTTCATAAAAACACCGTAGCCCTATTTTCTAAACACCACGATTCGTGCGATTTCAGATACCGAAAACTGTATGACTCGTATATAGGAATGTTATTTCTTTAATGCTGCATTTACTATTCATTTGCCATTTATTCTGCTGTTCGCATTGCATTGCATGCTTATATGTATTTTCGTTAATAATTATAAAACCTGTTATTAGGACACCAGCACCATTACCGATGATGCGTATGCTCCACGTACACTTTCTTGCTGGCTCACACACATCTTCATTGGTAATTGCAATGTCACGTACACTTTAGAGAATATTATTTCATTGACATAGCTTGCTAGCTGATAGTTCCTATATGTTATTGCTTTCATATGCTAGTTTAGATATTGCATTCTTTATTTAGATACCCATGCATTTTATATTCATTTGTTATGCAATATTATGGGCCAGTCCAGATTGCCGGAGCCCAGTATTCACTGTTATTTACACTAGAGATTGTTATTTCGGATTTTCATAAGATTTCTAGATTTGGAGAAACCGCAAGGATTTATAAAACGTGTTATCATTTTTAAAGATACAAAAGTGCGGTTTTCTCCTGATATGATTTGAGATATGTCCACCATGAGACCTATCTCTCCTCCCATATTTCGGGTTAAACGTTCATGCGAACTCAATCAATACACATATCGATTGCCTATACTGAAATGATGTTTTTTTTCCGTGCAGCAATCAACCTTCGACTACAATGTCTCCCCAGACGAATTCAGCTTCCAACGTGACCCCGATTCCGTACGCGGTCAAGATCAACGCTCGTGTGGTTCTCCCCGCAAGCCTCAGTCGACAGTGGGAGGAACCTCCCCGCCAGTTCGGCTCCGTCATCATCTACCCTGCCGGAAGCGCTCATCTAGCGGAGATCCCGGCGGAACAGGTGGCCAAGCCGGTCTCAAGGGGTAAGAGGCCGAATGTCGTGATCGCCAAGGCACCACAACCGAAACTTAAGACGGTATCTGAATGATTCTCTGGCGCTCCAGCGGGGGGCAAGAACTTCGGTACAAAGGGCAAAACCAAATGTTGCGGACGAGCTCAGGCGATGACTCCAACAAATGCACAATCGAGCGTATCTCCAAGGCCCTCCATCGACCGGTCTGCGGCGTCTTCCCAAAGAGCCGAAGTCTGCCAGGTGCTTAGAACGGAAAAGTTAAGGCAGAAGCGGCTCAGGTATCGAGCCAGCAAGAGGGCCAAGGCTTCGGCCAAATGGAATCGTGTGAAGTTCCAAGTGCAGGGTTTCCCCGCGACGATGGCTAAGTCGGACGTAAGAATCAGCAATTCCTTCGAGCCTCTGAAGTGGGTTCAGACAAAACGCCATGACCGCCAGAATCAAGAACACAGCGGTCCGAACAGTGCCACAAAGAGACGTGTCCCGGCCCCAACAGAAAAAGTATGACACTGTCTCTTCAAGAGTCTATCAAGCACTCTGTGCGGCACGAAAGCAGCGGGGCAAACCCAGAAAAGAAGCGCCTGCACCATTCAAGAACCTGGTTAGGCCAGCCGCCTTCAATCGACTACCAGCTACCGAAGCAAGGGGGTCAAGACAGCGATCCATGAAATCAGCCGCCAATGATAGAAAGACGGTCATATATATCATCCATACGGTCTATATGGCGGGAGGGCGCCCCAGTGACAACCTTCGCAGCAAAAGCAAGGGCGGGGCCACCACATCCTAAGCCCAATCTAGCCTGAATGTGGTTGCCGCCAACCAAGAACAGCCGCCCCCGCGGGATGAAGAAAATCCTCTCGATGAGGATGATAGGCAGATAGACCCCTCGGTCCATGTAGAGTCAAGCTCGGACAGCGAGGAAGAGCCGACTTTCCGCCCCAGGACTGCAGAGCAGGAGCTGCTTCAAGAGCTTCAAAAACAGCTCAGGAGCAAAGATAAAGAGATGGTCAATCTCTATTCGAAGATTGACGACTTAACGAATGTGGTGATGCAGCTTACGGCTCAAATTGCTCGAGCGCCTCCCAATCAGGCACAAGCCGCTACTAATCAGCCGGGTGATGACAATCCGAGGCAGCCAATGCATGTTCCTTTGGGAACAAGACTGGTCGAGCCGAATGAAAGCCGACCACATTCCTCTTATGGGGACGCCTTGGCCCCAGATAGCACTATCCCGCTAACACATGATCGAATAATGGATTTGGTCACCAGCAAGGTTAAAACATTGGTGGCCAAGGCTGAAGCTCAGAAAGAAATCGGCAGTAGTGGGCGGCCATATCCCGCGCAGTACGATCTGATTGAGTTCCCAAGCGGCTACGTCATTCCTAAGTTTGGAAGATTTGATGGAACGGGGAATGCAAACCAGCACGTCGCCCACTTCAAAGCATCGTGCGGAAATACAGGGGGCAATGACGCGCTCCTTCTTCGTCAGTTTGTCAACAGCCTGACCGGCGTCACCTTCGACTAGTATGCAAGTATACCGGATGGGTCCGTCATTACCTTTGCCCAAATGGAGTCCCTGTTTCGTCAAAGGTTCATGAGTGTCAGTGATAAAATCTCCATTGCCGACCTTGTGAGGACCAAGCCGGGGAAGAATGAAAGCAACACCGACTTTATCGCCCGATGGCGTAATCTCACAGTCAAGTGCGAACCGCCGCTGGAGCAGGACCAGTCCGTCAACCTTCTCATTGGAAACCTCAGCAATTGGATGGTCCCATTCTTGTGTAAAGCGGGCCTCAAGACATTTCAGGAGCTAACCAAGAAAGTCAAAATGCTGGAACGCTCGAAGCAAGAGTCCCCGCCGGACTCTCAGAGAGACAAAACCTGGAAAAGCAAGCGGGACGACAACCGTAGAAGCGGGAGTTCCAGCAGTACCAATGTCTTCAATGCGTCCGACAATGAAGAAAAGCGAAGGGCTGGCGAATCCAAAACCAATCGGTCTCGAAAGCCATTACTGGGAGGAGATGGGCCTTCCCTAGAGGAGAAAAAGAACAAGGTTTACTCTTTCAGAAGGGACAAGGTCCGCAAGATATTTAAAGATGCCTTGAACAATGGCCTACAATTGCCGGAGTCGAAAAGACCCCAAGAAGCAAAAATGACCGACAATCCTCTATATTGCCCGTACCACCGAGTAGTGAGCCATGCGATCGAGAATTGCTATATCTTTAAAGACTGGGTCGAGAAGCAGTACAAGGCTGGAGAGATCGAGCTGTCCAAAAGCGTGTTGGTGAACAATCAAGTTGCAACCGCCAACTTTATACAGACAGAAGTTGAAGCCTTTTGGGAGCAGACAGCTGAACCTGCTGCCCTGAAAAACGAAACTGACTCATCGCGGCCTCCGTGGAGTACGCACATATCTAATAAGACGAAGAAGATGCTAAAGCTACTTCATAAAGAGCCCAGGATGGAATGGGAAGGACAGAAGAAGCCTACCAGTCCAGCTGCCAATGCGGCTCCATCGGGCTCAAAATCCAAGAAGCTCAAGAAGAAGAAAAGTACAACTCGGCGCGAAAAAGTGTCTGCAGGGAGATCGACCATTCAAAAATATATCGATTCCCTCGAAGAATATGAACAAAAGGAAAGAACATTGATTCAATTGAAGGAGTTCTTCCCTGTACAAGCGGCTGAAATTCTGGAGGAGTTAGAAGAAGACTCCAATGAAGAGATCCCAGTAGTGACCTGCTACGCCATCCATCTTGGCAGCGACTCCGAGGATCAGCTCTGTTTTCCCGAAGAGGACGAGGAGCTCACCACAAAGGCCAATGAAATCCAGCTTAAAAGAGGCAGGGCTCTACCGCAAAATCAGGGCAACGCCCCAAAATGGAAGGAAAAACAAGTCGCTAATGAAGAAGATGGCAGAGAACCGGCCGATGAAAACATAAGTCCTTCCTCGGTGGACTATAATGTCTTGGCACATCTCCGGAAGCTTCCGTCTCTCCTGAGCATCTACGACACCTTGGTCCTATCTAAGGAGCTTAGAGATGTTCTCATTCACGCTCTACAAAACCCCGAGCGGTATCAGGCTCACTTTGCGGAAATTAATATGAAAGAAGCCCAGCACGCTTTGCATGCCGCTGGAGTCATATTTAAGGATGAAGACTTGCTACTGGGAACGGCTAAGCATAATCGGCCGCTTTACGTGACCGGGTACAGCGACGGAGATCGAATTAATCGCCTATTGATTGATCCGGGGTTCTCAGTGAACATCATGAACTTGCGAACTCTGAAGAGTTTGTCAATGGACGTCCGACACCTGTCAAGGGAAAGGATTGTCATTCAAGGCTTCAACCAAAATTGCCAGCAAGTTCTGGGGGTCTATAGCTTTGCCAATCAAATTTGGGGATCTGCAAACTGAAGCTAAGATATACGTGATCGACGCCGACGCATCTTATAAGATTCTCTTGGGGCGGCCGTGGCTCCACGATTACGGCATCATTCCTTCAACTCTCCATCAATGCATGAAGTATACTAAAAATGGCGAAGAAAGACGCATTGACGGAGACATCCAGCCGTTCGGTGTGCATGAAGTCCGATATGAAGATTCTCGGTACTTTATGAACCACCAAAATGCTAAGCCACAACTGACTGAGGATAGACCGGCCCCAAGACTCAAAAGTAAATCTGCGCCGGCTGTCACTTTCCAAAGCAAAAATACCCAAGTCACCCGCATTTCGGCAGCGACACTGATGAGTCCGACGCTGGAAGCCCGTCCTTCCGTAAAACTCGCCCTCATTTCGGCAGTGATACGGACGAATCTGTTACTGAAGGCCCATCTAGCAGCAAAGTCCGCCCTCATCTTAGCAGTGACACTGAAGAGTCAGAAGAAGAGGACCTGCCGTGTAACAGCTGTGCAGATTGGCCTCCCATGCAGCAAACGAAACTACGAGAGACCTTCGAAGTCGCAGAAGGGTCCCTGGACATCACAAGGGTACCAGAGCAGATGTGCAAAGAGCTCGATGCGTTGTCAGTCTCCACCGTGGACCAGCTGAAAACTTTCTACGTTCCCGGGAGGAAAAGTGGACAGAAGGGCATCCTGTTTTATGGGTCAAACCCCGTTGTGCATCCGGACGATTTTTCTGTCGCATGCCTTCCATACGAAAGAGGCATAAGAGCCGTCCTCAATCCCAGATACTATGCGCCCGAGTTGCGGGAATACTTTAAGAAGTGCGGATGCCGGTTATATCAAACGGAGTCCGAAGCAAAGTTTTACGAAGGGCTATGGTATCCACCCCAGGTCCGAGCACTCATCGATGGACGAATTCCAGATAGACGGGGCATAGGCTACATTCAACCTGATTCCAAAGCGTGCTACATGATCCATGTTGGTGAGGCCAGCGAAAGATCAAATGATGACGACAAGATAGCCGAGCCAGAAGAAGCTCCTCAAGAGCTCGAAGATGGAGGACAAGAAACCTTTGATGAGCTAACCGAGATTGACTTAGGAACGCCCGATAATTCAAGGCCGACCTACATCAGCTCACTCTTGTCGGAGGAAATGAAAGAGCAGATAATTGCCCTGCTGCGTGAGTTCGTCGACTGCTTCGCGTGGATGTACAAAGAAATGCCTGGCCTTTCCCCTGAGGTAGCCGTGCATAAGTTGGCTATATCTCCTGATGCTAAGCCAGTCAAACAAGCTCCTCGAAGAATGAGAAGGGAGTTGGAAGAAAGGTCATCGAGGAAACCAAGAAACTCATCGATGCCGGCTTCATTAGGGAAGAGAAATATGCAGACTGGATCGCATGAATAGTCCCAGTGAAGAAGAAAAATGGGCAGATCCGTGTTTGTGTCGATTTCTGGGACCTCAATAAGGCATGTCCTAAAGACGACTTCCTGTTACCGGTCATGGAAATGATGGTCGATCACACCTCAAATTACGAGCTGTTCACCTTTATGGATGGCTCGTCTGGATACAATCAGATCAAGATGTCGCCTGAGGATGAGAAACACACAGCATTTCGAACCCCGATCGGAATATATTGCTACAAGGTAATGCCATTCGGACTGAAGAACGCAGGTGCTACATATCGAAGGGCAATGACTAATATCTTTGATGACCTAATCCATAAAGTCGTCGAATGCTATGTTGATGATCTGGTCGTCAAGACTAAAGCCAAGGCTGATCATATCCAAGATCTCAGAACCGTTCTCACCAGACTGAGGGAATTTGACCTGAAGATGAATCCTTTGAAATGCGCTTTTGGCGTGTCATCAGGAAAATTCCTGGGCTTCATAGTCCGACATCGAGGGATCGAAGTTGACCCATTAAAGATAAAGGCCATCATGTAGATGCCCCCTCCGAAGAGTCTGACGCAGCTAAGATCTTTTCAAGGAAAGCTTGCTTATATACGGAGGTTTATCTTAAATTTATCGGGGAGATGTAGGCCCTTCTAAAAGCTCATGAAGAAAGGAGCTCCTTTTATCTGGGATGCCGAATGTCAAGCAGTGTTCGAAAGCATCAAAAAATACTTGTTGCACCCTCCGATGCTGGCCGCTCCCATTCCAAATAAACCGTTGATTCTCTACACTGCCGCACTAGATGAGTCACTCGGTGCTCTCTTCGCCCAAAATAACGAGGAGGGAAAGGAAAATTCCCTCTACTACTTCAGTCGAACTCTAGTCGGGGCGGAACACAACTATTCCCCAATCGAAAAGCAATGCCTGGCTCTGATATTTGCTGTGAAAAAGCTGAGGCACTATCTGCTGGCTCATCGGGTTATGCTGATCTCCAAGGTCGACCCGCTCAAACACTTGATGACCAAAGCAAGACTAGCCGGCAGAATGGCAAGATGGGCTGTCATGCTACTTGAGTTTGACATGGTTTATACCCCTCAGAAAGCAGTAAAAGGGCAAGCTCTTGCAGAATTTCTCGCTGCTCATCCCATACCAGATGGGTCGCCGCTAAATTGTGAGTTACCCGACGAACAAGTGCTGCACCTCGAGGAAGATGAGCCATGTTGGGAGCTCTACTTCGATGGGGCCTCATCAATAAGGAGCTCCGGCAGATCAAGCGTCCCGGAGGTAAAAGCGGGGATAGGATTGGTGTTCATCACGCCATCAATGGGAACCCTACGACATTCTTTTGCTCTCACCGAGCCTCGGACAAACAATGAAGCTGAGTATGAAGCTCTGATAGCTGGTTTGGAACTCGCCATAGAAATGGAAATCCTTCGGCTACGGGTTTACGGTGACTCCCAGCTTGTCGTCAACCAAGTAAGCGGCGACTATAAGATATACAAACCCGAGTTAGCTTGGTACAGAGGCCGGGTGGTGGAACTCATGAAACGGTTCACTCATATTGAACTAATGAGAATCCCCAGAGCATTGAACGGAAAAGCCGACATACTCGCTCGCTTAGCCAAGGAGCTGGCTGATCCTGACATGGACGAAATTCTGATCACAGTCAGGAGCCGGCAAATTCTACTTCAGTCTCTCTATGAGAAGAGGAAAGCGCGGAACAGAAGAGCAGTCCCGCCGAAGAAGCTTCGATCATCCAAGACGAGCCCGATTGGAGAGAACCTTCATAGAGTACCTCCGATACGACAAGCTGCCCAAAGAAAAATCTGCGAGGATTCAGCTGAAGAAAAGAGCTCTCCGATACGTGTTTGTAAATGACACGTTATACCGCAGGTCATATGACCAACTCTGGCTCAGATGTCTGTCATTGGCCGAAGCCCAAAAGGTCATGAAAGATGTTCACTCGGGCGTTTGCGGTGCTCACCAATCTGGCCCCAAGATGCGACTTCAAATCAAACGGCTTGGGAATTACTGGCCCACCATGATACGGGATTGCGGAGAACATGCAAAGAAATGTCAGATATGCCAAATCCATGGTGATTTCATTCACAAGCATCCCAATCCGTTGCATCCTACGGTGGCGTCGTGGCCCTTCGAAGTCTGGAGCACCGACATTGTTGGCCCAATTGATCCCCATCTAAAGGCCACCGGTTCATACTGGCCGCGACAGACTACTTCTCCAGATGGGCTGAAGCTGTCCCGCTAAAAGAAGTCAAGACAAAAGATATTCTGACATTCTTCCAGCATAATATTCTATACCGCTTCGGTACACCAAGAAGAATCATTTCTGACAACGGGCCTTCTTTCAAGAGCTTCAATCTCTCAAGGTTCGCTACTCAGCACAAGATAGACTGGAGATATTCCTCCATCTATAATCCAAGAGCCAATGGGCTAGCCGAAGCCTTCAATAAGACTCTATGCAAGCTCCTGAGGAAAAATGCTTCAGCCAACAAGAGAGACTAGAATCTCAAACTTCACGAGGCATTGTGGGCATATCGTACCACGCACCGTACTCCAACTCAGTCCACTCCATACTCATTGTTCTTCGGAGTGGAGGCGGTCCTCCCCCTCGAAGTCGAAGTTCCAAGCTTAAGAATGGTCGTTCAGCATGAGTTGACGGAGGAGAAAAACGTACTCCTTCGACTTGAAGAACTCGATGCCCTCGAAGAAAAGAGGCTCGCGGTGCAGCAAAGTCTGGAGCTATACCGAGCCCAAATGTCACGGGCCTATGACAAGATAACTCGTCTCCGCGCTTTCAAGAAAGGTGAATTGGTGTTGGTCCTCAAAAGACCGATCATCCCCAATCGACATGCCAAGGGAAAATTCGAGCCAAACTGGGAAGGACCATACGTCATCGAGAAAGTGTTCGACGGAAGATCCTACCAACTAATAAGTGCCGAGGGAGAAAGGCCCATGCCACCCATCAATGGCCGATATCTCAAGAAATACTACACGTGAATGCTCCAAGTCGCAGGCGAATTGAGCACATCAGCCCTACGGTCTGGATCATACATCCTGCAAAACCGTATACAATCCACGGGCGTAAATGGCCCCTATCTCTCCCAAATCCTGCCGGTGAGACTACTTTTAAGGTCCCACCAGCGGCAAAAAAAAGAGAAAAAAAAAATAATAAAAAAAAATAAATGGTATGTCCACAAGAAAAACGGGCACGGATGAAAACCCGAAAAGGCTCCGTGAGTAAAAACAACAGGACTATCGGCGAGTCTGTGAAAACCCGAAAGGGCGCAAACTCGTGAAAAGAGATGAAATACACTCGCAAAGTCCTCTCGACCTTGTGAGGAGAAAACCCCTACGTGAGATCCTTACGACTCACAAAGGAGCAACACACTTAGGAATCCTTACGATTCCTAAGGAGAAAATTCACCTGCGGGGTCCTTACGACTCGTAGGGAGAAAATGCTTTTATGGGACCCTCACGGCCCATAAAATTGAAAAGCTTTAGGTGATAGGGACCCAAACCTGTCTCCTAAGCCATCGTTCCCCAACGGGAAACGGCAAATGATGAGTCGCTCCTGGCATTTCGCTTCAGTGTTAGCGGTGCTGATGCCGACCAAAAACACAAATCCCAAGTCCTCCCAAGGCAAATGATGAGTTGCTCCGGCATTATTCCAGTGCATCAATACTGATGCCAAAAAAGATCCAAATTCCAAGTCCCCAAACGGCGAATGATGAGTCGCTCCTGGTACCACATTCCAGTGCAGCGATGCGGACGCCAACCAAAATCCAATTTCTCAAAATTCTCCCAGCCCACGGTTGGTCCCCAAGTTGACTACCGTATACAATCTACGGGCTCAAATAATTCTCGTCATACCCATGCCCCACCACAATTACCAGTTACGCGGCTGGTCTCCGCCTTTGGAATTATGCTCCATTGAGAAGACCCACTCATGTGTCCTCACGATACATGAGGAGAACAAACCTTTGTGGGATCCTTACGACTCATAAAGGAAAAACACACTTAGGAGTCCTCACGACTCCTAAGGAGAAAATACACCTGCGGGATCCTCACGACTCGTAGGGAGAAAATGCTTTTATGGGACCCTCACGGCCCATAAAATTAAAAAGCCTTAGGCGATAGGGATCTAAACCTGTCTCTTAAGCCATCGCTCCCCAATCCCCAAATGGCGAGTGATGAGTCGCTCCTGGTACCATATTCCAGTGCAGCGATGCAGACGCCAACCAAATTCCAAATCCCATACCCCAACGGGGAATGATAAGTCGCTCCTGGTACCATATTCCAGTGCAGCGATGCAGACGCCGACAAAGTCCCGAAATTTTTCCGGCCCTACGGTCTGGATCATACATCCTGCAAAACCGTATACAATCCACGGGCGTAAAACAATCCCAATCTTTCCCAAGTCCTACCGGTGAGACCACATTCAAAGTCCCACAAAAAAAAATAATAATAAAAAAATAAAAATAAAAAAAATAAAAAAAAGGTATGTCCACAAGCAAAATGGGCAGGGATGAAAACCCGAAAGGGCTCCGTGAGTAAAAACTGCAGGACTGCCGGCGAGTTTGTGAAAACCTGAAAGGGCGCAAACTCGTGAAAAGGAGATGAAATGCACTCTCAAAGTCCTCTCGACTTTGAAAGGAGAAAATTCCCGCGTGAGATCCTTATGACTCACAAAGGAGCAACACACTTAGGAGCCCCCACGACTCCTAAGGAGAAAATACACCTACGAGATCATTTCGACTCGTAGGGAGAAAATGCTTTTATTGGACCCTTACGACCCATAAAATTGAAAAGTCTTAGGTGATAGGGATCTAAACCTGCCACCTAAGCCATCAATTCCCAAATCCTCTCGGGGCAAATGATGAGTTGCTCCTGGCATTATTCCAGTGCAGTAATGCAGATGCCAAACAAAAAAAACCAATCCCCAAATCCTCTCGGGGAAAATGATGAGTTGCTCCTGGCATTATTCCAGTGCAGCAATGCAGATGCCAAACAAAAAAAAATCCAATCCCGAAATCCTCTCAAAGACAGATGATGATTCGCTCCTGGTACCATATTCCAGCGTAGCGATGCTGATGTCAACCCAAATCACATCAAGTCAAACAACCAATGACCTCCCTGGCAGAATCAAATTCCACCTCGGAAACAAGTCAACTTCATCCCTGACGCCGCAAGAAGCTGGGCAAGTCAAATCCAGAATCGACCGTCCACGTCGCTAAAATGGCAGCACTGACCGTCCACGTCGCTAAAAGGGCAGCAACGACCGTCCAAGTCGCTAAAATGGCAGCATCGACCGTCCAAGTCGCAAAAAAGGCAGTATCGACCGTCCACGTCGCTAAAATGGCAGCACCGACCATCCACGTCGCTAAAATGGCAGAACCGACCGTCCAAGTCGCAAAAAGGGCAGAACCGACCGTCCAAGTTGCAAAAAGGGCAGCATCGACCGTCCAAGTCGCAAAAAGGGCAGAACCGGCCGTCCACGTCGCTAAAATGGCAGCATCGACCGTCCACGTTGCTAAAATGGCAGCACCGACCGTCCAAGTCGCAAAAAGGGCAGCATCGACCGTCCACGTCGCAAAAAGGGAAGCACCGACCGTCCAAGTCGTAAAAAGGGTAGCACCGACCGTCCACGTCGCTAAAAAGGCACCACCGACCGTCCAAGTCGCTAAAAGGGCAGCATCGACCGTCCAAGTCGCAAAATGGGCAGCATGGACCGTCTATGTCGTAAAAAGGGCAGCGCAGGATTCCTACAAAGCGGGAACCAGATCACTCCGGGACAGGGAAACGTCTATCACGGACACTCCGTCTCGGAGACATGCTAAGCAACGACCGTCCATGTCGTAAAAAGGGCAGTGCCAGCTTCCCAAAAAGTGGGAACCAAATCAGGTCGCCTCCAAGTAAAAGAAGATCCATCAATTTCATGCACACGACCCACATATGTGGTGTGCATTAATTGATGGGGGGCAATTTGTTGGGGTAAAAATTTACACCCCGGTTGACCAAGCCAAAATCAAAGTCAACCCCAAGCCAAGTGGGCCTAAGCCCAGATCCAGTGGGCCCATGCCCGGGTCGAGCCCAAACATGAAGCGGCCGGCCTCCCCCCATGCCAAGATAAAAATTTTGTAATAAATAATTTTGTTGTATTTCTGTTATTTTATTTTATGGATAAATGTAAGAAAAATAGGCATAAAGCCAAATTTTTTTAAAGCCCATGGCTTATGTGCAAAAAGAAATGGCACATGAGCCATGGGATAGGCAAAATGCCATTTTGTGAAGCCCAAGGGGCTATGTGTAAAATGTATGGCCTATAAAGGCAAAGATAATGAAAAAATCTCACAACTTTTTTCTCTCTCTCTCAAAATTTTTCAGATCTGAGATCTTTTCTCCTTTTTCAAGGTTCCAAAACCTTCCTTTTTTCTCTTGAATTAAATCAAGAGTTCTACTCTTCTTTTTATAAATAAATTAGTTTTTCACTACAAAACCCATAAAGGGGAACTCAGATCTTCCATTAGATCTCAGAAAGAAGAGATTTTTAAAAAAATCCCATATCTCTTGATCTTCAAGATCCAGCTAACAGAGGAGGAAGAAGAAGAACATCTTTCACTAAACCCCCAAAAAAAAAACACTCAGGAGTCCAACTCCTCTCTGATTTCTCTTCCGAGAAATTTTTTTAGGCTAAAAGCCTCTTTTTCTCGCCGGCGCTCTAGCGCAGAACGCCCGCGTGCCGACACGTGGCGCGCTTGCGCTCCAGCGCTCAGCGCTCCAGCGCAAAGCCCCCACGTGCCGACACGTGGCGCTCTTGCGCTCCAGCGCTCAGCGCTCGAGCGCAAGTCGCCCCGGTGCCGACACGTGGCGCGCTTGCGCTCAAGCGCCCAGCGCTCAAGCACAAGTCGCCTCCGTACCGACACGTGGCGCACTTGCGCCCGAGCGTCAGGCGCTGAAACGCAAGACGCTCACGTGCCGACACGTGGCACGCTTGCGCTCGAGCGCCCAGGCGCTGAAGCGCAAGACGCTCACGTGCCGACACGTGGCACGCTTGCGCTCAAGCGCCCAGCGCTCAAGCGCAGAGCGCCCACGTGCCGACACGTGGCACTCTAGCGCCTGAGCGCACAGCACCTAGGCACAGCGCCTTGGCGCACAGCGCCCAAGGTGCTGCCCCCACGCATCCTTTGGATGTCTTTTCCCCTTTTTATATATATACATGTATATATATACATATGTACATACACACATACTCTACGACATTGTCCCTGTTAGAAAAAAATTTCTAACGGGGCGCTGCCCCGCACCCTGCAAGGGGGCTGACCCCCAGCCCGCTATCCGGGTAGCGGGACCCCCGTAAAAAATTCTGCGTGGCTCCCGATATATTTAAAGCCCCCCTCCAAAACAAAACACACGTACACTGCACATTGAGTTCGCATGACCAGTTTAACCCGTTAATCGGAGGTTCCCTCGCCCCAAAGGCGGGGGGTAATTAATGGCAGCTTAGTCCGCGGCTGCCGGAGATTCGGATCCCCATAATCATTAAACCCCGGCCTACCCTAGGCAGGGAGAATCTGTTGTACGCCTGACAAGCGCGCGCGTATTCCCATCTCAATGGGGTGACGAAAAACACCCTACAGGAGGAAACTTCTGTGGGTGCATGGTGAACCCGATACAGTACCCCGGGACGATAAGGTCGCAGATGATGGTGTTGAGCCTGAGACAGGGAAGCACTACTGACCGGTGATTTCATTGTGACGCGCCGGATATTCGGAGGATACCGACGTGGTATTTTATTTGAGGATTTGGGCCAGTCCGGATAGCCGAAGCCCTAAATATTGATATTTGATGATACAAGCCAGTCCGGATAGCCGGAGCCTGAGATATTGAGATTTGATGATATAGGCCAGTCCGGATAGCCGGAGCCTGAGATATCGAGATTTGAGATTTATATTTTGTGTCGATGATTGGCACTGATTTTCTGCATGATTTCATTGATGATACTCGATTTTATACAGAAATATCACTGAGATAAGAAAACAGCTTCCATATTTAGATGCATTCTGTTTTCATGCATTCATACATCATATTTATGATATATTGCTACCTGAGGCACTGACACGAGCACGTGGGATTACACTTATGCATAGATGTTTACCCTTGCCATTTTATTATGCTTCATGCCATATTATTATTTGAGGATATTATGATCGTATGACCTAGGATTGAGTCATACATTCGATTTCTGCTCGGTGATGTTTTCTACTCACGAGTTGGCAACCCACCCCAGTTGTGCCACAGTTTCTTGCAGGTTTTGCCGTACAGGTTTCGTTGCGGCTTTGCTGGCACACTGGTCCTTTTCGGGTGATTGCTTTGGTAGGTGGGTTCACTCGCATCGTGACCACTATTGTACTTTATTTATATTCAGTTGTATCTAGAAACTCCATCAACCAGACTTGTATATTCATTAGACTTAGAAGACCATTGTATATTCTTTCGACCTTAGAGTCGCGCCTGTATTATTGTGGTTTTCTTGATGATTTCGAGTTTCCTTTTGAGTTTTGATTCTCTCCCTTCGGCATTGTATATTATATTGCTTGCGTGGTTGTGACCGTCAATTGTCGAAGAGCTAGCTCCCGCTTGGGGATGCCTTTATTCATATTATTCATGTTTGTACCCGTTTGGGGCCAGTATTTACAAAGGAGACTCCGCCGAAATTTTCGGGAAAATATGATATTGCTTTTAAATGTTTAAACAAGTTTTCTTTCACTTCTTATTTAAAATGGTTTAGATTTCTGGGCTTTTGGCTTACTTGAATTAGATGGGTTCCTATAGTCTTCATACGATTCAAGTTCCAGTCACGTTCTATTTCGGGTCGTGACAAAGTTGGTATCAAAGCGCTAGGTTTAACCTTGGTTCGAGTCTATGTTTGACTATGCGGAGTCTAGGGCGTTTATTTATTCGGAAGCTAGGCTTGACCTTACGGAACTTAGACTTGGTCGAGGGGGTATTAGACCCGAACTTTCGTCGCGTAGGTTGACCTTGGTTGATGGAGTAGGTGACTTAAGTAGAGTGACGTACTGTGGGTATGTTCCGCGGCATACTTAAGATACGCTACTCCGCTTAAGAAGTCTTAGGATGTACATTTTCTTGCACAGTATTATATTCATTCCTATGATCTATCATCATCGATATCGGTTGGTGGTTTTGTTACCACGATTGCCTTGGCAGAGAGAGCTACGGCTAGAGTTGCGGTCGGGACGAGGATTGACCAGGATGTATTCCGGTGACACACGATTGCATAGATGTGTCGTTTTTTTTTGTGTTCTGCGCCATAAGCGTTTGATGGATTGCTTTTGCAAAGGTTTCTCGGACATGCAGATCGGCACCAGAGGATTGGGCCATTGCTAGAGGCCGGCTAGATTGTGATGACCGTTGATGTATCGTCTATGCTTGAGGATTGAGGCATTGTTTAGGGTGTGGACGAATGAGCCAATGTTGCAGCGACTGACGAGATACCGCCCCAGATGTTGGAGCTATTGCAGCATGAGTTATACTTAGAGATATGATAGAAGATCGCTAGTCATCAAGGATGAATGACTAGGACATGTGGTTCGTTTGCCCACCCCGATGCGAGGTCATCAGATTGATTGATTCCAGCTAGAGACGACTTCACGCAGGTACGTTGAGAGTCGATAGAAACGATCGAATGTCAGGAACTCATTTTTCCAAGTTTAAAGTATTCAGAAAAATATGCAAGTAATTCGGTGGACCCTCTAGAAGAATGAAACCCTAACTCGACATATTGACCATGAGAACGCTTTGTAACCTTAGGGTTTGTGGCAGTTCAGCGGTGCCATTAGTGAGGCTTGGGTTTGCCCTTCTACGCCTGGTCCATAGGTACTGTGGCATATACCGGATATTATTAAACTGTGCGCGAGTGTTGAGCTCTCGGGAAATTATGGGACTTGATGAATCGAGATAAAAAAATCGGTGTCATCCGGATATCATATGATGGGACACTTCACGAGAAGACTTGGACCCAGGATCGGTCATATTACGCACACCCAGTAGGCCAGACTTCGACAGCATTGACAAGATATGTTATGAGAGACCATGATAGTTGGCCAGAGACCTTTAGAGGATGTGCCAGAGCGGAACTGTTCCCGTCATCATTTCCATATTGGGTCGTTGAACCGAAAAGTTATGTAGCTGGAAATTCACAGTGAGAGACGAGAGCCTAAGGGCACCAGGCGCCAGGCTATGAACAGGATGCAAGAAAATATCTTGCTCTGCTAGCTTTGGATACACCGACACCTTCTCGACTACGAAGGAAGGATATATCGACAACAGTATTTACGATTGGCGTTTTGGTGATTCGAATATCACATGTATATTATTTCGGATTTCGGTGTTATTTTGGGCAATTTATTTGCATGATTAAGATTTTGTGCACCATAGTTGCACTCGACTTCGATTTGATGTCATTCGAGATGTTGATTTTGATTTCATACCTATGGTAGGTATGTGATTTAATTTGTTCTTTCGGTATAGTTTTCATGCACTTTTAGCATTTTGATTCGATTTCGTGCACGCTGGTGCACATGGTTGTGAGATTATATACCGCGGTATACCTGATTTGGATTGAGATTTATTGTATACTGTCGATTTTGATTATGATATTCAATATTTGTTTTCGTACACCTTGTGCACTTGATTTGGATTCTTGCGCGTACTTGGCGCGTTTGATACGATTTTGGTGCACACCAGATGTACTAAATCGGGATTCTTCGTGCATATCAGATACACCTGATATTGCTGTCAGGCACACCCGTTTCCCTTGACAGGTGTTTTCGTGCACACCCGTTGCACTTAGATTTTGTTTCTGTGCACATGTATGACATATTCATGGATTTCGATTTCCGTGCGCACCAGACGCACATGGCATTCTTATATACATTTTGAGATTGATTTCCTTTGAGCAGTATGTTTTTATGATAATTATCATTAGGTAGTGACTGAGCAGGATTAGTCAGAGGACAGTACCTGAATATGTTATTGTATGCATCGATAGTTATCGAAGGGATTTCCAAAAAGGAGGTATAGTCTCAGTATTTACCTATGTGTCCGAGATGATACAAGACATTTAACAAAGGAAACCCTCCTAAATTGTTTTCAAAACGGCGGGACGTGCATATTAAAAAAATGATATATATATATAGTTATATATATAGTTATTTTCTTACAATAGACGTCCGCCACTCTGCAGTGTTACGCGCATCGTACAACGACTTAAAAACGTTTGGCATGCATTTCTTTCAGATGTTTTGACGAGTCTACAAAGATGCGTACCATGTACATATTATAGTTTTGAGTATATCATGTTGGTTTTCGTATTGGACTTTGACATTGGTGGCTTCACCATAATTCCGATGATTGCGGGATGCTTGACGGAGTTTTGATTTTGAGTTATATACTCGTTTTCATGCGCATGCATTGCGCTACGATATATTTTATGTATTTATGATTTCGGTGCCCCGACGACTTGATCATTTTACTGAAATGTTTTAGTATTTAGGGGAGTTTTAATTTAAATTCGGGGACCGAATTTCTTTAAGGGGGGATGATTGTAACGTTTTGAAAATCGTTTAGGTGAAATTTCAGATAATCGGTAAAATAACCGGTGTTTTCCGTAAAAAGCTAGTTATAATTATTTTTCTTCATAGATTTAAATATACCTACTCTAGCTATGAAATTGCTAGTATTTGGTGTTTAATGGGTCACTTATAAAATTTCCAGTTTACTAAATATTTTCCGTAATTAATTATTTTAAATACTATTTTAAACTTTTAAATATACATTAAATTAGTGATAATTACAAATTGGAATGGGTTAATACAAGTATTGTACATCATGACACATTAAACCAAAGTGTAATATGTGGTTTTGAAATGAAAAGAAGTTGTCAAGATGGTTTTGGAAAATATAAAATAAAAAGGCTTAAGTTGTGAAAAATAATTAAACTAAAGGGAGGTATGGGTATATACTTGAGACATGGGGTATTTTTCTTAACTTGGACTTTCTTCCCACACACCCACACATACACACCCTTGGCTGGCCGACCATGGGCTGCCCCCAATCCCCCATTTGGCCTACCTCATTTCCTCACAAAAGAAAAGAAAAGGAAAAGAAAATTCAAAAGAAAAAGAATAAGAAAAGAGGTATGGGTTTGGGTTGACTTGGGACTTTCTTCACTTGGTTTTTCCCCCCTCATCTCTCTCTCTCTCATCTCTCCTTGGTTCGGCCAGCAGCTCCCACATCAGCCCCCCCCCCCCCCCCCCAATTTCTCTTCAAAAATTCAACATTTTGCCTCAAAAATCAAGCTAAAACCTCAAAAATTATTCAATTCAACTCTTACCCATTATTTCTTTGCCCAAGCTAGCATGAATCAAGGTGCAAGAGAGCATTTTGGAAGGCTAGATTTCAAGTGAGATTTTTAAATTTGTGGAGGTATAAATCTTAAATCTTTAGTTAAATTGTTGTTTAAACACTTAACCAAACTCAATTAGTTAGTAATATGGTTTCATGTTCAAGTTGAATATGCAAGAAATGGTTTGGATCAAGTTAGGGTTTAAGTCTTTCAATCATGGTTTAAATGTGTAGTTTGACACTTTAAGACATGTAAAACCTAACCTAGTTGCTATTTTGCTAATTGCTATTTTAAAATTTTTCTAATTAAGCTAATTGAGCAAACTAGGTTTTTGGATTAGTGTAATTTAGCGAGATTAAAAATCTAGTAAATGTTTATGTGGCCTAATTAAGCTAATTAGTGAATATTGTGACCACTAGTTTTGCTAAAATATCAAGATTTGTATTAAAATGGTTAATTTTGCTTACTAGGTTTTCGGAAAAATAGTTTTTAAAGTGAATTTGAAGTTTTGATTATTTAAACCCTATTTCATATTATAATTAGTGAGTTGTGAAACCACGATTGGTACGTTTGGGTTTTTTCTTGATCAATTGGCGTTTGTACGCCGATATCGAGGGTTATTTGGTTCTTTTGCATGAGCGGGTCATAGGTTTTAACCTATGCGCGTTTCGTGTGCCGTTTTGGTTTTGTCCGCGATTTCGGTTTACGATATTATATATGTTTACATATAGATACCTCTCACGTGGACTTCGGACGATGAAGAAGAGGATGGCGGTATCGACTTCGGCAGATAAGGACCAGGTGAGTAGATATATATCTACGGGAAAAGTCGGGTGGATGGCATATAGCACCCCCGCAGTTTCGTAGTATAGAACGCGAATGCGTTATGATATATATATATATATATATATATATATATATATATATATATATATATATATATATATACTTATGTGCTTTATGAGATGTGCATACTTAGCAGGAAATGATTATGTGACTTTGGGATTAGTTTAGCCTAGTTGTAGGAAAACGCTTATAGTGTAGTTTCTTAGTTGCGAAACCCTAGAGTTATGTTTTTGCATACACACACACACACTCGCATATATTTTACCTTCTTGTGCGTATATGGGGATATATATATATATATATATATATATATACATATATGGTTGTGAATATGTATATATATATGTATGTATGTATGTATGTACATGGATGATGAGGATAGTACATGATATTTGGAGATGAGTCGATGTGATTGGGCATTACGCCACGAGATCGGTGATGATACTTGGTTCGTAGTTTGAGATACGCCATGATATTATAGCGGATCTTTAGGCGATGTGTTTTCATACACACGCTTATATATATATATGTTGATGGTATCAGTATGTTCTAGACTTTAGATCAGTACCCCCAGTTCATGATATATGATGATAAGGATACCAGATGAATAATGAGATAAATGTGACATTTGACCCGTACCCAGATTTGGGATGCCGTGCGATGGATTTACCGTACGAGCTATAATTATGATGATAGATCCGCACTCTTGACTCGAGGATGTCATAGTATATATATTGTATCGTACGTGATACTATTGAGACGAGATCACCGACTACTAGATGTATATATATCGACTCAGACTTAGATGGTTTTCCTTACCCCTTTCGATTAGTCTGTTAGTTTAGTACTGTAGTTTACTTAGTAGATGTTAGACCGGGCATGAGTCATACCTATTTCAAACTAACGAATCGTGAGTATTTTAAAGACAGGCCAGAGGATACTACGGATATTTCAAAGGATGTACTCTTTCATAAAAATACCGTAGCCCTATTTTCAAACACCACGATTCGTGCGATTTTAGATATCGAAAACTGTATGACTCGTCTATAGGAATGTTATTTCTTTATTGCTGCATTTACTATTCATTTGCCATTTATTCTGCTGTTCGCATTGCATTGCATGCTTATATGTATTTTCGTTAATAATTATGAAACCTGTTATTAAGACACCGGCACCATTACCGATGATGCGTATGCTCCACGTACACTTTCTTGCCGGCTCACACACATTTTCATCGGTAATTGCTATGTCACGTACACTTTGGAGAATATTATTTCATTGATATAGCTTGCTAGCTGATAGTTTCTATATGTTATTGCTTTCATGTGCTAGTTTAGATATTGCATTCTTTATTTAGATACCCATGCATTTTATATTCATTTGTTATGCAATATTATGGGCCAGTCCGGATTGCCGGAGCCTAATATTCACTGTTATTTACACTAGAGATTGTTATTTCTGATTTCCATGAGATTTCTGGATTTGGAGAAATCACAAGGATTTATAAAACGTATTATTATTTTTAAAGATACAAAAGTGCGGTTTTCTCCTGATATGATTTGAGATATGTCCACCATGAGTTTTCTCGGCTCTTGAGCGATATCATACACCCGATTCGAGGAGGAGGAGGAATCGTCTATTGGTGCATGGTGGACCTGGTACAGTACCCCGGGACGAGAAGGTCGCAGATGATGGCGTTGAGCCTGAGACAGGGGAGCACTACTGACCGGTGATTTCATTGTGACACGCCGGATATCCGGAGGATACCGACGTGGTCTTTTATTTGAGGATTTGGGCCAGTCCGGATAGCCGGAGCCCTAGATATTGATATTTGATGATACAGGCCAGTCCAGATAGCCGGAGCCTGAGATATTGAGATTTGATGATATAGGCCAGTCCGGATAGCCGGAGCCTGAGATATCGAGATTTGAGATTTATATTTTGTGTCGATGATTGATACTGATTTTCTGCATGATTTCATTGATGATACACGATTTTATACAGAAATCTCACTGAGATAAGAAAACAGTTTCCACATTTAGATGCATTCTGTTTTCATGCATTCATATATCATATTTATGATATATTGCTACCTGAGGCATTGACACGAGCACGCGGGATTACACTTATGCATAAATGTTTACCCTTGCCATTTTATTATGCTTCAAGCCATATGATTATTTGAGGATATTATGATCGTATGACCTAGGATTGAGTCATACATACGATTTCTGCTCGGTGATGTTTTCTACTCACGAGTTGGCAACTCGCCCCCGTTGTGCCATAGTTTCTTGCAGGTTTTGCCATACAGGTTTCGTTGCGGTTTTGCTGGCACACTGCTCCTTTTCGGGTGATTGCTTTGGTAGGTGGGTTCACTTGCATCGTGACCACTATTGTACTTTATTTATAATCAGTTGTATCTAGAAACTCCATCAACCAGACTTGTATATTCATTAGACTTAGAAGACCATTGTATATTCTTTCGACCTTAGAGTCGCGCCTGTATTATTGTGGTTTTCTTGATGATTTCGAGTTTCCTTTTGAGTTTTGATCCTCGCCCTTCGGTGTTGTATATTATATTGCTTGCATGGTTGTTGCCGTCAATTGACGAAGAGCTAGCTCCCGCTTGGGGATGCCTTTATTCATATTATTCATGTCTGTACCCGTTTGGGGCCAGTATTTACAAAGGAGACTTTGCCGAAATTTTCGGGAAAATATGATATTGCTTTTAAATGTTTAAACAAGTTTTCCTTCACTTCATATTTAAAATGGTTTAGATTTCTGGGATTTTGGCTTACTTGAATTGGATGGGGTCCTATAGACTTCATACGATTCAAGTGCCAGTCACGTTTTATTTCGGGTCGTGACAAATACCAACTAGAAGGTTCCATGCGAGTCCATCCAGTGTACTCATAACCCAATGAGCACCTGTATACTATCTTAGGTGAACAAACTAACACCAATGGCTTCTGAGACCTGGCCACCGCCCCTCGTCGGGGTCTCGATCAGTATACACCAGTCTACACTGAAGTATCGATTCCCAGTCTCGATACTCTCACGACTAAGGACATTTAACGATGTGATTATAGACCCCCTGCTCCCACGTATATGATTTCCATCATAATGCTGGTAGTCAGGCAAGAATCCTATAGGCTCTATCAACATGTACATGATGATAAAAACAAACCATATAGCATTCTATCATCTCGAGTAAGACTGTTCTACCGGTGTAGGTCCTCCCTCAATCATCATAATCACCTACCTGCGTTTATGATAATTGCCTTGAGAATACTATAGCCAACAATCCCTCACATGCACTTAAGGCCAATTATTGCGATGTCGCATACTCACAGTCCGTGTGATACCGAACACCCAACTTCTCTACTAATCAGTTTCGCAAAGCCCATTTGCGAAACAATTGCGTTCGAGAAATAGCCTTAGTGAGTGGATCCACTCCAATATTTCTTTTTGTATCTCTCTATATTTCAACTTCACGGAGAAAGTTATCTCCCGAAATGAGCAATACCTGTCTTAGAATTTGTCTGGATATCTGATGGGACCCAGTTCACAAACGAACTCCTAATCCAGCAAACTTCCTAGACTGTATCATCCACTGAATTCAATCAGTATCATGCGACATGCCATTCCTCAGTATCTGCTTAGACCACCTGTCCAACATATTGTCACTCAAAAGATGGAAAACTATAATTCTGATAGTCACTCTGTCATTCAGGTCACCTTGGAAGCCTGAAATGATAATCGTCTCCCGAAGGAGGCTACCGTAATAATTTCCCAAGAACATCCATTTATGTTCAATAACTGCTTCCCAATGTTTCTCCAGGATTGGATTAATATATGTTTATTGCAGCTAGTGCAAAAACAATATCTGGTGTGGTACTTGACATTTCATAATCAACTCAATTGCCTAAGCAAGTGATATGCTAATCATGCAGATCTCTCTCTCCTTTAGTCTGTAAGACACCTTTAGAGAGGGTGACTCCATCACCTGCAGGTACACCACCATGCCAGGAGTCGTCCATTCTAAAATACCTTTAGAATAATGTCAAAGTACCCAGATTAGGAAACTTCCAAAATCTAGATCTAAAACCATAGATCTAGTAACTAGAAATCCTGATATTATATCCATATCCTATGTGGAGAAACAACTTTGTGACAACCACAGTATAACTGATCGTAGTATAGGAATATCTCTTCCTATCAAGTGCATGTCATCCTAATACATGGACAGCACTCTCTGCTACCTTCTTAGCAGATCCATCTCTTATTCTGATAAAGTCAAAGCCTATATCTGTCACATCAAAAATAGATGATCTATTTCCACTATACCTGCTTTAGTCTATAAATAGACATAAGTTACTTGCCCACTATGTTTCCGCTGCTCCCACTGATTACAACAACCCTCTGGTGGAGTCATATACACGTGTACTTCTAAAGCTAGTTTAGAACGATATTATACTCATCCTCTTGCCGAGTCTTATAGTCTAGAACAGCAGCAATGGCAAGTCTGGGTAAACAAGAACCTCTCTGTCACCGTCTCTGAGAAGACCGAAGTACCTCTCGGGTATCTGAGTTTACCCACCAAATCTGTGGAGTGGCTAATGGAACGTCGAAAGCAATTGAATCCTCAGGTTCTATTAAATCTTCAGTAATCATTTGTGGTTCTGGAATCACTTACAGTTTTACCATATTCCCACTTCTTTTTCTAAAAAAATCCATTTTACTAAAACTGTGGCGAGTTTAGAACAATATAAATATTGATCTTCCTGATGGTAGAAAGTTAACCCTCGTCAAAGCCCGGGATAACCCACAAACTGCCATTACTGAAACGTGCCTTGAGTTTATCCGGATTCTGGTTTTAAGCATCAGCCGGACAACTCCCTATACCTTAACATCTTTAAGATATAAATTGATCCTATATATATCCAATATAGAAACAAAAACACTAATTTAATTGGACCCAGATTCAAAATCATGCAGCTATCTCCAGTACATGTCAACCAAAAGGAAAGAGGCCAATCAGCATTACTCATCTAGGAGTGCATCCATATACGAGTGACGTGAAAGAGAAGCAAGTTCTCAAAACCATTACTATCAACGGAATACCGAACACAAGTATATACATCTTCGAATTCCTCAAAGAATCCTGATACTTCCAACAAATGGTTCTCTACTTTATTCTTATACCTATAACTTCTCAAAATCTGAACCTTGTATTTCTATGAAATACTTGTCTAGAACTAGAGAAGTTATGAGTAAACAGAATATAGTACAAGTACCAACCCCATTGTCCTAATGGACACTGGACAACATACAATTCTTTGTATAAGTCCCCTCAGTTCAATAACTCAAAACCTGTGCGTCGTAGGTTGAAAAACTGTATTATGGTTAAGAAGAATTACACCGCTGTTGAATGCACTTTACCTAATCACCAACTGATATTGGTAAATGTCACAGACATAATATCAAAAAGTTATATCTCACTTTATAAAATAAACGTACAGATATATCAGTTTGAAATTGGTGCATAATAACGGATATTCAAAACCAAATATTTGCCATCCGGCAAAAACCAGATGATTTCCTCAAATATCACCAATTACAATGAATTCCGATATAATGAGGATCTAATCACCCAATTCCCAATATCTTACTCCTACTCACCATCCAACGGGCAGGCCGAAGTCGCTAACCGAGACGTCCTCCGAGGTCTCCGGACCCGCCTGGAAGGGCGACAAGGCAGTTGGGTCGAAGAACTGCCCCGGGTCGAAGAAGGCCCTGCACACGTTAAAGTAGACCCCCACCGGGGAAACCCCTTTCAGGCTCTGCTACGGGACCGAAGCAATGGTCCCAGCGGAGATCGGGCTACCTAGTCATCGGGTCGAGCACTTCGACGATGATGTGAATAACTCGGCGCTACGGACCAACCTGGACATCTTGTTGGAGAAAAGAGACCGGGCACAGATCAGGGCTGCCGCTTATCAACAACAAACGGCCCGATACTACAACGCTCGGGTCAAGTGCCGCTCCTTCAAGACCGGAGATCTGGTCCTACGGCGAAACGAGTTCATCGATCAAGGCAGGCTACATAAGTTCTCCCCAAAGGGGGACGGTCCTTTCCTCGTCTCTGAGGTACTCCCAGGCGGAGCCTATCGCCTACAAGACACGGACGGACGCAAGTTCCCACGGCCTTACAACGCCGAGAAGCTCAAGCTATACCAATGAGGTCAAGGCCAACGAGTGTGTACCCCTCCTTTCGCGAAGACGATGTAAATGTTTTCTGAAAATCCTTTCCGTTCAAATAAAGGGAACGTCAGAACATTGCAAATAGAGTTCTGTCTTTTTGATCCGAAGCCCTCACCAAAGAGGCAACCGCACAGCTTCACTGCCCGGTTATCCTTAGTAGGCTTCTTACGGTCCTCCAACGTTAAGGGTCAAAGTCCTCCCAGAGGCAGTCGAGCCCGACCCTCGCTCGGCTATCCCCGGCTGGTAGCTTCCTACCACAACCGACAGGGATCAAAAAGTCCTCCCAGAGGCAGTTGAGCCCAACCCTCGCTCGGCTATCCCCGGCTGGTAGCTTCCTACCATAACCGACATGGATCGAAAACCCTCCCAGAGTCAATCGAGCCCGACCCTCGCTCGACTATCTTTCAGGACAAAAGCCCTTGCCAAGAGCCACCGGGCAGTAACCTTGCCCGGCCAAGGGTCCTTGGTAGGCTTCTTACAGCCCCTCCCGCGTTAAGGACCAAAGTCCTCCTTTGAGGCAGTCGAGCCCGACCCTTGCTTGGCTATCCCCGGCCGGTAGCTTCCTACCACAACCGACAGGGATCAAAGTCCTCGCTAAGAGGCACTGGGAAGTAACCCTGCTCGGTCCCCGTCCTGAAGGATCAAAGCCCTCGAAAAAGGCAACTGAGCGGCTACCCCGCTCGATCATCTTCGGCTGGTAGCTCCCTACCCATGACGCCAGGGATTAAATCCCTCGCAAGAGGCATCTGAGCGGCTACCCCGCTCGGTCATCCCCGGCTTGTGGTTGCCTACCCACGACACCAGAGATCAAAGCCCTCGCCAAGAGACAACCGCGCGGCTTCACTGCCCGGTTATCCTTAGTAGGCTTCTTACAGCCCCTCCCGCGCTAAGGATCGAAGCCCTCCTTAGAGGCAGCCGTGCGGCTACCCTGCTCAGTCATCTCCGGCTGGTAGCGCCCTACCCAAGACGTCAGGGATTAAAGCCCTCGCAAGAGGCATCTGAGAGGCTACCCCGCTTGGTCATCCCTGGCTGGTAGTTGCCTACCCACGACGCCAGAGATCAAAGCCCTCGCCAAGAGGCAACTGAGCAGCTTCCCTGCTCGGTCATCCCCAGCGGGCATCCTCCTGCCCACCAGACGCTGCTGGTTTGAAGCTCTCATAACGAGGCCACCGAGCTCCCTTCTGCTCGGCAATTCTGCGGTGGGCAACAGGCTGCTCATCAAATTCCGCAGACCCGAAACCCCATTGAGAGACATCAGATCTGTTCAAGTCCGAGCAATCCCCCCTCGACTCCGGGGCCATGGGGATACCTCCTTCTCAGCAGCTCTCGGTACGCTTGACAAGTGATCGAAATCAACTCGACGTACGATCGCCTGACATGGAAGCCCAACAATGCAAGCAAGGATATTCTACGAGTACTCTTCACATCCAAAAGATAAAGTGCAAGGCAATGAAATAGCAAGAGTTTTATTCGCACAAGCAAAATGTTTTTACAGGGGTACTGGGGGCTCCCCAGCCTTACAAAATTCCAGACGCTTACAAAAGAGGGACGAGGAAATATCAAAAAGGCCTAAGTCACAAACCCCCTCCTATGCCTCGCTTCCCTCATCACTGTCATCACGGTCTGCCGGAGGCTTCACCACCGGAGGCTTTGCCACCAGGGGTGCGCCTAGCTTCCCTCGTCGCTGTCTGCCGGAGGCTTTGCCACCGGGAGTGGGACCCGAGCACGGAGCTCGCCATCGGCGAACTCAGGAAGCTGCTCCTTCACGGCATCTAGAGCCTTATTCCACGCGACGGCGGAATGCTCGCCAAGCTCGGCGATAAACTGCTCTGACGCCTTGTAATCGGCCACATCCTTCCTAGCCCGAATCTCGGCAATCCCGGCCGCTCGAAGCGCCGCCTCGGCATCCCCCATGCTAGCGTTTTTCTCTTTCTCCATGGTCGCGAAACGATCGGCCAGATCAACCAGCTTCGCCTCAGCAACTCGATGGGATGTACTCAGGCGACAATAGGCACCCTTGTTCACTGAGACGGCAAGCTCTGCGCTCTCCACTCGGGCTGCCAGGACATCGGCCCTCGCGCTCTCCAGACGCAGGTCACGTCGCAGGACCTCGACCTCTGAAGGAAACGCTTCCACCGGCCTTGGTGCGTGGAACGGCCCCTCGGCCTCCATACGGGTAACGAGGGCACAGTATTAAAGGACCTGACGGGAAACGGATGAGAAACTTGGAGACGCTCGAGCCAAAGAAAGGAAGGTCAAAAAAACAACGCTTGGAGGAGTTCATACCTGGACCGTCCCTTGGGCTATGGCCTCCATTTGGATCCTCAGGATGCCATGCGGAAGCCTCCCCCCGGCCGACTCTTCCATCCCGGCGAGCAGGATGGCAGCGACGGAAAGCCCAGATGGAGCCATGAAAACGGCATCCCCCTCCTGCACGGGAATCCCCTCAGGAACCCTCGATGGTGGCGCACGAGAGATTGTCCTTTTCCTCTTAAGGGGGACCCCGTCCTCACCCTCCCCTACGTCTCTCGTCTGGGGCTCGGATGACCATGAACGACTCTGGCCGCTGCCGGAACAATCATCAGGAGCCATCAACGAAGCGGACGACCCTGCCACCGGCGGAACATTCGGCGCAGGGCACGAGCCAGCCGGGGGCACGGCCGCGCTGCTGGCCTCCCTCCGGAACGAGAAACCCAAAGAGTTGGAACGAACCATGTATCCAACCCAAAAGAGGAAGAGCGCCGAACAGCCAAGACTTAGAAGGAAGAAAAATATGAAGGAGTAGAGGCCCTGGAGTAGGCCCCACCCCTATTTATCACCGCAATCGCCCTCATCCAACGGCACCCTTCATCTCTCGCCAAAGCGTCTCCTCACGTCCAACGACTCTGATCGCTTTACTTGTCGTTCCCACACTGGGCCGCATCCCGTCAGACGCCGCAGGTCTACACACGTCGCGTCAGCCAACCGACGCTTGACACGCGGACCGTCGCTTCAGTGACAAGATGCACGAACCGGCGCACCTTCCTTAAATGCAGAGATCTCGCCCTGATTCGCTGGCAGAAAAGACAGCTGACAGCCCGGGAACGCGTCCCGACAAAATCTTAGGAGGGAGCTCACCCCGGGTGGTCCGGCAGTCCACATTTGACCCGACCCGCCAGCTGGTCGGGGCAAGAGTGGGGAGCTAATGATGATGCTTTATATTGGCGATCTCCCAGATTAGGACACGTGGCAAATGACGTGTTCCAGAATTCAGAGGAAAGGGCCTACAGGGGCCGACCAGGCCACCCCTGTACCCGATCTGCAAGCACAAGCTGGCTCACCTCAGAGCTCCCTAAGCTACCACAGGACCAAGATACCTTGGCCCTCTCGCTCGTTCCCGAGCTCTCCCGCCGAGCCACCACTCACAGGCGTAACCGCTGCTCCGCAAATCTCGCCATGCGCGGATTCTCCGCCGGCAATATCCCACGTTCCACGCCATCACGATCCCCGTTAACGGGCGATCCGCTTATTACACGGGCGTGACGTCGGGAGCGTAACTGCCGGTGAGATTTTCGCTCTTGCTACTGCGTGCTGCCGCCACTATATAAACCCCCATCACAGAGGGGTCAAGTAAGCTTTTTTCACCCCACATAGCCGTTACTCTGCTCGGATCTTGTGCTAATTTGATCGTCGGAGGGTCCTCGGTGGTACCAAACCACCCGGGACTTCCTTGCAGGTACTCGGCGCAAACTTCTCAAAACTACCAATCTCCTCAAAACCCATTGAGACCCACACGCAACAGGAGATCACCTCCAAGATCCACCGGAAGATCGACGGAAAACGACATCCGACGGAGACCCGAAAAGGATCTCCATCACGAATGAATAATTGTTAATTAGAAATTAAAACGATAATTTAAATAATGAAAATAGAAATTACAAAGTGCACTCAATATTGACCTTCCAAAAATCAGGCCACAAAGATCTGCAAACAAAATCACTCAATTTTGATCAATTGATTAAGATGAAGCTTTTGAAAAATCCTCACATGAATATGGAGATTGGGATGATTTGAACCTTTTAAAGAAATTATAGGTTTTGAGGATGAAACTTTTTGATTAATTTTAGATTTAAGGATGTAATATTAGGGTTTGTAGAAAGTTTATTTGGGGTAAAAGGATTTGGAGAAGGGAGACGAAGAGGCATGAGAAGGGGAAGAGGATATCTCATGAGATCTCAGGATTATAGTCATCCCAAATCCTAAATCCCTTATATTTGCCTAAGGGTAAATTTGGAATTTTGGAGGAAAAAAATATCAAATATTACACATAGGATCCATTTTGGGCTTACAACATCCGTATTCTATAAGTATTGGGTTTTTCCATGATTTTGAAAATACGCGGATTTAAAACTAAAACAGTTCTCAAAACTGAGCCTATAAACAATTTTCCCTAAAAAGTAATAAGAAGCTTAAGTCTTTTAGATGGAACCCTACAATATTAAAAGTCTTTGTACTCTCATCAAAAAACCCAACATTCCAACCACTTAAAAATTAATAATCTTCTTTTCTACATGGTCTTTATAGCCTCGAGCATTCAGTGATACTAGGCCGTAGTGGATGTTTTTGATCATGGCTCCATTAATGGATATTGCATGTTACCTCAAAAGATGTTTTTGATCGTGGCTCCAAACTTGCTGATTTCATGATGCTCTAAGTGAAATTGCGCTAATAATAACCCGAGAGGGAGAGGGAGGGGGAGGGGAGGGGGTGGGGGGTTGTGTTTGAAAAGGGTTTGACTAAAATATATGACTTTAAAATTTGCAACAAAATATTTGAGCAATTTAAAAAAGAATAAGATAATGATAATTGTATCAAAATATATTTGCAAGATAATAAAGTAAAGAGAAAATAAGTGCAATCTGTGATATGGCCAATTTAGAGTGGTTCGGCACCGTTCGTCTAGTCCACTATCTAAGACCCCGTCCTTAAGTCTTTTTCTTTTTATTGTAACATTCTTTTCATCGGACAGAGAAACCCCTTACAGTTTTTTGCTTTTTCCCACGAAGCTCGCAATCTCTTACAAGTAGACAAACTTTTTCTCCCTTGAACAAGATGAGGGATTGATTGGTGTCTCAAAAACCATCTACTAACCGCAATCAAGAACGGCGCCGCTTTGCAGCTAGCCGGTGTGTACGGGTCGATCCACAGGGATGTTGTGAATCTCCTAGTTGCGCTAACGAGTTAATTCCGAAGGGTGTTCGGATTGATTATTAAATCTAAAAACCTAATTATTCTATACTACGATTATCTAGATCTAGTCTTGTTAGGGTTAGCTTTAGGGATGGTTTGGAAATGCAAGTAAATCTCAACGCTTTCTATACCCAAATGAAAATCTATGAGGAGTTATGGTAATTATCAATAAAAGGGATTAGATCCATTCGGGAAGGTGTTCCTTCCTCTAGGTTCTTGTCCTTCCTTTAGAGATCCTTACCCTAACCTCTATGGAAAACGCGCGCAACCGGGCCTTTATACTACTATATCACCGCTACCTCGAGGGGTAGGGTGCCGTAGGACGCGGTGTGTGCGTGTATGCATGGAGTCCTATTGTAAATATATAATGGGTAAGAAAGGGATGAGAGATCTCATCTCTCAAAAGCCTTCCCCAAAGCTAACTCTAAACAATTATCTACGGCAATGAATCAAATCTACCTAGGGCAAAGAATTTAAATCTAAACTAGTGCAATTAAATAAATCTACTTACAGGCGACTCTCCAAATATCAACGCAGGTTGTCAGATCTGAATTCATGAATTGAAAAGAAACACTGATGCTCTCCATAAAGAATTCTGAAATTTATTATTAAAAGGAGGCATCGAAATTTACAATGATTTAGAGTTCCTATTTATAGAGAATAGGAAACCCTAGGTTACATTTGATTCGCATGTCTGAAATTACAAAAATAGCCTTTAGGTTGACTAGTCAGCGACGCCTTTGAGTTATGGTAAATTTTCACGCATCCCGGGATCCATACGGCCGCGGAACTGCGGCAATGGCAGGCTTGGGCCGCGGTTCCGCGGCCCATTGGTTAGCTTGCATGGTGAAACTTTCAGGTCCTGTTCTGGGCTTCCTGGGCTTCAATATTATGTGGTTCTTTTCTCAATTGGGCTTCTACTTTGATTCCAGATCTCCAGTGAACAATTTGCAATGGATTTTTAACCGTTCGCTTTTAGTCGATGTCTTGAATCTTGCTTTGTGAATTGTTCCTTATGTAGGCTTGATCAAGAGTCTTCTGTTTATTGGTTAAAGTCCACTTTTGCATCGTCTTTTCATCGTTTTCACTGTTTTCTGTCCAAGAACCTGTAACCTGTAATATGTAGCAGACATGCGTCAAAAGTACTTGTTTATTTATAAAAACGAATAAGAATGGGGAATATAATAATGCAATATTATGGTATGAACAAATACCCCCAAACTTATCTTTTGCTCGTCCTCGAGCAAACTTATTTTTATTCACTAAAATCCTAACCGCACTTTCGCAGGGAAACGCGATTGCACTGAGCTCGTGCAATAAGCCGTTAAATCTCTAGGTGTTCCTAGTAGGAGGAGTGTTGTCTCCTGAGGGTTTTCAGCGGATACTACCCACAAAATCCTATCAATTCGGCCCATTAACTTTTGTTCTCCAATTAGGTTTTCTAACAAGGAACTCTATTATCTTTGACCCGTAAATTATCCACCCATATTCTTCACACTTCCTCATCATCTAACTTAAGATTATATATGTTCTATAGACTTACTTAGCTTTCGGCATCTCTTAAGTTTTCCTTCTAGGGTTCCATCTCCACTTAGGAATTTTTATCAACTCTATTAAAGATACAAGTTCTATTCTTCACTCCTTTCTTTCATCTAAACTCCAATCACATATCCCCACGTGTGTGTATAAATCACCCCTATACTTGGAAATTCAAATCAAGCAATCATACCCTTGTCCGTTGTCCAAAGTACTTATTAATTGGTGAATTTTTAATTGAATTTTGCTTACACATCCTTCATGCGACCTTTAATACTTCTTGAGGTACCAACAACCGATTACAAGATATGTTTGCACTTTAAAGCGTAATTCGTAGTCTTGCAACACCCAAGGCTTTTAGCAGTGACTCCCAAACCAGTTGGTCTAAGGCACTAGGTGATGAAGCACCCTCGCTAAATATTTTTCTATTTTTGCAGCCTTAAGTAGTCACAAAAACCAGTGTTCATTTTTTTTATTCTTTATTCACACTTGTATTTTTTTTTATTTCATTCTCTTCGTACTAAGGACTTCAGACAAGAGCATTTCAAGGTCTTCTCTACTATTCCAAATTTCAAGGTGCGTGATTGTGCAAATTGTAGGGTATATATTTTCAGAATCTAGATTTAAGCTAGGAACTATTTTTCAAACTTATACTCTAATAAAATATCAATACTTTTCCTTTGTTTCGACTTAGCCCAAGAACTGAACTCAAAATTTGCCTATTTCTAAATAAGCTACAAGGACATATACTTTCTACCGCTAAACTTTAAGGAAGGTTATTTTTAAGGTTTTTAATTTACTAAGTTTAAGATCTAGTTGTTCCTAGCTAGTTAACCTTTTGTCAAACTCAAGTTAATTAGGCCAAAATTGAATACATCAATTTTTATAATTTTTGAAATTTTCAATTTTTATGGGTTTTAAAATAAGTATGCAAATGCAAAAATATGTACAAATGAATGCGAAGGAAGAAGACGTACCGAGCATACCCCCAAACTTAAACTTGACAGTGTCCTCACTGTCATGATACACCAAGAGGGTCAAAATGCCGGCACTCCCCTGTTTATTTATTTATAATAATTTTTTTTTATTTTATTGTTTTGAAGTTTTTTTTTTGTTATTATTTTTTTATAGAAAAAGAAAACAAAAAATATATATACATATATACAACAAGGTTCCCCCCAAACTTAAGCTTGGCATTACACAAGCCAAAGGTTAGCACTAACCATTCAAAAATCTTATCGGGGTAATGGTCGAGTTGGTGAAAGAATGGAGTGGAAAGAAAGAAAATGAGAAGCACACGAGACCGTGTGGAGGTAGAAATGGGATACGGTCTCGGTGGGGGAGAAGAATGGCGGAAAAGAGAAAGAAGTGGAGTACGATCTTGAGGGTGTAAATCGAGTGAATAAATTAGCGCAATTTGTGATGACCGATATGTTAAAAGCGATTGTGCTAATCTATCAACCCGTCGAGAAATGGGGTCAAATCCCTCAAGATTCGCAAGAAAGCATGGGTACTCCAAACTTGGTATAGGAGGTGAAAGCGTAACGGTCACTTGCACGGTCGGAACAATGGGAAGGACGAAAGGGAGTGAATTAGGTATAGTATCATTCTCACCGTAGTAAACTGTCTCGAACTTGAAAGATTCCATTAATGGTTCGAAACTACTGTAAGCAACCGAGTTTGATGGTTCAACTAACTCATCTGAAAATATAAAGGACTTAAACTCGGGCGGTGAGTCATCAATATCGTCCGAAAAAGTGAAACACTCGTAAGTGTTATCGGCTGTGAGAGCTGTGTCGGATTCAAAAGAAAATTTTTCAAGCTCACAGTTTTCAAGCGTGGTCGGAATGATGGAAAGGAGGGAGGGTGATTTAGGTAAAGGTTCAAGAGGATGAATTGGAAAATCCGACACATCAAACAAAAATGGTTCAACCTCAACATTATCCACACTACTCTCCTCAATACTATCCTTATAATTCTTCTCAAAATTCAACTCATCCATGCCATTATCATCAAAATCAAGACGCATATGAGGTTCGGGAGAAACATCTAATGACTCGGGATGATGAATGGAACATAAAATTTCAATCAAATCGACAGGTTCATCATCCGAAATATTCCCGGCGTCTATATTCTCAATCAAGTGAAAATCAATTTCTTTAGACACCTCATCAAAAGCATGGATATCTATCAATTCAGGTTCTAGATTGGAGGTGTAAAGATCGAAAGGGTTAAGTGTGGTTTCACTCGAATGGGGTTCTTCACAATTTGGCAAATCAAACACTACAAAATCACACAACTCGTTTTTACTTTGAACTTGTGAATCATTTAGGACATTCGATGGAAAACTGGAGTTGTGGGCTTCAATTGGGGAAGGGTAGGTTTGATTTGGAAATCCTATCAAATTCTCACTCTGTCCAACCGCCTCCTCATACATTGAAAAATTTGGAGCTTGCGGAAAACTAGCTACCGGTTCACTAGGTTGCATAAGGGCGGCCATGGACGCTTCCACATTCCTCACCATTTTGTTTGTTGCTGCAATATAAGCCTTCAACGACTCTTCCAAACTAGACTTTGGTGGTAAGGGGGTTTCGGTAAAAGATTCGAAATTGTTTGGATGCGTGAAACTCCCAAAAGGTTGTATAGAAACAGGGTCTAGTGAAGGTGGGAAAGTCGGGTAGGACTGGTAGGAATTGGATGGTTGGACAGGAGTAGGGTCAACATGTGGATAAAAAGGTGAATGGACTTGTTGATCCCTAGAACTAGATGAGTGGAGATGGGTGAAAGATCGGCTACGAGATTGAGCAATGTGCTCAGCAATGGACATCGGTTTAGGAGTTACAGCAGGACTCGAAAAAGTGGCATCAACATACGAAGGTGGTGAAGGTTGACATGGTTGACACAAAGTGGGTTGCAAAGTCAAACTGTTTCTCCTAGACGCTTCTATTTGATCTTTCAAAGATATTTTTGGCATGGAGGGATCTTCTTTAAATCGACCGAAACAATTGATGTACGACGCAAAGTTAGGTTCGGGATACAAAAGTTCGGCAAGAGATTTATGATGTGGGGTACCCATGATTGAAGAAGGGGAAAAGGAAGAAGGTTGGGTGGTGCAAGGATTTCTTAGCGACAAAAGTTGCAAGTCTTTTTATAAAAAAAATTTCCTCTTATTTTTTTATTATTTATTTTGCAAAAATTTTCGATAAAGGGCTTAGACACAAATGCAATCAACCAGAAATGCACAATCAGGCCTAGATCTAGGGTTACCTAGGTCAGCTAGACAGCTCCTAACTGTTCCAAAGGGCTAGACACAGGACCTCAAACCGCCTCTTCACCGCCAATTGCGGCCAGGTAAGTTCCAGGTAAGTGGGAGGCACCCCGCTACAAGTAGCGGTCCTAATTAAGTAACCACTTGCCTTGACACACTTGCTTAGACACCGCAAAGTCAGGTTAAGATAAACGGCTGATGCTTATAACTAGTCCTCTGTCCTATTTAGCTCGAAGTCCTTAGGGCTGAGTCTAGTATTTTTTTAATTAATAGATGGTCAATGCATATGCCTTATGTGATTTCTGGGGTCCTGGGAAGGGTGATGAAATCCCCACCCAATCTGAATTGGTCAAAAGCCCTTTAAAGTCCGATTAAAGATATGCAAAACAGTAAATCACTTGCAATCAAATCTTTTTTTTTTGTGAATTTCAAAGTTTGCAAGTTTTCTAATTAAAATTTTCCTTTTTTCTCTTGCTCTTTATTTGGAAAGATATTTTTAGCAAAAAGATTAAGGATATGCAAATCAGAAAAGATCACTTGCAATCAATTATTATTTTAAGCATAGCGCAACGAATCCTGCATAAGATTTGTTATTTGGAAAAGAAAAGATTTTTATAAAGCACGGAATCCTGCAGGAATTTTCCGAAAAGATATATCAAGATTTACAGAGAAGAAACAGAGGAGCTTACAGAAAGTTTTTCACCAGATGATGCCACCGTGCAACCGCGGTTCCGCGGTTCTATGCGCGTTCTGGCCGCGTTTCCGCGGTCAGGGAGAAGGTTCAGGGCACCAAAAAAAATTTCAGGCGATGAATTCACGAGGAGGCCGCGTTTCCGCGGTTCGATGTGGCCTAATGCGGCGGTTCCGCGGTCCGGTGGGTGGATCAGATGCCAAGTTTTCTTCTGTGCTCTGTTGGGATACTCCTCTGTTGGTTCGGATTAAATGTTTTCTGTTTCGCTTTCTGGATTTTCCCAGATCCGAAGTTGTTTGTAAATCCTGCAAAATTCTCACAAAAATACCCTTTCCAAAAATAACAGATTATATATTTTTTTATATTTTTTTGATTTTTCAGATTTTTATGATTTTTCAATTTTGATTAACCCGAAATTGCAAAAAGGAAATACTACGCCATCCCCGGCAACGACGCCATTTGATTGGTGTCTCAAAAACTATCTACTAACCGCAATCAAGAACGGCGTCGCTTTGCAGCTAGCCGGTGAGTACGGGTCGGTCCACAGGGATGTTGTGAATCTCCTAGTTGCGCTAACGAGTTAATTCCGAAGGGTGTTCGGATTGATTATTAAATCTAAAAACCTAATTATTCTATACTACGATTATCTAGATCTAGTCTTGTTAGGGTTAGGTTTAGGGATGGTTTGGAAATGCAAGTAAATCTCAACGCTTTCTATACCGAAATGAAGATCTATGAGGAGTTATGGTAATTATCAATAAAAGGGATTAGATCCATTCGGGAAGGTGTTCCTTCTTCTAAGTTCTTGTCCTTCCTTTAGAGATTCTTACCCTAATCTCCATGGAAAATGCGCGCAACCGGGCCTTTATACTACGGTATCACCGCTACCTCGAGGGGTAGGGTGCCGTAAGACGCGGTGTGTGCGTGTATGCATGGAGTCCTATTGTAAATATATAATGGGTAAGAAAAGGATGAGAGATCTCATCTCTCAAAAGCCTTCCCCAAAGCTAACTCTAAACAATTATCTACGGCAATGAATCAAATCTACCTAGGGCAAAGAATTTAAATCTAAACTAGTGCAATTAAATAAATCTACTTACAGGTGACTCTCTCCAAACATCAACGCAGGTTGTCAGATCTGAATTCATGAATTGAAAAGAAACACCGATGATCTCCATAAAGAATTCTGAAATTTATTATTAAAAGGAGGCATCGAAATTTACAATGATTTAGAGTTCCTATTTATAGAGAATAGGAAAACCTAGGTTACATTTGATTCGCATGTCTGAAATTACAAAAATAGCCCTTAGGTTGACTAGTCTGCGCCGCCCTTGAGTTATGGTAAATTTTCACGCATCTCGGGATCCATACGGCCGCGGAACCGCGGCAATGGCAGGCTTGGGCCGCGGTTCCGCGGCCCATTGGTTAGCTTGCATGGTGAAACTTTCAGGTCCTGTTCTGGGCTTCCTGGGCTTCAATATTATGTGGTTCTTTTCTCAATTGGGCTTCTACTTTGGTTCCAGATCTCTAGTGAACAATTTGCAATGGATTTTTAACCGTTCTCTTTGAGTCGATGTCTTGAATCTTGCTTTGTGAATTGTTCCTTATGTAGGCTTGATCAAGAGTCTTCTCTTTATTGGTTAAAGTCCACTTTTGCATCGTCTTTTCATCGTTTTCACCGTTTTCTGTCCAAGAACTTGTAACCTGTAATATGTAGTAGACATGCGTCAAAAGTACCTGTTTATTTATAAAAACGAATAAGAATGGGGAATATAATAATACAATATTATGGTATGAAAAGGGATATGTTTAGCACAATAACTTTATAAGATTTCTATAACGATGAATGATTGAGCTTGAAATTGGATATCATTTTGGATATGAAAATGTTTTACAAAAGTGAGATTCAAGTCATAATGAGAGTAAAACCATAGTATATATAGATTAAATTTAAATCAGTTGAAAATGATTTTTCTCAAAACATTAACCGTATGTCTTAAAAGGAATAATGGTTTTTTTTAATTTAAAGACCTTCCAAAAATATCAAGGGGCAGAAAAAGATATTCTCATGGTCGTTTAACCCTTGATGTTTATAACAAAATATGGGACAAAAAGATTATAAAATAAACGTATCCCGTAGATAGCTCGCTGACTATATATATATCCAACGGCTAGTTATTTTTCAAATTAGTCAAATCTTGTAATAATATTAATATAAGCCTTTTAAAAATTTATATGAAAGATAATATATAATTCATAATTATTTTTCAACACATAAAGCAACATGAAAATTTATCGTATGTGTTTACTCAAGTTTATTAGATTCTAACCCCTTTTAATTAGGTCCTTAATGAAATGAATAAAAATATAAAACCCAATGAGCCAATCATTGACTCTTGTTGATTGTTGTTGTTGAATATATATGCCTTAGAGGTCATTATTGTACAATATTTTATATTATATGTGAATACTTGGGATATATATGTATATGACAGTCTTACTCGATATGATAGTATGCTATCTGGTTTTTGTTTTTCTCAACATGTGTATATGTTCTATTTATATTATGTGTCTTTAATACATGTTGGTAAAGCCCGTAGGACTTTGCTTGACTATTAGAGTTGTGATGGAGATCTTACTCGTGGGGTCTAAGTAGTCTATAAGCACATCCTTAAATTGTCTCTAATCGTTGGAGTTTCGAGACATGGTATCGATATTCCGGAGTAGACTAGTGTATACATTTTTTTTATTTCCGTGAGGGAAGGTAGCATGCCCCACAGCGATTGGTGTCCAGCACCAAAGATTGTATATATGTGCTCATTAGGTTATGAGTTACACTGGACGGACTCGCCGAGAATTTTTAGATGGTAATTGTCATGATCCGGAATTGGCATGTGACCGGCACGAGAATTACGTGAAGTCTATAGGACCCCGCCGTAATTCAAGTAAGCCGAAACCCAGAAGTCTAAACCTTTTTGCGGAAAATACTGGATGTGCAGTTTTGAAATATCGGTATAAGGAATTTAAGCCTTCTTCTAAAGTATAAATAGTATTATATGAAAATGCAACAGTTTGCAATCTATCTTTGAAAATATTTTCGTCCTTGAAATTTGATGATTAGTCTAAAATATTGCACATTTGTATGAACATTTTTCCTACTACTATTAAGTAATAAAAAGTGTTTATTGTAAATATAGAACATATGTGGCTTTATTTGTAAAATGTTTATTATCATATGATTCTACATTTTAATTAACATAATGAGGGAAAATATATGCATATAATTTTTAAATGAAATCTTTGTAATTAAAATATGCATATCATATCAAATATTTCTAATCAATATTCTTAAGATTTAATATCATATAAAATGGTTAGGATAATATCTCAAAAATACAAAATGCTACTAATACTATGATTTCAGATATTAGCTTAGGTCTAGAATCTAAGCAAGAGATCCGAGTCAAATCGGGACATCGAAACCGAATCTACCAAAATTTAGAAGCAAATCGAGAGATCTAACAACGGCAGAGACTCATAGCATTATTTTCAGAATCTAGAGATCAAAAGAATCTCCACATGACAACACAAGAGACTAGAAGAAATCCTTAATCCTAATTCCACCATAGCGCGGTGGAAGGGCGGCCAAATAAACGGCGGATCCGCGACTCTTTAATAGCCGTTGGATTTGATATTTGGTGGCTTGGATCTTAACTGCATATAATCTCATATGGAATCTAGGATTTCTGGTTTTAGGGACTATATAAGGGACCGAGAGCTGCACATTCAAAATCATCACCAAAGAGATCAAGAGATCCAAGAGATCCACGTATCCGAGTGATCATCATCTATTCATCTACCTCCACAAAGAGAGAGATCTAGAGTAAACTAGGGTTCTTGTTATCTACTTTCTAAGGAGAATTGTAAATGCAATAGTTGATTAATAAAGATAGTTTTTATTTTAATTCTTATTGCATTTATTTTCCGCATTTAATTTCTGCACTTACTTTTACGCATTACTTTTCTGTATCTTAAATATGCTTTCATTCACCTTCATCCTATCTTCTAAGTTAACCATGAGCGAGTAATTCCTAACTAGCTAGGATTTGTAGGATAGGGTAGGATAATGGATGAGAAAACCTTTAAACTTTTTTTATACATTTGAAATTTTATAAACTTTAGCAAAATGAATGTTAACCTCCTTATCGGACACGCTATCAATTTATTGATATGCACGACCACGATTTGAGTTTGGTTTAACACTTATTTTGTTAAGTGCTAGACATGAATAGAGATCAATGAAAAGAAAAGGGTTAATAGTGGGGAAACCCTTATTTTTTCCAAGAACCCTAATCTACATTCATCACTATCGATCTAGTTTTAAACTATTAAAAAATAAAAGAGTCATTTTTACTTATTCATCCATTACTACTAAGTCCTATGAACCTCATAAGACTTTTTATTATAAATTTTTTATTCGTATTAAAATGGAACGATAATCAAACAATCACCCTTCTTTCATCAACTCGTCTAAAGCAAGAAAAAAGTTCACGTTTCCCTGCGGACGACCCGTACTCATTGCGATTAGCTACTAGCGACACCGTCTTGATTGCTGTTAATTACAAAGCACTTATTTCGCAAATGATCAATCAAATAGCGCCGTTGCCGGGGAAACGGTCGTAATTTTTTCTTGTTATTCATGTTGATTTCTTATAAAATCCGGCAACCATAAAATAAAATAAAAAACCCGCATCTTGCATATTTAACGATTATTGTGCGAGTTTTGCAAGGGAATCTGGAGTAACTGGAGTAAGGAAATAGAGATTCAGAGATTTCAAGTTAGACCAGAGAATCATAGGGAGCGCTGAAGAAATATTGGCAAAAGATCCCTCAAAACAGCGGTGGAACCGCGGTGGAACTAGGGGTTTGGCGGCGGAACCGTGGCACTTTGGGTGAATTGCGACCCCAAAATCATCTGGTATTTTCATAAGATCTTTCTTTCTCCTCTAAACCTCCAATAAATTGATTCTACCTGCAGAATTTTTTGCAAATATCGCCGCTGAAAATCTTTTTGTGTGTTTTAGATTTTGGTTTGTTGTACATATCTAAAACGGACATTAAGGGGCAATAAACCCAAATTCAGATCAGGTGGAGATTTCATCACCCTTCCTAAACCCCACAAATCACAAACATGCATACGCATAACGCTATATTAATAAAAAATATTTAGACCAAGCCCTAAAGACTGTCACGCTCAGTTAGGACAAATGAAGGTCATGGGTAATCTATTGCTTATCCTCATTTTTCTTGTGGTGTAAGGCAAGTGTGACTAAGGAAAGTGGTTACTTAATTAGGCCCGCTATTTTCGGTGATTCGTATAGCGGATACCTCTCACTTACCTGGCACTTATCAGGCCACAAGATTGATAAGGAGGCAGCAGACGATTGATCTTGCGACTTGTCCTTTGGAAGTTTAGGAGCGGTCTAGTGAATTGACCTAGGAAACCCTAGTTCTAGGGATTGATTGTGTATTTTATGATTTGTCAAGCCTCATGTCCCTCTTTTAAAGCAAAAAAATTTCCAAAATCCAAAAAGAGCTTAAATCATTACCTTTTCACCCTCTTTCCTTATAATGGGTGACCTAAACAGAAGAACTCTTGCCGAGCTTTGCTATCCAGAACCTGATATGGCTTGTTTTCGTAATTGCTTCGGTACAAAATCTGACTCTACTATATCTTTAAGAGATAGGGTAGAGCAAGCGGAAAAGAACAGTTGGATACCTCACTCAAGGTCCTATCAACAGTATCAAAATTCAACATCTTCTTATATTGATAATCCGTTTAAGACGAGTGAGAGAACTCCTAAACGCATGTCCATCGTTGAGCATATTGCGAAGGCTGAAAGCCAAAGTTTCAATCCTTTCACTAATTCAAAACTGTTAGAACAACAAACACCATCATTTTCATATGAAAATATTGATACTTGTTTTGAGACAAATATGATATCTTTTACACCCATGACCATTGCTGAACAAATAGCAATTGCAAGTCGCTAACTGACTAACCAATCTCAATATTCTTCATATCACAATATTGATCCTAATTCTGTTTATGAAACTTGGGTTCACCCTTCTAATTCTTATCCACAGTACCAAATTTTCACACGCTCTCATGTTGACACTTATCTTGAGGCTAATGGGACAAATCAGAAACACATGTCGATTGCAGAACACATTGAACTCGCCCGTAGCCAACAATTAAAGACATCTCTTCTTAACATTTCTCTTCAGGATTGCGGAAAATTATAAACTCATGTCGCTTGCGGAACACATTGAACTTGCCCGTAGCCAACAATTAGACACTTCCCAACCATACTCAACTTCCTCACCTTATCTAGACAGTGCTTCAGAAAATCAATTAGAAAGTTCCACGGTTCAAAGAGAATCCTTCATTAGAACTTCTTCACAACCCATGTCTAGTCTTAAAGAAGAGTTGGAATTGAGTAGTTAAAAAGAACAAGAGATCCATCAAAGTCAAACCAAAACCAATTTTTTTTATTTCGACACCTTCCATCCTGCACCCCAACCGAATATATTCGATTTTCAATTGCTGCATAGTCTAAGTGATGAGGTGCCCGAGAATAACATATTTGACTTTTCTAATAGTGAGCGTGAAAGAGAGCTTTACACCACTTCAAATCAAACCGATCATTTTTCGACTAAACTTGATATTTCAAACCTTCCAATTCCATCAGGTGAACCAAGTGATTTATCGATTGAGGATAGTATAATTGATGAATTTTTAAATACCTATTCGTTTGATTTGACCGAAGGTGTTAGTGAGAGCAGTGATAAGAATATTGTTGAAGATGAACCAGTTATGTTGGATGAGTTGGATTCTCCTACCCATCATGTCTTTTCTATTGAATATGAACATCTTCCTGTACAATTAACCGATCCTATTTTTATCACCGACCTATCCAATAAGCATAATGATATTCAGTCTTCATTTCCCACATCTGGTTCAATAATGCTCGACACCCAAATTTGTTTACCCATTTCATCACCCATTTTCTTTGGTTCTTCTAATCTTCTTTCAACTCCACTGAGTTTTGATGAATCACACTCCGATATTTTGAGTTCTATGATTCTTGAAAGACCACTTGATTTAGACTCTTTTAAAAATAAGGTAGATGAGTTTTTTGAGGCTCCTACATCCATAATTTATGACAAATCAAGTGTGTTGAATTCTGGCGTGAAAAAGATTGACCTTGAAACTTTCAGTCTTCCTAGAGAATCTGCTTATTCTTTTCTTTCCGATCGGATCATCATTGATGAATTTCTCCAAAGAACTTGCGTTACTTAATGACTTGGATGTTGTGATGAATCAATCTCCATTGGAAACTAGTGCGCCTCCATTTGAGGCCGGAGAAGTTGAACCACCACCCTTTCTTCTTATCATGTACGAGAATGCGAATATTCCACTCATTCCTAATAATTCACATTTTTGTTTTCATCCACCATCACTGTTTCATCTCTACCAACCGATAAGTAAACCCGATCGATTACGCCTCTTATCTCCCCATTTCTTCACATCTATGATTTTCCACCAACTATATTATTACATCGATAGAATATTTGAAGGGTTGGTGATGAATTTTGGTCTTTTGTAAATGTTTGCATAGACCAATAACTTTACCCCCATTTTATAATTTTAAATGCTTAATACTGTTTCACTCAAGTTTGGGGGAGGGGGGAAGAAAATATTTTGGCTCTTGGAAGAAAAGAATTTTTTTCGTACAATTGTGAACCAAAAATAAGTTTGGGGGAAGATTTCACTGTCACTGACTTTTTGTTCCCTTTTGCTAATAATTGAGAACTTTTTCCTCCCAAGTCCTCAGGTTTTGAGCTTAAAAGGTGACATCAGCGGGGACACTGCTGCAAATAGGTTTGGGGGAGGTTTGTGCTTATTCACGCATCATTTTTGCATTATACTAAATAAAAAACAAAATTTTTTTTCATAATAAAAGTTAGGATGCGAAAAATACATATGAAAGATAAAGAGATTCAAGAAAAGTATGAAAATTAGATGTTTTAAAACGAATCTAGTAATAAGTAGTCATGATCTGTTGTCCTAAAGATTAATAAGATGAAGGAAATTACTAATCTGCGGATAGAAATAAGTCTGAAAAATAGTCCATATTCTTGAGTTCAAATATCTGAACGTTGATACCCTACCATACGCACTTTCACATATCTTGAAACTATAGTAGAGGATATCTTGAAATACTCTTGTCTACAAACCTTAGTATGAAGAAAAAAATATACAAACAAAAATATAAAAAAATTGTGAAGAAAAATGAACACTGGTTTTGTAACTACTTAAGACAACATAAAAAAATATAGCGAGGGTGCCTTATCACCTAGTGCTTTAGAGCAACTGGTTTGGGAGCCACTGCTAAGGTTTAGGTGTTGCAAGACCATGATATTGCTAATTACGCCAAAAAAAGTGAGCACATTTGGTAATCGGTTGGTCAGTAGCTTAAGAAGTATTAACGGTCCCATGAAAAATGTGTGAGCAATTCCATCTGAAATATTCACCGACTAAAAGAGTACTAAGGAAGATGGATAAGAGTATGATAGCTTAAATTGAATTCTCTAAGTGTAGGGATGTCTTTTACACACACGTAGGGATATATGATCGATATTTGGAAGAAAGATAGGGAGGAAGACTAAAGACGATATTTTATTGAGGAATGACGTGATTTCTGACATCTTTTCATGACTATTAAGATAGGGCTCATGGCTACTAAAAAGCTAGTGTAGTTTGAAACTCTTATTTTCAAGTTCTTTCTTTTATTTGTTCTTTATATTTGTATGTAACTTTTATCATTTTTCTTTTATTATGGGATTTTGTGGGTGTAATCCACTGAAAACCCTCAGGAGACAATACCCCTCCTATAAGGGACACCTAGAGGTTTAAAGGCTTGTTGCACGTACTCAGTGCAATCGTTTTGCCTATGAAAGTGTGCTAGGTTTTTCTTTTTCTTTTACTCTTTAATAATTAGTTTGCTCGGAACGATCAAAGTTAAGTTTGTTGGTATTTGATTAGTCTAAAATATTGCACATTTGTATGAACATTTTTTCTACTATTGTTAAATACTAAAATGTGTTTATTGTAAATATAGAACATATATGAGTTTATTTTTAAAAAGTTTACTATCATATATTTTTACATTTTAATTAACATAATGAGGGAAAATATATGTACATAATATTTAAATGAAATCTTTGTAATTAAAATATGCATATCATATCAAATATTTCTAATCAATATTCTTAAAATTTAATATCATATAAAATGGTTAGGATAATATCTCAAAAATACCAAATGCTATTAACACTATGATTTCAGATATTAGCTCAGGTCTGGAATCCAAATAAGAGATCCGAGTCAAATCGGGATATCGAAACCGAATCTGCCAAAATTTAGAAGCAAATCGAGAGATCTAGCAACGGCAGAGACTCAGAGCATTATTTTCAGAATCTATATATCAAAAAGATCTCCACATGGTAACACAAGAGACCAGAAGAAATCCCTAATCCTAATTCCACCATAGCGCGGCGGAAGGGCGGCCAAGTAAGGGTAATCGCGGCGGATCCGCGGCTCTTTGATAGCCGTTGGATTTGATATTTGGTGGCTTGGATCTTAACTGCATATAATCTCGTATGGAATCTAGGGTTTCTGGTTTTAGGGACTATATAAGAGACCGAGAGCTGCACATTCAAAATCATAACCAAAGAGATCAAGAAATCCAATATATCCACGTATCCGTGTGATTATCATCTATTCATCTACCTCCACAAAGAGAGAGATCTAGAGCAAACTAGGGTTCTTGTAATCTACATTCTAAGGAGAATTGTAAATACAATAGTTGATTAATAAAGCTAGTTTTTATTTTAATTCTTCTTGTATTTATTTTACGCATTTAATTTCTGCATTTACTTTTACTCTTTACTTTTCTGCACACCTTCATCCTCTCTTCTAAGTTAACCATGAGCAAATAATTCCTACCTTGCTAGGGTTTGTAGGATAGGGTAGGAAAATGAATGAGAAAACCTTTTAACTTATTTTATACATTTTAAAGTTTATAAACTTTAGCAAAATAAATGTTAACCTTCTTATCGGGCGCGCTATCAATTTATTGATAGGCACGACCACGATTTGAGATTGGTTTAACACTTATTTTGTTAAGGGCTAGACATGAATAAAGATCAATGAAAGGATAAGGGTTAATAGTGGGGAAACACTTGTTTCTTTCAAGAACCTTAATCTACATTCATCACTATCGATCTAGTTTTAAACTATTAAAAAATTAAAGAGTCATTTTTAATTATTCAACCATTATTATTAAGTCCTATGAACCCTACAAGAATTTTTATTATAAATTTTATATCCGTATTAAAATAGAACGATAATCAAACAATCACCTTTCTTTCATCAACTCGTCTAAAGTAAGAAAAGAGTTCACGTTTCCCTGTGGATGACCCGTACTCATCGCGGCTAGCTATAGCGACACTGTCTTGATTGCAGTTATTTACAAAGCACTTCTTTCGCAAACGATCAATCATTTGGGCAGCACCACCCTTGTATAATTTGATCCAAAACCACATACATGCAATAAAAAGGCATCCCCAAGCGGGAGCTAGCTCTTCGTCAATTGGCGGAATCACAACCACGCAATAAGCATATATACGACGCCCTACGGCGAATATCAAACACAGAAAGAGAATAAGTAAAGCAAGACATCATCCAGCTCAAATAGCGAACATACACCCATCTCGCTCTAAGTCTTACAAATATACAAGTCTGTGTCTAGATCTACCAATATACAAAGTCTGCTTTCTGATTGATGGAGCTTTAACTAGATATAATAGAAATAAATAGGTACAAGGGTGGTCACGATCCAAATGAGTATCCCACCTACCAAAGAAAAACACCCAGAAGAAAGCTGTATGCCAGCGATGTCGCTACTGATCCAAGCGGTCGAACCTGCAAGAAAACTGTGGCACAACGGGGGTGAGTTGCTAACACATGAGTAGAAAATATCAGCACGTAGAAATTCAATGAACAACGATCCCTAGGTCACACTGTAACATGAAGGTAATACTATGTGGTATCTAGGGTGATCGTGTATGCATAAATATCAACAACAATGCCGTGCTAGTAATTAGTACATAAAATCCAGTCATCTAAATCATATGCATGTACGTATGTGAATATCAACCAACGTGTGTCCATCAACGACACATCAATCATCATGAAACCTGAGTTTCCAGCATCGACACTCGAAACATCATAAAACACGTGTCCAGCATCGACACATAAATCCTTATATCTAAGGCGCCGCATCCTCAGATCGGCCCTCATATCCATCTAATCGTACGGCTCCGGTCGGTATCTTTCGGATAACCGCCGAGCCTAAACTATCACTGGTAGGTAGTACATCCCCTGCCAGGCGCATCATCTACTCCACGATCTTCATTCCCTGGGGTACCTTACCGGGTCCACCATGTACCTGCAAACGGTTCCTCCTCACTTCTCGAATCGGGTATCACATAGCTCAGAACCGAGAAAACTCATGGTGGACACAAAATATCACATCACGAGAACCGTGTCTTTAAAACAATTCATAATTTCCTTTGAAATATAACCGCGCTTTTCAAATCCAGAGATCTCATGAAAACAACATCTCAATGCATGTAACTATAATGTACAGTATATGCAAACATAGAACAGTACTGTAAGCATCTCAAGTATTATCATGTATGCATGTCATGTGATAATTACTGAACAATGATTGTACTTTGCAGTTAAGAGTAATACCGTGATATAGCAGTTCTACTGTGTAAGTGGTATGGCAATTAGCGATGATGAATGTGTGAGCCGGCGAATCTGTGTAAGTGTAATATGCGCATCATCGGTAATAGTGCAGGTGTACCAGTAGACAAATCCATATACAGGTAAGTGCTTGGAACATAGTATGTATGTCATAGGGAATAGTACAACATAATATGAACGATAATAATATATGTAACTACCCCTGGATACATCAATTATAACCCAATATTCACTAAGGTGTTTAGAAGAAATGATTATCCGAATGAATACAAATCCATAAGTCGTCGATCTAGCCTCATAGTATCAGATGCGATAAAATACTCGTACATCATCCTCGAGTCGAGAGTGCGGATCAATCATCCGGTATCATATCACGTACGGTATAATCCATCGTACGGTGCCATCAATCAAAATAAGGATCTATCGTCCCAATACATAACATCATCTCATACTCTCATACATACATAATATTATATATATATATATATATATATCTTATGTAATATCTATATTAATCTCATAACATATCTTGGCATATGTATTTGTGTACTCATATCACCTTGATCATATCAGATTTTTGCATTTTTATACCGCCCAATTTTGATCACATTGCTTATCGGTAGGTACTCTTGAGCCCTGTTTGCTAGTCAATTGCAGGATACAGGTTCTCGGCTCTAAACAGTAAAATTGATGGAAAAGCACGACAAATTCCGGATTACTGCCAACCACAGATAAAACACGGGTCTCCGCTCTCTATCCGTATGTTGCCGCACACCAGTTTAAGGGACAAAATGGCAAATCGATGTCATTTTCATGCACTAAGCTCAATGTCAACACAAGATCCAACATATCTACGCGGAGCTCGAGGAAATTATGGCAAAAGATCCACATCAAATCACCTTTTGGTCTGCTGGAATTCTGGAAAAATTGTTAAGAGTTTCTGAGAAAAAACATATACCACACAGCAGACAACATCAAACCAGGGAACCCAACAAAAACTGAGGAGCCAACTCCTATATTAGGCCACGGAACCGCGGCATAAGCATGCTTAGGCCGCGGAACCGCGGCCGTACGACCTCTTCTGCTGAAGATGTTTTGGGGGCATTTAGGTCATTCCATCTTGGTTCTGAATATTGCCCTAGAGTTTCAGTTTCCTGCCTATAAATAGTCCAGAACTTGCCAAAGCCAAGGGTGCTTATTCTTGTATTTAGAGTTTAGAATACATGTTGTTATTCTTCTTCCTCTTCTCATCTCTTCTCCATTAAAAACTTGTAGTGAGCTTTTGTGAGTGAAGAATGAATAAAAGAGTTCTCTTTGTTATCATGCTTGTCTTGTTCTTTTGTTAATTATAATTGCTTGTAATTTTCATTTGCTAATCTAGTTGTTGTTATTTGTTGTTTGTTTCTTTCTTGTTCTCTTTTTCTTTATCCTTAAACAACAAAGATGCTTAAGCTTGATCCTTGCCAAGGTGAGGTCTCAAATAGCTAGTTGTAATCTTCTAACCTCTTTCTTTCTATCTTCCTCTTTTGTTTTATTTTCTTTTTCTTATAATGGGTGAGTAGTTTTCATACTTGTTAGGGTAGGATAAGGAAAGTTTAAGAGAAGGAAATCTCTCTCACTCTTTTCTTGCCCAACATCTTAATTCGGACTCCCGTTAATTGAACCACAATCCGCTCCCTACGGCACCCTATCCTACATGATAACGGTGATTCCTTAGTGAGACCGGTTGTGGTTGAATTAACCGGAGGTTAAGGCTAAGAGCCAAGAACGGACGGACAAGCACCAAAAGGAAGAACTTATGCGTTGGAAAGCCTAGCTTATACTCGCAAGTTCTTTCCTAGTCGTGCTAATCCCCGTTGTTGCCGATTACCATAACACCGATATTAAGAGTGGCAACGAAAGAAGTGAGCGACTCCTAACTCAAACTAACCTAATCCTAACCCTAACAAGCTCTCTTTATATATCATTTTAGCACATAGTTAATCTCAAAACAAACCTAGACATTTGGACTTAACTCGTTAAAGTACATAGAAAAAGATTCCCATCTCCCTGCGGACGACCCGTACTCAAGCGGCTAGCTACAAGCGAAACCGTCTTGATTGCGGTAATTAACTAAGCACACAAAAACTCTACCAATCAAATGGCGCCGTTGCCGGGGAGACGGTAGTTTATTTCTTTGTGTAATTTCGGGTTAATTTGTGAATATAAATATAACAAAAAAAACAAAACAAAAAATATATACGTTGTAAAAAACCATCTTGTTATTTTTGATTAGTTTTTGTGCAAGTGTTCAGGATAAAAAGACGTTCGAGTTCAGTGCCAAAGACGTGGGAAGTTAGACCCATATCTCGTGGCTACACCGCGACGGATCAAGAGGGAGCCAACGATCTACTGTAAAATTCTGGAGCAGATCCAGTGAGCAAATCAAGATTCAGGACATCCAGACAAGAAGAGGACAGCCAAGGTAGCATCTACAAGCAAACTGAAGCTTCAAGGCCACCATAAAGCCGCGGAACCGCGGCATAAGCTAGCTTAGGCCGCGGAACCGCGGCGGTTCCGCGGCATCAGCAGCCCAAAACTCCCTGTAAGTCTCTCTCACTCCTCCCCACTCCTCTGAACTCCACTGAACCGTGTTTTCTGCAGCATTCTTTGCGCAAACTCTCTTCCCCCTTCCAATAAATTGTTTTTGTGCAGGATTCTTTGCGCTGCTCTAAAAAAATAAAAATTGATTGTAGTTCATTGTTACTGCTTTGCATATATTAATACGGACTTTAAGGGTCTTGAAACCAATCCAGATTGGGTGGGGATTTCATCACCCTTCCCAAGACCCCAGAAATCATAAAAAGCATATGCATTGACCATTGTTTAATTAAAAAATACTAGACTCAATCCTAAGGACTTCGCGCTCAATAGGACAGAGGACTAGTTACAGGCATCGGCCGTTTATCCTATCCTGACTTTGCGGTGTTTAGGCAAGTGTGTCCAAGGCAAGTGGTTACTTAATTAGGACCACTACTTACGTAGTGGGGAGCCTCCCACTTACCTGGCACTTACCTGGCCGCAATTGGCGGAGAAGAGGTGGTTTGAGGTCCTATTTCTAGCCCTTTGGAACAGTTAGGAGCTGTCTAGCTGACCCTAGATCTAGGTGTGATTGTGCATATCTTGTTTGTGATTGCTTGAAGCCGTAAGTCCGTACATATTTCTGTAAAGCTCTTTCTAAAAAAAACACAAATACAAAAACTTTTATAAAAACTTGCCCTTTGTCGCCAGAATCCATTTTTTTCACTCACCTCCCATCGTATTTCTCAATTGACGTTTTCTTACCCTCACCTTCTCCGCTTTGACTATACTAAACTCGTTTAGTGTATGTCCGCTTGGACTCGGGACACTAGCGCCCGCCTAGTCCGCGTTACGTTAGTCGCTACCGACTACGCGATCGACTCAGACGTCGAAACTCCGTCCACGCCTCTTTCACCCTTACCTTTGCTGGCCAACTCCGACGTTGACCAAAATTCTGTTCATACATCCTCACCTTCACATCACCAACCTCTTCTTCCGCGATGTCAGGATTTAATCCAAACATCTCTTTGACTCCCCCGGGATTGACTCCACCTCCTACGGATGCAAATAACCCACCACCACCGCTTGTTGTAGCGCCGCAGCGAATCACGCTCCAGGATCGTTTCTATCCCACCCGTTCTGTACTTCCCACTTGTCTTTCCCTTCCACCGGCCAATGGGGATAATTTTGAAATTAAGCCCCACTTCATTAACATGCTTCCGAAATTTCATGGACTTGAATCTGAAGATGCCTATATCTTCATCAACAAGTTTCAAAATGTTTGTGCCATGATGAAAACTACCCAACTGTAGGACGATGCTATACGGCTACGGGTCATTCCGTTCACTTTGTGCGATCTTGCTGAAAAATGGCTGTATAGCACCGCTTCCCACTCCATAACCAGTTGGGACGAGTTTGTGAAAGCGTTTCTCAAGAAATTTTATCCGAATCATAAAACCGCAAGGATCCGTAACGAAATCAACCAATTCTCTCAGCTTCCTACTGAACCCTTCTGGAAGTGCTTTGACCGGTATAAAGACCTTCTTGTTCAGTGCCCTCACCATGGTATCGAGAAATGGCAACTTTGCCAAACCTTATACGAAGGCCTGAACCCAGCAACCAAGCAGTTGTTGGAAACCATTTGTCAGGGCCACTTCCTATCGAAATTTGACGAGGAAGCATGGCAATTCTTCGACGACCTTACGGAACAAACGCTTCAATGGGAGAGCACTAGACCAACTTCTTCTTCTTCTTCTTCCTCAACTTCTACTGGTCAGTCTAGGGTAGGAATTCACCAACTTGATGTCTCTATTGCGATGAAAGCTGAAATGGCTGCAATAACGAGAAAACTTGAAGCGATAGAGAGCAAATTTTCATCTCCTGCTCCTGCCCCTGTTCTTCCCCTTCGTACCATTTGTGCTTGTTATTCCGATCCTTCTCAAGGACAGGATCAGGTTAATGCTGCATTTCAGCAAAGACCGAGAAATGATCCATACTCTTCCACCTACAATCCCGGTTGGAGGAACCACCCCAATTTCGCCTGGAATCAAAATCAGCAACAATTCCAAGGGGCCCCCTCCTCCGCAACAACAAGCGCAACAACCCCTTCCAACCCCAACCTTTTCAAAATCAGGCGAACAACTTTGCACCCAACAATTCTTTTCCACAAAACAACTTTGTTCCGTCAAACAACGATAAGGTTTTCTCGCTAAAACGAAGTCTGGAGGCGTTCGTTAAACAATCGACACAATCCACCGCCAACATCCAGTCGTCTATTCAGTCTTTGGTGCAACACACTGCTGCACACGGGCAAAGCATCAAGACCATCGAAGTCCAGATTGCACAGCTGAATGCGGCGTTAAGCGAGCGAGAAAAGGGGAAGCTTCCATCTCAACCACTCCCAAATCCCGGTCACCCACATAATGTACATGTTGCTCTTGAACAACAGAACCATAATGTGAGTGCCGTGACTACATTGAGATCGGGAAGGATGCTGCACAACAACATCGGCACAACAATTGAGGATAATGACACCCCGGCCACTTCTTCTTCTTCTTCGTCTTCTGAGCCTATTCTCCATTCGTCAAAAGGCACTTCTTCTTCTTCTTTTGCTCTGAACGGACCCACTTCTCACTCCACAAAAACACCAGCTCTGGGATCCGTTCTAACTCCACAATCTCTTCCACAAGCATTGGACTCAATCAATTTTAAAAACGCTCCATTTCTAAACCGGTTGAGGTCCAATAAACAAAATCCACAAATGGAGAAGATTCTGGAGTTGTTTAAGCAGGTTAACATCAACATTCCCCTTTTAGATGCTGTCCAACAAGTCCCGTCCTACGCGAAAATCTTAAAGGACTTGAGCACGAAAAAGAGGAAGTCTCAGGTACCCAAGAAAGTTTTCTTGGCTAGTGCTGTGAGTGATACTCTTACCCAATCTTTACCGCAAAAACGGAAGGACCCTGGCTGTCCTACGATTTCTATTACCATTGGGGATAAGAACATCAACCGCGCACTATTAGATCTTGGTGCCAGTGTTAACCTGCTTCCGTACTCAGTATATGAGCAATTAGGTGTAGGAGAGCTGAAACCCACACACTGTACTCTCCAAATGGCCGACCGATCAATCACCCATCCTAGGGGTGAGCTAGAGGATGTGTTAATCAAGGTTGGGGACTTCATATTCCCCGTTGACTTCATTGTATTAGACACACAGCCTGTAGCTAACCCCCGGAATCAAATTCCGGTGATACTCGGTCGCCCATTCCTTGCAACCTCAAATGCTGTGATCAATTGTCGCAATGGTTCGATGAACCTATCTTTTAGAAATATAACAATTGAACTCAACATTTTTAGGTTGGGGAATCAGCCCACCGAACCTAATGCTCATATACTAGACGTTTGCTCAATCCAGGAGAACACCCCAGAAGAGTGTGAATTCGAGGAGTTTTTGTTCGATCACGATAACCTTAATGCCACTAGTGCGTTCCTCTTCGAACCTGCTGTTGTTTCTGCGCCCGACAATGACTACGAGTGTTTCACTTTCTCGAACGATCTTAGCCACTCACCACCCGAGTTTGAATCCTTCGAATTTCCGGATGAGTTACCTGAACCATCCAACTCGGTCGCTTACACTCGTTTTGAACCTTTGCTGGAATCCATTGAGTTCGAGACCTTTTCACCAATCTTGCTTTCAATCGTTTCACCTCCAACGCTCGAACTTAAGCCTTTGACGTCTCACCTTAAGTACGCTTACTTGGGTGAGAACGAGACCCTCCATGTTATCATCTTGGCTTCTCTAGCTCCAGAGCAAGAGAAAGCCCTTCTTGCGGTCTTGCACAACAATAGGCAAGTTTTTGGCTGGTCCATGGCGGACATCAAAGGGATTAGTCCCCTGATCGTTGAACATCACATTCATCTGATGGATGATGCCAAACCAGCCAGGGATCCACAAAGGCGACTCAACCCAGTCATGAAGGAGGCTGTGAAAAAGGAAATCGTGAAGTGTCTGGATAGTGGTATCATTTGCCCTATCTCTGATAGCCAGTGGGTTAGCCCCATTCACGTTGTCCCCAAGAAATCAGGCATAACGGTCATTACTAACGAGGCGAACGAGTTAATCCCTACTCGCACCTAAACTGGGTGGCGAGTATGCATCGATTACAGAAAACTCAACGCCGCAACGAGGAAAGACCACTTTCCGCTACCTTTCATTTACCAAATACTTGAACGATTGGCCGGACACGAGTACTACTGCTTTCTTGATGGCTACTCCGGCAATAATCAGATTCCCATCGCCAAAAAAGACCAGGACAAGACCACATTCACTTGTCCTTTCGGTACGTTCGCATATCGTCGCATGCCCTTTGGGTTATGCAATGCGCCCGCTACCTTCCAGCGGTGTATGATGGGAATCTTCTCAGACATGGTGGAAAAATTCCTGGAGATCTTCATGGACGATTTCTCCATCTTCGGCGATTCCTTTAACGAGTGTTTGCTGCATCTTGACGCTGTCCTTACCCGATGTAAGGACAAGAACCTCACTTTGAATTGGAAGAAGTGCCACTTCATGGTGCGCGAAGGTATTGTCTTAGGACATATCATTTTGCAAAATGGCATAGAGGTTGAAAAAGCGAAGATTGAGGTCATTTCCAATCTCCCTCCTCTCAGATGCGTCAGAGACATCCGAGCCTTCCTTGGCCATGCCGGTTTCTATAGATGGTTCATCAAGGACTTTAGCAAGATTGCTAGGCCCTTGACTCTCTTGCTGGCCAAGGACACGCCATTCGACTTCAACTCGAGCTGTGTGACTGCGTTCGAGTCATTAAAAAGCTCACTCACTTCTGCTCCCGTTCTTTCTTCACCTGACTGGACGCACCCATTTGAGATTATGTGCGACGCATCCGACTTTGCCATTGGTGCTGTCCTTGGACAACACATCAACAAGATGCCACACGTAATCTATTATGCTAGCCGAACCCTGAACGACGCCCAACTTAATTATACGACAACTGAGAAGGAATTCTTAGCTGTTGTATTTGCTTTAGAAAAGTTCAGGCCCTACCTCATCGGCTCTCCAGTCATTGTCTACACAGACCATTCTGCTCTGCGCCATCTTTTTGCGAAGAAAGATGCAAAATCTCGGCTAATACGTTGGATCCTCTTGCTTCAAGAGTTTGACCTTGTCATCAAGGGCAAAAAAGGATGTGAAAACGTAGTCGCCGACCATCTCTCACGACATCCTTCTTCGCCGTCACCTCAACTTCCGATCAACGACGTTTTTCCGGATGAACAGCTCTTGACAGTATCTCGCGAACCTTGGTTCGCAGATATTGTGAACTATTTGGCCACAGGGCTACTACCGACTGAATGGTCAAGTCAGGACAAACTTCGATTCTTATCCCAAGTAAAACACTTTTACTGGGACGAACCCTACCTGTTCAAGTACTGTCCCGACCAGATTATTCGTTGGTGTGTCCCTGACGATGAATTCAAGAGTGTGCTGTCATTTTGCCACGATCAAGCATGTGGCGGGCATTTTGGCCCCAAAAAGACAGCTGAGAAGATCTTGCAATGTGGTTTCTACTGGCCACAACTCTTCAAAGACGCTCATGACTATTGCAAGACTTGCTCCCGATGCCAACACTTGGGCCGGATATCCCGGAGGAACGAGATGCCGCTCCAACCAATCTTGGTTGTGGAGATTTTCGACGTTTGGGGGATAGATTTCATGGGGCCGTTTCCCAGCTCTTTCGGGAACTTGTACATCCTTCTCGCTGTTGATTACGTCTCTAAGTGGGTCGAGGCTGTGTCCAGCCGGACTAACGACAACAAGTTTGTCGTTAGGTTTCTTAAAGAAAACATTTTCTCCTGGTTTGGGCACCCCCAAGCGATCATTAGAGACAATGGAACTCATTTATGCAATAATACTTTCGAGGCATTGATGCGGAAATATTCCATTAATCATAAGCTATCTACGCCCTACCATCCCCAAACCTGTGGGCAAGCCGAAGTTTTAAATCGGCAAATCAAGCAGATACTGGAGAAGACGGTTTCCAAGAACCGAAAGGATTGGTCGTTGAAACTCACTGATGCCCTTTGGGCATTTCGAACGGCTTATAAGACCGATCTTGGCATGTTTCCCTATCGGCTTGTGTACGGAAAGGCTTGCCACCTTCCTGTCGAAATAGAGCATCGCGCATTTTGGGCGATAAAAGAACTGAATCTGTCTCTCGAAGATGCGGGCAGCCATCGGAAGCTGCAGTTGAACGAATTGAGCGAGCTTAGGGATGAGGCTTACGATAACGCGGTTGTCGTTAAGAACCGAACGAAGGTGTTTCACGATAAACACCTTTTGCGCAAAACGTTCGTACCTAGTCAACAGGTACTGCTTTACGACACCCGGCTACACTTCCATCCAGGAAAGCTCAGATCTCGCTGGAAAGGGCCGTATTTTGTGCGGAATGTGTATCCGCATGGCGCTGTGGATTTGGAGAATCCAAAGGACGGTTCATTTTTCAAAGTAAACGGACACCGACTTAAACCGTACCTTAGTGCCGAACCAACAGAGGAGCTCCTGGTTTTACAGGAGCCGGTTTACCCTGCATAATCTTCCTCTGCCTACCACCAAACTTCGGTTATCCAGCCAAGAACAGTGGACACTGTTCCAAATAAGTTTGGGGGTATGTATATACCATTTTGTATATATTTGTGGATATTCTTTTCCATTTTTACTATTTTTTCTTTTCTCCAAAAACATAAAAAAAATTGTGTATATCTAACCGACAATTTTGACCCTTCAATGATCTCTTCATGCAATGACAGTGAGGACACTGTCCAGTTTAAGTTTGGGGGTATGCTCGGTACGCATTTCTAACCTTCGCATTCATATGTATATTTTTCATCTGCATACTAAAATCCTTAAAATCCATAAAAATCAGAAAATTTTCTAAAAACATAAAAGCTTTTCTGTCAAGTTAGCTAGTGGGAGAACTCAGATTCAACATTTCGACGGTTTTGTTTGATAAGATAAGAATAACTAAATCATATTTTTAGATTTTGAAAACCTGAAAGATAACTCTCCTTTGAAGTTAACTATAGCTGATATACGTCTTTACATCACACTACACATGTCGTGAGTTTTGGAAACTAGATGACAAGTCTATTATGCCTAAAAACTTTTAAATGGATAAATGATTTTCTGAGGATCAAATAGGTTTATTCTGAAATAAGTATTATCAAGAATAGTTTATGAAGTGAAGTGAATATGAATGAATGTTATTGATACCTTAATTGGAACTAAGTCTGAAAAATAACCCATCTGGAACTTGATTGGAATGATTACACACCGAACCCACTAAACACGTCTTTTATCTAAAAAAATAATTGAACTGCCGGTTATATCTCCGTTCGCATTGAATCATCATGATTTTCACGCTAAATTGTCTTTTGTTTTTGGGCCTAGGTAACTTGAGTAATTAAGTCCGCTGGGGTGTCTCTACACCTAATGCCCTAAAGCCAACTGGTTTGGGTGCATTGGCCCAAAGCTCATTAAGAAGCCTAGAAAGTCCAGATTAAAACAAAGTCAAGAAAGTGTTCTCTCCCAGTTAAAATTCCTAACGGTTCTTTGTGTGAGAATAATTTTGACAAAAGACAGGTTTTTATAAAAAATATTTCTAGCGGAGATATGAAGGTTTTATTCTATGATAAAGACTATTGCACGTTCACAGAGGTGTGTATGAAATGAAAACAAGAAAAAGGTGGAGTGAAAAATAAGACCTAGTTTCCTGTTAAGGAAGATAGAAATTCTGAAATTGAAACCTTACTGGAAAACGAAACTTGAAAAATACTTAACTCTTTATAAAACTTATGTGATCCTTTTAAAATTTTTATTTGGGCTTTTATTGTGTGACATAATGACTTTAATCGATCCTTCTGGAACTTAACGACACTATTTGCACTGCACGTAAAGACATATAAAATCTTAAGTTAAAAAAGAAGCGAGGTGTGAAAAATAAAGGTTCGATAGTCTAGTCTCAGGATAATAGAATTGTTGTTTTCTGAAACAAAACTTTAGGGTTTGAATCATAGTTATTTTGCAAAACTAGCTTGACCGGATTTTGTGTGTAGTATCCGCTGAACACCCTCAGGAGACAACACTCCTCCTACTAGGGACACCAAGAGGTTTAAAGGCTTGTTGCACATGCTCAGTGCAATCGCGTTCCCTGCGAAAGTGAGGTTAGCATTTTTTGTGAATAAATTGGCTTTGCTCGGGACGAGCAAATGATAAGTTTGGGGGTATTTGTTCATATCAGATTTTTGCATTTTTATACCGTCCAATTTTGATCACATTGCTTATCGGTAGGTACTCTTAATCCGTGTTTGCTAGTCAATTGCAGGATACAGGTTCTCGGCTCTAAACAATGAAATTGATGGAAAAGCACGACAAATTCCAGATTACTGCCAACCACAGATAAAACACGGTTCTCCGCTCTCTATCCGTATGTTGCCGCACACCAGTTTAAGGGACAAAATGGCAAATCGATGTCATTTTCATGCACAAAGCTCAATGTCAACACAAGATCCAACATATCTACGCGGAGCTCGAGGAAATCATGGCAAAAGATCCACATCAAATCACCTTTTGGTCTGCTGGAATTCTGGAAAAATTGTTAAGAGTTTCTGAGAAAAAACATATACCACACAACAGACAACATCAAACCAGGGAACCCCACAAAAACCGAGGAGCCAACTCCTCTATTAGGCCGCGGAACCGCGGCATAAGCATGCTTAGGCCGCGGAACCGCTGCCGTACGGCCTCTTCTGCTGAAGATGTTTTGGGGGCATTTAGGTCATTCCATCTTGGTTCTGAATATTGCCCTAGAGTTTCAGTTTCCTGCCTATAAATAGTCCAGAACTTGCCAAAACCAAGGGTGCTTATTCTTGTATTTAGAGTTTAGAATACATGTTATTATTCTTCTTCCCCTTCTCATCTCTTCTCCATTAAAAACTTTTAGTGAGCTTTTGTGAGTGAAGAATGAATAAAAGAGTTCTCTTTGTTATCATGCTTGTCTTGTTCTTTTGTTAATTATAATTTCTTGTAATTTTCATTTGCTAATCTAGTTGTTGTTATTTGTTTCTTTCTTGTTCTCTTTTTCTTTATCCTTAAACAACAATGATGCTTAAGCTTGATCCTTGCCAAGGTGAGGTCTCAAATAGCTAGTTGTAATCTTCTAACCTCTTTCTTTCTATCTTCCTCATTTGTTTTATTTTCTTTTTCTTATAATGGGTGAGTAGTTTTCATACTTGTTAGGGTAGGATAAGGAAAGTTTGAGAGAAGGAAATCTCTCTCACTCTTTTCTTGCCCAACATCTTAATTCGGACTCCCGTTAATTGAACCACAATCCGCTCCCTACGGCACCCTATCCTACATGATAGCGGTGATTCCTTAGTGAGACCGGTTGTGGTTGAATTAACCGGAGGTTAAGGCTAAGAGCCAAGAACGGACGGACAAGCACCAAAAGGAAAAACTTATGCGTTGGAAAGCCTAGCTTATACTCCCAAGTTCCTTCCTAGTCGTGTTAATCCCCGTTGTTGCCGATTACCATAACACCGATATTAAGAGTGGCAACGAAAGAAGTGAGCGACTCCTAACTCAAACTAACCTAATCCTAACCCTAACAAGCTCTCTTTATATATCATTTTAGCAAATAGTTAATCTCAAAACAAACTTGGACATTTGGACTTAACTCGTTAAAGCACATAGAAAAAGATTCCCATCTCCCTGCGGACGACCCGTACTCAACCGGCTAGCTACAAGCGAAACCGTCTTGATTGCGGTAATTAACTAAGCACGCAAAAATTCTACCAATCACACCTCACATCCTCATATCAAGTATATCTGCTCATGTTATCTTATATCATCATATTCTCATAACAATATATCACCTCGCACTTGTCCTCTTTTCAATTATATATATATAGCTTCACATTCTTATTTCATCATGTCATCTCATACTAAATCTTTTGATCATATCCGTAAGTTCATAACATAGGTTTCTTCAAAATATATTCTATATGTCGTTCTCCATTATTATAGTTGCAGGGGTGCTATACACCATCCACCCGACTTCCCCTGTAGATATAGATCTACTCACCTGCAATGTCTTTGCTTATCTGAAGTCGATGAACATCTTGATCTCTTTCGTCGTCTCGAAAGTCCACGCGAAGGTACCTACAAATCAATGCACATCGTAACGATATCAAACCCAAGTCCGAAAACCGATACGACACGCGAAATACTCATAGGTTAGAACCTATAGTACATGCATGCAAGAACAACCAAATAACCCTCAGTGTTGACGTACAAACGTCCAACGACCAAGTCCAAACTCAAATACCAAAACCATGTTTTCAGAAACCGGAAACCCGAAATCAGCAACATGGAAAATCCCTCCCAGATTGTACTCTAGGTCAAATTAGGACATTTTGCATATAGGGTTGGTCTACATATCAGATAAGGGAGCCATGGTCCAAAAACCAACGCAATTCTTCACAATGTGGCCGCAAATTGCGGCTACAATGAATAAATCTGCGGCTTGATCAGAGAGATGAGGGCTCGGGTTTCTAGGGAAAATTCTAGGTGTCCTGCACACCTCTCTATGATGGGAAATTATTTTATGGAGCTCTCGGATCATAGCAGATTCTACAGAGATAACACAAATCACCAAAAACCGATATTGGGAAAATTCTAAGTTCATGTTTTAGGGTTCTATTCTTAAGGTTAGCCAGAATATCATCACTAATGGCTTGAGTGTCACTAACTAAACCTCAATTGCATCTCTACTACTCAAATCACCCACTAAAATCATTCTAGAAATTTCCAAAGTCGCTAAACTTGCTTAATCGAATTCTAAACACGAATAGAAAGTTAAGAAATTAGATAACATGAAAGAAAGTGAAAGCTTTACCTCTTGGAGCAACTGAAAAAAGTTCCAAGATGGTGTAAGTTGCTCAAAATCCAAACTTGAGCTCACTAGGGGTGTAGGATGAGGCGGTGGTCATTTTTAATGAAGGTGGTGTGGGGGGTTTTGATGAGGATTTGGGGATGTTTTAGAGATGGTAGTGGAGGTGGAGGAAGAGGAAGATGGAGGAATGAAGGAGTTGAAAGAAGAAGGAATGAAAGAAATGAAGCTATGCTTGATTGATAACCCCCCTCTCCTCTCTCTTTCTCATGCTCACTCTCTCTCATTGCCCATGCTTCATGGCCATGCCATCTTATCTCTTCTTTTCCTTTTCTTTTCTCATTTCCCCTCTCATTTAAAAACAAAAATAACAACCACAAAACAAATGAAACCCTGCATGTGTCAAATGAAATATGTCATGGTGCACAAGCCATGGTTAAAACACAAGTGGATTTGGCTTAAAACATGATTAGTAGTGCACTAATCAAGTTTAGTATAAACTTGCATATAAATAATTGCATAATTATTTATTAAATGCCCAAATCCAATAAAAACCTTTATAATTAATAATACATATTAATATCCAATTATTTTCCAAATATTGGTATTTAATTATACCATTTTACGAAAATCCTAAATTCATACTCGAATTGTTTTCGTGAAATTTATTATTTTATTATTTAAATTCTAAAAATATTGTTTTATATTTCTGAAATGTTAAAATATTCCCTCCTTAAATAAATTCGGTCCCCGAATTTAAATTTAAACCCTAAAATACCAAAACATTTCGATAATCTGTTCAAATCAACGGGGCTCCAAAATTATGGAATACTCAAGAACATCACAGCGCATCGTGTGCGCATGAAAATGAGTGCGAAACTCAAAATCGAAACTTCGTCAAGCGTCACACAATCACGGGAGTTATAATGGAGATGTAAGCCTCGAAAACCACTGCTCAAATCTAAATATACTATAGTCAAAATCATAATACATATATAATACGCATCCTTATAAAACCCTCTAAAAACTGAATAAAATACATGCACAATTTTTCCCGAATCGCTGTGCGATGCATAACTCACGGTACAAGTGGCGGACGCTCATTTGTAAAGAAATATATATGTCTATATATGTTTGCTTAAGATATATGTCCCATCTTTTTGAAATATCCCAAAAGATTTTCCTTCATAAGGGTTCGTGTCACTATGGGCAGGTAGGAAATAGCGAGACTATAGCTCTTTTTTTTGAAAACCCTTGGTAAATTTTTATGCATGTAAAAGTACTCAGGTACTGTCCTCAGATCAGTCCTGCTCGGCTACTATATAATATAGTACCTATCATGAAAATATGTTTCTCTTGAGTAAAATCAGCCTCAAAAGGCGTATCCAATATCGCAAGCGTCTGGTACGCATGGAAATCTAAGTCAAATACAACTACCACGAATGTGCATAAAAGAAAAAACTAAGTACAACGGGTGTGCATGAAAGTATCTGTCAAGTGCAACAGCTGTGCACGATAACAACATCAAGTGCATCTAGAGTGCATGAAAATCTCAACTAAGTGCAACTAACATGCACGAATAAAAATCTCAATCAAGTGCATCCGGTGTGCACAAAGTCACATCCCATGCACCCAGTATGTGCGAAAATCTAAATCAAATGCGTCAGGTCCACACAGAAACATCTAGTGCAGTAGAGTGCAAGATAACGAACGTCGAGTGCAAGATAACGAACGTCGAGTGCAAGATAACGAACGTGCACGGAAACATAAATTTAGTGCAACAAGTGTACGAAAACAAATATCAGGTGCACTAGGTGCCCGAAAACTCGTCAATGTACCAAAAGCGCATAAAAACAACACCGAGTGTGCTATGGTGTAAAAAATCATAAACGTGTGTAACTGCATGCACAAAATCTGTATCAATGCACTACAAGTACATGTGAGCTACACTGAGTGCATAAGTCAAGTCAAGTATATACAACATGCACGAAATCAAATCGACTGCATCGAAATACATAGAGTCATAAATACATGCAACCAAGGCACAAAATCGATATCAAGTGCAGCAGATATATACAAATCATAAACCAACGTAACGGATGTATAAAGCATAAATCAAGTGCAACAACTGTGCACAAATGAAAATTTCCAGTAGGTGCAGCCATGGTGCACGAAAACAAATATCATGAAACCAAATCATCGAAACATAAAGTCCGAACTATACAAACGTGATACTTGGATCACTAAAACACAAATCGCAATAAATGATATTGAGGTACACCTTCTCCAATGTCGAAAAATGCTGGTGCGCCCAAAGCTGGTAGAGCAAAAACATCCACTTGCCTCCTGCTCACGGTCTGGCGTCCTCTGTTTCTAGGTCCTTGTTTTCCTCTATGGATCACCAATCCCACAATCTTTCTGCTTGTCGGCCCAGTTAGGTGTAATAACGGAACCGTTCCACTCAGGCACTCCTCTGATCCTCTCTTGGCCAATTAACATGACCACTCGTAAGGTAGCACGTTATTGATGGAGGCATCTAGCCCTCTGATTATGTGCGATACAACTGATCCTGGGTGCAAATCCTTATCGCTGCGGTGTCCTGGAAAGAACCTGCTTAAGGTCTCTTCCGATCTCACCTATACCGAACTATATGGAGGTTGGAACTCTTTCCTAAACCCTTTTCTCATTTCCGGACATCCGCATTTTCAGCATGGCTTTCCTCTGGAATTTGACCGTATCCACAGCCTCAGCATACATATCCATCCTTTAGTATTAACGGGGAGTAACAACAGCTCATTAATATCTCACACGAACTCTTTTTCCACCTGTCTTCATTATCGTCCATATCGAAATCACATCTTGCTAGCTGGGTACGACAATTCATTCTCGGCTACAGTTAATCCGGAGTCTCTCACAAGGACTCGAAGTTACGAACTCGGGTATCTTCACCACTCTGTGGAAGATATCTAGCTGATTACATCCTCGGGAACTCGTCCATGTTGTCGGAGGAATACGCTTCATTCGTCTTTCCTTGATCAACTCACAGCGCATCTGGGTGAGTTCCTTCTATCTGAAGATGGTCAACTTATCGATCTCGCATCGGAACATCCAATGAACAATGTCCTCTCTTGATCGATTTACTCTTGATCTGAGTAAGATCCTTCAACTGGAATTCTTCAACTTACCAAGCCTGCGTCGGCGCATCCAATTAGGTGAATCATCTTAGTCACTCTATTCAAGATCGACTAGTGATCTTCTGTCACATCACTGCCTGTAAACTCCTGTGGTTTCAGTTTATAAAACTCTGGAGGCAACATCCCGTTAATCTCAGCAACAGCTGGGTCATCTGTCTGCACGGTAGACAACATCGCAATCTCTGGGGTAGGCTGTACATCAACGGTCCTCTCAATCTGGCAGCCTCTATCAATGGCTCGATCATCCATTACAGATCCGAACACTTTCCCCAAATGAGAGATCTCAATACAATCAATAAACTGATATGTTCCTATGTCAAATATCATGGTCAGTCTTCGTCCGTGACGAGCTCACTCTGACCGCATCTCTAGCAGCAGCTCTTTCTGCGCTCGTAGCCATGGTGACAGGAATCTCAAGCAAATATCGATGAAGATAGATCAAGGGAACGAAAAGAATCGATAGGTCTAAAATGGAAATATGATCATAGGGAGGAATGTAATCAATGGGAGTATGATCAAAAGAAGGAATGGAAGTACGGATCTCAGGAAATGTACATCCTAAGGACACTTAAGCGGAGCAGCGTGTTGTAAGTATGCCGCGGAACATATACACGGTATGTCACTCTACTCAAGCTACCTACTCTATCAACCAAGGTCAACCTATGAGATGAAATCTCGGGTCCCAAAACACCCTTAGTCAAGTCTAAGTTCCGTAAAGTCAAATCTAAACTCGAACCAAGGTTAAACCTAGCGCTCTAATACCAAGTTTGTCATAACCCGGAATTGGCACGTGACCGGCATGTGAATTATGTGAAGTCCACAGGACCCTGCCGTAATTCAAGTAAGCCGAAGCCCAGAAATCAAAACCTTTTTGTGGAAAATAGTGGAGGTGCGGTTTTGAAACATCGGCATAAGGAATTTAAGCCTTCTTTTAAAGTATAAATAGCATTATATGAAAATGCAACAGTTTGCAATCTATCCTTGAAAATATTTTCGTCCTTGAAATTTGGGCAGCACCACCCTTGTATAATTTGATCCAAAACCACATACATGCAATTAAAAGGAATCCTTAAGCGGGAGCTAGCTCTTCGCCAATTGGCGGAATCACAACCACGCAATAAGCATATATACGACTCCCTACAGCGAAGATCAAACACAGAAAGAGAATAAGTAAAGCAAGACATCATCCAACTCAAATAGCGAACATACACCTATCTCGCTCTAAATCTCGCAAATATACAAGTCTGTGTCTAGGTCTACCAATATACAAAGTATGGTTTCTGATTGATGGAGCTTTAACTAGATATAATAGAAATAAATAGGTACAAGGGTGGTCACGATCCAAATGAGTATCCCACCTACCAAAGCAAAATACCCAGAAGAAAGCTGTGTGCCAGCGATGCCGCTACTGATCCAAGTGGTCGAACCTGCAAGAAAACTGTGGCACAATGGGGGTGAGTTGCCAACATATGAGCAGAAAACATCAGCTGGTAGAAATCGAATGAACAACGATCCCTAGGTCCCATTGTAACATGAAGGTAATACTATGCGGTATCTAGGGTGATCGTGTATGCATAAGTATCAACAACAATATCGTGCCAGTAATCAGTACGTAAAATCCAGTCATCTGAATCATATGCATGTATGTATGTGAGTATCAACCAACGTATGTCCATCAACGATACATCAATCATCATGAAACCTGAGTGTCCAGCATTGATACTTGAAACATCATAAAACCCGTGTTCGGTGTAGACACGTAAATCCTCATATCTCGGGCGCCGCATTCTCAGATCGGCCCTCATAACCATATGATCTCACGACTCCGGTCGGTATCCTCCGGATAACCACCGAGCCTAAACTATCACCGGTAGGTAGCACATCCTCTGCCAGGCCCATCGTCTAGTCCATGATCATCTTGCCCCGGGGTACCTTACCGGGTACACCATGTGCCCGCAGACGGTTCCTCCTCACTACTCGAATCGAGTATCATATAGCTCAGAACCGAGGAAACTCATGGTGGACACGAAATATCACATCACGAGAAACCGCGTCTTTAAAACAATTCATAATTTCTTTCAAATATAACCGCGGTTCTCAAATCCAGAGATCTCATGAAAACAGTATCTTAATGCATGTAACTATAAATTACAGTATATACAAACATAGAACAGTACTGTAAGCATCTCAAGTATTATCATGTACGCATGTCATGTGATAATTACTGAACAATGATTTTACTTTACAGTTAAGAGTAATACCATGATATAGCAGTTCCACTGTTTAAGTGGCATGGTAATTACCTATGATGAATGTGTGAGCCAGCGAATCTGTGTAAATGTAACATGCGCACCATCGATAATAGTGCATGTGTACTAGTAGACAAAGCCATATACAGGTAAGTGCTGGGAACATAGTACGCATGTCACGGGGAATAATACAACATAACATGAACAGTAATAATATATGTACCTACCCCTGGATACATCAAATATAACCCATTATTCACTAAGGTGTTTAGAAGAAATGATTCTCCGAATGAATACAAATCCATAAGTCGTCGATCCAGCCTCATAGTATCAGATGCGATAAAATACTCATACATCATCCTCGAGTCGAGAGTGCGGATCAATCATCCGGTATCATATCACGTACAGTATAATCCATCGTACGGTGCCATCAATCAGAATAAGGATCTATCGTCCTAATACATAACATCATCTCATACTCTCATACACACACACACACATACACACATACATACATACATACATACATACATACATATATATATATATATATATATATATATATATATATATATATATATATATATATTCCGGTATCATATCACGTACGGTATAATCCATCGTATGGTGCCATCAATCAGAATGAGGATCTATCGTCCTAATACATAACATCATCTCATACTCTCATACATACATACATACATAAATACATACAGACACATACACACACACACACACAAAGATATATATAGACACACACATACATACATACACATACATACATACATACATACATACATACATACATACATATATCTTATGTCATATCTATATCAATCTCATAACATATCTTAGCATATGTATTTGTGTACTCATATCACCTCACATCCTCATATCAAGCATATTCGCTCATGTTATCTTATATCATTATATTCTCATAAAAATATATCACCTCGTACTTGTCCTCTTTTCAGTTATATATATATATATATATATATATATATATATATATATATATATATATATATATATATATATATATATATATATATATATATATATATATATATATATATATATATATAGCTTCACATCCTCATTTTATCATGTCATCTCATACTAAACCTTTTGATCATATCTGTAAGTTCATAGCATAGGTTTCTCCAAAATATATTCTATATGTCGATTCTCCATTATTATGGTTGCGGGGGTGCTATACGCCATCCACCCGACTTCCTCCGTAGATATAGATCTACTCACCTGCAATGTCCTTGCTTATCCAAAGTTGATGAACATCTTGATCTCATTCGTCGTCTCGGAAGTCCACGTGAAGGTACCTATAAATCAATGCACATCATAACGATATCAAACCCAAGTCCGAAAACCGATACGACACGCGGAGTGCTCATAGGTTAGAACCCATAGCTCCCGCATGCAAGAACAACCAAATAACCCTCAGCATTGACTTACGAATGTTCAACGACCAAGTTCGAACTCAAATACCTAAACCAAGTTTTCAGAAATCGAAAACCCGAAATCAGCAACATGGAAAATCACTCCCAGATTCTACTGTAAGTCAAATTAGGATATTTTGCATATAGGGTTAGTCTACATATCAGATAAGGGAACCATGGTCTAAAAACCATCGCAATTATCCATAATGTGGCCGCAAATTATGGCCACAATGAATAAATCTGCGGCCTGATCAAAGAGATGAGGGCTCGGGTTTCTAGGGAAAATTCTAGGTGGCATGCACACCTCTTTGTGATGGGAAATTTTTTTATGGAGCTCTCGGGTTATAGCAAATTTTTTAGAGATAACACAAATCGCCAAAATCTGATATCGGGAAAATTCTAAATTCGTGTTTTGGGGTTCTAGTCTCAGGTTTATCCAGAATATTATCACTAATGGCTTGGGGGTCACTAACTAAACCTCAATTGCATCTCTACTACTCAAATCACCCACTAAAATCATTCTAGAAATTTCTAAAGTCGCTAAACTTGCTTAATTGAATTCTAAACACGAATAGGAAGTTAAAAAACTAGATAACATGAAAGAAGGTGAAAGCTTTATCTCTTGGAGCAACCGAAGAAAGTTCCAAGATGGTGAAAGTTTCTCAAAATCCAAATTTGAGCTCACTAGGGGGTGCAGGATGAGGTGGTGGTCATTTTTAATAAAGGTGGTGTGGGTTTTGATGAGGATTTAGGGATGTTTTAGTGTAGTAATGGAAGTAGAGGAAGATGGAGATGAAGGAATGAAGGAGTTGAAGGTAGAAGGAATGAAAGAAATGAAGCCATGGTTGATTGCTAACCTCTCTCTCCTCTTTCTTTCTCATGCTCACTCTCTCTCATTGCCTATGCTTCATGGCCATGCTTCCTTGTCCCCTTTTTTCCTTTTCTTTTCTTTTCACATTTTCCCTCTCATTTAAAAACAAAGATAACAACCACAAAACTAATGAAACCATGCATGTGTCAGATGAAACATGTCATGATGCACTTGCTATGGTTAATACACAAGTGGATTGGCTTAAAGCATGATTAGTAGTGCACTAATCAAGTTTAGTATAAACTTGCATATAAATAATTGCATAATTATTTATAAAATGCCCAAATCCAATAAATACCTTTATAATTAATAATACATATTAATATCCAATTATTTTCCAAATATTAGTATTTAATTATACCATTTTACGAAAACCCCAAATTCATACTCGAATAGTTTTCGTGAAATTTATTATTTTATTATTTAAATTCCAAAAATATTGTTTTATATTTCTGAAATGTTACAGTAATATACTTATCGTCAGATGGCAAATCTCTGGTGACATAGGTACAGTTTAGTCTTTAGACCTGACATCGTTATTTGTCTCGCGTGTGTTCTTACTGTACTTAGATTACTGCCCTGCCACGGTTTTAAAGAGTCGTGCAAACAGGTTTTAGTTGGATACAGTACCGAAGGAATTGGGGAAGTGAGCAATAGCAGGGATTCGTCTCTCCCGGTATAGTGAGCCAATATCGTGCTGTGTTTGATTGGCCATCACCATAAGACCTTGGTCAAGGCCGATGAGATTCACTGATAGCGAGATCGGTAGTTTCTTGGGATAGAGTTAGGCCACATCGACATAACTTATCGGGTTATTAAGGGTCTGACGTTTTCCACCTTTAGATCCGGTATGCGAGACTCTTAGATGAAGAGACTGGACTGTACGGAGATTGTCACTTTAGGCTCAGTAGGGATATAGACGAGTTTGCTTGTCGAACTTCCTTTCGTTCAATATCTAGATAGCCGTTACGTATAGCTAGTACCACTGACGTACTTGTGGTTAAACCCACTACCAGCGTATTGTCGATTCTTTATAGTACCACATAGAGGGTTTCCGGTTCAGACGAAATGATGTGGTGTACATGTTTTGATACGTATGGAGGTTCGATTAAATACGTGTTTTTGTACACGAACTTTTAATCGGACATTTCGTCAATATTAGCTGGTTTGAAAGATAGCCAGATTATCACATTTGGATAAAATGTGAGATAGTATTAAATATCTCTTTTCGTATCTCTCTTTTACGGTAATTTTTTGACACGAATACGGTATTTATACGAATACGGGTATTTGTGTCTTGATATAAATATGGGCATTTGTATCTTAATACAAATACGGGTATTCATATTTTATACGAATACGGGTGTATTTATTTTGATACGAATACAGGTGTATCTATTTGTAGCATATACTTATCTCTATATATGTATATAAATATGTGTGTGTACATATGTGGTGGCCTCTTTTTCTTTCACATATTTTCGTAGTCTTTTAAGAATGGTGTGGGCTTGTGACTCCCCTTGTGAGTCACAATTCCACTCAAACCATTCTTAAAAGAAATGAAGAAGAAAGAAAAGAAAAAGATTATGATATTACCCATGCTTGCTTCATCTTCCTCTTCTCTTCTATTGAGTTTTCAAAATTGAGAAAGGAAAAAGAAAAAAAGAGAAAACATAGAGAATAACCACTACTACATCTATAGTGATCAATTCTTAGCAAATTTTGTTCACTAATTTCTTCATTTAGCATTTTAGTGTGAAGCAAGAGTCTTTACCAGAGTTCCTTCGGGTGAATCATCTTCGACAAGGAAGACCGACTCCCAAACTCGTTCCCGGTGGACCTAAGAGCTAAAGAAGTTGAAAAGAAGAAGAAGGAAACGACTACAAAGGTAGCTAACACCTTACTAAGAAGTTAAATTCCTTCTAGTTTTCTAGTTTAGTGTTTAGTATCGATTCTAGTTTGTAGAAGCTTATGCTCTTGGTTTTAAATTTTTCGTTTTGCATTTCGCCTTGGCCGCAAATTTGCGGCATGAGCACGAGCGTCTGCTTATATGGTATCAGAGCCACCCAAACACTAGAACTAGTAGTAGATGATGTTTATGTTTCGAAACGAAAAATTTCCATATTTTAAAAACCCAAAACCAAGTTTCTTGAAATTTTTTAAATGGTCTCCGAATTTTTTTTAAAGTATATCAGAGGTCTTGTCTTGAGGTATAAAAACTCGGCAAAAAACTTAGGGACCTAACTCCAAACTAAGACCGCCTAAAATAGGGATTTTCCCGACATGGTCGGCCTAATAGTTAATTCAGGTTTCGGATTTTTTCCAGGGGCTTATTCTCCGGGAAACTTGATTTTTGGTTATATTTGTTTCGGCCAAGATTTCATTTGCTGTTATCTTTGTTTACGGGAAAAACAGAAAGTTTTAAAATCGAAACTTTAATATCGTTGATTAACTTTGTGTTTATATATGTGTTTATAAACGTCGTCTAATTGCTATAGGTCGATTAGACAAGGTTGCACATATTTGCTTGTGTTGTGGTTGATATATATTTTGTGATGGTTTAGCCCAATAGTCGTAGTGGATAGCCCCTCATCGTAAATTGATGTATATTCGTTTATTCGGGGTGAGCGGCTGGATTGTAGTCGTCGTTACTGCTCGATATATATTGTTTTATTGGGACACGACTGGGTTGAGGTCGATATTACCATTGAATATTCTTTTATTCATGTATTAGGATAAACCCATGGAGAAGTGCTCGAGTAGACGGGTTCTAGAGTGTGTTAGGTGGTCGTCTCATGGTGATGAGTTCGAGTCTCCTCGCTCTAGAATTGGCGGGCTATTCACCGTATTTGTAGGGGTTTTAGGATTGACCCATGGTGGACTGCTTATGTTACCGGATTCCATGAAGTGCCGGGTCGCCCACTCATGTCATTGAGTGATGGTTGCCTCACTTTTAGAATTGACGGGTAGCTTTCCGCGCTTATAGAGGTCTTGGTTTAGGTGATGTTTGAGCTATCCACACGATTGGAGAACGTTGGTTTTCGTTTGTAGCTCAAACAAAACACGAAGCTCCTAGTTTATCAGCTATTCCATTTTGATTATTGCATTCCTGTGATGTTTATTACCTTCCTGTGATGATATATATATAAATGTTGTATATGTTTTGCACCTGCGCTAGCCCTGCCCATGCACTGCCGTAAGTTAAGTAATTATACGGTGAAGTCCCCGGACCCCGTGGCGAATGCGGGTGGCATATACATACATTCTATTTTGATTATTTCTGTAATGCACAGGAACTTAATTGATTGGACCACATTAAGTCTGTTTAATGCAAGAAAATAAACCTAAAAAGATGTTGGATTCAAATTTCAAAACCACTCGGTTTTCTACAAAACCAAATGTTTTCAAAATATTTCTTGAACCACTCGTTTCAAAATCACTAGATTCCATCAACGATATCAAGTTCATTACGTTAAAGGTTTTTTCGCCTAAAACCAGCCGTAACCCTCCGTCATTTCAGATAGGTACCACTTAGTATTCGTGTTGTATTTGTTGGCCTCCGTCAAGGCATAATGTTCGGTAGCTAAGTGATTCTTATATGTTGCATAGAGATACGATTGATCGGGATAGTCGTACAGCTTTGTTGGCCTCCATCAAAGGCTACTGCGGGTGGGTTCGAGTTAATCCAGGATATTGACGGGTTGAACTTGACCAGCTGTCTATGATTTGTTGGCCTCCGTCAAGATCATAAGTCGTTATGGGTAGAAACTATATCGGGAATTTCAAATATAAGGGAAATTTGCAAGGTGAGTGCATACCTTCTAGAGTGTGGTGACTTGAGTGGCTTCCATCAAGATTATGACGCGATGATAGTTAGGTCCCGATTTCCACTGATGAATAGGATTACTCCCGAGAGATTTTCACTTCACAACTAGCTAATCCATTAGGTGTCTAGAAATGTATTAATGGGGTTATACCTTTGTGGAAATGAGGTTATTTAATTACGTCCGTGCGAAAGCACGGAAAACCTTTCTCAGAGTACCAACATTTGCCTGGCTGAACAGTTAGCAAATTTGTGGGGTGTATATGATCCCGACGAGTTCTCCTTTTAAGGTTTGAAGGAGAATTCGAGGAACAGTGGGAGCCATCCTGTTTAGATAAATTAATAACCAATATAAACTTGCAAGAGAATACTGAGTGTTTCTTTTCTCTCTTCTAATTGCAGCTACCATGTCATGCCTTTATCAAGATAATAAAATGTATGATTGACCAACTCGGATTCTTATCTGGGGCTGGGGAACGTCGGTTCGGCTGTGACTTGTGACAAATGTCACGATCAAGAGCAAGGGAAAGAGGATTACATGAATTCCTTGATGACCTCGGTGAAGAAGAAACATACTCATGCATTTCCTTCATGTGTTCTTGTTATTAAGAACTATTTTCCAGTCAGTCCTATCTCTTGGGTACTAGATACCAGATCAGGATCTCATATCTGTAATTTATTACAGGGACTGAGAAAAAGTAGGATAGTTAGAGCTGGTGATATGTTCTTCGGAGTAGGGAACGAATCACAAGTTGATACTGCTGCCGTCGATGAATATCATCTAGTATTGCCAAGCGGCAATATTATGATTTTGAACAACTGCTACTATATACCTTTCATACTTTGCAACATCATATCGGTTTCTTTATTTGATAAGGATGGATATAAGTTTGTTCTAGATAGAAATATCATGAACATTTACCTTAGTCAGATATTGATTGCGGAAGGTACACTGTGTAATGGTATCCATGTTCTTAATCAAAACACAGTTTTCAATATAAAAAACACACGCAAGAGGAAGAGTTCAGAATTGAACAAAACTTTCTTATGGCATTGTAAATTTGGTCATATCAATGAGACCAGACTAGCTAAGTTACGTAAGGATGAATATCTGAATCCGTTCGAATTTTCATCCTGAAACTTGTCAGTCTTGTCTCAAAGCAAAGATGAACAAATCTCCGTTCACCGGACACGGAAAAAAAGCAACAGAGCTCTTGGGAATCAGACACAGTGATGTATGTGGTCCAATTTCTACATTTGCAAGGGGTGGGTTCTCTTACTTCATTAAATTCACTGATGATCTTTCTAGATTCGGATATGTATTTATGATGAAACACAAATCTAAAACTTTTGAGAAATTCAAAAAATATAAGAGCGAAGTAGAGCCATATAGGAAAAAGTATCAAAATCTTATGATCTTATCGAGGAAGTGAATACTTGAGCACATAATTCCTTGAGTTCTTAAAAGAAAATGGATTTCTCTCTCAACTTACTACACCGTATACATCACAACAAAACGATATATCAGAGCGGAGGAATTGTACCTAATTAGATATGGTTCGCTCGATGATGAATAGTGATGAATTGCTTATTTTATTTTGGGGATATGCGCTAGATTCTGCAGCATATTTATTGAATAGAGTTCAAACCAAATCCATGCCTACCATTCCATATGAAATATAGGAGGGGAAAAACCGTATCTTAATTTTATTAAGATATGGGGTTATCCAGTATATGTTAAAGTACAAAAACCAGAAAAGTTCGAGGCACGATCTGTTTTTTGCCAGTTTGTAGGATATCTCAAGCACTCACGAGGGTATATTTTCTACCACACCAAGAAACAGAAGGTGTGTGTTGCTCTTCACGCCACCTTTTTGGAAAAGGAATTTCTTGCAAAAGAAATTAGTGTGAGTATGATAGAACTGGAAGAAATTCCGGAACCACATACTACAACTGAAGATATGGTGGAACCCTCAGGATTCGATAGTCTTAGATGAACCTCATCCACTCTGCTGATCCAGTAGAATTTCTTATCCGCCCGAGAGATTCTACGATTTTCTCATAAACAGGGATCGAAAGGATTGTATTTTAGAAGAAGATGATCCTACTAGTTTCGAACAAGCCATTTTCAGTAGGGATACTGTGAAATGGCTGGATGCTATGCGATCCGAAGTGGAATCCATGTATACCAACAAAGTTTGGAATTTGGATGTTGCACCGCCAGGGGTAAAACCCTTCGGCTACAAATTGATCTTCAAGAAGAAGATTGGTGTAGATGGATATGTAGAAACCTATAAGACTTGACTTGTTGCAAAGGTTTTCGCCAAAGACCCAGAGTGGACTATGACGAAACCTTTTCTCTAGTGGCTATGCTTAAATCCATTCGGATCCTATTTGTCATTGCTGCCTTCCATGTCTATGACGTCTGTCTGATGTAAAGACCGCTTTTCTAAATGGCATTTTAGAAGAGTGTGTTTATATGGATCAGCCAGAGAACTTCATAGGCAGTAGGAGCAGTAGGAAGGTGTGCAAGTTAGTTAAATCTATTTATGGATTAAAGCAGATATTGCGGAGCTGGAACATTTGTTTTGATGAAAAAGTCAAGGAATTTGATTTCATCAAAAATATAGATGAGCCTTATATTTACAAGAAAATTGTAGGGAGAACTGTGGTATTTCTCATATTGTATGTGGATGATATTATCCTGATAGGAAATGATATTCTTATACTCGGTCAAGCTATTCTTGTCTCAGAAGTTCTCCATGAAAGACCTGGGTGATGATTCCTACATTCTGAGGATCAAGATCTATCGTGATAGATCTAAGAGGATGTTAGGACTTTCACAGTTCAGGTACATTGACACCATCCTAAGGAGATTTAGTATGGAAGATTCAAAGTATGGTAATTTACTGGCTTGTCATGGAATCACCCTCGCCAAAGTGTTGTCTCCCCAGGCTGATGAAGAGAGGGCTCGCATGAACATTATACCCTACGCTTCGACGGTAAGATCTATAATGTATGTGATGTTATGTAACAAATATAGTTTATGCACTTAGCGTGGTAAGTAGGTATCAGGAAAACCCAGGGGAGAAACATTGGACAGCTGTGAAGAACATTCTGAAGTACCTGAGAATGAGTAAGGATATGTTCTTAGTGTACGGTAATGGAGACCTCCTGTTTATAACGAAAAACTGCATTTCAATACCGCTCATTCATTATCATTTTTGTGATATATCGGTACTATTAATCCATGTCTTCTTAATAAATACAGATTACATGTATTCGTGACAAAATACTGGAAATACACTCAGATGCATGGATACGACATTAGTGAGCCGTCACTGCAACCGGAACGGAAAACCGATTCAAAATCCAAGTTTGTGCAAAAACAATTCAAGTGTAAACATTTTTATTCAAAATGGTCAAACATGATATAAGTGTGAACACAATCTTTTTTGATGCATGAACCCTGGTGGGGTAGCCTATCATAAATGGGCAAAAAAAGTTAACTATAAGAATCATGGTTTGTGGCACAAGTAGGCTAGTAATGAGTAGAGATAAAAGTTATGATGTGATGGTTTACAATTTCACTCCAAAATCTACAGATTAAACTCCAAATGTTTATTAAAGAATCAAACAATGCTGGAGAGATTATGGAGAGGATATAAGATCACCAAATGAAGACGGGCACCACCACTAGAAGAACTGTCATGACCCAAAGTTCGGACCGTGACCGGCACTTAACTACGTAACGTCTACAGACGTAACACGACTAAGTAAGATGAAACCCAGAAATCAAAACCATTGAAAAGAGAGTGAAAAGAAACATTAGTTTAAAACATTTAGAAAACCTTAAGTAGTTTAGTAAAAATTCTTTAAAGTTCAAGTTATTATCTTAAAAATTTTGGCAGCATTTCCTTTATAAAAACTAGCCGCGAAATCGGGTACAAGACAAGATATGAATAAAATGATATACAACAAGAATAAAGCATCCCAAACGGGAGCAATCGCGCCCAACGGCGGAAACAACCATCACAATGATAATATACGACACCGTAGCGAAGAATGAGCAAAAATAAGTGAAGACAACATGAAATATAAAACTGCATAAATAAAGTCGGCTCACAACGAGTTCGACACCAGAGTACAAAATAATATATATCGTCCTCACAACTGGTCTTTAAGTCAATACATAAGTAGTAGATGGAGAGTACTAGATACAACAGTGTATACAACTGGAAAATAAACAGATACCGCAAAAACCCACCTATCAACAAAAGGGCTCACGCTCCAATTGCAGGGGTATCTGTATCAAAATATGCAAGAAAGCAACCTGCCGCGACTACTCTGAGGGGCAACCTGCAAGCACTGTGGCACAATATGGGTGAGTTGCCAACTCGTGAATAGTAGATAACATATAAAGATAATCGCGAGTATGCACGTACTGCGATATTCTAACCTATGCCAACAGATAACATCTATATGATGAGCTGGATGCGCAATAATCATGCAACAAGTTCGATCTAATAACATCTCAATATGATGAGCAGGGTATGCGATTATCATGCATAACAACTGCAATCTAATAACATCTATATAGGATGAGCAGGGTATGCAATAATCGTGCATAGCATGTGCAATCTAATAACATCTATATAGGATGAGCAGGGTATGCAATAATCGTGAAAAAGTACTTTACCAGGTACTACAGATACAGGATGAGATGCAAAACACTTAATGCTGAGCATGGGAATAAATAACATCTACACGGAATGTTAACATGGAAAAATAACCGGTGTCCTTCAATACACCCAAAATCCCAGTAAAACTCAGGCGCCGTCACTCTAATCGGCCCTCAAATCCTGTAACCCTCATAGAATCGTGAGTGCCCAACATCGGAACTCAAAATATCATTAAAATGATCGTGTCCAGTATCGACACGCAAATCCTCATGTATCGGGCTCCGTCAGTCCGGATCGGCCCACGGGCTTCGTCTGTGGAATCGGCCCTTGGCCCCGGCAGTACGGGTCGGCCCGTATCCATCTCTCAGCTCTGGTCAGTATCCTCTGGATAACCGCCAGGTCCAACCAATCACCGGTAGGTAGTAGTCCCTCCGCCGGGTTCACCGTCTAACAATACGAGTCTTCTTGCCCCGGGGTACCATACCGGGTCCACCATGTACCCGCAATCGGTGCCTACCACTCCTCGAATCGGGTATACTCACACAAGCTCTCAGGAACCGAGAAAACTCATGGTGGACGCACTGAAATATCATATCAAGAGAAACCGGGTTTTTAAAACAGTGCGTATTTTCTTAAAATAATACCACGGTTCTCAAATCCAGAAATCCCATAAATCCAAACTCAATGCGTAAATCCATGCAATGTGTCGTATGATACTAAGAGTAAAAAGGGAAAACCGCTCTATTAAAAAGGATCCAGTTTTGAAAGTATCTCATGCGGTCCCCATATTTTTGAAACAAGTCAACATCATCCATGTATGTAACATATGTATGTATATAGGTATGGATGTGCAAATGGATATATACGCGAATATGAGTGTGCCAATGTATATGTGCACGAGTATGAATATTTAGTGTGCATGTGCGCAAGTATGAAGATATCAGTATATGTGTGCACTAGTATAAATATACAATGTGCATGTGCGCAAATATGAAGATATCAATATATGTGTGCACCAGTATGAATATACAGTCACTACTATAAACAAGGATTGCCCCTACGGATTTACCCGTAGGGGAAAACCACTGCCCCTACGGATATATCCGTACGGGCGAAAAATTAACCTGTAGGTGCAAGTTGAAGCCCTGAACTTGCCCCTACGGGCAAAAACTTTCCCCTACGGGCAAAAACTTTCCCCTACGGAGTTCTGTGTAGGTCCCGTTACACCTACGGAGTAGGCCGTAGGGGAAAAAAGTTATTTTATTTACGGTTTTTTTAAATATATTAAGTGTACCTACGGATGTATCCGTAGGGTCAAGTACTATCCCCTACGGATACAAGCGTAGGTACATATCCGTAGGGGCAAAATATCAGAAATCCTGATATTTTACCCCTACGGATACTTTCGTAGGGGCGTTTGTTTGCCCCTACGGATATATCCGTAGGGGCACTCCCAACCTCCTGATACTGAGATCAGGGGGAAAGATCAGGCCCAAGTACTATCCCCTACGGATACATGCATAGGTACATATCCGTAGGGGCAAAATATCAGAAATCCTGATATTTTGCCCCTACGGATACTTTCGTAGGGGCGTTTGTTTGCCCCTACGGATATATCTGTAGGGGCACTCCCAACCCCCTGATACTGAGATCAGGGGGGAAATATCAGTTAATGCTGATATTTTGCCCCTACGGATATAACCATAGGGGCAACATGTGTACCTACGGATTAATCCGTAGGTACACATTGTCTGTTTTTTTTAAAAAAAAGGGTTGCCCGATTTTTTTCTCGCCCCGTGCACAATAATATATATATCAATCAAATATAAAATTAATCATCACACAACATATATCGCAGTATTCATAATCACATCTCACGCATATAATATACAAAAGAAACCCAAAAACTGAATATGATATAAATATAAATCAATATCAATATCAATATCGTTTCAAAATGTAGTACAATATGTATCATATAAATAAATGCATGTTTCAAAAAATAAGAATCAAAAAGCTACCCTAGCTCGGTCCAGCTCCACCTCTGATAAACGATAGAATCTGGCGCGCCTGCTCCTCGGACAATAAACCATGCAATTCGGCGCATGCGGGAGTCTGAGCGGCCTGTGGAGCTGGCGATGTGGTCTGCGCTGCCGCCATCGAGGTAGTAGCTTGCGGAGCCGCGGCTGCGGGAGTCTGAGCGGGCGGTGGAGCTATAGGAGCTGTCTGTGGAACCGCAGCGGATGTAGTGGCTTGCGGAGCCGCAGCCGAAGGAGATGCATGTGGAGGCTCGGACGATGTACCCTGTCGCATCTAGACCTAACGTATGTACGAAGCGTGTAAGAACTGTGTATTATTCAAATTCATATCATTATCAAGTTATTTCGAAACCCCATTTAGATATCTAGTTTGGAAAACCGTTGTTTATTTTAATTACATATGTATGTATGATTAATCAAACCTAAGTCTAAAACAAAATAAGCTCATGCTACGTACTAATTATGGATATGTTGATATCTATAATATGACATGATATTTTACTATAAAGTAGTACACATACCAGCATCTCCTTCAACTCCTGAACGGTGGCCCTCAAGCTCTCCAGTTCTTGCTGGACACGTCGCTCACTAGAGACGGAGGAAGTAACCGCCGGGGTGGAGTCCAACCTCATATGGGCCCTGCTAGGGCCCAGTCCCCGGCCTATCTCCCAACCTCCGTAGTTCCCTCCGTGTGCGGCGTCCAGGACTGGGGTCAGCAGCCTCAGATCGCTCTGTCCGGTAAAATCGATCCCCGAGGCTTCGGCCTGCTCAACCACCCGCTCCTACACCCACATTAAGCAGTAAAGTATAAGTATAAAATTTAAATTTGAACCTTCCAAAACTAAAATTTGAAATATGGGTAGAATAAATATTAACACTTACGCAATACTCCTGGGTAGCGACGTCGGGATATCGAAGCTCGCCCGTGGCGGGATCTGTCGAGGTGCCGTGGACGGTAAGATATGCGGACAGCACGCTCGGTGTACCACCTTGCGCCACGGTCTGAGCTGTCTGCAATATTAGAAAATAACTCTTAATATTAGAAATATTTGAAAATAAATTTTAATATTGCAGAATATCACAAAGGTCGGTCTATTGTAATTTACCGATAACTCCATGGCTCGAGTAATATTCCTCGAGCCACCTGTGTAAGTGGGGCGACCCCTCTTCGCCGACTTCCTGTTCTCTGTATTCTGAGCGGCCTGTTTCTGCACAACGCATTAACATTTAGTTTTCTAATTAAGGAATACAAAAAAATAAATTATATCCTAAACAATGAATTACATTTAAAATACACACCTGTTTGCGTTGGGAGTCGAAATATTCGCACAATAGAGGCCATGTCTCTACGTCGACTCTCACAAACGCCGGAGTAGATAGGAGGGCCGGTCTCTCTGCCTCGGGGGTCGCCATCCACAGGGAGTAGCAGTCGGCCTTCAGCTCATTCTTGTTGTATCGGACCTTGGTTTGCATGTTCTTCATCAGGCCATTGTACAGAGCATGAAGGTCGAGCACCCTCCCAGGGTGATCAGGGTCGGGTACAGGCTGAAAATCGTAATCCGACTGAAAATACAAAAAAACATTGGTATTAGATTGCAAGTGTTAATAATAAATATATTGGATAAATCAAATGAAAATATATATTAATACGTACCCGAGCTTGATCAAAGAAGATGGCGAATGAGCGCCGGTGCTGCTCGTCCTACTCAACGTGAAGTGGATAGTTCTTCACGAGCCGGCTCTCGTCCCCCATATACCGGCCGAACCTCTCGACATGAGGACCGGTATAGAGATAGTCAAGGGTAAAAAATAGGGGGAATGCTGTCTCTCCCCTAGCTCTGTCAGGCCTCAGCTTATGGGACTGATTTGGGCCTCGAGTCCCCCTCTGGGGATGAGGAGGCCCTACGTCTGCACGAAATATCAAGACAATCAATATTAAGACAAAGTTGTATTAAGAAATCAAGTTTAAACGAAAATTGAAGTGTGATATATACCTCCGGTGACTAACGCACGAGCCTGGGCCCGGGCAGCAGCACGAGCGGGACGATAGTTCCTCCGGTGAGGAACAGACGGGGTCCCGGATGCGGACGCATCCCCTCCAACTAGAAAATAAACATTGACGCTAAATTTTCATGAAGTTCATATTTATTCTATAGAGCATATGTAAAATGAAAAAATATTTTATATTTATTCATACTAACCTGCAGACGATGCGGAGGGTATGGAAGCGGCAGGAGTGGCCCCTGCGGAAGATGTGGACGCACCACCTATAATTAGACAATTAAAAATAGATTATATAAGTAATTGCAAAAAGAATGTGTAGATCAATAATATAACGTTCTAAATCAATATGTATGCACTATAGGATATATAAACATACCCGCAGGTGCGGTGGTGTCACCACCTACAGCTAGACAATAATAAAAATTGTTAAGTAAGAACAAAAGGAATGTGTGTATATTTATGATATAGCATTCTAAATCAATATACATGCACTATATGATATATAAACATACCTGGAGGAGCGGGAGTGGCCTCTGTCCTAGATGTGGACACATCTCCAACAACTAGACAATCAAACATTGACAATATCAGTAATTTTGACATAAACAGGCATGAATATCTGTAATATTACATTCAAAATGGATATGCGTGCAGTATACCTGGAGGTGTGGCAAAATCCATACGGAAGGAGCCATCCGAAGGGGTCTCCGATCTGGGTGCAAGACCGGCCCTCTGAAGCTCCCTACGCAGCTCTCCGGACGGCAGAACCGCTCTGCCTCTGCCGCGGCTGGAGCTCCTGCCGCCCCTCGCTACTCCCGGCATCGTCATCAAATCTAGATAAACGGTTCATGGACGCATTAGACAGTCATTAAAAGTATTGACTATATACGTTGTTGCCAATCCACATACATCCAGTCCTTAACTCTGACGTACTCATGGGCCATGTTAGACTGTACAACATATAAATATAAATTGTAGGTTTTGGTGACTATATTGAGAAATATAAGAACGAGATAGTTACTGACAAAGGAGAAAATCCGTGTATATGCTTTGTGTGTGCGTTTGTCGTTGAAAAGAATAAATTATCGCACGTATACGACGGTTGTTAGTATCGAGCTATATCGTCCGATATTTAACAACCTTCGTATAGTTCTATGTCACGACGAACATCGCACGTATGTTAACCGATAGACGGGGACTAAGTGGCGTTTTTAGTTTCATATATGAGTATCGATGAGAATATGAAGGTTTTATATTATCATCGAGTATCATATATTGGTTTTAACTTGAACATCTCGAATCACTCTCTAATGATGCGTTTGTTGTGTTTTCTTGTTGTATGTGTGTGTTCCGGCTGTCGGGGGTAAGGCTTCTATCCCATTAAGAATGTATAGAGCTAACACCTATCACTTGTGCTTTCAACCATTTCGAGTAAATTTCGGCAGCACCTCCCCGCTGTTCTCCGAATACACTGTAATAGAATAGATAATCATTTCAAAGCTGTGAAACAATGTTGAAATGAACATCTAATCTATCTTTGTATACAGAGAACCAGTGGAAAGGTACCAACGAATTATCTCTAAACGGATGAAAACACAAGTGAATGAAGGTGTTTGCTTTATACATTCTTAACTTGTCCACACAGGACAAATCTATCGGTTACCATACGATTGAATTTTCTCGTCGCATAGACTATACGGCGGTTGTTAGTATCGAGCTATATCGTCCGATATTTAACAACCTTCATATAGTTCTATGTCACGACGAGCATCGCACGTATGTTAACCGATAGACGGGGACTAAGTGACGCTTTTAGTTTCATATATGAGTATCGATGAGAATATGAAAGTTTCATATTATCATCGAGTATCATATATTGGTTTTAACTTGAACATCTCGAATCACTCTCTAATGATGCGTTTGTTGTGTTTTCTTGTTGTATGTGTGTGTTCCGGCTGTCGGGGGTAAGGCTTTTATCCCATTAAGAATGTATAGAGCGAACACCCATCACTTGTGCTTTCAACCGTTTCGAGTAAATTTTGGCAGCACCTCCCCGCTGTTCTCCGAGTACACTGTAATAGAATAGATAATCATTTCAAAACTGTGAAACAACGTTGAAATGGACATCTAATCTATCTTTGTACACAGAGAACCAGCGGAAAGGTACCGACGAAATATCTCGAAACGGATGAAAACACAAGTGAATGAAGGTGTTTGCTTTATACATTCTTAACTTGTCCACATGGGACAAATCTATCGGTTACCATACGATTGAATTTTCTCGTCGCATAGACTATACGACGGTTGTTAGTATCGAGCTATATCGTCCGATATTTAACAACCTTCGTATAGTTCTATGTCACGACGAACATCGCACGTATGTTAACCGATAGACGGGGACTAAGTGGCGCTTTTAGTTTCATATATGAGTATCGATGAGAATATGAAGGTTTCATATTATCATCGAGTATCATATATTAGTTTTACATATGTTGTAAAAGTGACTATAACCTTTTGATGATGCTGATAAACCAATAACCCTTTAACCCATTAAAGAACCCACTAACCAAATAAGAAACTTAATGCTAGAACCCCATATATCAATTGATGAACTCAATACAAAGGTTTGGAATTTCCGTATCGGAATTGATTAACACATATAGGCTTATAACTAAATTAATAAATTCTAAAGAGGGTTATAAGTAAATGCCAAATTGAAATTATGGATAGAAGACTCGAACAAGCATGGATTAAAAGTAAGATACTGATATATGAAATGGAATTTCATTGATGAACGAAATCAAAATGGGTTTGGAAAACATAGAGAGACGGAAAGTAAAATACTATAGTTCCCTGAAATTGAGAATAATAAGAATATAAATGGGACTACGGTGAAAAATTATGCACAAGTATCTAAAGGCATCATCTGACCAGGGGTATCTCTTGGTGTCTTATAAAAAATTTCATGAACAACCAGCACTTGGTTATTTGTAACTAGTTTGCAACGAATCTCGATGTTCGGTGTTAAGATTGTTGAAAGTCCTATTCCATTGGTAATTTAATAGAATGAATTTTATCCATAGAAGATGTGAAATTCACTACTACAAATATGGGTTGCCCCTACGGATTTATCGGTAGGGGCAACCCACTGCCCCTACGGATATGTACGTAGGGGCGAAAAAAGACCCCGTAGGTGCAAAGGCCGCAGGTGCAAGTTGAGGCCCTGAACTTGCCCTTACGGGCAAATTAGAGCCCCTACGGATATATCTGTAGGTGTTATAGCCCCTACGGAGTACTCCGTAGGGGTAATCAAATCATATATGTATTTTTTTTTTGAATATATTGTATATACCTACGGATATATCCGTAGGTCCTTGTTCTACCCCTACGGATACCTCTGTAGGGGATATAAAGTGGCCCCTACGGATAAGTCCGTAGGGGCACTCCCAACACCCTGCACTGAGATCAGGGGGGAAAATATCAGGAAACCTGATATTTTGCCCCTACGGATAAATTCGTAGGGGATAAACAGTGGCCCATACGGACATATCCGTAGGGGCACTCCCAACACCCTGCACTGATATCAGGTGGGAAAATATCAGGTTTCCTGATAGTTTGCCCCTACGGATATGCCCGTAGGGGCAACATATATACCTACGGCTTAATCCGTAGGTACATATTGTCTGTATTTTTTTTAAAAAAATGGGCTGCTAGATTTTTTCCCGCCCTGTGCACAATACTATATACATCAATCAAATCATATATTGCAGTATTCATAATCACATCTCACGCATATATATAATATACAAAAGAAACCCAAAATCTGAATATGATATAAATACAAACCAATATCAATATCGTTTCAAAATGTAGTACAATATGATATAAATACATGTTTCAAAAAATAAGAACCAAAAAGCTACCCTAGTTCGGTCCAGCTCCACCTCCGAATAACGTTAGAATAACGCGCGCCTGCTCCTCGGTCAATACACTCTGCAATGCTACATATAAGGGAGTCTGAGCGGCATGTGGAGCTGGCGATGTGGTCTGCGCAGCCGCCGTCGAGGTAGTCGCTTGCGGAGCCGCGGCTGCGGGAGTCTGAGTGGGCGGTGGAGCTACAGGAGCTGTCTGCGGAACCGCAGCCGATGTAGTGGCTTGCTGAGCCGCAGCCGAAGGAGATGCATGTGGAGGCTCGGCCGATCTACCCTGTCGCGTCTGGACATAACGTGTGTAAGAAGCGTGTAAGAACTGTGTATTATTCGAATTCGTTTCATTATTAAGTTATTTCGAAACCCTATTTGGATATCTAGTTTGGAAAAGCGTTGTTTATTTTAATTACATATGTATGTATGATTAATCAAACTTAAGTCTAAAACCAAATAAGCTCAAGCTACGTACTAATTATGGATATGTTGATATGTATATAATATGAAATGATATTTTACTATAAAGTAGTATACATACCAGCATCTCCTTCAACTCCTGAACGGTGGCCCTCAAGCTATCCAGTTCCTGATGGACATGCCGGTCACTGGAGACGGAGGAAGTAACCGCCGGGGTGGAGTCCAATCTCATATAGGCCCTGCTAGGGCCCAATCCCCGGCCTCTCTCCCAACCTCCGTGGTGCCCTCCGTGTGCGGCGTCCAGAACTGGGGTCAGCAGCCTCGGATCGTTCTGTCCGGTAAAATCGATCCCCGAGGCCTGGGCCTGCTCAACCACCCGCTCCTACACCCATATTAAGCAGTAAAGTATAAGTATAAAATTTAAACTTGAACCTTCCAAAACTAAAATTTCAAATTTGGGTAGAAAAAATATTAACACTTACGCAGTACTCCTGGGTAGCGACGTCGGGACATCGAAGCTCGCCCGTGGCGGGATCTATCGAGGTGCCGTGGACGGCAAGATATGCGGACAGCACGCTCGATGTACCACCTGACGCCACGGTCCGAGATGTCTGCAATATTAGAAAGTAACTCTTAATATTAGAAATATTAGAGAATAACTCTTAATATTGCAGAATATTGGAGAATAACTCTTAATTTACCGATAACTCCATGGCTCGAGTAATGTTCCTCGAGCCACCTGTGTAAGTGGGGCGACCCCTCTTCGCCGACTTCCTGTTCTCCGTATTCTGAGCGGCCTGTTTCTGCACAACGCATTAACATTTAGTTTTCTAATTAAGAAACAGAAAGAAATAAAACATATCATAAATAATGAATTAAATTTAAAATACATACTTGTTTGCGTTCGGAGTCGAAATAAGCGCACAATAGAGGCCATGTCTCTACGTCGACTCTCGCAAACGCCGGAGTAGATAGGAGGGCCGCTCTCTCTGCCTCGGGGGTCGCTATCCACAGGGAGTAGCAGTCGGCCTTCAGCTCATTCCTGTTGTATCGGACCTTGGCCTGCATGTTCTTCATCAGGCCATTGTACAGAGCATGAAGGTCGAGCACCCTCCCCGGGTGATCAGGGTCGGCTACAGGCTGAAAATCGTAATGCAACTGAAAATACAAAAAAAAAAACATTGTTATTAGATTGCAAGTGTTAATAATAAATATATTGGATAGATCAAATGAAAATATATATTAATACATACCCGAGCCTGATCAAAGAAGAGGGCGAATGAGCGCTGGTGCTGCTCGCCCCACTCAACGTGAAGTGGATAGTTCTTCACGATCCGGCTCTCGTCCCCCAAATACCGGCCGAACCTCTCGGCATGAGGACCGGTATAGCAATAGTCAAGGGTAAAAAATAGGGGGAATGCTGCCTCCCCCTTAGCTCTATCAGGCCTCAGCCTATGGGACTGATTCGGGCCTCGAGTCCCCCTCTGGGGATGGAGAGGCCCTGCGTCTGCACGAAATACCAAGACAATCAATAATAAGACAAAGTTGTATTAAGAAATCAAGGTTAAACAAAAATTCAAGTGTGATATATACCTCCGGTGAATAGCGCACGAGCCTGGGCCCGAGCAGCAGCACGAGCGGGACGATAGTTCCTCCGGTGAGGAACAACCGGGGTCCCGGACCCGGACGCATCCCCTCCAACTATAAAATAAACATCGACGCTAAATCTCCATGAAGTTCATATTTATTCTATAGAGCATATGAAAAATAAATAAATATTTTAAATTTATTCATACTAACCTGCAGATGATGCGGAGGGTATGGAAGTGGCAGGAGTGGTCCCTGTGGAAGGTGTGGATGCACCACCTATAATTAGACAATTAAAAATAGATTTTATAAGTAATTGCAAAAAGAATGTGTAGATCAATAATATAACGTTCTAAATCAATATGCATGCACTATAGGACATATAAACATACCCGCAGGTGCGGTGGTGTCACCACCTACAGCTAGACAATAATAAAAATTGCTAAGTAAGAGCAAAAGGAATGTGTATATTTATGATATAGCATTCTAAATCAATATACATACACTATATGATATATAAACATACCTGGAGGAGCGGGGGTGGCCTCTGTCCCAGATGTGGACGCAGGACCAACAACTAGACAATTAAAAATAGATTTTATAAGTAATTGCAAAAAGAATGTGTAGATCAATAATATAACGTTCTAAATCAACATGCATGCACTATAGGACATATAAACATACCCGCAGGTGCGGTGGTGTCACCACCTACAGCTAGACAATAATAAAAATTGCTAAGTAAGAGCAAAAGGAATGTGTATATTTATGATATAGCATTCTAAATCAATATACATACACTATATGATATATAAACATACCTGGAGGAGCGGGGGTGGCCTCTGTCCCAGATGTGGACGCAGGACCAACAACTAGACAATCAAACATTGACAATATAAGTAATTTTGACATAAACATGCATGAATATCTGTAATATTACATTGAAAATGGATATGTGTGCAGTATACCTGGAGGTGTGGCAAAATCCACACGGAAAGAGGCATTCGAAGGGGTCTCCGATCTGGGTGCAAGACCGACCCTCTGAAGCTCCTTATCGATGGGAATATGAAGGTTTCATATTATCATCGAGTATCATATATTGGTTTTAACCCGAACATCTTGAATCGCTATCTAATTATGCGTTTGTATGTATGTGTTCCGGCTGTCGGGGGTAGGCTTCTATCCCATTAAGAATGTATAGAGCGAACGCCCATCACTTGTGCTTTCAACCGTTTCGAGTAAATTACGGCAGCACCTCCCCGCTGTTCTCCGAGTACACTGTAATAGAATAGATAATCATTTCAAAGTTGTGAAACAACGTTGAAATGAACATCTAATCTATCTTTGTACACGGAGAACCAGCGGAAAGATACCGACGAAATATCTCGAAACGGATGAAAACACAAGTGAATGAAGGCGTTTGCTTTATACATTCTTAACTTGTCCACACGGGACAAATCTATGGGTTACCATACGATTGAATTTTCTCGTCGTGTAGACTATACGACGGTTGTTACTATCGAGCTATACTGTCCGATATTTAACAACTTTCGTATAGTTCTAGGTCACGACGAGCATCGCACGTATGTTAACCGATAGACGGGGACTAAGTGGCGCTTTTAGTTTCATATATGGGTATCGATGGGAATATGAAGGTTTCATATTATCATCGAGTATCATATATTGGTTTTAACCTGAATATCTCGAGTCGCTCTCTAATTATGCGTTTGTTGTGCATTCGTGTTGTATGTGTAACATGATTTTAAACCATTGAGATCAAGATTGATAGAACTGATCATCCTACATTGCAATAGCATTCATCAACCAAAAACTATTATTGCAATGGTATACATCTATAACAATCAACAATTAAAACTACAAATATAGGATACTGATATCATAAAGCGTTATGAGACACGTCATCTGCCACGTGTCGTGATCATGGAAATCGCTAATATTGAGCATCATCAAGATTAGATTATGGTTTTGAAGCAAGTTATTGAGCATCTTGGATTGATTGTCAAGTGTTGATTTTTATTTCAACACTTGACAGAATGAAAATCATAAATACAGTTGCAAAATGTGTTCCTCACCCCCATAAAGTGGATCTTAACAATCCAGACAAGACCATCATTGTTCAAATTGCCAAGGTAGACATAATCTCAGCAGTTATTTATGGTTGCTAGCTTGTATTGCTTGTTGCTATTCTTTTTTTTTCCTTGTCCTTTCTTTCTTTCTTTTTTTAGGGGGTGGGGGGTTGTGTTTGAAAAGTTTTAACCAACTCACTGCTATTTCTAGGCAATGCAGGAATATAACTAGTTTTATCCCCCAAAAGAAAGAGCTTCAGGCTTCATGAGTCAAGCGATGTGTACGTATAATTATAGGATTTTCTTGCTAACGTTTCATTTACAACTATTCTTTAGTCTATATACCTAGCATCTGCTACTAGATATTACATCTTGCATCAACACCCTGCATGTTAAAATCAAAATCGATTATTTTTTTCTTGATCTTTTTCTGATTTTCTACCATCTGTGTTGAGTAAATTATGATTAACATTGTATTTGTCAACTAATCAGAAGAGCCATTCAACCAGCCCCACCGTAACCCTAACCCCAGCCCCACCCCAGCAGCAGCTGAACCCCAACCCTAACCCTACCCCGACCCCGACCCCGACCGCCACCGCGACCCCTGCCCAACCCCAACTCTCGCGCGCGCAACCCAGACCCAGCCATGAACCCTAAGCCCAAAATAATCCAAAAATGCTTTAATTTACCTCGAGATTTATACCTGAACTGCTGCTGGTGGGCTGGAGCGACGACGGTGGCGATTTGGCAACGAAACCGGCGGTGGCGACGACGGTGGCGATGAAACAGACGCTGGCGACGACGGTAGCGACGAAACCGGCGGTGGCGACGACGGAGGCGACGGTGGCGACGACGGAGGCGATTTGGGGTTTTTTCTCGCGCGCGATTGAGAGAGAGAGAGAAAGTGAGCGTAGGCGATCGATCTGGGGTTTTGTTAAATAGATATTTACTTGCCCCTACGGATATACCCGTAGGTCCTTTGTTTGCGGCTCCGTAGGGGCAAACACCAAATTAAGAATTAATATTTTTATTCTTGGACGTCTGTGCCCGTAGGGGCAACCTTTTAGCCCTACGGATTAATCCGTAGGTCCAAGTAAAATCTGCCCCTACGGATATTTTCATCCGTAGGGGCAACCCCCTATTTTACTAGTGATTGAATTAGTTGCAATTTTTACCTAACACATCGAAAGGTGAATACACCCACAATAAGTTACGGCTCCAAACTTCTAAATATGCAACCAAACAGCAAACATTTTTATCAAACACTCCAATCAAAAGCAATCAAACAATGGAGGCAGAGATTACCATCAAACAATTCCAAACGTTGTAAACCCCAATTCTAAGCTTATTCCTAAGCACAAGCAACCAAGTCACTTTGGAGAGTTGCAAGACTACCAAAACAACATTTTGCCTAAACCCTCAAAAGGGCATTAACATGTAACTAAAAAAAATCCCATGATACCCAAAAAAATATGTATATATCAATTTTCTTCACAACAAAATTCATTTTTTCTTCAATCTCATTATTCTTCAAGCAAAAATAAAAATTACCTACTTCATGCAAACCCTAGAAATGTAAAGATAAACAAATTCGGATGATGAATAAAAGGATCTACAAGTGAAATGCAGATGAGAGATCAGACAAAACCAACATTGGCATCAACAGAAACAATCACAAAAACATAATCAAATTGATATAAATTGAGAGATAATTGCAAAAATTACCGGATTGTGAAGCGAGGAGAGAGGGAAAATTGGGTAGAATTGAATGATTACAGAATGTTTGGGGGAAATTGAAAGAAAGGGAGGAAAGGGAGGTTTCTTTTTTTGCATCTGCAAACGTTAGGAAGTGGTTTCTAAACCCAACCCCAACCCAAATCCTAACCCTAACCCTACCACCAGCCACAGCCCCAACCCCATCCGAACCCCAACCCTAACCCCAAGCCCAACCCCAACCGCAACCCCCTGCCGAACCCTAACCCCAACCGCAACCGCAGCCCCCCAGCCCAGCCCTAACCCTAACGCTAACCCCAACCGATGCCTCATCGGTACCCAAACCATGAACCATAGCCCTAAAACAATCAAAAATTTGTTTAATTGAAGATTTCCTAACCTGTGCAGAGGCGACGATCGATCGGAGGCGACGACGAAAAGAGGCGACGACGAAAACGGAGATGAGGAAGAAGCAGGCGGTGGCGACGACGAATCGGCCAGCGCTGGCGACGACGAGAACGGCGATCAGCGGGAACGAGGCTTTGGGGATTTGGGTTCGCGTGCAGTGATGAGAAAATAATATTTAGAGATAATAAGCGTAGGGATCGATCTGCCTTTTTTACTTAAATCCCTATTTAGATGCCCCTACGGATATATCCGTAGGTTCTTGGTTTGCGGCTCCGTAGGGGCAAACAACAATTTAAGATTTAATAATTTTTAAATAAATATGTAAGGACCATAGGGGCAACCGTTTGGCCCTACGGATTAATCCGTAGGGCCAAACTAAATCTGCAACCCCCTATTTTAGTAGTGAGTGTGCATGTGCTCAAGTATGAAGATATCAATATATGTGTGCACCAGTATGAATATACAGTGTTCATGTGCGCAAGTATGAAGATATCAATATATGTGTGCACTAGTGTGAATATACAGTGTGCAGGTGCGCAAGTATGAAGATATCAATATATGTGTGCACTAGTATGAATATACAGTGTGCAGGTGCGCAAGTATGAAGATATCAATATATGTGTGCACTAGTATGAATATACAGTGTGCAGGTGCGCAAGTATGAAGATATCAATATATGTGTGCACTAGTATGAATATACAGTGTGCATGTGCGCAAGTATGAAGATATCAATATATGTGTGCACTAGTATGAATATACAGTGTGCATGTGCGTAAGTATGAAGATATCAATATATGTGTGTACTAGTATGAATATACAGTGTGCATGTGCGCAAGTATGAAGATATCAATATAAATATATGCCAATATGTGATAAGTCATGTCTAATCATCAATGATGCGGTAATCAAAACAATATGTGATGTGTAGCAATCCTATAGTGCGAGTGTCATGCAATCACTAACGGTGTGAGTGTAACATACAAATAGTGCTCGTGCAGCTTAAACCGTTAGTGACAGTGCAGTGTCATATAATTACTATTTCTATATGCAACAAGGAATGAGTATGCTACAATAGTATATATGAATATACACGAATAAAATATCCTATCACGCCCTGACGCTTAACGCCATACGGGCGATTTCCCCGTAGATATTAAATCTACTCACCTGGTCTCGTGCTAAGCGTAGCCGACCACTTACTTCCCTTTCTTTGCGGCGTCCGACGTACCCGCCTGCGAACCTAGAATTTACATAAAGAATCCATATATAAGCAAAATCCTGCAAAAACGCGATATCGAAATCAAACGAGAAACTCGCGTCGCGAATTAAACGCGCGTGTGTCCGATACGTTGAAACGTGTGTATACACATCTGAAATTACCCCGACACGCCGCGACACTCAGAAACGCTAAACCCACTCACGTATCACGCGTGTCGCGCAAACTAAATGTATTGGAAAAAACGATATAACGCTCCAGATTTTGACTCTGGTGAAAACTTAAAAAGTTGCATATGCCAGACTACCTAACTACACAGCAGACTACCCAAGACCCAACCTCAGCACCTAACTCCCCTATCTGGCCGCAATTTGCGGCCAGAACTAATATTTCGGCGGCCTGATGGTGGGTGGGGGTCTCGTTCTCTGGGCGTGAGATCAACATCTAACAAGTATGCTCCAGTTATCCCAGATTTTGTCTGAAGCACACGGGTCTACAGCAGATCACAGAAAGGCCAAATTTTGCTTTAAAATGTTAAATTTTGCACTGAATGAAGCCCTATGGTATTTTAGTGAAATCTGGGGTTAACTCTTAGTTCAAAGGGCCTAACAACACTTAGTTGAGTTAGGCTAACCACCAAAATCACCATTTGGCCAATTATCCACACTAATCCCCATTTCTAGCACTAAAACTCACTTTTAACACTAACCGATGCTAATTAACACATAAGTTTAGCAACAAGGAAGTTGGGCTCAGAACTTATACCTCACTTGACCCTAGGTGCAAGGAGAAGGAGAAGAAGAAGAGGAGAAGATTTGCTTGCTACTGCTGTTGCTGCCTGGAGCGGCTGCTGCTGTGCTGATGCTGCTGGTGCTGCTGTGCTGATGCTGCTGGTGCTGCTGCGGGTGCTGCTGCTGTGGCTGCTGCTGCTGCTGCTTCTTCTGCTGTTGCTGCTTGTTGTTGTTATTGTGTTGAGTGTGTGAGTGAGTGAGGGTGAGAGAGATGTGAGAAAAAGTGTAGAAACAAAAGAAATGAGAGTTCAAGCTAGTCAACCTTCTCTCTCTCTCTCTCTCCAAGTCAACCAACAATTTAAATCATTTTCCATAAAAAAAAAATTAACCAAAGCACTTAATTAAAATCAAATTGGCTTAACAAAATGGTTAGTCCACCATGGTTCCTAATCATGGTCTAACCCCAATTTAACCCTAGTTTACATGCACATATGTGTGCAAGCCTAAATAAATTCTAATAAAATATTCATTAATTTTGATAAAATATTTGAAAATCGTTTTGGTAAAATTTTTATTAAAAACCATATATTAAAGTATAATTAGCCACTAATCACATTCTAAGGTGTTACAATCTCCCCCCTTAAAGAAATTCGTCCCCGAATTTAAAATATATCGCTACGCATACCTTCAAAGAGGTAAGGGAACTTCTTCCGCATCTCGCCCTCAGCCTCCCAAGTGATCTCTTCACCATTTGGGTTGTGCCAAAGCACCTTCACAGATGGTAAGACCTTCGATCGAAGCTTCTTCACCTGCCGGTCCAATATCACGACTGGCTGCTCGGTGAACGAAAGATCGCGCTCGAGCTGAACGGTCTGATGTTGAATCATGTGAGAAGGGTCATGTAGGTATCTGCGAAGCATCGACATGTGGAATACGGGGTTAACATATGGGAAGTCGGGTGGAAGAGCCAAACGATATGCTACTGCGCCCACACGCTCGAGGATCTCGAAGGGACGTATGAATCTGGGGCTAAGCTTCCCCTTCCGTCCAAACCTCATCACTCCCTTCATCGGAGAGACCCTCAGAAAAACGTGATCACCAACTGTGAATTCTAATCTGTGGCGGCGTCTATCAGCATACGATTTCTGCCTACTCTGAGCTGTCCTCATCCTATCTCGAATTAGCTGTATCTTCTCGGTCGTCTCCTGTACGACCTGTGGCCCCAAAATATTGCTCTCACTGAGCTTTGTCCAACAGATTGTCGATCTACATCTCCTCCCATACAAAGCCTCGAAAGGTGCCATCTGAATAGTATCCTGGAAACTATTGTTGTAGGAGAACTCCACCAAGGGTAAATGATGATCCCAGCTACCACCAAAGTCTAAAACGCACGCTCGGAGCATGTCCTCGAGAGTCTGAATAGTCCGCTCTGACTGGCCGTCGGTTTGCGGATGAAATGCTGTGCTGAAACTCAAGCGGGTGCCCAAGGCCTCCTGAAGCCTTTGCCATAGTCGGCTGGTAAACTGGGTGCCTCGGTCGGACACGATACATGTCGGGACTCCATGCAGTCGTACAATCTCGTCGATGTATATCTGGGCATACTGAGCAAATCCAAAAGTAGTATTCACCGGCAGGAAGTGAGCCGATTTCGTCAATCGATCCACGATCACCCAAATGGAGTCATACCATCGCCTAGTCCTGGGTAGCCCCACAATGAAATCCATAGAGATCTGCTCCTATTTCCACTCCGGAATGGGTAACGGCTGTAGCTCTCTCGCTGGCCTCTGGTGCTCGGCCTTGACTTGCTGACAAGTCAGGCAGCTCAACACAAAGTCTATGATGTCCCTCTTCATTCCGTCCCACCAGTAAACATCTCTCATATCATGGTACATCTTGGTGGAACCCGGATGAACACTGTACACCGATCGATGTGCCTCCTCAAGAATCTCGCGCCGCAGTCCCTCAGCATCTGTTACGCACAGTCTAGTCCTAAATCGCAGTATCCCCTGATCATCAATCACGAACTCGGAAAATCTTCCCTGTCCAATCTGTGCCATGATCTCTGAACAATAGTCATCACTGTATTGTGCCTTATGTATACGGTCAAGCAACTGTGGGCGAGCACGAACATCCGCGACCTGTCCCCCGATCAGCATGAACTCGAACTGCACTCGGCTGTCAGATAAAATCCTCCAATCTTCCGACGACTGCCTCTACACTGCGCTCAAGCAAGATAGACTACCCCTGGTCTCCTGCTCAAAGCATCCGCCACTACATTCTCCTTACCCGGGTGATACAAGATCTCGCAATCGTAGTCCTTTACTAGTTCCATCCAACGGCGCTGTCTAAGATTCAGGTCTCGCTGCTGAAATATATACTTTAAGCTCTTATGATCAGTGAATATCTGACATGACTCACCGTATAGGTAATGTCGCCAGATCTTGAGTGCAAAGACCACTGCAACCATCTCCAAATCGTGAGTGGGGTAGTTCTGTTCATGTTTCCTCAACTGTCGTGAAGCATACACGATCACCCTGTCATGCTGTATCAATACGCACCCTAGCCCCATTCGAGAAGCGTCATAATAGACCACAAATCTGCCCGATCCTGAAGGCAATGATAATACCAGCGCCGTAGTCAAACGAGTCCGTAGCTGCTGAAAGCTATGCTCGCACTCCTTCGTCCAATCGAAAGGAACTCCCTTCCGGGTCAACCGGTCAAAGGTGCAGCAATACGGGAGAAGTCCTGTACAAATCGCCTATAGTAGCCGGCCAGTCTTAGAAAACTGCGGATCTCCGTAACTGACGCGGGTCTGGGCCAATGCTGAACGACCTCGATCTTCTTCGGGTCCATACATATACCATCTTGTGTAATCACGTGACCCAAGAAGTCTACGCTGTCAAGCCAGAATGCGCACTTGAAGAATTTTGCGAATAGCTGGTGCTCCCTCAAAGTCTGCAGCGTGATCCGCAGGTGCTGCTCGTGCTCCTCTTGGCTCCGGGAATACACCAAAATATCGTCAATGAACACGATGATGAACAAATCAAGATACAGCCGGAAAATACGGTTCATCAAGTCTATAAACGCCGCTGGGGCGTTGGTGAGTCCGAACGACATCACCAAAAACTCATAATGGCTCGCGTTCGGAAAGCTGTCCTTGGAATATCCTTCTGTCGAACCCGCAGCTGATGGTATCCTGATCGCAAGTCGATCCTCGAAAAGTATCATGCCCCCTGAAGCTGGTTGAACAAGTCGTCGATGCGTGGCAAAGGATATCTGTTCCGCGCGGTAACCCTGTTCAGCTGGCGGTAGTCGATACACAAACGCAAACTGCCATCCTTCTTCTTGACAAACAGGACCGGAGCACCCCAAGGAGACACACTGTTTCGAATAAGTCCCTTATCCAGCAAATCTTGCAACTGACCTTTCAACTCTCTAAGCTCCGCCGAGGCCATCCGATATGGAGGTATAGAAATAGGCCCCGTGCCGGGAATCAAGTCGTTGCAGAAAACAATATCGCGCTCGGGCGGTAGCCCGGGAAGCTCGTCAGGGAAAACATCAGGGAATTCACAAACAATTGGAACCTGGTCCAACGGAACATCTGTAGCTCTAGTATCATAAACATAGGCTAGAAATCCCTAACATTCCTTCCTCAACAGCTTTCTAGCGCGAAGAGAAGAAATCAAACTATGAGGAGCGGCACCACAGTCCCCCTGCACAACAAAAGCCGACTCGCCGGGAAAACAAAACCTAACCGTCTTCTCGCGGTAGTCCATAGACGCATAGCGCGTGGCTAACCAATTCATGCCCAAAAGAACGTCGAAGTCCAACATCTCAAGAAGGATCAATTCGACAGGGAACTCTCTCTCGCCAATACGGACAACACAGGATCGGAACACATGCCTAGCAATAAACGACTCGCCTACAGGAGTGGTCACAACAAGCGGCTGATCAAGCAAACCGGACTCTCTACCCAAACTCGGCACGAAGTGTGTGGAAACGTACGAGTGCATGGATCCGGGATCAAACAACACGTGTGCGTCAACAGAACATACTGATAGGGTACCTTAGACCACAGCATTGGACGCCTGCGCGTCCCGATGCGTCAAAGCGAAAACCCGTGCCTGTCCTCCACCTGCGACTGGCGGTCCCCTACTAGCAACTGGCTGTACTCTGCCTCGGCCACCTCATCCTCTATGAGCAAACCCTCCACGACCACGACCTCTCTGTACATGAGTCTGGCGTAGAGCAACAGTAGGTACAATAGGCAACGCCCTCTGGGGTAGAGAAGGTGGAAGTGTGACATATTGTACGACAGTCTCACCCTCACGTGGCTCCGGGCAATCTCGAACACGATGATAATTACTCCCACATCGGAAACATCTAGATAGTGTCCGCCGACCCTGTGGATAGGTGCTATATAACCGTCCTCGTCTCGAACCTCTGTCGTCATCACGTCCTGTAGGGGGTCTACCTCGGTGCCTACCCATCTGCCTCTGAGAAGACGCGTCAGTACGAACTCTCTTCGGTCCTGGAACTACCGAAGTCTCAGCAAGGCGCTCCTCGACTAATAGGGCTGCGTCTACAGCTGCTGCATAAATCTCGCAATGCTGTGCGCTGATCGCAAGGAACAGTAGAGTAAGTAAACCTCGAACGAATCTTTTGACTCGCATCTCCTCAGTAGCCACTAAATATGGGGCATAAACAGATAGCTCGGTGAACAATACGTCGTACTCTGCCACTGTCATCTCTGGCGTCTGGCGTAAAGACTCGAACCTACGCGCTCGGGCATCCCTGACACGCTGGGGAAGGAAACGGGCTAGAAACACCGTCACAAACTCGGTCCAGGTCATGGGAGGAAGACCTGCTGCTCTGCCCTTCTCGATTGATTCACACCATTTCTGCGCAAGACCTTCCAGGCAAAAGCCCGCGAACTCTATCCATCTCGCATTTGAGCATCTGAGTGAACGACATATCCGGGCCATCTTATCAATAAAAGACTGTGGGTCCTCGGCTACATCGGTGCCTGTGAAGACCGGAGGCTTCAGCCTCATAAACTCGGATAGCGATACCGTGATAACCTCTGTGGCTGCAGGTGCAACTGCCTGAACTGTAGGTACCATCGCGGTCCCCGCAACGGGTGGAACTACCTCTGGTCGCTGCGCTCGAAGTGTCTCGACTAACGACCCTATCATCTGGCGCATCTCCTGCATACCGGCCCCTAGCATAGCGATCTGATTTGTCGTAGGAGGAACAGTCTGCTCTGGTACAACGGGTGTACTGCCCGGGTCAGTCCTCGTCTCAGACGAGTCAACTCGAATCTCGGCTCTCACGGCCGCTCTCTGCGCCCTCGTAGTCTTTGGAGGCATAATGGCTGAAAAGAAAGTAGGATTCGATAAGGATACGGAAATCGAATCACAAGAATGTAGATAATCATGAAGGAATTCCAATCAATAAGTCCTAAGATCTCTTAGGCGGAGTACCGTGTCATGAGTATGCCGCGGAACATACACACGCTATGCCACTCTGCTTCAGCTACCTACTCCATCATACCAGGGTCATCCTACACTCCAAAGGTAAAACCTACGCTCTGATACCAACTTTATCATGACCCAAAGTTCGGCCCGTGAACGGCACTTAACCACGTAACGTCTACAGGAGTAACGCGACTAAGTAAGCCGAAACCCAGAAATCAAAACCATTGAAAAGAAACATTAGTTTAAAACATTTAGAAAACCTTAAGTAGTTTTGTAAAAATTCTTTAAAGTTCAAGTTATTATCTTAAAAATTTTGGCAGCATTTCTTTTATAAAAACTAGCCCCGAAATCGGGTACAAAACAAGATATGAGTAAAATGATATACAACAAGAATAAAGCATCCCAAACGGGAGCAAACGCGCCCAATGGCGGAAACAACCATCACAATGATAATATACGACGCCGTAGCGAAGAATGAGCAAAAATAAGTGGAGACAACATGAAATATAAAACTGCATAATTAAAGTCGGCTCACAACGAGCTCGACACCAGAGTACAAAATAATATATATCGTCCTCACAACTGGTCTCTAAGTCAATACATAAGTAGTAGATGGAGAGTACCAGATACAACAGTGTATAAAACTGGAAAATAAACAGATACCGCAAAAACCCACCTATCAACAAAAGGGCTCACGCGCCAACTGCAGGGGTATCCGTATCAAAAGATGCAAGAAAGCAGCGTGCCGCGACTACTCTGAGGGGCAACCTGCAAGCACTGTGGCACAACGGGGGTGAGTTGCCAACTCATGAATAGTAGATAACATATAAAGGTAATCGCGAGTATGCACGTACTGCTATACTCTAACCTATGCCAACAGATAACATCTATATGATGAGTTGGATGTGCAATAATCATGCAACAAGTGCGATCTAATAACATCTCAATATGATGAGCAGGGTATGCGATAATCATGCATAGCAACTGCAATCTAATAACATCTATATAGGATGAGCAGGGTATGCAATAATCGTGCATAGCATGTGCAATCTAATAACATCTATATAGGATGAGCAGGGTATGCAATAATCGTGCAAAAGTACTCTACCAGGTACTACAGATACAGGATGAGATGCAAAACACTTAATGCTGAGCATGACAATAAATAACATCTACACGGAATGTCAACGTGGAAAAATAACCGGTGTCCATCTATACAACCAAAATCCCAGTAAAATTCAGGCGCCGTCACTTTAATCGGCCCTCAAATCCTGTAACCCTCATAGAATCGTGAGTGCCCAATATCGGCACTCAAAATATCATCAAAATGATCGTGTCTGTATCGGGCTCCGTCAGTCCGGATCGGCCCACGGGCTCCGTCTGCGGAATCGGCCCTCGGTCCCGTCAGTACGGGTCGGCATGTATCCATCTCTCAGCTCTGGTCAGTATCCTCCGGATAACCGCCAGGTCCAACCAATCACCGGTAGGTAGTAGTCCCTCCGCCGAGCTCACCGTCTAACAATACGAGTCTTCTTGCTCCGGGGTACCATATCGGGTCCACCATGTACCCGCAATCGGTGCCTACCACTCCTCAAATCGGGTATACTCACACAAGCTCTCAGGAATCGAGAAAACTCATGGTGGACGCACTGAAATATCATATCAAGAGAAACCGGGTTTTTAAAACAGTGCGTATTTTCTTAAAATAATACCACGGTTCTCAAATCCAGAAATCCCATAAATCCAAACTCAATGCGTAAATCCATGCAATGTGTCGTATGACACTAAGAGTAAAAAGGGAAAACCGCTCTATTAAAAAGGATCCAGTTTTGAAAGTATCTCATGCGGTCCCTATATTTTTGAAACAAGTCAACATCATCCATGTATGTAACATATGTATGTATATAGGTATGGATGTGCAAATGGATATATACGCGAATATGAGTGTGCCAATGTATATGTGCACGAGTATGAATATATAGTGTGCATGTGCGCAAGTATGAAAATATCAGTATATGTGTGCACCGGTATGAATATATAGTGTGTATGTGCGCAAGTATGAAGATATCAATATATGTGTGCACCGGTATGAATATACATTGTGCATGTGCGCAAGTATGAAGATATCAATATATGTGTGCACTAGTACGAATATACAGTGTGCAGGTGCGCAAGTATGAAGATATCAATATATGTGTGCACTAGTATGAATATACAGTGTGCAGGTGCGCAAGTATGAAGATATCAATATATGTGTGCACTAGTATGAATATACAGTGTGCAGGTGCGCAAGTATGAAGATATCAATATATGTGTGCACTTGTATGAATATACAGTGTGTAGGTGCATAAGTATGAAGATATCAATATATGTGTGCACTAGTATGAATATACAGTGTGCAGGTGCGTAAGTATGAAGATATCAATATATGTGTGCACTAGTATGAATATATACAGTGTGCATGTGCGCAAGTATGAAGATATCAATATATGTGTGCACTAGTATGAATGTACAGTGTGCAGGTGCGCAAGTATGAAGATATCAATATATGTGTGCACTAGTATGAATATACAGTGTGCATGTGCGCAAGTATGAAGATATCAATATAAATATATGCCAATATGTGACAAGTCATGTCTAATCATCAATGATACGGTAATCAAAACAATATGTGATGTGTAGCAATCCTATAGTGCGAGTGTCATGGCAATCACTAACGGTGTGAGTGTAACATACAAATAGTGCTCGTGCAGCTTAAACCGTTAGTGACAGTGCTGTGTCATATAATTACTATTTCTATATGCAACAAGTAATGGGTATGCTACAATAGTATATATGAATATACACGAATAAAATATCCTATCACGCCCTGACGCTTAACGCCATACGGGCGATTTCCCCGTAGATGTTAAATCTACTCACCTGGTCTCGTGCAAAGCGTAGCCGACCACTCGCTTCCCTTTCTTTGCGGCGTCCGACGTACCTGCCTGCGAACCTAGAATTTACACAAAGAATCCATATATAAGCAAAATCCTGCAAAAACGCGATATCGAAATCAAACGAGAAACTCGCGTCGCAAACTAAACGCGCGTGTGTCCGATACGCTGAAACGTGTGTTTACGCGTCTGAAATTACCCCGACACGTCGCGACACGCAGAAACGCTAAACCCACTCACGTTTCACGAGTGTCACGCAAACTAAACGTATTGGAAAAAACGATATAATGCTCCAGATTTTGACTCGGGTGAAAACTTAAAATGTTGCATATGCCAGACTACATAACTACACAGCAGACTACCCTAGACCCAACCCCAACACCTAACTCCCCTATCTGGCCGCAATTTGCGGCCAGAACTAATATTTCGGCGGCCTAATGGTGGGTAGGGGGTCTTGTTCTCTGGGTGTATGATCAACATCTAACAAGTATGCTCCAGTTATCCCAGATTTTGTCTGAAGCACACGGGTCTACAGCAGATCACAGAAAGGCCAAATTTTGCTTTAAAACGTTAAATTTTGCACTAAATGAAACCCTATGGTATTTTAGTGAAATATGGGGTTAACTCTCAGTTTAAAGGGCCTAACAACACTTAGTTGAGTTAGTCTAACCACCAAAATCACCACTTGGCCAATTATCCACACTAATCCCCATTTCTAACACTAAAACTCACTTTTAACACTAACCGATGCTAATTAACACATAATTTTAGCAACAAGGAAGTTGGGCTCAGAACTTATACCTCACTTAACCCTAAGTGCAAGGAGAAGGAGAAGAAGAGGAGGAGAAGATCTGCTTTCTACTGCTGTTGCTGCCTGGAGCTGCTGCTGCTGTGCTGATGCTGATGCTGCTGGTGCTGCTACTGTGGCTGCTGCTGCTGCTTCTTCTGCTGCTGCTGCTTGTTGTTGTTGTGTTGAGTGTGTGAGTGAGTGAGGGTGAGAGAGATGTGAGAAAAAGTGTAGAAACAAAAGAAATGAGAGTTCAAGCTAGTCAACCCTCTCTCTCTCTCCTCATTAAATGAGAGCATGGTTCAAGCCATGATGTCCACACCCTCTCTCTCTCTCTCCAAGTCAACCCACAATTTAAATCATTTTCCATAAAAAAAAAACAATTAACCAAAACACTTAATTAAAATCAAATTGGCTTAACAAAATGGTTAGTCCACCATGGTTGCTAATCATGGTCTAACCCCAATTTAACCCTAGTTTACATGCATATGTGTGTGCAAGCCTAAATAAATTCTAATAAAATATTCATTAATTTTGATAAAATATTTGAAAATCGTTTTGGTAAACTTTTTATTAAAAACCATATATTAAAGTATAATTAGCTACTAATCACATTCTAAGGTGTTACAAGAACCGCCGGTTTCTTCATAATTCCCACTGCCGCCGGTCCAACAAGCTCTAATGTGTTTCATTTTTCTTCTGGTCATTTCAAATTGTCACATCATCCTTGTTTTATTATTTGTTTATTCTGTGGAGATACCTATAAATACCATACCAGAAGAGAACCTAAGGGTCATTGTTTTTAGTTTTAGAGCAAGGTTTTCATTTTGTAGATGTTAACTTGTATTTTCATTTATACTCTTGAGTTCTTGCCCTTTATCTTGACATTGTAACTTCTTCACCGAACTTAAAAGCTTAAGGTTTCGGTTCTTGAATTCAAATTAGTTTGTATCTTCATTAACAATCAATAAAAAGTTCTCTTTTGCTCATTTCATATCATTTGCTTGCTACAATTGTGATCTAGTGAAAACCTTTGCTTTTTTTGATCTTGCAACCTCTTAAGTGAGCTTGCAAATTTAAAATTTGGTATTTGATTTCATAGTGAGATTTGAACTCAAGGACACTTGAAGAATTGCATATCGGATATATCAGTTTTTAGTTTCTTTAAACCTTTGCTTTACTTATTTTTGCATTTTTACTATGTGACATTCTCTTTTTATGTTTTATTTGGTTCTTGTGAATATGTTTGAGTAATTGTTTAACTTGTTAAGGGTAAAATATGGTTAGTTTTTGTTAGGAGAAGTGTTTCTTAAATTCCTTTAAAAAACTCTAACTAGTAATTGAAACTCCGACCAAACGATTCACAATCCACTCCGTTAGGCATCCTATCCTACCACGATAGCGGTAACTCCTAATCGTGACCGATTGCGATTGGTTTGCCGGAGGCAAAGGCCAAGAGAGAAGAACGGAAGGACAAGGGACAAGAAATACGGATTTAGCGCACAATCGCAAATACCGTACTTCAAGTTCTCTAATTTACGTTGTTGTCGATTACCTTAACATCAATATCAAGTTAGGTTTATAAGAAAACGACAAACATTATCCTAGCTCAAGCTAATCTAAAAGTACCCCTAACAAGTCTTTTTCTTGAAAATATCATATTTACGACACTTAGAATAAAAACAACTCAAAGTTACGGACTTAGCTCATTAAAACAAGCTTAAAACCTACCATCTCCCTGCGGACGATCCGTACTCATCTCGGCTCTCTACACGCGACACCGTTTTGATTGCGGTTATTTCAAACTTTAAAACAACATGTAAAATGCATACTAATCAAATGGCGTCGTTGCCAGGGAGATGGTAATGCTTTTATACTTATAGTCTTGGGTTAATTTGTTAATATTTTGTGTATAAAACAAACAAGCTTTATAACAAATTCAACAAAAACATAATTTAAAAAAAAAAACCGACACGAGATCTATAATTGTGACATTTGTTCTCTGGAATTTGATTTGCTAATACTCTGTGATTAAACTGGAAAATCAATGTATAACAATGGAATACTAGTAACATAGAGGACCCACTCAAAAATTGAGCACCTCATTTTTAAATTTGCCCACCGGCTTCTTCTTTCTACCCGTTACTTACGGTTTTCTTGAGGGTGTTTACAAAATTTATTTTTGGGTTACCTCCATTGTTCTGTTAGCACTCCATTTTTATTGTTTGATTTTCAAAATTTCTTGTGTGCAGAACTTTGGCTATCTATTTCGCTTTCTAGCTCAAATATCCGTATTTTCCGACATTTGCAGATTTGGACGGATTGGCGAACATCGATCATGCGGAGCAGGAAACATTTTCAAATATAAGATGATAGAACACTACAGTGCCAAAGATTTGGGTAGTTTGACCCGCGCAAGCGAACCATTCAAGCATTCGGAGACGATATCAACACGAGTTTTTTAATTCGACACTTTTGGTGTGTATTTTTTCTAAACCCCTTCTCAAATCCGGCGCTCCAATATTCTTATCTTTGCAGGATTCTTTGCAATATCGCCGCAAAAGACAAAGGAAAACTAACCGTATTTGTTGTAGCGCAACTCTTAAATTAAAAAAAAACGATTGTTTGATAACAAAACCATTTGATTTGAATTGCGCATTGCATTATGAATACGGACTTAAGGGGCTATAATACCAATTCAGATTGGGTGGGAATTTCATCACCCTTTCTAAGACCCCGGAAAACACTAATTGCATAAGCATTACCTTGAGCTTAATAAAAAATATCTAGACTCGGCCAATTAAGGACCTGTTGCGCTCAATAGGACAGAGGAAGGTTGTGGGCATTCGTTCGTTTATCTAAACGTGACTTTTGTGGTGCCTAGGGTAGACAAGTGAGGAGATAACTTTAAAAGTCCTGTCCCATGGTGATTCGTGAGCGGAACCCTCTTTATCTCACTTGTCCTTACCTAGCAACAATTGGCTGTGAAAAGACGATTTGAGGGTTATCTCACAACTTATCACATAGGAACAGTTTGGAGCAGCTCCAGTGGACTTTAAGGACCCTAGTCTAAGTATTAATTGCGCATTTGTGACTGTGCATTTGTGACTGTGTTTGATTGAGCTATCATTTTTTTTCATATTCTTATGAAACAAAACACAAGTTCGCTATTTTGACCACATTTTTCACATTCACCAATATTTTTTCTTCATTGACGTTTTCTTACCCTCACATTCTACGCTTTGACTACACTAAACTCGTTTAGTATATGTCCGTTTGGACTCGGGACCCTAGTGTCCATTTAGTCCGCGTTTCGTTAGTCGCTACCGATCACGCGATCGTCTCAGAACTCGAACCTCCTTCCACGCCCATTTCACTTTTGTTTCCCAAATATTTAAACCTAATAAAAGAGCAAAGCTCTGTTGGATTTAATAAGGAAGTGCCTCACGTGCTCCTCACGCGGGCGCCAATATGCAAAGCACAGAAGAACACATTACATATGAGTTAAACTCTTAGATGGCGCCGCACGTGCTCCTCATGCTAGTGCCAATGTGCAAAGCATAAAGGTACCCATCATAAGAATTAAATTCTTAATTGGCGCCCACGTGAATAACACGTGAGTGCCAGCGCCCAAGTTTATATTAGTTGAATTAAATTCTACGTTTCCCTAACAAAAAGTTGGGATACTCTCTGTTAAACAGAGCCGTTGGATCAAAGATCCAACGGAGATAATAAATCATCAAAATATAGAATCAAATTCTATTAGGAGAAAATATCTCCCATATCTTTCTAAATAAGAAAGATACTCTCGGTTGGATCAATGATCCAATAATAGAATAAAATTATATTTTGGGAATATATTCCCTTAATCTTTCTAAACAAAAAAAAGATTGCTCTGTGAAAAACAGAGAACCTTTGGATTAAAAATCCAATGGTGATTAAAAAACACCACTTGACAGAAAAAATTATGTATATGGGAGAATATTTCCCCAATCTTGTTAAAAAGAAGAACAATATATTCTGTAAAACAGAAGTTCTTGGATCAAAAATCCAATGGTGGGTAAAATTCCCCAAATCAATTTTGAGATCAATTAAATCAATTGGAATCTCTCAATGAGAGATTTTCTCAAAACTAATTAACAATCTGCCTCCACTATATAAAGGACCCGAGACTTCATGCTTCACGGATAGACAGGAAAGATAGAGAGGGACATACTCACAAAAGAGAGAGAAAACCCCATATAAGCTTCTGCAAAAATACAATGAGCTCTGGAGAGAACAGAGAATTCAATTCTCAAAGAAGAAAACCTTCCTTCTCAAAACTCTAGGTAAAGAAAAGAGACCAAAATATCTCTATCACATCTAAGGGTTTAATCCTTTTAAAAGAACTTAGTTCTTTCTCTGGATCTGAGATCCACAAGACAAGTCTTCCATAAATTGAGAATTTAATTCTTATCGGAAAGATCTTGTTCTTGAGAATCTAACATTCAGGGAAGAAAAAATTCAAAAAGAAAAAACTGGAGTCCATAATACTCTAAGAACTTAGTTCCTTCAAATCAAGAACTTAGTTCTCTAAAAACTCAACCCGAAATCTTCAAAAATAGTGATTTTGGCGTGTGTTAATGGTCCAAATGCCATTGACAGAGGTTTAACCTCTTTGAAAACATCAACAGAGATTAAATCTCCGTATAAAAAAACTAGCGCCTCACGTGCTTCCCACGTGGGCGCCCCTCTTTAACAGCGTCTAGCGCTTCACGTGAAAAACACGCGGGCGCCCAATACAGAAGGCCATCGCCTCACGTGCTTCTCACGTGGGCACCATATAAAAAGTGATTAGCACTTCATATACAACCAAAACGGATGAGTGCTCAGCACTAATTGGGCAGCGCCCAGCGCTGCACATGCACCTCACGTGGGTGCCATATAAAAAGTGTTTAGCACTTCATATACAGCCAAAATGGCTGAGTGCTCAGCACTAATTGGGCAGCGCCCAGTGCCGCACGTGCACCTCACGTGGGCACCATCCAAAAAGTTCTTAGCACTTTACATACAACCAAAACGGCTGAGCGCTCAGCACTAATTGGGCAGTGTCCATGACTGAATACTTCACATGACATACATGTGGGTATCAGAGTTCAAATAAGTGCTTAGCACTTTTATATAAAGGAAAAGGGCTGAACAATTAAAGCCCAAATAAGTACTTAGCACTTTTGAATAAAAGAAAAGACAAAGCAGACTATGCCCAAATTAGCTAGGTCTCTGATGTTTTCTTGCAGCTGAGCCCAAATGCTTTTTTTGCTGGATCTAAAGTAAAAATGATTCTAAAATGTTGCTAAGTGGATCTTAGTCTTAAATTAGACTAACGTATCCTTAGCAAAAACAAATTGAGCCCCAAATGCTCATATATATTTAAGTTGATCTTAATCTCAAACTAGATTAACAGTCCTTAAATAAAACAAACCCAAATCTAAGATATACGGATTTGGACTAATCCGCGCCCTACGGGCGACGACATAAATTAGTCTCCGTTTACAATCTACGGGCAACCTAAGCAAACAAAAACACACAGGACACGAAGTGAACCACCGGAGCAGGAGAAAGTGGTTATCGCAATACGGTAACGTAATTAACTGTAGGGGTTTGCGCCTGCAGGGAAGAACGTCCCCACAATCAAAACCCCCTTATAAAATGAGGGGGAATCTGATAAAGTCTGCTACAATGGTCGAGTCTGTCCAAACCTCCGATATATGGTGCCATAAATCAACTTGGTATTTTCGGAGAGGTGGATGGATAAGTCCAAATAGTATCTGCCCATAGATTCAGGCAAGACGACCCATCCTGGTTCGTCCCCATCTCCGGTGGTGAACAGATTCTGACACACCCGGCAGGACCTTTTCCTCTTTCCACTCCACATTTTGTGTGTCATGTTTTGCGAACAAAATCATGGTTCGCTATGATTGCCCTTGGATTCGGGGTACTAAAATTTGGTGTCTTGCTCCTGTGCAGAAAAAAATAAATCAATTCCAACTGCACAACATGCAACAACAACACTCTCTCCACCCCAGCTGGAGGAGTGACCTACGGGCCTAACGCGTCCTCAATCTTTTCAATGCCAGTGGGGCAAGTAACACAAGCCACTACTAGACTATTCTTCGGGACCATATTCCTACCATTGAGTTTCGGTGGCTCAGCGCCACAAGAGGAAGCTCCTAAGAGGTCGGTCTTCGATTGACTGGCGACCACAACAACCTCTCTCAATGGGCCGTCCAAAACCGGAGTCTCAATTTCCAACAGGCTGAGCAAAAGCTCGAACGGGCTTACAAAGAGGCTCGTAATACCTGAAGGGGATGCCCCAAAATTGATAGCCCTCCCAACTCCTCCTACGGGCGAAGCCATAAAAAACGCTTCCCCCATCGAAAGATCGGTCATTGAAAGATTGGCCGTTACTCCCCAAACTTTAGTCAGGACGTTTGTCTTCAACAGGCTGACACCAACAACAGCCCCTCAGTAAAGCCGTGGGCACGACAAAGCCACTTCCACAACTGAAGCGGTCCCTTCCGGTAGGCATGCTCGACGTCGCCACTGGCACCGAGTGAGAAAAGCTGGGGGCAACTGCCCCTCTGAACTTAACCTACCAGCTTTAATGGTGGAAGTTGACGCTGCTGTTCCCACCTGGAACAGTTTTGATATGCTAAGGAGAGTGCGTAAGAACTCTCCAACGGCGGTGCTAAAGAAATCGCCTCCGCCTGCAGAAGCTACAGTGCAGGCAAAGACGGAGCAGCCCTATCAGCGGCTCTCTTCGCAAATTCACAGGGTCTGGCGGAAAGTCCAGGACTCTATGATCAACAAAGATTACTCTCGTCGATCGAGGAAATTGAAGGCTCGGTAAGAGAATGACCATCCCTCCGTCATACAGCGAGGGGGTTCTTCTACGCGGGAGCCTGTTACAACGGCTCCTTCAACTTCTACCTCCCACAAAAGGATGGGGCCGGAGAAAATCCCACAGCCGGCGGCAAACTCCAAAGGCGACGGACCCAAATGCCCTAAGGCTGGGGGCATGATCATGCATACGGTCTACATAGCTTTCGGGAAAGAAGAAAGCCGTGCTTCCATTGGTCATCGACCGAAAACTCGGTCCCTGACAAAAGTTCGGGAGCAACAACAAAAGCTCCAGGAAATGCTGACCAAAATGGCAGTACTTACCGGGAAGAAAGAAAGCCCAGACACAACAGTTGAACAGCGCTAAGAGCAGGAGACCGATACAGAGTTCCTGCGAAGGGTGCTTGAAAGAAAGGATAAAGAAGCAGCTGAGCAGGATGCTAACATAAAGTAAATGGCTCTCTTATTCTAAGACATGGTTGGAATGATGATCCAGCCAGAACCCCCAGCCGAAGATCCGTCGATTATCATCGAGGATGACAGAGGGGAAACATCAAATCCTCTTTCGACTTTAACAGCCAAGGAGGAAATGATCTCTAAGGCTGATCTTGATGATTATATAGCTCAATAAATAAGAGCTCATCAAGCTAATGAAGTGGCTGGCCAAATCGTCAGAACTGGGCGACCGTATCCAGGCTGGTATGATCAAATCAAGTACCCGCCGGGATATACTATCCCTAAGTTCCATGTATACAAAGGGACAAGAAACCCCCATCAGCACGTCTTACAGTTCAGAGTTCTGTATGACAACACTGGAGGCAACGATAAACTGTTGCTTCACCAGTTCGTTGGCAGCCTGTCGGAAACGGCCTTTGAATGGTACTCGGAGCTCCCAAATGACTCCGTCAAGACATTCTCGGAGATGGAACTGCTGTTCACACAGCAGTTCGCCAGCGCAAGCGAGTGCACCCCGATCACGGCATTAATCAATGCCATGGTAAGGCCAGGAGAAACTTGGGTCCAATACGCGATCCAGTGTGGAAACTACGGTCTAAATGTGAACAGCGCATCGAAGAATCCCCTGCCGTGGGCATGTTCATCAGGACCCTTGATCCTCAAACGACGGTGTCCCAGTTCATGACATTCTTCAAACCAACCACCTTCTAGGCTCTGATCGATAAACTGGCCCAAATGGACCAGATAGGCCGCGGGCCTTCCTCCTCAAATAAAGACCCTCGAAATGCCAAGGGTAAAGGGAAAGAAGCCTTCATTGCCAACAATCAACAACAACTGAGTGGCCCAAAACCGGCTGCTCACCAAAACAATGTGCGTCCACGCCTATCCCTGGAAGAAAGGCTAGTACGCGCTTACTCGTTTCCCCTCGACAAGACGAGGAGATTATTTGAGTTGGCAGTGCGCAACAACCTCATCACATTTCCAGACCCACGGTGTCCACCGCAACCCGGCGACATCAACAATCTCAACTACTACTCCTATCACAGAATGGTAAGCTACCCAATTGAGGATCGCTACATCTTCAAGAACTGGGTCGAGGACCAGTATTAACAGGGGATGTTCTCACTATCTCAGAACTGGAGGGTGAACCCACCACAGAAGCACACTCCCAAAAAGGTGGATGCGCCAGGGGCATCATGCTAGCTTGTGGAAGAAACTCCATAGGAAGTCGTTCTTTCAGCTAAAACCAAAAGAATGTTGAAGGATCTATAGGCATGTCCGGCAGTCAGGTGGAAAGCCCACTTGATCCTGAAATCATCGAAGGGATGTTGAAACTGCGTCCCGTACCGAAGATTGTTGACAAAGGGAAAAATCCCCAAGTCAAGCCTTCAAACTCTTCGAAGAAAAAGAAGAAGACCAAGAAGCCTATGCAACCTTCCGAGTATGACGACAAGTGCACAAAACTAAAAAAGTATATTGACACGTTGGAGGAGTAAAACCAGAAGGCGCGGAAACCGGTCACGCTCGTAGAGTTCCTCAAGTATATTCTTGAGAACAAAGATAGTGACAACGATGAAGAAAATGACTCATCAGAAGAAACCGAAGAATATAACAAGTTGCCACATGGTCTCCCATTCGTCGTTAAATGATGAAGAAACTCCCTCGGCGTCAGAAAACAACGTAGAGAAACGGAGGGCGGGATCGGTGCTAAAATCCCCGGAATAGCCATAAGACCCGATCGATAGGCTGTTAAACGAAGCTTTTCGTAAAAGCAAAGCCGACCGAGAACGCGAAACATCCATGTACGAAAAGGCTAAGCGTCAGTGTCAGGATGAAGAAGATGCGGCAAGGAGGAGTCGTAAAGTACTCCAACCAAACCAATGTATACCTACGATAAATAAGAACATGATCAAGGCAGAGAAGCGGTTCGCCAAAGCCCTGTCAACAGGAATGAAGCTGCTACCTCTCGTAGGAAACTCTCCAGGGGTCATATGCCTCAATGGAATGGATTCACATCTAAACTACTGCCTATATTATCGGAGGGTTACCTACCCCACTAAAGAATGCGGTACCTTCAAGAAGTAGTGGTAAGGATATGTTGCCCATCAAAAACACTTCCATAGGATGAAGCGCGAAGCTCGTCGATGGAAAAATAGTGCAACAAACGCACATGAAAAAACGACTGGCAATTGTCATATGGTTGATACTAGTTCGGAAGGGGAAAAACCCCAAGTTCTTACTTTCAGGAGCGATTCTAAGGACGAAATACCCCTCAGCCCTCTCTTCAAAGACTCCACCTCTGAAAAAGATGAGGAGGAGAAGAACTACGAGAATATCCAGCTGCGTAACCGCACGCAACCTGAAAAGAATCTCGGACCTACAAACAAAGGATCGAGCAAAAAAGACAAAGGAAAAGAAAAAATCTCTGAGGAAATTGCCCTCGACGATGGAGTTGTCAAAGAGCTCGTAGCAAGGGACCCGTCAAAGAAAAACAAAGTGGATTACAATGTCCTAGCACATCTGAAGAAAATACCCTCACAACTGAGCATACCGGATGCTCTCCTCATATCCAAAGAGGCACGAGATTCCTTGATCAAGGCACTACAAGAGCCCGATTAGTTTCATGCTTTTCTCACGGAAGAGAAAATGAAAGATGAACTGGCAGAGGTCTTGTAATATTTCAGAAAAATAAAATATTATATTTGGGAATTTTTATAATTAAATAATAAATATTATGAATATTTTAATAGTGCGGTATAATAAAATAAAGATAAATTGGGGAAAATTTGGAAAATTGTAGAAATTACTGAATTGGAGGTGTTTTAAATGAATTAAGCAAATTATGAATTTTTATAATTAATTATATTCACTTTTAATGCTAATCGCGATTAGATATCGCAATCTTGCATTAATCCGGTTTTGTGCACATGACATGCACCGTGCCATTTTTCACACTTGTTATATTTTTTTATCATGGTTTTCTTCATGTTCATGCATGGTTGCTGATTTTAATTGAGAGAAGAATAGAAAAGAAAAGAAAAGAAAAGGAAAGGAAAATGAATAAAGAAAAGGGGTATGGGCATGAGAGAGAGAGAGAGGGTGAGGGGTCAACCATAGTCATGGCTCATCTTTCCCACTTCTTCATCTTCATCTTTTCTTCTTCTTCTTTATCTCATGGAAGCACTCTCTCCTCCCTCTTCTTCAACCCTCATTTCATCACCAAAAACACCTCAAAAGTCCATCTCCATTTCACAAAAAACATGTACAAGACCATTGCAAACACTTTGGACCAAGAAAGCAAGGATTTTGGGCACTTGGGGAAACTCAAGAAAATTCTTGAGTTGACAAATGAGGTACTTTCTTTACCATTAGAGTAGTATTACCTTTGCTTTAGCACTTATACATGTTTAGAATCGTTTTAGCAAGGTTTTGTGAACTTTGAAAATTCATAGAAAGGGATAGCGTTTTTCTTGAGTTGGGATTGTGTTATTGAACCGTATTGGTGAACTTAGACCCCCATGATGTTATTAACCCAGAACAAACACGAAACAAAAACTTGAAACCCAAAAACAGAAATTTTCCATGTCGGTTTGTGAGGTAATAGAGGGTGCAGGGAAATCTGGGATGACCTGGGAATTTTACGAGAAAAATAAACAACTCCAATGACCAATTTGAGACCATAGGAGACCCCCCTGCAAGTTCGACACCCCAAATCCTTCCCAAAACCGAGGAGGCTGGATTTTTGAGGGAAGTGGCCGGCCACTTGGTGGGAGAGGGTGTCCAGGTTGTTTCCATAGCTCATGTGCACCCTATATAGCACCCCAGTGTTGTTTGTGCATCTTGTTTTCACCATAACTAAATTTGGAGCAAGTTTTGTGAGTTGCTGCCATGTGTTTCTTGATGTTTTTGAATTCATGTTTTGGTATTTTTGTTTTACCTCGATCACTTGACGTTTGTACGACGATATCGAGAGTTGTTTAGTGGTTTTGAAGGCGTAGTACGTAGGTTCTAACCTATAGGCATTTAGCGTGTCGTTTTATTTTTGATTTGGATTTCAATACGATACGATACGTTTTGACATGTAGGTACCCCCATGTGAACTTCGAGACGACAAGCAAGCGCGTGGCGACATCGGCATCGGCAAGAGAAGATCAAAGTGAGTAAATATATATCTACGGGGGAAGTCGGGAGGATAGTGTATAGCACCCCCGCAGTTCGTAGTGTAGCTTATGTTATGTTATACATTTACATATGTGTTGTGAATTTGAATGATTAACAAGTAGGATCTTTGAAGATCATGTGATAAATGTTGGTGTATTTGGAAGATAGTGTCGTGGTTGATTTCTTAGTCGTGAACCATAGAATAGGTTTGCACACACGCACACACCCACCCTTGCATGCATTATTATTACTTGTGCGTATATGGGGATACGTATACACACACACACACATATAGATATGGGACTATGTATATATATATGCGTATACCTATACATGGATAATGAGGATAGTGGATGATATTTGGAGATGAGTCGATGAGATTGGGCATGATGCCACGAGATCGGTGATATGCTTTGATTCGTATTATGAGATACGACATGAGATTTTAGCGGGCCTTTAGGCGTGTGTTTTCATACACACATATATATGTAGATAGTATCAGTTTTTACTAGACTTAGATCAGTACCCCCAGTTCATGAGATATGATGATAAGGATACCAGATAATTGATGAGATAAATATGATGTTCGACCCGTACCTAGATTGTGATGCCGTACGATGGATTTACCGTTCGAGCTTTATATTGATGATAGATCCCCACTCTTGACTCGAGGATGTCATGTTATATATTGTATCGTATGTGATACTATTGAGGCGGGATCACCGACTATTATATTTATATGTATCGACTCAGATTTAGGTGGTTTCCTTACCTTTTCGATTAGCCTGTTAGTTTAGTCCTGTAGATTACTTATAGATGTTAGACTAGACTCGAGTCATACCTATTTCAAAACTAACGAATCGTGAGTATTTTAAAGATAGGCCAAGGGATTCTATGGATACTTTCAAAGGACACATCTTTTCTTAAAAACACCGTAACCCTTATTTTTCTAAACACCACGATTCGTGTTATTTCAATTGGTAAAACTGTATGACTCACATTTATTGATGTAGATTCTTCACTGTTGGGTTTATTATTCATTCTCCGCATATTCTTATTATTCGCATCGCATTGCATGCTTAACTGTGTTTTATGTTATATTAAACCCATGCTATCAGGACACCAGCACCATTATCGATGATGCTTATGCTCCACGTATAGCTGCTTGCTGGCTCACACACTTTATCATCGATAATTACCATGTCACTACATAGTAGGATTGCTGCGTCATGATATGACTTCCTGCATAATTTACTTGCTATAGTTACATATGCACTTTTTTACGATGCTGCATTTGACTTTCGAAAGGTTGGGAACCGCAAGATATATTTTAAAACCCGATTCATTTGAAAGAGTGGCTTTTCCCTCGACATGTGCATGTTACTGATTCCATGCTGCATGATATACTGATATGCTTACATTTCTTTTATATGTCGTATACATCATGCTTTACGATTATACGCATTGAGATATGTTGTTTTCATAAGATTTCTGGATTTGAGAACCGTGGTTATTTCAAAAGAAAGTATATATTGTTTTTAAAAAAAACCGGTTTCTATTGATATGATATTTCAGCAGCCACCATGAGTTTTATCGGTTCTGATATATATACCCCATGCGAGGAGGCGTTGTAGGCCGTGTATGGGTACAGGGTGGGGCCCGGAGGTACCCGGGGCAAGAAAGGTATTTCGATGGACTACGCCGATGAGCCTGATAGGGGAACCATATCTATCCGTGATAGTATTTGGGCTCGACGGATATCCGGAGGATACCGACCGGAGTTGAGAGATGATATAGGCCGATCCGGACTGACGGAGCCCGAGATATGAGGATTTACGTGTCGATGCTGGACACAGGTTTCATGATGTTTTGAGTGTCGATGCTGGCCACTCAGGTTCCATGATTTTGATGTGTCGTGAGGGACACACGTTGATTTTTATCCTCATACTTTCATGCATATGCTTTTATGATATTTACATGCATGATGTTTTTGTGTCATTGATTGACCCGTGGACGAGATCCACATGCATACAAGCATTGATTACATAGTTGGATGATATCTAGATAGTTATAGACTTTATGATATAGTTGACACTGATTTCATGATGATTACATTGATCACACCTCATGTTTATGATAGGTTGCTACCTGAGGCACTGACACGAGCACTTGGTATTACACTTATGTTTAGATATTTATCCTTGCCACCTTATCATACTTCAGACTTTATCATATTGAGGATATATATTACTGATCGTATTGACCTAGGATTGAGTCATACATACGATTTCTGCTCTGTGATGTTTTCTACTCACGAGTTGGCAGCTCACCCCCGTTGTGCCACAGTTTCTTGCAGGTTTTGTCGTACAGGTTCGTTGCGGCTTTGCTGGTACACTGTCCTTTTTCGGGTGATTGCTTTGGTAGGTGGGTTCACTTGTATCGTGACCACCATTGTACTCTATTTATTTTATTCAGTTGTATCTAGTAAATTCCATCAACCAGACTTGTATATTATTTCAGACTTAGAAAACCAGTTGTTTATTCTTTCGACCATAGAGTCGCGCGTTGTATTATTATGATTTTCTTGGTATTTTTTTTGAGTTTCCTTTTGAGTTTTGATCCTCGCCTTTCGGCGTTGTATATTATATTGCTTGCTGGTTGTGACCGTCGATTGAGCTAGCTCCCGCTTGGGATGCCTTTATTTATATTATTTATGTTGTACCCCGTTTGGGGCCAGTATTTACAAAGGAAACCCTGCCGAAATTTTCAGAAAAAGACTTGAGATTTTAAAAATGCAATACATCGGCTTATGTTATTAAAACCACTTGCTTTTAAATAAGCTTTCTTCACTTCTCATTTAAAATGGTTTAGATTTCTGGGATTTTTGGCTTACTTGAATTAGATGGGGTCCTATAGATTTCATATGATTCAAGTGCCAGTCACGTGCCATTTCGAGCCGTGACAAAGTTGGTATCAGAGCGCTAAGTTAACCTTGGTTTGAGTCTATGTTTGACTATGCGGAGCCTAGGGCGTTTGTATATATACGGAATCTATGCTTGACCTTACAGAACTTAGGCTTAGTCGAGGGGGTATTAGACCTGAACTTTCGTCGCGTAGGTTGATCTTGGTTGATGGAGTAGGTGACTTAAGGAGAGTGACGTACCGTGTGTATGTTCCGCGGCATACTTACGATACACTACTCCTCTTAGGGATCCTTAGGATGTACATTTCCTTGCATAGTATTATATTCATTCCTATGATCTATTCTCATCGATACTGGTTTATGGTTTTGCTGCCACGATTACACGAGCAGAGAGAGCTACGGCTAGAGTCGCGGTCAGCATGAGCTCATCACGGACAAGGACTGACCAGGGCGTGATTCCACGGACACCTGATTGCGTAGATGTATCGTCCTATTGTGTTTTCGCGCCATGTGCGTTGATGGATCGCTTTTACGAGATTTCTCGGACGTGCAGATCAGCACCAGAGGATTGAGCCACTGCTAGAGGCCAGCCAGAATATGATGACCGTCGATACACCGATTATACTTGATGATTGAGGTACTGTTCAGCGTGCGGACGAATGATTCAGTTATTGCTGCGACTGACGAGATATCGCCCCAGAGGTTTAGAGATATTGCCGCACGGGTTATACTCAGAGATATGATAGAAGATCGCTAGTCACCCAAGGAGGAATGACTAGGACACGTGATTCGTTGCCTACCCCGATGTGAGGTCATCAGATTGATTGATTCCAGCTAGAGACGACTTCACGCAGGCACGTTGAGAGTCGATAGAGACGATCGAAGGTCAGAAGCCTATTTTCCAAGTTTAAAGTATTCTGAAGACAATGCAAGTAATTCTATGGACCCCCTAGAAGAATGAAACCCTAACTAGATATAATGACCATGAGAATGCTTCGAAACCTTAGGGTTTACAGCAGTTCCGCGGTGCCATTAATAAGGCTTGGGTTTGCCCTTCTACGGTTGGTCCACAGGTACTGTGGCATGTACTGGAATACTATTAAACTGTACCCAAGATGTTGAGCTCTTGGAGGATTATGGAACTTTGACAAATCGATCGAAGGGTTCGACGTCATTCGGATATCATATGATAGGATGCATTGCTTGGGAGACTCCAGATACGAGTATAGCCGTTAGAGCGCAGTCCATGCAGCCACGAAGAGACGAGTCCGAATCAGTCGACATTAGAGAAAAGTGGAGTAAGAGGTTCGTACGAGATCTTGACGAGACGACGTTTCACTCCGCTGACATCAGAGGTGTGACACGCATACAAAGGCATTATTTATGGATATATGTTCCAGAAGGAGTCGCGATGAGTATGTAGCCGTTCCGGAACAAGAAACAGATATAGTAAAGGGTGATAACCTCCGGGGAGTTCGGCAGAAATGAGATTTGGGAGAGACCTTAATAGGACCTTTCTGGAATATTATAAGAAAATACTTGGACCCAGGAGTGGTCATATTGTGCACACCCAGCAGGCCAGAGTTCGGCATCGTCGACGAGATAGTTGGCCAGAGATCTTTAGAGGATATGACAGAGCGGGACTGTTTCCGTCGTCATTCCATATTGGGCCGTTGAGCCGAGGAGCTATATATCTAGCAATTCGCAGTGAGAGACAAGAGCCTAAAGGCACCAGGCGCCAGACCATGAACAGGAGGCAAGTAGATATCTTGCTCTGCTAGCTTTGGATGCACCAACACTTTCTTGACTGTGAAGGAAGGACATATCGACGACAGTGTTTACAATCTGGGATTTAGTGATTCGAATATCACGCATCCGTCATTTTTGGATTTCGGTATTTTGGACGATTTGTTTGCATAATTGAGATTTTTGTACACTACGGTTGCACATGACTTCGATTTGATGTCATTCGAGAGGTTGATTTTGATTTCATGCCTATGATATGCATATGAATTGACTTGTGCTTTCGGCATAGTTTTCATGCACTTTTAGTGTTTTCATTTGATTTGTGCGCTTGATTTGGATTCTTGCGCATACTTGGGCTCTTGATGCGATTTTGGTGCACGCCAGATGCACTAAATCGAGATTTTTCGTGCTTATCAGATGCACCTGATATTGCTGTCAGGCACACCCATGCCTTGGACAGGTGTTTCGTGCACAACCGTTGCACTAAAATTTTGTTTTGTATACATGTATGGTACATTCATGCATTTCAATTTTCGTGCGCACTAGACGCACGAGGCATTCTTATGCAGATTTTAGGATTTATTTCTTATGGGGCAGTACGTTTTTTATGATATTTACTATTTGTTTCCGTACTGAGTAGGACTAGTCCGAGGACAATACCTGAGTATATTTTTTTTGAATGCAAAAAAGGAGCTATAGTCTCAGTATTTACCTACGTGTCTGAGACGACACGAAACGTTTAACAAAGGAAACCCTTCTAAATTATTTTTCGAAACGGCAGAACGTATATATTAAACAACGGATATATATATATATACATATATATAGTTATTTTCTTACAATAGACGTCCGCCACTGTGCAGTGATACGCACATCGCACAGCGATTTGAAAAGAGTTTAGTATGCATTTCTTTCAGATGTTTTGACGAGATTACACCGGCGCGTACTATGTACGTGTTATAGTTTTGATGTATATCATATTTGTTTTTGTTTTGGGCTTTGACATTGGTGTCTTCGCTATAACTCCAATGATTGCAGGATGCTTAACGGAGTTTTGATTTTAAGCTATATGCTTATTTTTCATGCGCATGCTTCGCGCTACGATGTGTTTTATGTATTTATGATTTCGGAGCCCCGACGACATGATCATTTTGCTGAAATGTTTTAGAAATTGGGGGAGTTTAAATTTAAATTCGGGGACCGAATTGTAAGTCTACGCTAGCGCCCCGGCCGTCTACAAACGCCAAATGCGGAACAAAAACTTTTAAACTGGCGCTATCGTATACTTTAACCCGGATCTGCCATTATTGCTAAACTAACAAACTGTAAAGAGTGTAGAAAGGTTATACCGAACGATCCGAGTCCTTCGTTCTTCAACCATCATCCCACGCTCCGTTGCGGCTGCTCCGATCTCGTCGATCTCCGATTCCTTCGTCGAGGTGGCACCACATGATCGATTCTTTAAACGGGCTCCCGCCTCTGACTTGAGGCAACTCGATCGTCAAGTTTGCTAAAAGAGACGACCAAGAATGATGTAGAGAATGAGTAGATGACTTTGTCTCACTTCGTCCAAGTCCGTGGACGATCGGTAAATGAAGCTGCCATTTTAATCGGGTGATGGAACGAACCGAGATATGAAATTTCCATACACCCAAAACCATAGTCTTTTCTCTCCAAAAATGAAAATCAATCTCTCTCTCTCTCAAATAGTGGCCGGCCATATATATAGAGAAGGGAGGTGAGTGTAGGAGGAGGGAGGTGACCACATCCTAAAGCATATCATGAAGGAAAGATCTTAAGCAAAACAAAAAGCTTTTATGTAAACCATGACTCATTAACACCTAGTCATCACATAATAAATGCTAAGAAAGATGCATGAATCTAGTCACCAATCTAGAAGTTTCTAGAAGCACGACTCACCTCATCCAAGAAAAGATAAATCCGTCTTTAACCAAATGTTAAAAGACGGCAGATAGAAAACTGGAAACTGGCAACTTCCAAAAGTGATCCTGAAACGAATTTCAGGACAACCCCGAAACTGTATAAATATACCACATTTGTATTACGGCCGAATACAAATGCAGCTGAGACAAAGATATTATTCCTACTCAATATAATACTCGGATCCGGCTTAAACCAAAGCCGACCAGTATCAACTGCCCGAAAAATAACACGTGCGTAAACGCACGTGCATTTTCCGAACCCTGCCATAAAACCATACGGCCTCTACAACGTTTCGCCCGAACTTGGGAAACTGTCTGTGGGGGACTCTAATGACTCGTCAGTACCCTGGCAGTGGGTTTAACCACAAACCGTCAGTGGCACTAGCTATGCGTAACGGCTGCCCACGGACTGACCTCTAGGGAGACCGATGAGCGCACTCAAGGGAGGCCGATGAGCGAATTCATCCAGAAACCATACTGATCCTAACAGTGACAATGTATATACAGTCCGGTCCGTTCGTCAATGAGTATCGCATATCCGCCTAGGGGGCTAGTAACGTCAGACCCCCATTAGCAGTATAAGTCGTGTCGGAGTGAAGCCCAATAACGCCCTGAGATACTACTGGAGTACCTACCAGTAAATCTCCTTCCACGGCCGTGGGCTTTGTGTAATGGCTCTCCTAGACACAGCACGATCTCGCCCCCAATACCGGGAGAGACGAATCCCCTGCCGATCCGCTCACGTGCCTCCATATGGCTCGGGACTGTACCCAAAAGCTACCTGTTTGCACGACTCCTTTGAGCCGTGGTAGGGTAGAAATCAAAGCACAGTGGGAACTCACACGAGACAAATGACGACCTCAGGTCGATGAACTAACCTGTACACATGTCACCAGGGAACTGCTATCTGACGATAGATATAATACTAACTAGCAGATTCCCGGCGAGTCCTGTCCGGTGTACTCATAACCCAATGAGCACCTGTATACATCTTAGGTGATCCAACTGACACCAATGGCTTGTGAGACCGGCCACCGCCCCTCGTCGGGGTCTCGACTGTACACACTAGTCTACTCCGGAGTATCGATGCCCTGTCTCGAAACTCCCACGACTAGGGACCACAATTAAGGATATGCATATAAACTACCCAACTCTCACGTATATGATCGCCATCATACTGTTGGTAGTAAAGCAAGATCCTAAGGGCTCTATCAAAGTGTAACATGCAATCAGTCACCTGAACATGTACACGACTGATAAAGGCAAACCAGATAGCATAATATCATCTCGAGTAAGACTGTTCTACTGGTATAGGTCCTCCGCAATCATTGCAATCACGTACCTGCGATCCAATAATTGACTATGAGGGCACTATCTCCAACAATCTCCCACTTGCACTCAAGGCTAATATTGCGATGTCGACTACTCACAGCCCGTGTGAAACCGAACAACCAACTCCTTTACTAATCAGTTCACAAAGCCCGTTTGTAAAACTATTGTGTTCGAGAAATAGCCTCGGTGAGTGGATCCACCTAGAAGTTTCTTTCTGAATCTCTCTTAATCTCAAGTTCGCGGAGAAATCCATCTCCCGAATTGAGTAATACCTGTCTTAGAATATGTCTGGATATCTGATGGGACCTTAGTTCATAAATGAACTCCATATCCAAACTTCTTAGACTGTATGGATCACTGAACCTAATCAGTATCCGGCACCATGCCACCCACAGTATCCTCTTGAACCACCTGTCCATAATACTGTCCCTCGTCAGAGGGAAAACTAAAACTCTGACAATCACTCTGTCATCCATGTCACCTTTGAAGCCTGGAATGATAACCGTCTCCCGAAAGAGGCTGCCGTCATCAAATCCGTAGAACATGTACTTATATTCTAAAACTGCTTCCTTATGTTTCTCCAGGATTGGATTAATACAAACTTATTGCATCTAGTGCAAAACCAACATTTGGTGTGGTACTTGACATCTCATGATAGACTCAATTGCCTAATTAAGTGATCTGCCAATCATGCACATCCCTCTCCCCTTTAGTCTATATGACACCTTTAGAGAGGGTGACTCCATCACCTGCAGGTACACTACCATGCTAGGAGTCAACTATTCTAAAAACCATTAGAATATCTGTCAAAGTACCTACATTGGGAAACTACCCAAATCCAGATCTAAAACCATAGATCTAGAAACCAGAATGTCAAATATTATATCCATATCCTGTCTGGAGAAACAACTGTGTGACGACCACAGTACAACCGATCGTAGTATAGGAATTTTACTTCCTACTCTGTGTATGTCATCCAGATACCATGACATCACACCCTACTACCTTCTTAACTGATCCATCCCCTATTCTGATTGAAGTCAAACCCATGACTGTCACATCAAAATTAGATGATCTATCTCCGCTATAACTGCTCTAGTCTATAAATAGACATAAGCATCTTGCCCACTATGCTTCCGTTGCTCCCACTGACTACGACAACCCTCCTACCGGGTCTCATATCCTAGAACAACAGTAGTGTCAAGTCTGGGTAGATAAGAACCTCCCTGTCACCGTCCTTGAGGCTACCGGAGTACCTCTCGGGTGTCTGAGGTTACCCACCAAATCTGCGGAGTGGCTATTGGAATGTCAAACCTGATTGAATGTATAGGTCCTATTAAATTTTCCGTAATCGTTCGCGGTTCTGGAATCACTTCCAGTTCTACCATACTCCCACTACTGTTTTCTGAAAAAGATCCATTTTACTAAAACTGTGGCGAGTCAAGAACAATATCACTATTGATCTTCCAAATGGTAGAATATCAACCCTCGTCATAGCCAGGGTCAACCCACAAACAGCCACAACAGAAACGTGCCCTGAGTTATCCAGTGTCTGGTTTGAAGCATAAGCTGGACAACTCCCCGTACCTTAATATCTTTTAAGGTACGAACTATTCTATATCCAATATAGAAACTTTGGCACTTATTTAATTGGAACCAAGATTCAATCCATGCAACTGTCTCCAGTGCATATCAACTTAATAGAAAGAGGCTAATCAGCATTACTCAACTTAGGAATCCATCCAATTATGAGTAACCTGAAAAAGAAACACGTTTCTCAAAACCATCACTATCATCTGAATACCAATCACAAGAATCTACATCTTCGATCTCTTTGAAGAATCCCGATACTTGTGATACCTGGTTCTCTACTTTATTCTTATACCCACAACTTCTCAAAACTTAGACCTTGTATTTCTACGAAACACTTGTCTAAATACTAGAGAAGTTATAAGTAAACAGAACAAAGTACGAGGACCTACCCCTTTGTCCTGATGGACACTTGGACAACATACAATACTCTGTATAAGTCCGCTGAGTTAAACAACTCAAAACCTGTGCGTTGTAGGTGGAAAACTGTACCGTGGCGATTTCCTCAAATATCACCAATTACAACGAATTCCGATATAATGAGGATGATCACCTAATTCCCAATATCTTACTCCCACTCATCATCTGTAAAACCATACAGATATGAGAATGAAACCTGGTAAATACATACCCTTGGAGTAAGTGTCTAATCGGGAAAACAGTTTTTCCTTTAACAATGCACTGAAACATGAAAATGTTTTGTAGGGGTATCCTGGTATTCATAGCAATGCCTCTTCCATAATCCAATTCATGACTTCAACCGTATATTTTATTGCCATCTCTCCAAATCTCTTTATTTGTCTTTAGTCGTTACCTTCTGTACACCATCGTTAGGCTAAATGGTTTTCTTCCTTCCCTACCGTTCGGCACCAGCCTATGGTTTGGAAGAAGACTATCCAGTAAGCATAATAGGTGTACCCTCCTAAACCAAGGAGTACTCGCAACTGAGAGAAGGTGATGATAAAAGACAACTGAATAATACCTTATTCTTTTAAAGGTGAATTAGGAGTGGCGATGAAGTACGCGGTTTGGTCGTGAATGATATCAGTCGCAATTTACTCTGCCCTCTTTCTAATCCCTTTATTTTGTCTTTACATATTACCTTCTGTACACCCTACTTAGGCTAATTGGTTTTCTTCATTCCCTACCTTTCGGCACCAGCCTATGGTTTGGAATAAGACTATCCAATAAGCGTAATAGGTGTACTCTCCTAAACCAAGGAGTACTCGCAACCTGAGAGAAGGTGATAATAAAAGACAACTGAATAAACCAATTCTATTTCTCCTGAACCTGGATCCATCCTCGAAGAAGTCCCTTCGAGTTCGTATATAACCATACGATGGATCTATCCAATGGAAGTGGATATCCGTAGTAATACGGGTGTTCTGAGAAATGCAAAGGGTAAAAGAAGGAGTGGCAATGACTTATGCAACTCAGACAATCCAAAAGCCAGTATTTTAAGAAGGTTCGGTCAACCTGGTCACTGAGTCATAGTCTAGGGTCGGTCAAAGGTCGCTGCCAAAGAGAGAGAGAAAAGAAACACTCTGCGTGCACTCTAACCTAGATCAGAATGGTCATCACTTTATTTAATCCGGAAACCTCCCACTGTCCTGTCAAATTCTCCTCCAAACCTAAAGAAGAATCAATCGGAATCACCCGAAGAGTAAACCAACTCATCAGTGGGAATCGGGATCCAACTCTCATCGCATGATAACGTGACGGAATCCACTCGCGTTATCACACTCCAGAAGGTATGCGCATGCCTGGTAAGTTTCAGTTTCTTTAGAAACTCCCGATATGATTTTTGCCCCATGTTCTTATGACCTTGGCGAAAGTCAACAAATCATAAGTCACATGTCAAGTTCTGCCCGTCATTATCTTGTTACTTTGAATCCACCCGTACATACCCTTGACGAAAGCCAACAAGGTAATACGACTGTCCCAAACCAACACATCTATCTATGCAACAAATGAATACCCCAGCAACTACCAAACACTATGCCTTGACGAAAGCCAACAAACATAGCTTGAATATTACTGACCATCCATAAGAAATGACGGAGGGCTACGGCTGGTTTTTGGCGAAAAACCTTTAACGTAATGAACTTGATCTCGTTGAAGGAACCTGATAGCTTTTTAAAATATAGTGGCGAAAACCTTTTGCTAAAGAGGTCACTCCCGGTAAAGGGATCTCGGCTCTTTCCTCGTGGAATGAGGTGCAGGATATTCCACTGAATACCGCTATGCAAAGCAACATGTAATCGACTATAGTGAAGTTATTACTCTGACGCAAGCTTCTGCCCAAGGGGTCAGTCCCGGTGAAGGGATATCGGCCCTTGCCCCGTCAAATGAGGTGCAGGATATTCCACTGAATACCGCTATGCATAACAAAAGAAAACGTCTTTGCAATAACACTTTTTAAATTTGTTCCAACAACATCCAAACAGGTTTGTTTTACTTTGCATTGATCAGAATCAACGCAGTCCCATCAATCGATCACACCAGAAAAGAACGGAAATAAAATGTACGTATATGCCATCTGCATTTGTCACTGGGTCCCGTCATCACCCATTAGGTTACTTAACTAACGACAGAGCGGGGACTGGACTAGCGCGGGTGTAAAACATATACAACATCTAATAGTATATAAACCAATATACAATAATCGCTCCAGGCGTGATAGTATGCAACATTACAGAAAAGTAATAAGCATCACAGAACAATACAGATAATCTGGGATACCCGAGTTTCACAGAGCCGCTGCTGAAACTCGACGTTCCCCTGTCGTGTGGATAGCCTGTGCAATGAAACCTAGACGCCTACGGGTGCGGCAAGTTACCCGCCAAAACCTGAAGCGAGGCAGCCCCCTACAGCATAGTGAATGGACCACCCAGCACTTCACGGAATCCGGTAAGCTTGGGCACCCCTCCTTGGGTCAACCTGTACCCCCTACGAGTGCGGCGAATAGTCTGTCAATTCTAAAGTGGGACCCCTCTGCCTCTCAAAGCCATGAGATGCGGACCCGTTGCCCTCCAGAACCCGGCTATCCGTGCACTCCGTCGCGGGGCAAAACCTAGTACAGTAATGAAAAATAGTACAATAGGTACATCGACCGCAACCTGGTCGTGCCCCAAAAGAATATTATATAACAGGCAGTGACGGCAGTCCACAAGTTGGACGCTCGCCCCGCAATATCAAATGTACAAATAAACTCAAACTGTACTACCATTGCACACTGCCATCCACCACGACAAATCCGCAACATCACAGCACAACACAGAACATCAACGCGAATGTCACGTTCGCAAACCCGTCTAAAAGAACTATAGCAATCAGACGCAGTTTACCGATCAAATGACATTCCCGGTCGGAGATATAATGTAAGCACTGTAAACTAACATGTTTAAATTTCGATCGACCAAATATCAAAAAAGTGGGCCCCACGACTTACTGGTGAACAGTAACAAAACCTGGGCCCAAACGATATATACCAAAAATCCCAATTTCCAATATAGAATGCACTGTAGAAAATTGGCAAACTGATTTGACTTTTCTGCGGCGGATCCGCGGCCAAACCCATGCTTGGGCCGCGGATCCGCGGCTGAACAGTCGAATTACTTCGTCGTTTTTCTCCAGTATTCCTAAAAAAGCCTGCTTGATTTTCTGGTATGGTCCAAATGTCATTTTGACCAGTTTAAAAATTAACAGAAACTGTCAAGTGAAGAAATTGCGATTTTGGATTTCCGGTTCGATCGATGTTTTAAACGCGTTAGCACAAGTTAGTATAGCAAAATGGTTAGGCTCTGATACCACTGTAAGTCTACGCTAGCGCCCCGGCCGTCTACAGACGCCAAATGCGGAAAAAAAACTTTTAAACTGGCGCTATCGTATACTTTAACCCGGATCTGCCATTATTGCTAAACTAACAAACTGTAAAGAGTGTAGAAAGGTTATACCGAACGATCCGAGTCCTTCGTTCTTCAACCATCATCCCACGCTCCGTTGCGGCTGCTCCGATCTCGTCGATCTCCGATTCCTTCGTCGAGGTGGCACCACATGATCGATTCTTTAAACGGGCTCCCGCCTCTGACTTGAGGCAACTCGATCGTCAAGTTTGCTAAAAGAGACGACCAAGAATGATGTAGAGAATGAGTAGATGACTTTGTCTCACTTCGTCCAAGTCCGTGGACGATCGGTAAATGAAGCTGCCATTTTAATCGGGTGATGGAACGAACCGAGATATGAAATTTCCATACACCCAAAACCATAGTCTTTTGTCTCCAAAAATGAAAATCAATCTCTCTCTCTCTCAAATAGTGGCCGGCCATATATATAGAGAAGGGAGGTGAGTGTAGGAGGAGGGAGGTGACCACATCCTAAAGCATATCATGAAGGAAAGATCTTAAGCAAAACAAAAAGCTTTTATGTAAACCATGACTCATTAACACCTAGTCATCACATAATAAATGCTAAGAAAGATGCATGAATCTAGTCACCAATCTAGAAGTTTCTAGAAGCACGACTCACCTCATCCAAGAAAAGATAAATCCGTCTTTAACCAAATGTTAAAAGACGGCAGATAGAAAACTGGAAACTGGCAACTTCCAAAAGTGATCCTGAAACGAATTTCAGGACAACCCCGAAACTGTATAAATATACCCACATTTGTATTACGACCGAATACAAATGCAACTGAGACAAAGATATTATTCCTACTCAATATAATACTCGGATCCGGCTTAAACCAAAGCCGACCAGTATCAACTGCCCGAAAAATAACACGTGCGTAAACGCACGTGCATTTTCCGAACCCTGCCATAAAACCATACGGCCTCTACAACGTTTCGCCCGAACTTGGGAAACTGTCTGTGGGGGACTCTAATGACTCGTCAGTACCCTGGCAGTGGGTTTAACCACAAACCGTCAGTGGCACTAGCTATGCATAACGGCTGCCCACGGACTGACCTTAAGGGAGACCGATGAGCGCACTCAAGGGAAGCCGATGAGCGAATTCATCCAGAAACCCTACTGAGCCTAACAGTGACAATGTATATACAGTCCGGTCCGTTCGTCAATGAGTATCGCATATCCGCCTAGGGGGCTAGTAACGTCAGACCCCCATTAGCAGTATAAGTCGTGTCGGAGTGAAGCCCAATAACACCCTGAGATACTACTGGAGTACCTACCAGTAAATCTCCTGCCACGGCCGTGGGCTTTGTGTAATGGCTCTCCTAGACACAGCACGATCTCGCCCCCAATACCGGGAGAGACGAATCCCCTGCCGATCCGCTCACGTGCCTCCATATGGCTCGGGACTGTACCCAAAAGCTACCTGTTTGCATGACTCCTTTGAGCCGTGGTAGGGTAGAAATCAAAGCACAGTGGGAACTCACACGAGACAAATGACGACCTCAGGTCGATGAACTAACCTGTACACATGTCACCAGGGAACTGCTATCTGACGATAGATATAATACTAACTAGCAGATTCCCGGCGAGTCCTGTCCGGTGTACTCATAACCCAATGAGCACCTGTATACATCTTAGGTGATCCAACTGACACCAGTGGCTTGTGAGACCGGCCACCGCCCCTCGTCGGGGTCTCGACTGTACACACTAGTCTACTCCGGAGTATCAATGCCCTGTCTCGAAACTCCCACAACTAGGGACCACAATTAAGGATATGCATATAAACTACCCAACTCTCACGTATATGATCGCCATCATACTGTTGGTAGTAAAGCAAGATCCTAAGGGCTCTATCAAAGTGTAACATGCAATCAGTCACCTGAACATGTACACGACTGATAAAGGCAAACCAGATAGCATACTATCATCTCAAGTAAGACTGTTCTACCGGTATAGGTCCTCCGCAATCATTGCAATCACGTACCTGCGATCCAATAATTGACTATGAGGGCACTATCTCCAACACGAATTTCTTTAAGGGGGGAAGACTGTAACATTTCAGAAAAATAAAATATTATTTTTGGGAATTTTTATAATTAGATAATAAATATTATGATAATTTTAATAGTGCAGTATAATAAAATACAGATAAATTAGGGATAATTTGGAAAATTGTAGAAACTACTGAATTGAGGGTGTTTTAAATGAATTAAGCAAATTATGAATTTTTATAATTAATTTTATTCACTTTTAATGCTAATCGTGATTAGGTATCACTAATCTTGCATTAATCCGGTTTTGTGCACATGACATGCACCGTGCCATTTTTCATACTTGTTACATTTTTTATCATGGTTTTCTTCATGTTCATGCATGGTTGTTGATTTTAATTGAGAGAAGAATAGAAAAGAAAAGAAAAGAAAAGGAAAATGAATAAAGAAAAGGGGTATGGGCATGAGAGAGAGAGGGTGAGGGGTCAACCATAGTCATAGCTCATCTTTCCCACTTCTTCATCTTCATCTTTTCTTCTTCTTCTTCATCTCATGGCAGCACTCTCTCCTCCCTCTTCTTCAAACCCTCATTTCATCACCAAAAACACCTCAAAAGTCCATCTCCTTTTCACAAAAAACATGCACAAGACCATTGCAAACACTTTGGACCAAGAAAGCAAGGATTTTGGGCACTTGGGTCAACTCAAGAAAATTCTTGAGTTGCCAAATGAGGTACTTTCTTTACCATTAGAGTAGTATTACCTTTGCTTTAGCATTTATACATATTTAGAATCGTTTTAGCAAGGTTTTGTAAACTTTGAAAATTCATAGAAAGGGTTAGGGTTTTTCTTGAGTTAGGATTGTGTTATTGAACCGTATTGGTGACCTTAGACCCCCATGATGTTAGAAACCCAGACCAAACATGAAACAAAAACCTGAAACCCAAAAATAGAAACTTTCCATGTCGGTTTGTGAGGTAATAGAGGGTGCAGGGAAATCTGGGATGACCTGGGATTTTTACGAGAAAAATAAACAACTCCAGTGACCAATTTGAGACCATAGGAGACCCCCCTGCAAGTTTGACACCCCAACTCCTTCCCGAAACTGAGGAGGCCGGATTTTTGAAGGAAGTGGCCGGCCACTAGGTGGGTGAGTGTGTCCAGGTTGTTTCCATAGCTCATATGCACCCTATATAGCACCCCAGTGTTGTTTGTGCATCTTGTTTTCACCTTAACTAAAATCTAGAGCAAGTTTTGTGAGTTGCTTCAATGTGTTTCTTGATGTTTATGAATTCAAGTTTTGGTATTTGTGTTTTACCTCGATCACTTAATGTTTGCACGATGATATCGAGAGTTGTTTGGTGGTTTTGAAGGCGTAGTCCGTAGGTTCTAACCTATAGGCTTTTAGCGTGTCATTTTGGTTTTGATTTGGATTTAATGCGATACGATACGTTGTGACATGTAGGTACCCCCAAGTGGACTTCGAGATGACAACCAAGCGCGTGGCGACATCGGCATCGGCAAGAGAAGATCAAAGTGAGTAGATATATATCTACGGGGGAAGTCGGGTGGATGGCGTATAGCACCCCCGCAGTTCGTAGTGTAGCTTTTGTTATGTTATACATTTACATATGTGTTGTGAATTTGGATGATTAACAAGTAGGATCTTTGAAGATAATGTGATAAATGTTGGTGTATTTGGAAGATAGTGTCGTGGTTGATTTCTTAGTCGCGAACCATAGAATAGGTTTGCACATACGCACACGCACACCCTTGCATGCATTATTATTACTTGTGCGTATATGGGGATACGTATACACACACACACACACATATAGATATAGGACTATTTTTATATATATATATATATATATATATATATATATATATATATATATATATATATATATATATGCGTATACCTATACTTGGATAATGAGGATAGTGGATGATATTTGGAGATGAGTCGATGAGATTGGGCATGATGCCACGAGATCGGTGATATGCTTTGATTCGTATTATGAGATACGATATGATATTTTAGTGGGCCTTTAGGCATGTGTTTTCGTACACGCATATATATGTAGATGGTATCAGTTTACTAGACTTAGATCAGTACCCCCAGTTCATGAGATATGATGATAAGGATACCAGATAATTGATGAGATAAATATGATGTTCGACCCGTACCCAGATTGGGATGCCATACGATAGATTTACCGTACGAGCTTTATATTGATGATAGATCCGCACTCTTGACTCGAGGATGTCATGTTATATATTGTATCGTATTTGATACTATTGAGGCGGGATCACCGACTATTATATTTATATGTATCAACTCAGATTTAGGTGGTTTCCTTACCTTTTCGATTAGCCTGTTAGTTTAGTCTTGTAGTTTAATTATAGATGTTAGACTAGACTCGAGTCATACCTATTTCAAAACTAACGAATCGTGAGTATTTTAAAGATAGGCCAAGGGATTCTATGGATACTTTCAAAGGAAACATCTTTTCTTAAAAACACCGTAGCCCTTATTTTTCTAAACACCACGATTCGTGTTATTTCAAATGGCTAAACTGTATGACTCACATTTATTGATGTAGATTCTTCACTGTTGCGTTTATTAATCATTCTCCGTATATTCTTGTTATTCGCATCGCATTGCATGCTTAACTGTGTTTTATGTTATATTAAACCCATGCTATCAGGACACCAGCACCATTATCGATGATGCGTATGCTCCACGTACACCTGCTTGCCGGCTCACATACTTCATCATCGATAATTGCCATGTCACTACACAGTAGGATTGCTGCATCATGATATGACTCCCTGCATAATTTACTTGCTATAGTTACATATGCACATTTTTACGATGCTGCATTTGACTTTCGAAAGGTTGGGAACCGCAAGATATATTTTAAAACCGGATTCATTTGAAAGAGCGGTTTTTCCCTCGACATGTGCATGTTACTGATTCCATGTTGTATGATATACTGATATGCTTACATTTCTTTTATATGTCGCATACATCATACTTTACGATTAAACGCATTAAGATATGCTGTTTTCATGAGATTTCTGGATTTGAGAACCGTGGTTATTTCAAAAGAAAGTATATATTGTTTTAGAAAACACCGGTTTCTATTGATATGATATTTCAGCAGCCACCATGAGTTTTATCGGTTCTGATATATATACCCCATGCGAGGAGGCGTCGTGGGCCGTGTGCGGATACATGGCGGGGCCCGAAGGTACCCCGGGGCAAGAAAGGTATTTCGATGGACCACGCCGATGAGCCTCATAGGGGAACCATACCTACCGGTGATAGTGTTTAGGCTCGGCGGATATCCGGAGGATACCGACCGGTGTCGAGAGATGATATGGGCCGATCCGGAATGACGGAGCCCGAGATATGAGGATTTACGTGTCGATGCTAGACACAGGTTTCATGATGTTTTGAGTGTCAATGCTGGGCACTCAGGTTCCATGATTTTGTTGTGTCGCGAGGGACACATATTGATTTATATTCTCATACTTTCATGCATATGCTTTTATGATATTTACATTCATGATGTTTTTGTGTCATTGGTTGACCCGTGGACGAGATCCACATGCATACAGACATTGATTACATAGTTGGATGATATCCACATAGTTCTAGACATCATGATATAGTTGACACTGATTTCATGATGATTACATTGATCACACCTCATGTTTATGATAGGTTGCTACCTGAGGCACTGGCACGAGCACTTGGTATTACACTTATGCTTAGATGCTTATCCTTGCCACCTTATCATGCTTCAGACTTTATTATATTGAGGATATATATTACTGATCGTATTGACCTAGGATTGAGTCATACATACGATTTCTGCTCTGTGATGTTTTCTACTCACGAGTTGGCAACTCACCCTCGTTGTGCCACAATTTCTTGCATGGTTTGCCGTACAGGTTCGTTGCGGCTTTGCTGGCACACTGTCCTTTTTCGGGTGATTGCTTTAGTATGTGGGTTCACTTGTATCGTGACCACCATTGTACTCTATTTATTTTATTCAGTTGTATCTAGTAAACTCCATCAACCAGACTTGTATATTATTTCAGACTTAGAAAACCAGTTGTTTATTCTTTCGACCTTAGAGTCGCGCGTTGTATTATTACGGTTTTCTTGGTATTTTTTTTGAGTTTCCTTTTGAGTTTTGATCCTCGCCTTTCGGCGTTGTATATTATATTGCTTGCGTGGTTATGACCGTCGATTGACGAAGAGCTAGCTCCCGCTTGGGAATGCCTTTATTTATATTATTCATGTTGTACCCCGTTTGGGGCCAGTATTTACAAAGGAAATTCTGCCGAAATTTTCAGAAAAAGACTTGGGATTTTACAAACGCAATACTTCGGCTTATGTTATTAAAACCACTTGCTTTTAAATAAGTTTTCTTCACTTCTCATTTAAAATGGTTTAGATTTCTGGGATTTTTGGCTTACTTGAATTAGATGGGGTCCTATAGACTTCATATGATTCAAGTGCCAGTCACGTGCCATTTCGGGTCGTGACAGGTCCACACGGCTGACATTACATTTAGTGATAAAGATATCCTCCTCGGAATGTGCAAACATAACCGCCCGTTATACATCACCGGGTACTGCCATGACATCAAGATATGGAAAATCCTCATCGACAACGGATCCTTCGTCAACCTTCTCACCGTGAGAGTGATGAAGGAGATTTGCATGAACGTTCAGCACCTGACCTGAGACAAAATTACCATCTCCGGGTTTGAATGACAGTCGTCACGAACGCTTGGGTCTGTAATATTGACGTTGCGCTTCGGGTTGCTCCTCACTGACATCAAATTTCATTTCATTGACGCCAAGACTTGCTATAATGCTTTGCTCGGCAGTGTAAGTATGTCTTAGCATCTCTACTAGGGTTTAAACATCAATATGTGAGAAATTTAAAAATTTATAAAGAGCTAATCATACTAATCACGAATCGAACTAAAGATTAGGCTTACAAGTAAAGAAAAAGAGGTGTTTAACTCTAAGTGGAAAAAGGAACCACAACCTTTATAGACCAATCCTTCTTTTCAATTGCTCTGGTAGAAGTCCTTGAGCTCCTCTATGGCTTCACTTGAAGTTGGATTAAGCATGCTTGAGGGCCTTCATTATCTACGATGATCCACCATGAAGTTTCTTACACTCAAACTCTTACTTCACTAGTATAAAGAAGAAGTGAAGATAACAACCTACACTAGATTGCTAATCTTGTATAGATTGATGAAGTGGGTTTTTTCTAACAAAAAACTTTCCTTTTTATTTCTTTACCCAAGCTAGAGAAATATCTAGAGAGGAATAATGAAGAAGATGAACTTGGCCAAAGGTTAAATGAACCTTGGAGATAAGATGGATATATAATAGATAAGAAAGGGTGAATAAAACCAAAAATGAAGAGAGTGAGTCATGGTTGCTAGATCTTTTTAGAACCATGTAGAAGCCATGACTCATTTCTAGATATTTTCCTTATTTATCAAAATAATCATTTTATCTCCAATGCGATTCTTGCATTGCCTTGTTCCATGTATCATCAACCATGGTGTGTGTGTGTATATATATATATATATATATATATATATATATAAAGAAAGGAATTTTTATGAGTAATTAGTCAATTTATTAAATCAACACTTGATTTAATAATCCGGTCATATCACATATAACCCGACTAACATCAAAAGACGCTAGATTAAAATACGACATCATATACTCGTAGTTAATCAAGCTTCTGCACATATCTCCATATGTGCCCTACTTCATTTCGCTTGAGCTCGGAAACCTCTTTGTGGGACTCTTAAGACTCGTCAATATGCTAGCAGTAGGTAATGATCATATCAGATACCTACAAGCCATCAGTGGTACTAGCTGGACGTAACGGCTACCCAGGTATTGAATGAATGGAAGACCAACAAGCAAACTTGTTCAAACTCCCATTGATTCAACAAGTAACACTTACTGTACAGTCCGGTCTCTTCATCTGATATGTCGCATATCGAGTCTGGGGGGAGGAATCGTCAGACCTCACTAACTCGATAAGTCATGAAAATGTATGACCTATAACCAATGGAGAAATATTAATAACACTTATTAGTAAATCTCATCAGCCCTAGGCAGGGACTTGCGGTCATAGCCAATCGCGCATTGCGCAACATCAACTCTTAATACCGGGAGAAACGAAACCACTCTATCGCTCACTGCCTCCATGTGTCTCGGGACTGTACCCAAAATCCACCTGTTGGCATGACTCAGTAGAGCCGTGGTAGGGTGGAAATCAAAGCACAGTGGGAAGTACACAAGACATTATAACGATCTCGGGTTACAGACTAACCTGTACAAGTGTTACTGGAGAACTGCTATTTGACGATAAGTATAATACCATCTAGGAGTTCTCGGCGAGTCCGTTCAGTGTACTCAGTCTCAAATGAGCACCTGTATACAATCTTTGATGTCAAACACCAATGGATATGGGATCATCTATCGCCCCAATACTGGGTCAAGAAACGTATACACTTGTCTATACTGGAATATCGATGCCCTATCTCGATACTCCCTCGACTAAGACCTATTAAGGATGTGCTTGTGGACTACTCATGCCCCACTAGTATGATCTGCATCATAGTCATGATAGTCAAGCTAACATCCTAAGGGTTTTATCAACATGTATCATAAAGACAGTAAACTTAAACAAGTTAACATGTTATGATAAAGAGCAACCGGATAGAATACTATCATGTCGAGCAAGAAAGTCCTCTATATATATGTCCAAGCATCCACTATAATATACAATAATGGCCTCTAGGACATACATATTCCTTACAGGCAGGCTTTGGTTACACGAGTACAATGTCATCCCTTCTACACAATATCAGTGTATAAAGTGTTTCAAGGATGGCTTGGAGTACATCGTCACAGGGGAGCTAAATCCGTTACCCATAAACGAGGTCCGAAAATATGAAGACGTAAAGTACTTCCTGCCAGACTTCGAGGATACGGAAAGATGTCATAGGCCGGAGGATAAAAAGAAGTCCGTCGCCACTATCCCGATCTTTGGGAGCGATTTCGAGGAAGATGAACAAATAGTCTATTCGGGATAACCCCAGAAAGAAAACAGCAGGTCCGGACTATCTACTCCTATTATGGTCTTTAGCAGTGACTCTGAAGACGAGGCCAACAAAGTGTTCTCCATCCGCCCGTCAGTGCAAACCCTTACCGGAGCAGATCAGAGTCTACAAATCACAATGGCTCCGCCTCGGAATTACAAGGAACTTGATGAGCTCGATACATATGGCATACAAGAACTATAGACTTTCTACGTCCCTCCCAGACGAAGGGGTGAAAAGGCGATCCCCTTCTACCAATCTACGGAGACCAAAGTAGAAAAAGAAGTCTGGCACTCGACATGCCTCAACCAATCCGTCCGCTAAGATACTACGTTGAGGGATTGAAAAGGCTGTTAAGATGCCAAGGTGTACCCCTTGAACAAACTGTTCGGCAAGCCCAATTCTACAAAAATATTTGGGATATTCCCGGGACTCAGCGAAAGATGCCAAACGGGAAGATAAAGAACTGGGCTCGGATATGTTCGGTCTAAGAAACAGGAGCAGTTCTATAGCTGTCATGTCATAAACAACTCCAGCGAAGGGGAAAACGCTCTTCCGAATGGCCGTGATGTTGAAACAGAGTGAAATCCCGCTCTAAGAACGTTAAGTCTGTCACTCGAAAAACAAATAGACAAGCTAATAAAAGAAGTTTGTCAAAAGAGCCGAGACAATCACAGCCGCGAAATAGACATTTATGAAAAGGCCATGACACATCTCCTCAATCAGCAATCCACGGAGAAGGAAGACTATAATGCTCTTCATCCATGGCCCAGTGCATGTCCTCGTGAAAAGGGAAAATCCCGAAATAAAGGCAAAAATAGGGTACAGAACGCAAACAACGTTTGAAAACAACAAAGAGGATCCAAGAAGCCATGCAATCGAGAAGAGGTCGATTAGAACCCTTCGTTTATAAAGAAGATGGGTCGGGAATACTCTTTCCCCCAAGGCAAGACAAGGAAAATATTCAACCTTGTCATGAAGCATCAAATGGTGACGCTCCCGGAGTCTCGGCACCCTAAACAAATAAATGAGGTCCATCATCTAGATTATTTCTCCTACCACCGAGCAATAGGCCATCCCCTTGAAGACTGCTCCACTTACAATGACCGAGTAGAAAACCAGTATCAACAAGGCAAGTTCGCTTTATCTGGAAGCTGGAAGGTAACCCCGCCGCAAAAGCATGAGCCAAAGAGGACCTATACCGTGAGGATAGGATCAGCTCAACATCAAGAATGGAAGCAAACTCGTACCTGCCATATGATAACGCTCTCAAAAGAGGGAGGGCACGAGACTATGGATGACCTCCACATGTGCTTCGCAAATAAAGACGAGGATGAGGTAACTCCAAGTTTCCACCAGCACCAAAGGAGCTGGAAGATGGGATACAAACTACGGCAGACAACCTAAGAAAAATTGACTCAGGGACGGAAGACGATCCGAGGCCAACGTTCGTCAGTGAGTTACTATCTGAAAAATAGGTAGCCATGTTAAACGACGTGTTCATGCAATATAAAATTGCTTCGCATGGAACTATTCCGAGATGTTGAGTCTAGATCCAAAGGTAGCAGTACATAAACTGGCCATATCACCGAACATAAAGCCACTCAAACAGGCGTCAAGAAGAATATGGCTCGAACTTAAGATGAGTATCAATGCCGATATCAAGAAACTAATCGACTCCGGTTTCATCCAAGAAGTTCAATACCCTGACTGGATCGCTAACATCGTCCCGGTAATGAAGAAAATGGGACGGTGCGCATCTGCGTGAACTTTCGGGACCTCAACCAAGCTTGCCTGAAGGATGACTTCCCACTACCTATTACCGAGCTGATGATCGATAACACGTCCACCCATGAGGTCTTTTCCTTCATGGATGCGTCTTCGAGATACAATCAAATAAAAATGCATCCGGAAGATCAAAAGCATACCGCCTTCCGGACTCCACTGGGCATATTCTGCTATAAGGTAATACCCTTCGGTCTAAAGAATGCTGGTGCTACCTACCAAAGGTCTATGAAAAAGATCTTTGATGACCTCATCCATGAGATTGTCGAATGCTACATCGATGAACTTGTGGTTAAAAGCAGATCTCATGAGGAACATTGGGAACACCTAAAAATTGTGTTCCGACGTCTTCGGAAGTATAATCTGAAGATGAATCCTATAAAATGTGCGTTTGGAGTGTCTTCAGACAAATTCTTAGGATTCATCATACGGCACCGGGGTATCGAAATTGATCCCTCAAAGATCAAGGCGATTATGGAAATACCCACGCCAAGAACTATTAAACAATTGCGATCTCTTCAAGGAAAGCTCGCATATATCCGGCGGTTCATAACCAACCTCCGAAAAATGTCGTCCCTACAGTCATCTAATAAAGAAGGGGACCCCGTTCGTCTGGGATCAAAAGTGCCAAATGCACCAGACGAAATAAGGCAATACCTGCAAAATCCGCCGGTGTTGACCGCTCCGGTTAAGAGAAAGCCCCTTATCCTATATACAACGGCCCTTGAGGGTTCTCTAAGCGTACTATGGGCATAATAGAATGATCAGGGAAAGGAGAGAGCTTTGTACTATTTGAGTCGAGTTCTCCTGGGGACAAAAAAAAACTGCTCCCCCATCGAAAAGCATTGCTTGGAACTGATCTTCGTGATAACAAAGCTCAGACATTACGCCTTGGCACATGAGGTTCATCTCATATCAAAGGTAGATTCTCTTAAATATCTGATGTCAATGGCCATACTAACAGGAAGGCTTGCCAAATGGGCCCTCCTCCTGATGGAGTTCTCAATAACGTATCGACCCCTCAAAGCAGTTAAAGGCCAGGCCATTTCCGACTTTCTTGCGGAGCATTCGATACCAGCCGACTCCCCCTAATATGCTAGTTGCCGGATGAACATGCGTTCGACACAATCGAAGGAGAGAAGGAAGAAAATGATTCCCAATGGGAACTCTACTTCGATAAAGCATCTTCCATGAAGCAACGAAAGCAAAACACCCCCATAATCAAAGCCGGGGTGGGCCTTATCTTCGTGACTCCGCAAGGAGGGATATTGCGTTATGCCCTCTCCTTAATAGAGTCAAGGACTAATAACGAAGCTGAATATGAAACTTTGATAGCAGGTCTAGAGATCGCTGTCGACATGGGAATCAAAGACCTCCTCATATATGGAGACTCCCAGCTGATCGCTAGCTAAGTAAATGGCGACTATCAGACGTGCAAGCCAGAGCTGATAAAGTATGGCGAAAGAGTGCAGCAATTGCTGACACAAATCCTTTCCTACATCCTGGAGAGTATACCGCATGCAGAAAACAGCAAGGCAGATGCATTGGCCAAATTGGCTAAGGAACTGGCCGATGAAGACCCTGATGACGTAAGGATCATTGTGTAAAGCCGCAAGATTCACTCGCCGACAAATATATCTTTGGAAGACCTGATAGTGCCATCCAAAAGAAAAGAAACGACCGAACAAGTAGCCCTTCAAGCAGAGGACGAAGAAAAGGTCAAGGATTGGAGGGAAGTCTTCATAGACTACTTTAAATCCCAACGAACATCCAAAAATGTGTCGTCTAGATATCAGCTCATGAAACGAGCTCTGTCCTTCACCTTCGTCAACGATACTCTATATAAGAGATCGTTCGACTGTCCATGGCTAACATGCCTGGGACCAGAAGAAGCAAAGAAAGTCGTCTAAGAAACCTACGATGGACTCTGCGATTCTCATCAAGCTAGGCCAAAGATAAAGCTGAAGATAAAAAGAATGGGTTACTATTGGCCCACAATGATTCATGACTGTCTCGAATATGTGAAGCAGTGTCACTCGTGCCAAATTCACGGGGATTTAATCCACAAACATCCAAATCCGCTACACCCAACAGTGACTAGTTGGTCATTCGAAATGTAGGGAACCGATATAATTGGCCCCATTGAACCGACATCATCAAAAGGACATCGGTTTATATTGTCAACGACCGACTACTTCTCTAAATGGGCAGAAGTAGTACCACTAAGGGAGGTGAAGATAGAGAATATCCTCTATTTCTTCAGGACACATGTCATCTATCGGTTCAGCACTTCGCGATGAATTATCTCGGATAATGGGCCAGCTTATAGAAACCATAAAATCAGCCACTTCACACAATAACATAAAATATATTGGAGATACTCTTCAGTCTATAATCCTTGGGCCAACAGTCTAGCTGAAACCTTCAACAAGACCTTGACAAAGATTATAAAAAAACAGTGTCCAAAAGAAAAAAAGACTGGCATGAAAGGCTACACGAAACTCTCTGGGCGTACCGAACAACGTTCAAAACGGCCACGAATACAACACCATACGCATTGGTATTCGGCACGGAAGCAGTGCTTCCCCTGGAAATAGTGTTAGGAATATGTATGCCCTAGAGGCCATTATTGTATGATATAATGGATGCTTAGACATATATATAGAGGACTTTCTTACTCGACATGATAGTATGCTATCTGGTTACCTTTATCTTAAAATGTTCAATGGTATTATTATACTGTCTCTCATATATATGTTGATAAAGCCCTTAGGATGTTGTCTTGACTACTAGGACTATGATGTGGATCATACTACTGGGACTTGGGTAGTCCACAAGCACATCCTTCAATTGTTCCTAGTCAAGAGAATATCGAGAAAGGGCATCGATATTCAAGAGTAGACCAGTGTGTACGTTTTTTGACCCTGTATGGGGCGATGGTTGATCCCATATCCATTGGTGTTTGACATCAAAGATTTTACACATGTGCTCATCAGAGAATGGGTACACTGAACATGACTTACCAAGAACTCCTAGATGGTACTATACCTATCGTCAGATAGCAGTTCTGTAGTGACACTGGTACAGTTTAGTCTGTAGACCTAAGATCGTCATAGAATCTTGTATGGTTCCCACCGTGCTTTGATTTTCTCCCTACTACGGCTCAAAAGAGTCGTGTAAACAGGTGGATTTTGGGTACAGTCCCGAGTAACATGGAGGCAATGAACGATCGGAGGGCTTATGTCTCTCCCGGTAGAGGGAGTTGATGTTGCGCTATACTCAATTAGCTATAACAGGAAGTCACTAGCCAGGGCTGTTGATGAGATTTACTGTTTAGAGTTATCATTAGTTTCTCGTACCGTTATAGGACACACATCGGCATGACTTATCATGTTATTGGGGTCTGGCGATTCCACCCCCAGACTCGATATGCGACATATCAGATGAAGAGACCGTACTGTACGATAAGTGTTACTTATAGGTTTCATGGGAGTTTGGACAAGCTTGCGTGTTGATCTTTTAATCGCTCAATACCTGGGTAGCCGTTAGGTCCATCTAGTACCGCTGATGGCTTGTAGATAACCGATGTGATCATTACCTACTGCTGGCATATTGACGAGTCTTTAGAATCCCACACAGAAGTTTCCAAGTTCAAGCGAAATGAAGTAGGGAACATATACTGATATGTCCGGGGGCCAGATTAAATACGTGTATGTTGTTGGAGATAGTGCCCTCAGAGTCAATTATTGGATCACAGGCACGTGATTGCAATGATTGAGGGAGGACCTATCCCGGTAGGACAGTCTTACTCAAGATGATAGTTTGCTATCTGGTTTATCTTTATCATCGTGTATTGCTTTAGGTGACCTTTCAGGTCACTATTGCACGTTGATAGAGCCCCTAGGATTCTTGCTTGACTACCAGCAGTATGAGGGCGATCATATACGTGGGAGCTGGTAGTTTATAAGCACATCCTTAAAAGGTCCTTAGTCGTGGGAGTTTCGAGACAGGGCATCGATACTCCAGAGTAGACTAGTGTATACAGTCGAGACCCCGACGAGGGACGGTGGCCGGTCTCACAAGCCACTGGTGTCAGTTGGTTCACCTAAGATGTATACAGGTGCTCATTGGGTTATGAGTACACTGGACAGGACTCGTCGGGAACATGCTAGTTGGTATTATACCTGACGTCAGATGGCAGTTCCCTGGTGACATGTGTACAGGTTAGTTCATCGACCTGAGATCGTCATTTGTCTCGTGTGAGTTCCTACTGTGCTTTGATTACTCCCCTACCACGGCTCAAAGGAGTCGTGCAAACAGGTTTTAGTTGGGTACAGTCCCGAGCCACATGGAGGCAGTGAGCGGATCTGCAGGGGTTCGTCTCTCCTGGTATTGGGGGTGAGGTCGCGCTGTGTCTAGGAGAGCCATTACACGAAGTCCTTGGCCAAGGCAGGAGATTTACTGGTAGGTATTCCAGTAGTATCTCAGGGTGTTCTGGGCTACACTCCGACACGACTTGTACCGTTTTTGGGGGTCTGACATTCACCAACCCCCTAGGCCCGCCATGCGATGCTCATAGACGAACGGACCGGACTGTATGGATATTGTCACTGACAGGCTCAGCAGGGTGTCAGGATGAGTTCGCTCATCGACATCCCTTTTGGTCAATACCTGGTAGCCCGTTACGTATAGGCTAATACCTCTGACGTGCTAGTGGTTAAATCCACAACCAAAGTATTGACGAGTCTTTAGAGTCCCCCACAGACCAGTTTCTCAAGTTTCGGGCGAAACGCTGTAGAGGCCATATGGAGATATGGCAGGGTTCGATCAGATACGTGCGGTATTGCGTGGATCGTGATCGGGCGGATTTTACTAGCGGGCTTTGGTTTAAGCCGGATCCTAGTATTAGACAGTGTAGATTTTGTCTCTTTGCATTTGTATTCGGTCGGAATACAAATGCGGGTATGTATATACAGTTGTGGGGTTTTCCTGTAATTTATTACGGGATCAGTTTTCTGAAGTTGCCAGTTTGCATTCCGTTCCGGCCAGTTTTCCCGTGTTCCTTCACGGCCGGATTTTTCTGATGGAGGGGATAATTTGCAAGTTCGTAAATTAGCATTTGTGGAGGGGTTCTTTGTGAAATGAGGGATTATGATGGGTAAAGCATCTTTGCTTTTCATGTGATCATTTAATGAGATTAGAAAGGGTTAGAAATTGATTTGATATTGTTATCATCACTTTTGGCTTATGGTCACCCTTTGCTTTTACTACTCTCACCTCCCTTCATGGTTTTGTTTTCTTTTTGCCTCCACCATTTTATGATAAGGGGGCCGGCCACTTTGAGTGAGAGGAGAGGATTCATTTTTGGATGAGGGGAATAATTCATATCTCATTTTGCTTGCTTGCTTGCAAAATTCTCAACCTCTCTCTAAAGTTTTTTTATTCCTCCATCATTGCAACTTCACAACTCCAATTGAGACAATGGTTTCTACACTAGTCTACAGCATTCCTTGGACGCGTCGGCTAGCCAACTTCACGCCCGAGTTGCCTCGGTCCAGAGGTGGGATCCCGTAAAAGAACCCGGCGATGTGGTGCCCGTTTCAACGAGGAGGCGATGACCGGAGATTCTACGAGGAGATCGGAGTGGATGCGAAGACCGAAGGACACGGATCGCTTGGTATAGCTTCCTTTCCCATTCTCTTGTTTGCTAGAGTTAGGTTAATGGCCCGATCCGGGATTTTAGTGCGCGGTGGTGCCGGTTTTCTAGTTTGAAAAGTTTTTCGTTTCCGCATTCCGGCGTCGGATTGACGGCCGGGGCGCCGTCGTGCACTTACATTGGTATCAGAGCCTCGCCATTAACCTAGTCTAGCTTGCTCTAACGTGTTTAGAACTTCGATCGGACGAATTTTCAAAAACCGCGTTTTCATTTCATTAGTTTCTGTCGAAATTTTTTTGGGCTCTAAAAATTTTTCAGGTTGTTGCAGAAACACATGCAGGCAAATTTAAGCATTCTGCAAAAATTTGGTTGGGTGATGCTTCAGTTAGACCGCGGAAATGCGGCCAAACCCCTAGTTTGGCAGCGGTTCCGCGGTGAAAGGAAGTCAACGCCATACCAAAGTTTTACAGAGGACTTTATACATGGAAATAGGGTTTTTGGAATATTCTTTTTGGGCCCAGATTTTCTCTGAGTGCTACAGTTGTGCTTGGGGCCCACTTCGGTAAATGTGATCGATCGAAAATTTTAAACATGTTAGTTCACAGTATTTACATTATATCTGCGACCGTGAATGTCATTTGATCAGTAAATCATGTCTAACTGCTATAGCCCTTTTAGACAGATTTGCGAACGTGACATTCATGTTGATGTTCTGTGTTGTGCTGTGATGTTGCGGATTGGTCGTGGGGGATAGCCTGGATGCAATGGTAGTACAGTTTCGTTTTATATGTACATTTGATATTGCGGGGCGAGCGTCCGATATGTAGACTGCCGTCACTGTCTGTTTGTATATTATTCTTTTGGGGCACGACCGGGTCGAGGTCGATGTACCCGTTGTATGTATATTTTACTTTCTGTACTAGGATTACCCCGCGGAGGGGTGCACGGATAGCCGGGTTCTAGAGGGCAACGAGCCCGCATCTCGTGGCATTGAGACGGAGGGGGCTTTACTCTAGAATTGGCGGGCTATTCGCCGCACTCGTAGGGTGTACAGGGTCACCCAGGAGGGATGCCCAAGTTACCGGATTCCGTGAAGTGCTGGGTGGTCCATTCACGTTGCTGAAGGGGGCTGCCTCGCTTCAAGTTTTGGCGGGTAACTTGCCGCGCCCGTAGGGGTCTAGGATTTCATTGCACAGGCTATCCACACGACCAGGGGAACATCGGGTTTCAGTAGCGGCTCTATGAAACCCGGGGATCCCAGATATCTGTATTGTTCTGTGATGCTGGTTACATTTCTATGATGTTGCATTTTATCACGCCTTGAGCGATATTATATATTGATATATATACTAGTAGATGTTGTATATGTTTTGCATCCGCGCTAGTCCAGTCCCCGCTCTGACGTTAGTTAAGTAACCTAACGGGTGATGACGGGACCCAGTGGCGAATGCGGATGGCATATACGTACATCATTATTTTCGTTCTTTATTGGTGTGATCGATTGATGGGACTGCGTTGATTCGGATCAATGCAAGCTAAACAAACCTATTCTGATGTTGTTGGAACAATTTTTCAAAAAGCTGTTATTGCAAGGACGTTCTCTTTTGTTTTGCATCGTAGTATTCAGTTGGAATATCCTGCTCCTCAGTCGACGAGGCAAGGGCCGAGATCCCTTCACCGGGAGTGACCCCTTGGACAAAAGTTTGCGTCAGGGAAATAACTTCACTATAGTCGTTTGCTTTTGCTTTGCATCGTGGTATTCAGTTGGAATATCCTGCACCTCATTCTACGGGGAAAGAGCCAAGATCCCTTCACCGGGAGTGACCTCTTTAGCAAAGGTTTTCGTCACTATATTTTTAAAAGCTATCTGGTTCCTTCAACGATATCAAGTTCATTACGTTAAAGATTTTCTCCAGAAACCATTCGTAGCCCTCCGTCGTTTTATATGGATAGTCAATAAGTATTCAAGCTGTGTATGTTGGCCAAAGTCAAGGAACAGTGATTGGTAGCTATTGGGTATTCATATGCTGCATAGATAGATACGTTGGTTTGGGACAGTCGTATAGCCTTGTTGACCATCGTCAAGGGCTTGTACGGGTGGGTTCAAATCAACCTGGACAATGACGGGTAGAACTTGACATGTGACTTATGATTTGTTGGCCTTCGTCAAGGTCATAAGAGCATGGGGTAAAAATCATATCGGGAGTTTCTAAAGAAACTGAAACTTGCCAGATATGCGCATACCTTCTGGAGTGTGATAATATGAGCGGATTCCGTCACGTTATCATGCGATGATAGTTGGATCCCGATTCCCACTGATGAGTTGGTTTACTCCTCGGGTGATCCCGACTAATTCTTCTTTTGGGTTTGGAGAAGAATTTGAGGTTACAGTGGGAGGTTTCCTGATTAGATAAAGTGATAACCCTTCTGATCTAGGTTAGAGTGCACGTTGAGTGTTTCTTTTCTCTCTCTCTTTGGCAGCGACCATTGACCCGACCCTTGACTATGACTCAGTGACCAAAATTAACCGAACCTTCTTAAACACTGGCTTTTGGATTGTCAGAGTTGCATACCTCATTGCCACTCCTACTTTTTACCCTTTTCTCCAGAACACCCCGTATTACTACGAACGTCCACTTCCATTGGACAAAACCATCGTATGGTTATATACGAACTCGAAGGATTTATTCGAGGATGGTTTCCGGTTCTGGAGAAAACGAATAGGACTATTTAGTTGTCTTTTCCTTTTACCTTCTCTCAGGTTGCGAGTACTCCTTGGTTTAGGAGATAGTACACCTATTACGCAATTTGGATAGTCTTCTTCCAAACCTTAGGCTGGTGCCGAACGGTGGGGAATAAAGAAAACCAATTAGCATAACGATGGTGTACAGAAGGTATTAAGTAAAGACATATCAAGGGATTAGTAAGAGGGCAAAGTAAATTGCGACTACTATTCACGACCAAACCAAGTATTTCTTCGCCAATCCTAAATCACCTTTGTATTTCTCCAGAACACTCCGTATCACTACGAAAATCCACAGTTATTTGGATACTCCATCGTATGGTTATATACGAACTCGAAAGGAACTTGTTCCAGTTCGGGGATGGATTCTGGTTCAGGAGAAATAGGAATAAGGTTTATTCGGTTGTCTTTTATCTTCATCTTCTCTCGCATTGCGAGTGCTCCTAGGATTAGGACAGTACACCCATTATGTTTATTGGATAGTCTTCTTCCAAACCATAGGTTGGTGCCGAACGGTAGGGAAGGAAGAAAACCATTTAGCCTAAGAGGGTGTACATAAGGTAATGACTAAAGACATATAAAGGGATTTGGAGAGGTGGCAAAGAAATATACGGTTACAGTTGTGAATCTGGATACTGGAAGAGGCATTACTAGGAATACCGGGATACCCCATCGAAACATTTCAATGTTTCAGTTTCACTATGTACTGTTAAAAGAAAACTGATTTCCCAATTAGCCCTTGCTCCAGGGTATGTATTTACCAGGTATGATTCTCACATCTGTATGGTATTACAGATGATGAGTGGGAGTAAGTTATTGGGAATTAGGTGATCATCCTCATTATATCGGAATTCGTTGTAATTGGTGATATTTGAGGAAATCGCCTGGGCTGTTTGCCGGATGGCAAATATTTGTTTTTGAATATCCGTTGTTATGCACCAATTTCAAATTGATATATCTGTACGTCTATTTTTATAGAGTGAGATATACCTTTTTGAAATTATGTCGATGACATTTACCTATATCAGTGGATGGTTAGGTAAGGAGCATTAAACAACGGTGTAGTTCTTCTTAGCCATAGGTACAGTTTTCAACCTACGACACACAGATAATGAGTTATTAGACTTAAGGGACATATAAAGAGTATTGTATGTTGTCCAGTGTCCATTAGGACAGAGGGGTTGGTACTCGTACTATATTCTGTTTACTTATGACTTCTCTAGTTCTTAGACAAGTGTTTCGTAGAAACACAAGGTCTGAGTTTTGAGAAGTTATAGGTATATGAATGAAGTAGAGAACCAGATATTGCAAGTATCGGGATTCTTCAAGGTGATCGAAGATGTAGATACTTGTGTATGGTATTCAGTTGATAGTAATGATTAAGAGAACTTGCTTCTCTTTCAGGTTACTCATAATTGGAAGTACTCCTAAGTTGAGTAATGCTGATCGGCCTTTTTCCATTTAGTTGACATGCACTGGAGACAGCTGCATGATTTGAATCTGGTTCAATTAAATCAGTGCCTTTGGTTCTATATTGGATATAAAACAGTTCATATCTTGACATTGTCAAGGTATGGGGAGTTGTCCGGCTTATGCTTAAAACCAGACTCTAGATAACTCAAGGCACGTTTCTGTAATGGCTATTTGTGGGTTGACCCAGGCTAGCACGAGGGTTGACTTTCTACCATCTAGAAGATCAATAGTGATATTGTTCTAGACTCGCCACAGTTTTAATAAAAATGGATTTTTTCAGAAAACAATAGTGGGAGTATGGTAGAACTGGAAGTGATTCCAGAACCGCAAATGATTACTGAAAATTTGATAAGAACCTAAAGATTCAATCTGGTTTGACATTCCATTGGCCACTCCGCAGATATGGTGGGTAACCTCTGGCACCCGAGAGGTACTCCGGTAGCCTCAAGGACGGTGACAGGGAGGTTCTTGTTTACCCAGACTTGCCATTGCTGTTGTTCTAGACTGTGAGACCCGGCAGGAGGATGAGTATAGCGTCGTTCTAAACTAGTTTTAGAAATGCACGTGTATATGACTCTGCCAGAGGGTTGTCGTAGTCAGTGGGAGCAGCGGAAGCATGGTGGACAAGTGGCTTATGTCTATTTACAGACTAAAGCAGATGTAGCGGAGATAGATCATATATTTCTGATGTAACAGTCATAGGTTTGACTTCATCAGAATAGGGGATGGATCTGTTAAGAAGGTAGTAGGGTGTGATGTCCTGGTATTTGGATGACATACACAAAGTAGGAAGTGAAATTCCTATACTACAATCGGTTATATTTTGGTTGTCACACAATGGTTTCTCCACATAGGAATTGGATATTATATCAGACATTCTGGTTACTAGATCTATGGTTTTAGATCTAGATTTGGGTGGTTTCCCAATCTGGGTACTTTGACAGCATTCTAAGAGTATTTAGAATGGACGACTCCAGGCACGGTAGTGTACCTGCAGGTGATGGAGTCACCCTCTCTAAAGGTGTCTCATAGACTAAAGGGGAGAGGGATGTGCATGATCGGCAGATCACTTGCTTAGGCAATTGAGTTGATCATGAGATGTCAAGTACCACACCAGATATTGTTTTTGCACGAGATGCAGTAAGTTGATATTAATCCAATCCTGGAGAAACGATCGGAAGCAGTTTTAGAACATAAGTTGATGTTCTAGGAAAATGATAACGGCAGCCTCCTTTGGGAGACAGTTATCATTCCAGGCTTCCAAGATGACCTGGACGATAGAGTGACTGTCAGAGTTATTGTTTTCCCTCTGACGAGGGGCAGTATTTTGGACAGGTGGTCCAGGAGGATACTGAGGTAAGGATGGCGCAGGATACTGATTAAGTTCAGTTGACGATACAGTCTAAGAAGTTTGGATTTGGAGTTCATTTATGAGCTAGGTCCTATCAGACATCCAGACATATTCTAAGACAGGTATTGCTCATTTTGGGAGATGGGTTTTCTCCGCGAACTTGAGATAAAGAGAGACATAGAAAGAAACATCAGAGCGGATCCACTCACTGAGGCTATTCCTCGAACGCAATAGTTTCAGAAACGAGCTTTGTGAGACTGACTAGTAGAGGAGTTGGGTGTTCGGTATCACACACGGGCTGTGAGTATGCGACATCACAATAATTAGCCTTGAGTGCAAGTGGGAGATTGTTGGAGATAGTGCCCTCAGAGTCAATTATTAGATCACAGGCACGTGATTGCAATGATTGAGGGAGGACCTATCCCGGTAGGTCAGTCTTACTCAAGATGATAGTATGCTATCTGATTTATCTTTATCATCGTGTACTGCTTTAGGTGACCTTTCAGGTCACTATTGCACGTTGATAGAGCCCCTAGGATTCTTGCTTGACTATCAGCAGTATGAGGGCGATCATATACGTGGGAGATGGTAGTCTATAAGCACATCTTTAAAAGGTCCCTAGTCGTGGGAGTTTCGAGACAGGGCATCGATACTCCAGAGTAGACTAGTGTATACAGTCGAGTCCCCGACGAGGGGCGGTGGCCGGTCTCACAATCCACTGGTGTCAGTTGGTTCACCTAAGATGTATACAGGTGCTCATTGGGTTATGAGTCCATCGGACAGGACTCGCCGGGAACATGCTAGTTGGTATTATACCCGACGTCAGATGGCAGTTCCCTGGTGACATGTGTACAGGTTAGTTCATCGACCTGAGATCGTTATTTGTCTCGTGTGAGTTCCCACTGTGCTTTGATTACTACCCTACCATGGCTCAAAGGAGTCGTGCTGTCACGACCCGCAGGGTACGGAACGTGACTGGCACTTAAGTTACGAAACGTCTCAAGACATCCGTAAAATAAGTAAGCCAAAGCCCAGAAACCAAAACCAAATAAGCAAAAGAATGAAGGAAAACCAGTCAATTGAAAGAGAGTTTATCAAATGAGTCACATCAAGCCTTTTTAAAAACAATATCAATTTTTCCGAAAATTTCGGCAGAGTCTCCTTTGTAAATACTGGCCCCCAAAATGGGTACAACAAGAATATATATGAATCCAACAAATAAGGCATCCCCAAGCGGGAGCTAGCTCTTCGCCACAAGGCGGTCACAAATCCCACGCAATATAAAACAACATGCAAAATAATCATAAAGAAGCATGAAAAAAAACAGCATGTCGACTCAAGTGAGCTCGACCCCAAAATACAGCATAAAAAGTCTACAATCTCACAGTCTCATCTCTAGGTCAATATAAAACAATACTGGTAGATACAGTAGATGGAGTACACTAGATACAAGAATATATAAGGTGGTACAAAAATAATAATATAACCCACCTAAGAGCAAAACCTCGAGTCCAGGCAAAAGAGGAAAAAGAAGCAAGTGCGCCCGCCGCCACTGTACTGACGGAGCGGACCTGCAAAAGGCTGTTGCACAACGGGGGTGAGTTGCCAACTCGTGAGTAATAAATAACATCTACACAGGCTATCGAATGCATGCACACAAGCATCCTAGCATCTAAAATACAGGTAAGGCAGGACATAATAGCAGGTATGTATGCAATATGAATATACTAGCAGGTATGAATGCAATGCGAATCAACTCATGAACTGAATGTGTAAGTATAAGAATCATGTTTTTCCTTTAGGAATCTCTTTTGAAATACCAGCACAATACCAATAGAATCAACAAGAACCTGTGTCCAGCAACGACACCTCAAAATTTTCACAAATCTCATATATCCATGTCATAATATCTCTGGCCTCAGCCATCCGGCTGACCCATCTCAATATCAATATCTCATCATCTCGCGGCTACGGTCGGTATCCTCTGGATATCCGCCGTCCCAAACAGTCACCGGTAGGTAATCCGTCCCCTGCCAGGCTCATCGTCAGCAACACGAGCCTCTTGCCCCGGGGTACCTTACCGGGCCCACCATGTACCCGAGACGGTTCATCCAACTCCTCGAAACGGGTTCGAAAACCACACAAACTCATGGTGGACGACACTTACATCACTAGAAAACCGCAATTTACATATTTAAAAAAATTATAATAAGTTTAGGAATTTTGCGGCTTTCCCCCGAAATCCAGAATATCATAAAATCTCAAGAAATCCTCATAAGTGCATATGTCAATGATAATGAATGCATATGGTATCAATAATCAAGTTGCGATATATGATTAATAGACTAGGCATGAACAAATAATATGATGAGGTACATGCACATGAATAGCAATCCTACGATTTCATTTTTAAGGAATTAAAGGCAATAGCACAAGTTTAAGTATCAATTATAGTAAAAGGTTTCAAATTATAGGTTATCTAGTGTGGTGGCATGGCAATTATCAGGGTGTGTGTGTAAGCATGAATAGTGCTCGTGCTGCATATAAAAACCCTGGCAATGGTGCAGGTGTCATATAGAATGGGTTCGCATATGTATGTCAATATAAGGCACGAATGTAGCAAATAATCATACAAGTATTACACCCCTAATTACTAAAATTACTAAGAATCTTTTTAAGCTACTAAAACTATCGGGCGACTTGCGCCATCCAACGATAGTCCCCCGTAGATGTTACATCTACTCACCGGAATCCCTAGCTAGTCACGTCCAATCACCGCTTTCCCCTTTCGTGCCGCGTCTGACGTCTCCGCGACCGAACCTGGAATTTGCATCAATACCAAACATAAGGTTACATATCAAGAACGACGCAAAACCCAAACGAAAATACTTACGTTCACAAGCTAGGTACAACGTGCACAAGGTGTGCGGAACACACGCGAAAATCGCAAAATCTAACTAAAACATCGATTTGGTCGCCCGGAAAAACTAAAACCCGAACACTCAAAAATCCGCACTCACACATCCTCAATGTCATAGGATATGCCAAAAATATCCTCAAGATATACCAAATAATTCATCACAATATTTAATAACAAAACTAGTAAGCTAGAAATTTCAATTTGGTGCAAACATCGACAATTAGCGACAAAGTTAACACAATCCAACACAAACATCCAAACTAACCCACTAGATAGCCACTACACTAATTTTAAACCTTTTACAAAGCATCAAACCATAATTCCAACACAACAATCATGCTTCAACCTATTTCCATACACAAACCCCTTTCTAGATTTTTGTAATTAGCAAATACAATGAAAATTTCACACAAGTTTAACTTAGATTAGCATAATATGAAGCCACTTAAGCAAAGTAACCTTAAAGATTGGTTTAGTAAACAACTAGATAGCTAATTAGCTTTAATTAACTAAATAATGGTTTCTAAAAACCCTAGTTTAATTCAACCATGAACTAGAAAAAAAACTAGATTAGGATTTTGCTAAGCTTTTAACACTAAAACCATTTAACTAAAGGAATTTAACCAAAAGAAATCAACTTGGAGGAAATTATACCTCAAGATCTATGGATTTAGCAAGAACAAGAGGCCTCCAAAGATGGCTTCATAGCACCATGATCCAAGCAAGAAGGGCCAAGGAGAATGGGATGAAGGATGGGGTTTAATTTGTGAGGTTTAAATTGCAATTTTGGAGCAAACTTGATGAATTTTTGAAGAAGATGAAGAGAAAAATGATGAAAAGGGGAGGGGCTGCAGATTTCGGCCTGCACAAGGGAGAGGGGAATGGTGTGGGGTGTGGGAAAAGTCATGGTCAACCCATACCAAATAAGTAAAGACCCATACCCAATTAAAAATTCAAAACCCTTTAAAAAAAACACCTCTTTTCTACACAAGAATAAAAGTCAAAGAGGCAAGCATTTTTTTTCTTGGGTTGCTGGAAATGGGCCGGCCTAGGGGTGAGGGAAGAGAGAGAGGGGTTTTACAAAAGAAATTTTATGCAAAAAGACCTCTTACAAGTCCAAAATTGCAAGTTTAAGCTTAAATTCAATAAATTTTTGTTTTCTATAATAAAAATTAGTTAAAACTTAAAATAAAATATTAAAAATTTATGTTACAACTAGATTTTAATTAACATGATTTTAAAGCTTAAATTCAGCCCATTTAAATTTGTATTTATCGCTAATTTAATGTATTTTCTTACCGGCTTAAAATAATATTAAAAATTGAAAAATTAGGGAAAATTTTTAAACGACCAGAATTTCATAAGTAACTCATTTGCTACTAAAAACTAGCAATTACATATCCAAATTAGGTATAATTAGTCCTAAACTGCAAAATAACAAAAAAGACGATTTACAGAAAAATACCACAATTTCACCGATTTTCGGGAAAACACCAAAACGACTTTTCAATACGCTACACGTGCAAACAGGTTTTAGTTGGGTATAGTCCCGAGCCACATGGAGGCAGTGAGCGGATCTGCAGGGGTTCGTCTCTCCCGGTATTGGGGGTGAGGTCGCACTGTGTCTAGGAGAGCCATTACACGAAATCCTTGGCCAAGGCAGGAGATTTACTGGTAGGTATTCCAGTAGTATCTCAGGGTGTTCTGGGCTACACTCCGACACGACTTGTACCGCTTTTGGGGGTCTGACTTTCACCAACCCTCTAGGCCCGCCATGCGATGCTCATAGACGAACGGACCGGACTGTACGGATATTGTCACTGACGGTGTCACGCCCCAACTCCAATACAGAGAGTATTGTCCGCTCTAGCCGAAACCACACGGTTTTTTCCCTTTAGAGCGAACCGGACCCGACCAGGGACCACTTCCCAGGAGGTCACCCATCCCAAGACTTCCCTGGCCCGAGCACGCTTAACTACGGAGTTCTCTAGCTCCTGTAGTTCCAGTTCACTTAAAAGGCGTCTCTGTATTGAAGAGTGATATCATTCCATTTATAGTACAGATCTGCCCCCTTTCGGAATGTATTCCGAAGAGTCCCCATTGTTCTACAGTGGGTCCCACGGACTCAAGAGGTAGCCCCTACGGATTCAAGAGGTGGCCCCCGCCCACTTAACACGGCACTTGGCGTGGCACTTTGTTCCGTGTGGCACTTTGCTCCGTGAGCAAGAACCGGGTCCCGACATTCTCCCCACCTTTGAACAACGGTTCGTCCTCGAAACACAGACCTACTATTGAAGGACCAGCTCTGATACCATTCTGTCATGCCCCACCACCAATACAGAGAGTATTGTCCGCTCTGGCCGAAGCCGCACGGTTTTGTCCTTCGGAGCAAACCGGACCCGACCAGGGACCACTTCCCAGGAGGTCACCCATCCCAAGACTTCCCTGGCCCGAGCACGCTTAACTACGGAGTTCTCTAGCTCCTGTAGTTCCAGTTCACTTAGAAGGCGCCTCTGTATTGAAAAGTGATATCATTTCATTTATAGTACAGATCTGCTCCCTTTCGGAATGTATTCCGAAGAGTCCCCATTGTTCTACAGTGGGTCCCACGGACTCAAGAGGTGGCCCCCACGGATTCAAGAGGTGGCCCCCGCCTACTTAACACGGCACTTGGCGTGGCACTTTGTTCCGTGTGGCACTTTGCTCCGTGAGCAAGAATCAGGTCCCGACAACATCATTAGGTAGAAATCGAATAAAACAACGATTTCCTAGGTACCTATATCCTGAAAGTAATACTATGATATCTAGGATGACCACATATGCATATATGTCAACAATCGATCAATACAATGACATATATAAATAAACATCCGACATCATATACCTATATGCATGTGGATATCATCCATATGTCCATCAACGACACAAACAAAATCATGGAACCTGAGTATCCCACACCGACGCTCGAAACATCATGAAAACATATGCATGTATATATATGAGGATATCTACCACGTATGTCCATCAACGACACATCAAAATCAAGGAACCTGAGTGTCCAACATCGACACTCGAAACATCATGAAAACCCGTGTCCAGCATCGACACATAAATCCTCATATCTCAGGCACCGCATACTCAGATCGGCCCTCATATCCATCTCATCTCAGGTGCCGTATACTCAGATCTGCCCTCATATCCATATCACGACTCCGGTCGGTATCCTCTGGATAACCGCTGGGTCCAAAAATATCACCGGTAGGTAGTAGTTTCTCTGCCAGGCTCATCGTCTACTGCACAACATACCTTTCTTGCCCCGGGGTACCATATCGGGTCCACCATATACCCGTAGATGGCTTATCCAGCTCCTCGAATCGGGTATCACATAGCTCAGAACCGAGAAAACTCATGGTGGACGCCTCGAAATATCATATCAAGAGAAACCGCGTTTTTAAAGCAACATATAGTTTCTTTTGAAATATAACTGCGGTTCCCAAAGCCAGAGATCTCATGAAAATAGCATCTCAAGTATATAACCATAAAGTACGATGTATGCAACATAGAGTAGTAATATGAGCATATCGAGTATATCATGCAAGCATGTCAAGCGATAGTACTGAATAATGAATGTACTTTTACGTTTAAGATTAATCTCATGATATGGCAGTTCTACAGTGTAAGTGGCATGGCAATTCTTCTATGTAAGTGGCATGGAAATTACCGATGAAGAATGCATGTGAGCCAGCAAATCTGTGTATGTGTAACATGCGCATCAACAGTAATTGTGCAGATGTACTAGCAAATGATATCATATAGCATTAAATACCAGAACGTGGTATGTACATCATGAGGGTTAATATCCTATGTCGGCGATCCCGCCTCATAACATCCGATATGATAATAATTCTCGATCATCATTCTAAAATCACTAGCGCGAATCAATCATCCAGTATATCTCATCATGTACGGTAATATATCGTACGGTGACAACAAACAGAATAGAGATTCTATCATCCTATTCATCAATAAGGGTACGGATCTAAAATCTCGTACGACATATCACTCTTTATCCGCATAAATAAATATATATATATATATATATACATATATATCTCAAATTACATTTGTATCAATCTCATATAATGATACCTTGCATATATGTCATATCTTATTAATCTCAAGTCGTATCAATCTCGATCTCATATCATACCATTATCAGCTCATATTTGTTCTATTTCAATTCATACTTATCATGATTCACTTTCTCATTTCATATTCTCAAGCCAATATACCCCTTAGTGTCAACTTTTATCACATCATCTCTTACTAAAATCTTTATCAAAATTATAATTTATAAAACGATCTTTCCATATCAATGGTTGCGGGGGTGCTATACGCCATCCACCCGACTTCCCCCATAGATATAAATCTACTCATCTGCTAAACTCCTCGCATGGCTGAAGTCGATGTGCTTCGTCGTCTCGGAAGTACATTCGAAGCTACCTATAGTTAATACACATCGAAATGCAATTAAAACTAATGTCCGAAAACTGATACGGCACACGAAGTGCTCATAACTTAGAACCTATAGCTTACGCATGTAAGATCAACCAAATAACCCTCGTCTGTTGACGTAAAAATGTCCAAAAACAGAATCCAAACTCAAATACCAAATCCCAAATTTCAGAAATCGGAAAACACAAATCAACAACTAAGGAAAACACCTCCAGATTTTGCCTCAGGTACAATTAGCCAATTTTGCATATACGGGAGGTCTAATTAGAAGATATAGGAGCCACAAACCAAGAATCATCACATTCCACCCTTATGTGGCCGCAATTTGCGGCCAAGATGAATTTATCTGCGGCCTGGGCTAAAGGGGAGGGGCTCGGGTTTCTATGGTAGGTTCCTAATTGTCTGCACGTCTCTCTGTAATCGTTAAATAATTTTTAGGGTCCCCGGGCTATAGCAGATCTCAGTATCCCCCACAAATTCCACAAAATACGATATCATCCAATTAAAATTTCGTGTTTTGGTTTCTAGTATCTGGTCCAGGTTAGGAAATCATCTCTAAATTCTTGTAAACACTCACGACACCTCAACTTACCACTTAACATCAACTTGGAAATTTCCAAGATCACAATACTCACTAAATCAAACTCTAAACTACAATAGGATATACTAAACACAAATACCTAACTAAAAGTGTAGGGATTATCTCATTTGGCACCTTAAAAAAATTCTTGAGTTGCCCAAATTCTTCAAAATCCAAATTTGAATGGTTCAAAGGGTTTAGGATGAGAGTGTGCATCTTTTTAATGAAGATGGCATGGGGTTTTGGAAAGGAATTGGAGATGATACATGGAGGTAGAGGAGGTTAAAGGAGATAAAGAAAAACAATGGGGAAATGAAATGATGAAGGAAAAGAGATGAAGGATTTGGTCAAGGTTTAGTCTCTCTCTCTCTCTCTCTCTCTCTCTTAAGCTCGCTCTCTCTCTCTAAATATCTATTTTGTTTTATTCACTCTCACTTATTAACCATGGCATCTCCTTTATTTCTTTTCTTTTCTTTTAAAATAAAACCAAATGAAATGAACACACGTGTAACCAATTGCAACATGACATGGTGCACTAACCATGGAAAAACGTTGAAATACGGATTTGGCTTAATCGTGATTAGTAGTGCACTAATCAATTTAATTTAAACTTGCATATATTTAATTATAAAAATGCCAAAATCCGATAAATATCTTTTTAATGAATAAATCATTTTAATCTCCACTTATTTTCCAAATATCGGTATATAATTATACCATTTTACGAAAAGCCCCTATTCGCAACCCGAATAGTTTTCGCGAAATATATTATTTTAATATTTAATTTCCAAAATAATATTTTATATTTCTGAAATTTTACAATCTTCCCCCCTTAAATAAATTGGGTCCCCGAATTTAAATTTAAATCCCCAAATACTAAAACATTTCAATAATCAGCTCAAATCAACGGGGCTCCGAAATCACGGAAGATACAGAAATACCACAGCGCATCGTGTGCGCCTGAAAACAAGTGCGAAATTCAAAATCGAACTCCGTCAAGCGTCACGCAATCATCTGAGTTATAAAGGAAATACGAATATTGAATTCCACTACTGGAATCCAAATGCACTATAGTCAAATCATAATACGTATATAGCACGCATATTTGTAAAACCATTTTAAAAGCTGAATAGTGTATTGAAATTTGTCCTTGACTACGATCAATCCAGAGTCTCTAACACGAAATCGAAATTACGAACTCGGTATCTTCATCACTCTGTAGAAGATATTTAGCCGAACACGTCCTCGGGACCTTGTCCAAATCATCGAAGGAATAGACTTTATTCGTCCGTTCTCGATCAACTCACAACATATCTGGTGAGGTCCTTCTATCTGAAACTGGTCAACTTACCAATCTCACATCGGAGTATCCAACGAACAACGTCTTCTCTTGATCGATGTACTCTAGATCTGAGTCAGATCCTTTAATTGGAATTCTTCAACTCAACTGAGTCTGCATCGGCACATCAAATCTAACGAATCATATCAGTCGCTCAACTTGAGATAGACTAGCTATCTCCTGTCATGTCTCTGCCTGAAATCTCCAGCGGTTTCAGCCCATAGACTCTGGAAGCGACATCATGTCAATCTCAGCAACAGCTGTGTCATCATCTGCACGATAGACAACACCACGACCTCTGAGGTAGGCTGTACATCAACAGTCCTCTCAATCTGGTAGCCTCTATCAATGGCCTGATCATCCGGTGCAAAACCGAACACTCGCCTCAAACGATAGGTCACAACACCAACATTATACCTACACGTCCCTATGTCACCAAAAACAACATGGTTAGCCCTCATCCGTGACGAGCTCGCCCTGACCGCAACACTAGCAGCAGCTCAATCTGCGCTCAAACAATGGTGACAGGAACCTCAAGCAGGTATCGATGATGATAAATCAAAGGAACAAAAGAAATCAATAGATCCCAAATGGATATACGATCATAGGAACGAATAGTATCACAGATCTCAAGATATGTACATCCTAATGTTTCTTAAGTAGAGTATCGTATCGTAAGTATGCCGCGGAACATACGTACGGTACGTCACTCTACTCAAGCTATCTACTCCATCAATCAAGGTCAACCTATGAAACCAAAGTTCGGGTCTAATACCCCCCCCACATCACGTCTAAGTTCCGTAAGGTCAAGCCTAGGTTCCGAAATATAAACGCCCTAGACTCAGCATAGTCAAACCTAGACTTAAACCAAGGTTAAACCTAACGACCTGATACCAACTTTGTCACGACACATAATTTAGCACGTGATCGGCACTTAAATCACGCAACGTCTAAAGGCGTAATTTAAATCAAGTAAGCCGAAGCCCAGAAAATCTAAACCTTTTTGCGGAAAATAGTGGGGGTGCAGTTTTGAAATAAAGGTATAATGAATCATGTTTTTTTCCTTAAATGCATAACTAATGAAACATGAAAATGCAAGTGGTTTATACTAAAGTTGAAAACATGTTTCGTCCTTAAAAATTTGGGCAGCACCTCCCTTATATATTTTGATACAAAACCATATACACAACAATATATAGGCACCCCCAAGTGGGAGCTAGCTCTTCGCTAACTGGCGGAATCACAACCACGCAATAAAATATATACGACGCCCAACGGTGAAGAATCAACCCAGAAAGAAACAATAAATAAGCAATCTATCAAAACTCGAGAAGCGAACATAAACCCATCGCTATAAGTCTCGGACAATACCCAAGTCTGACTAGGTCTACCAATATACAAATTCTAGTCTCTGATTTGATTTGATGGAGTTTATCTAGATACAACGGAATATAAATGTACGAGAGTGGGCACGATCTAATATGTGTCCCACCTACCAAAGCAAAGCATCCTGGATGAAGCTTTGTGCCAGCAATGCAGCTGTTCCCTGCCGAAAGACACGACCGGGACGTTGGGACGTCAGGCCTGAAATTCGAGGGCAGATGCTAATTGGTGCTATCCGTACACCTCTCCGAAGATGCCAAGTTGATTTATGGCACCGTGTATCGAAGGTTTAAACGGATGCGGCCGATGTAGCAGACTTCGTCAGATTCCCCCTCGTTTGAGAGGGTTTTTATTGTGGGGACGCTCTTCCCTGCAGGCGCAAGCCCCTGCAATTAATTACTCTACCGCATCGCGGTAACAACTTTCTCCTTCACCAAATGGTCACTTCGTGTCGTGTGTGTTTCTTTTGTTTGTGGTTGCCCGTGGATTGTATACGGAGACTAATTTATGTTGTCACCCGTAGGGCGTGGATTAGTCCAAATCCGTATCTTCTTAGATTTGGGTTTGGGGGTTGGGTTTAAGGATACATTAGCCTCATTTGAGACTAAGATCAACTTAAACGTTTGTTAAGGATACGTTAGTCTAATTTTTTTTAGACTAAAGATCAACTTAACTGGATCGTTTAGATCCAACAAAAGAGCATTTGGACTCTATTGTTTAGTTTAGGGACATTGCGGTCGATTAGTTTAAGGACATTACGGTCCATTTTTAGTTTAAGGACATCTCGGTCCAGGTTAAGGACATCGTAGTTCGTGAGTTTAAAGACATCACAGTCAAGGTTAAGGACATCATAGTCCATGAGTTTAAGGACCCCACAGTCCGTAGTTTAAAGACGTCATAGTCTATAAAGTTTAAGGACATCATAGTCCATGAGTTTAAGGACCCCACAGTCCATGAAATGTGTGGTTGTCGGGACCCGTCTCCTTTCTGAAGACGTTGAAGGATTACAACGACAGATATCAGAGGAGTAAAGAGATGTACCCTCGAACCGGTGTAAGTTGGTTGAAAGATCTGTAGTCCCATTTGGGACTAAGATCTGTTAAATATTTATGAGCAGACGGGCTCAATAAAATATAAGTTGAGGAATTATGGCCAATATTAGGCTAAGTCCAATGAATATTTAACATTTTAATGTTTTGGCTATTGAGCTTTTATTTGGGCTTGCCCTTTTAATAATGCTGAGCATTAGATTTTGACACTTTTTTTGTCTTGTATTGAATGCAGAGCATTCACAAGAACAATTTATGTTCTTCCAGCACAACACGTGGCGCACCAGGCGCTTTGCCCCAATTAAATAGCGCAGTGCGCTTCTGTCAAGTAGTGCACACGAGAAGGACACATGTCGCGCTTGGCGCTAAGCGCCGGATGGTGGGCGCATTGCGCCAGTTTATGAGCGCTAAGCGCTAGTCCATGAGCGCATTGCGCTATCAATTTAGTGGTGCACACGTGAGTGACACGTGGCGCTCTTAGCGCAGAGCGCCAGCCCATGAGCGCAGTGCGCTATTTCAGAAGCGCAAAGCGCAAATTACATACGTGATTGACACGTGGGGCATTTCGGCGCAGAGCGCCGTTCCAGAGAGCGCAGAAGCGCAGTTCAAGAGTGCAAGGCACATTTCAATAGCGCATTTGATCAATTTTTATGATCTGTGAACAAATTTATGTTCTTTTAAAAGAGACTTTGTCTCAAGATTCAAGAACAACAGTTCTTATTTTTGAAAGGTTTTGCCTTTATAGATCAATGATCTGTGAATGAAGTAAGTACTTCTTTGTTTTTATGATAAGATCTTTTGATCTCTTTTATGAAAGACCTTGGTCTTTGTAGATATATCTATGATCTTTTAAGAAGATAATTCTTCTTTTTATGAAATGATTTCATCTCTGTGTTCATCATTCATGATCTTTACCTTGAAGAAATAATCTTCTTTTGCTGAGAGCCTGCTCTTCTTTCTTTAAATTTCTCAAAGTTTATAGGGTTTTTTTTTCTATGTCAGACTTGAAGTCTTGGGGCCTTTATATAGGGCCAGCTGATTTTTTGAATCAGTTAAAGAGATATTTCTTTGATTGATTTGGGGATATTTCCTACCGTTGGATCTTTGATTCTAGGGCTTCTGTTTTACAGAAGGCAATCTTCTTGTTTTTAACAAGATTGGAAAATCTTTCCATAACAGAATTTTAATTCTGATTAATTAATGATTTATCATTATTATTATATCTTTTGATCTAACGGTGGGGAATTTTATAATTCCAGCGCTGGCGGACCCGTGTTTTGCACGTGGTGCGCTGCTCAGAGCGCAACGCACTTTGCGCTAGCGCACCTACGTTTGACACGTGGTGCGCTGCCCAGAGCGCAGCGCAGCCTGCGCTAGCGCACCCGTGTCTAACACGTAGCGCCTAGCGCTAGCGCATACATGGTGCACTGCCTAGGGCGCAGCGCACCTAGCGCTAGTGCATCCGTGTTTAACACGTGACCCGCAGCGCCTAACGCTGGATCTGATGCGTTGCTTCAATTTTTGAATTTTGAATTTCAAAACAGAGCTTTTCTCTGATTGGGGGTGCACTGCCTAGGGCGCAGCACACCTGGCGCTAGCGCATCCGTGTTTGACACGTGGAGCGCATCGTGCCTAGCGCTGGATCTGAAACGTTGCTTCAATTTTTGAATTTTGAATTTCAAAATAGAGCTTTGCTCTAATTGGGGGAAACAAATGCCCCCCACCGTTGCACTTACGTGGCGCATACGTGAGTGCAGCGGTGGCAGCATCTGCGCCCTTGGATCAACTCATAAGTTAAAGAGGCGTTTTAATGCCTATAAATATGACCTTTGGTCCCTTAGATGATTTTCATCTTCTTCTTGAGAATTATCTCTTCTGAGAATTTCATTCTCCCACAGAACATAGCTCTCTTATTTAAGAACCTTTTAAGAGTCAGAACTCTGTTAAAATTTTAGGTAAAATTTAAAACTTTTAATAAACTAGGGATTTATCCATTAACAGAGCTTTGCTCTTCATAGATCTTTGATCTAAAGAAAACCCATTTAGGGTTTCATCAACAGAGCTTTTCTCTCTTGAACCCATAGATCTTAAAGAGATCTTTTCTTGGGGTTTCTTAACCCATGAACAGAGCTTTACTCTTTTGAATCATATTGATTTGTTAATCTTTGATGAAGAACTCTTAAGAGTTTGTTCATGGATCTTGAAGATCCCAGAATTTTTTAATTTATAAAAATTAATTTTAATTAATTCTTTTCTGATGGATTTTTCCATCATCATTACAGAGCCAGGCTCTCGAGGAATTTTATTCCTTCATGATCAGAGTTTGACAAGTGTCACTCTGTCATAGAGCGTTGCTCTCAAAGGGAGATTTTCTTCTTTTCCCGAGAGATCTCTCATTTAATGAGAATTTTCTTGAGGATTTCCTCAGTTAATTAACAATCTCATCCAATGATGAGGTTGTTTTATTAATTATTAATTGATGAATTGTCATCTAGATTTTGTGGGTCCCCCTTTGGTCCCCTTTCCACAGCATTGCAGTGTGGTACAAATTTTGAAGTACTGAGTGTCAAAATTTAAAATTAAATTATAGCACTAGCAGTTGACTTCTGTCCCCTTTTTTTGCAGGCGACATGTCTTTCGATACTACGTTTCCATTCGTCCGTTCAGAGGGAGGATTCCCTGAGGCACCTGTGGACCGGGAGGTTCTCATGCTCATCAAAGACCGTGACCCGGAACACAAAAATCTTCACTTGTGGGGTAGATGGTACGACCAGATTATCAGAGGTCGTCAAATCTTCTTTTGTGTGACGCCTTCAGATCCTATCTCGGCGATCCCGTATGCAGATGCGCCCCCGGTGAACTATGTCGTGGAGGTTGTTAATTGGACTTCGGAGGGTCTCCTTCAGCCTTCGATTGCCGCCGTACCCATGCAGCCGCCGGCGGCTTTGGACACCTTAGAGCGGCTTATATGCCAGGGCGAGTCGCGCCCTTGGGTACAGCCCTACAACATCGGGCTAACTCCCCGTCATTCGGCCGGGTACTTGCAATGGGCCCGGTATATCTTTTCGGCGAAGAAATCGCAGCTGCTACAGCTCGGCTTATACCCTGCAGTCTACGCTTCATTGTTCCAGTATTCTGCACCTCCCGCATGGTGGATCAAGGCGTTTTCGGAGCAGTAGAACATCCCGACCCATACCTTCCTTCTATTGGATAGAGAGGTCTCCATTTCCTCAGACGAATTCGCCGAGGTTTCTGGTCTACCAGTTGGGGGGAGCACTACGAGGAGCTGCTTCCTCCGGATGAATATGTTTTTGCCACCAAGCCAGTGCTGAAGTGCCTCACGCCAGAGAATGCCATTCAGTACCAGTTCCCAAGTCTGATAAAGGTGTTGAACATGTACGAGAGCCTCTTCCTTGAATTCGAAGGCCGGGGGGTCAGTTTTGCGGACTTCATTGCCCGTTTTCTTCGCCCGGAGATTTTGTCGCGGCAAGGCGAAAAGTTCGCTAAACTTGACGATCCCTTCGGCTTGGGCTTGGACCGTCAGCCGATACTGGAAGCTGATCAGAAGGGTTTCTTCCTTCCTGACGTCGCGATTTCCCCCCTGTCAGAAATCGCCGCTCCGGGCATTGACGAGGAGGCGTTCTTTCTGGGGTTTCTTGGGCTATGGTTGAGTTGGTTCACGCTCCCTATTCATCCTCGTTACATGAGGCCTTCCCTCTTCTACCCCGCGCATCGCATGGTTGCCGGAATACAAGTGGCCATCGGGATCGCCGGGTTAGCCCACTTATACCATGGTCTTAGCATAGCGGCGGATACCACTGAACCGGGGGTGCATCCTGCCAACTTCCCGATGCTTTACTTCACTTCATGGATGGAGCTGCACGTTCTCGGGGTCTTTAGCATTCACAAAAGACCTTCGTTTTACGAGAGATGCAAGTTCCCTCGGATTATGCGGCTGGTTGACGCCTCCATCGTGAGTCCGTCACAGCAGGATGCTAGGGGCTTGCTCCTTTGTCCGCGCACGGTCGGAGATGGTATGTCTTTCACAAACAAAGTCTTGACCATTGGCCAAGAAACTTCAAAGGCGGTGCTGTCACTGCAAAACATTTTTAAGGACGGGGCCTCCGTGTTGAAAGCCCGGGAGATTCTTCATTTATACTCCATCAGGCCGGGCTTTCTTGTATTCAGGCAAAATGATGCGGCGCTATTCATGAGATACAACCCCCATCGTTTTGCCCAGCAGCTGAGTTACAATCAGGGAGTCCGCTGGAGGTTTTCTTAGTAGAACCCGCTGCCACCGAAGAGGGAATGCGGGGCGCGCTGCATCATTTCATGCACTTGAATACGGGGTCTCACTTCTTTATCAGCGAACCAAGTTGTGTCCCGAGGGCCCTTAATATGCACGTGGCCTGGTATCAACATGCAATGGGTGCTGTTATCAGGGAGGAGAAGCGGCTGCTACTCGACTGCAAGGGTGCACCCCCTGCTAGTGACCGAAACCTCCCCTTGAAGCGACGGACCATTGTCCTTCCTCCGCTAAGAGAAGCTGCCGTGATTGAAGTCCCCGACGACAGGCCTGAGCTACCGTTGCCCCATGCTCCCGTGGAGACTGCAGATGTACTGCCGGTGCCCTGTGCTCCCGTGGAGACGGTAAATGTAGCTTCCCCCGAATCTGGCGTGGGCTTAGATATCGGGACTCGTCGCTCTAAAGTGCCCACCAAGCGTAAGCTTGTGCTGGCTGCGACTGGAGCTCGCTCGTAGAAGAGGAAGAAGAAGTCGGTCCTTTCTCTAGACGCTGTACTCGGGCTGTAGCCTCATGCTCCTTATAACGAGGGCCTGAGCGAGTATGGGACCAATGAGGGTCTCTTCATAGCGCCGGAAAATACTGATCCCGAGGCCTCCATTGCAGCTTCTGTGCGATCAGCAAGCCACAAAGCGGAAATGGCCATCCTTGCGCAATCAAGTGAGTATAAGCCGTAACTTCTGTTATTGCATTATATTTTTATTTTTATTATCATGTCTTGACTGACATTTTTCCTTCTGTAACAGGCTTTACCACTGAAGAGGCTCTAGCGGCTTCCTTCAGGACCTTCGAGGAGGAGGAGAGGAATCGAGCTTTGTTGGGTATTGGTATGTCTCGGCTCATTGCATCTTCATTCTCCTTTCTTATGGACAATCTAACCTTTTCTTTGTCTTGTCGCAGGGACTACAATGCCAATCCCGCGAGATGATGTGGAGATTCTTCCCGGGCTAACCATCGAAGTCCCGGCCTCCTCAGGGCTGCCGAAAGAAGCTTCACTTAAGCAACCGATGACGGATGCCTTGACAGCTCCAGAGGTAACCCTTGGCACGGACGATGACGTCCTGTTGATAGAGGCTTCTAGAAGATCTGCTCTAACGGCCTAAGCGGAAAGGAAGCGCAGAATGCGCGCGGCAAGGGAACGTAGTGTTGCCTTGGCTGCGGGTGCAGGTTCTAGCACCGCTACCCCTGCCCCTACCCCTTCAGAAGATACTCTGGTTGCCATGTCTACCGCCTACAGACGGGCAGCACGTGCGGCTCGGGAATCAATCGGAAGATCAACTCAAGGTAATGTGACATTGGGTTCTGTTGTCAAAGTTTTAACTTTCATTTCTCATATATCCTATCTTTCAGGGCCGATTCTTACCGAAGAAGTGGCGGTGACCACTGAGCCTGGGGTAGTGGTAGAGGAGGTAGCCACGGGCGCCGAACCCGAGGCAGCGGTAGGCGAGACGGCTACAATTGCCGAGCTCGAGGTAGCGGTGGGTGAGACAATCACGATTGCCGAGCCCGAGATGGCGGTAGGTGAGATGGCTACCATCGTCGAGCTCGAGGTAGCGGCGGGTGAGATGGCTACAGCCGCCGAGCCCGAGGTAGTCACTCTTTCGCAGAAGTCGGGCACTGCCCCGATCGTCGCTCTTTCCCCTTGCGGCTCCCTGCCGCTGCCCGGCGCTGCGAGTATCACGACAATTCTCGTGGAGTCGGAGGATGAACCCACGGGCGGCAAAACCATCCCGATGGAGGAGGGTGAAGCAGTTGCTGTATCAAGTGATTCCCTCATCGCGGTTCCGACCGGTGACTCACCAGGTAGATTTTGGGTCATTGCTTTTATTTTTATTCTGCAATCCTTTTCAATCTTTCCTGATGGTATTTATCTCATTTCTAATGTAGGCGTGGCGAGCGTTGAGGTTGCGCTACCCGAGGCAGCACCATCAGCTATCGCTTTGACGGTGACCACTCCTCTACCTTCTCTCATACCATGTCAGATGTTGGAAAGTGTGGATTTGTGACCCATCAGTTTCATTTCTAGGCTGTATAATTTATGTACTGACATTGCATTACTGTGTCCTTGTAGGAGTCCTTTTGATCACCTGTATCAAGTGCTGCATCCACACTTCTCTTTCCAGTCAGAGATTAGTCCGCCCGCTGGTGTCGGTGAGTATGTTTTCTAACCGACTTCCTTTCTTTAACGGGTAGTCACATTATCGCTAATTCTTCTTTGCATTGCTTGTAGCCTTACAAATTGAGGGAGGGGATGAGGGTATTGTTGCGCCACCAGTACTCCCAGCTCTGCCCCCTGTTGCAGCCGGTACAGTAGACTCTATTGTTCGTGTATTTTCTTTATTTCTTGAGCTGACATCTGACTATGATTTATTTTGCAGCAATCACGTCGACTCTAGCTCCATTCGAGTCTCGCACCATAATGCCAGCCGGCCCTTTTTCTCGACGTGCATCCTCGAAAGGCGCCGCGAATAGTCTGCGCATGTTGAGCGACTATATTGAGGAGCTTGACGTGGAGACTCCCACCTCTGCTGGGGATTTTTCCGCGGAGGTTAACCCTATGCTGGCGACGCTCGTGAACTTTCATAGTGAGGGCGTCGTTAAGTCTTGGGTTAATCACTGCAAGAAGATTGAGGCTTGCTTGCATGAGCTCGAGGTCGGACGTCCTGCTCCAGAAGTCCTGGCTGTGAACTCCCTACTTCCGTCATCTTGAACAAGAGGCAGTCTTAAAACGTAAGGAGTGCGGAGAGACTTCAAGCGAATCTACTCGACTGCATGCTCAGGTTGATGCGAATGCTGCCCAGTTGAAAGTTATCTTTGAAGGCCTTCTGCGATGCATCTCTAACGGGTTAACACTAAGGCAAAAGCTCGACGTCGTCGAGCGGGATGCACAAAATCGTGAGGCAGCTCAGCGGTCCGTCGAGGAACAACTTTCGTCTTACTTGCAGCAACGAGCCCAAGTCGAAGTAGAGTTGACTGCGGCAGCTGATCAAGAAAAGGGGCTGAGGGAAGTGCGCGAGCGGCTGATCGGACTATTGAAAGCACTTCCCTCTCAATAATTGTTTTTTTTAACATTTGTAATTTTGAATAAAATGTATTCATTCTTTTATTCTTTCATATGATGTGTTTTGTACACAATTGAATTCATGAATAAAAGATACATTTCTTTCGCAATGTGTTGTGTCATCTCCGGCTTTCTTCTTTCTTTTGTTATCAGCATGTCACCTTACCAAGCATAGCCGGCAGATGATAGAGTGAGCATCTTGTTTTGGCTTCTTCAAGGGGTAGTGATGGCTTAGGAAGCAGGTTCAGATATGCTGCCTAAGACTTTTCAACTTTATGAGCCGTGAGGGTCTCATAAAGACTTTTCTCCCTACGAGTCATGAAGATCTCGTAGGTGTCTTTTCTCCTTAGGAGTCGTGAGGATTCCTAAGTGTGTTTTTCCTTATAAGTCGTAAGGATCTTATAAGAGAGTTTTCTTCCTTACGAATCAAGAGGACCCGTAAGTGTTTAATGAGATTGACGTTATCCGCATTTCACGGCGTCAATGGGTGACGTACTTCCGGGGCGGGGTCATGTAGATGACGTGTTTCCGAGACGGGGTCATTTGTATGACGTGTTTCCACGACGGGGTCATGTGGATGTCGTATTTCCGCGACGAGGTCATGTAGATGACGTATTTCCGTGACGGGGTCATGTGGATGACGTATTTCCGAGACGGGGTCATTTGGATGACGTGTTTCCACGACGGGGTCATTTGGATGACGTATTTCCGCGACGGGGTCATGTGGATAACGTATTTCTGCGACGGGGTCATGTGGATGATGTATTTCCGAGACGGGGTCATATGGATGACGTATTTCCGTGACGAGGTCATGTGGATGACGTATTTCCGAGACGGGGTCATGTGGATGACGTATTTCCATGACAGGGTCATATGGATGACGTATTTCCGAGACGGGGTCATATGGATGACGTATTTCCGTGACGGGGTCATGTGGATGATGTATTTCCGAGACGGGATCATATGGATGACGTATTTCTGTGACGGGGTCATGTGGATGACGTATTTCCGCGACGGGGTCATGTGGATGACGTATTTCCGAGATGGGGTCATGTGGATGACGTATTTCCGTGACGGGGTCATGTGGATGACGTATTTCCGAGACGGGGTCATATGGATGATGTGTTTCCGCGACGGGGTCATTTGGATGACGTATTTCCGCGACGGAGTCATGTGGATGACGTATTTCCGCGACGGGGTCATGTGGATGACGTATTTCCGAGACGGGGTCATATGGATGACGTATTTCCGTGACGGGGTCATGTGGATGACGTATTTCCGAGATGGGGTCATGTGGATGACGTATTTCCGAGACGAGGTCTTATGGATGACGTATTTCCGAGACGGGGTCTTATGGATGATGTATTTCCGAGACGGGGTCATATGGATGACGTATTTCCGTGACGGGGTCATGTGGATGACGTATTTTCGAGACGGGATCATATGGATGACGTATTTCTGTGACGGGGTCATGTGGATGACGTATTTCCGAGGCGGGGTCATGTGGATGACGTATTTCCGAGACGGGGTCATGTGGATGATGTATTTCCGAGACGGGGTCATGTGGATGACGTATTTCTGTGACGGGGTCATGTAGAAGACGTATTTCCGAGACGGGGTCATTTGGATGACGTATTTCCGCAACGGGGTCATGTGGATGGCGTATTTCCGCGACGGGGTCATGTGGATGACGTATCGTCTGTTGTAATGAGACGAATATCGAAGTGGTCTCCAGGTTGTCTGTGAACCATTGAGATTTGGAATAGGGGATTTGCCGTAACTCTAGGGCTGATTGCAGCGTCTGAATCCTGCTGGAATGGGGAGGAACGCTGTTGATGATCTCTATGCTATCCCTGAACCGTCGAGATTTGGCTTCATTTTCTGATGGAACCTGGGGAGGGAAGGTGTGATTCCTTCTTTGTTTGCGCTCCTGGATTGTATATAGGGATTGATGTGATATCACCTGTAGGGCATAAATTTCATTTTTTTACTTCTTTCCGCGATGCTCTATCATTTCAGCTTTTATATCGCGAAGGTCGCGATTGCCCAATCATTTCGGCTATTTTTCGCAGCGCCCAATCATTTCGGCTATTTATTTTATTCTTACTCGCTGCTTTTTATTGCGAGTTGCCCAATCATTTCGGCTCTTTTTCATGCATACATTTTTACTTGCTGATTTTGTTTGCAAGCTGCCCCATCATTTCGGCTGTTTTGTATGCACGTGTGGCTCGCTAGCTTCTCACTGCAAGCTTAGAATTAGATACCGATTTCGGCATCAGCACCGCTACAACTGGAATATTTCCAGGAGCGAATCATTATTTGCCTCTGTCGATGTCGAACAAAAGTGGCTTAGCAAACAGGGTTAGGATCCTGTCGACTAAGGCTTTTGACTTCATGAGCCGTAAGGGTCTCATGAAGGTATTTCTCCCTACGAGTCGTGAGGATCTCGTAGGTGCATTTTCTCCGTAGGAATCGTGAGGATTCCTAAGTGTGTGTTCTCTTATAAGTCGTAAGGATCTTACAAGAGTGTTTTCTCCTTATAAGTCGAGAGGACTTACAAGGGTTGTTCACCGTGTAGACATATCCCTAGTCACGGATAGGACTTTGTTAGGGAAATGGTTATTCGCGCCCATGGATTGTATACAAGGGTCAGCGTTGAGCCACTTATAGGGCAGCATTGGAGGTTATGGTGGTCGCTTAAGAACAGGTTCGGATCCCTGTAGCTTAAGACTTTTGAATCTTATGAGCCGTGAGGGTCTCATAAGAGGGTTCTCCTTACAAGTCGTGAGGATCTCGCAAGTGTAATTTCTCCTTAGGAATCATGGGGATCCCTAAGTGTATTGCTCCCTTGTGAGTCGTAAGGATCTTACGCAGGTGGTTTCTCCTCACAAGGTCGAGAGGACCTTGCAAGTGTCTTTTAACGAGATTGCGTCCTTTCGGGTTTTCACAAAACTCGCCGGTAGACCTGCTGTTTTTACTCACGGAGCCATTTCGGGTTTTCATCCGTGACCTTTTTGCTTATGGACATACCGTTTTTTTTATTCTCTTTTTTTATTCTTTTCTCTTTTTTTGTGTCAGCCTTGGGATGCTGCAGTCCACAGTAGTTTATCGACGTCTCGGTCAACAGCTAGTTTTACGTCATAGTGGTCCATCGTTAATTTAAGGACGTTTCGGTCCGTTGTTAGTTTAAGGACGTTTCGGTCCGTTGTTAGTTTAAGGACGTTTCGGTCCGCTGTTCCGGCTACTACTTATAGAGTTTGGGCTTAGCAAGATAGCGAGCGGACATAGGCGTCGTCATCTATCGTTAACCTAGGCCGTGACTCGTCAGGCGTAGTATTTCTTCAGGAAGCGACCGTTTATTGGCCTGAAGGGCCTTTCGCCATGCTTTTTATGAGTAGATAGGCCCCACCCTGGTAGACCTTGTCTCTGATATACGGGCCTTCATAGTTCGGCTCGAATTTCCCCCGCTTGGCGCGATTAGGGATCATAGGTCTTTTGACCACTAGCACGAGTTCGCCTTGGCAGAATGTTCTCGGCCTAGTCAATATTTTGTATGAGCGCGTCATCTTTGCTTTGTAAGCCTCCAGATTTTGTTGCGCTATGAGCCGGGTTTCATCAAGGGCATCGAGCTCCTCAAGCCGAAGGTGAGCATTCTCTTCGTCCGTTAGCTCGTAATGAACTGCAACTCGTAGAGAGGGTAACTCTATCTCGAGGGGGAGTACCGCTTCTGTACCGAATACCAATGCGTACGGCGTTGTGTTCGTGGCCATTTTGAACGTAGTTCGATATGCCCAGAGAGCTTCATGTAGTCTCTCGTGCCAGTCCTTCTTATTTCGGGACACCATCTTTTTCACGATCTTTGTCAAGGTCTTGTTGAAATCCTCAGCTAGACCGTTAGCTCGGGGATTATAGACTGAGGAGTATCTTCAGTTTATGTTATGCTGTTGTGCGAAGCGGCTGATCTTGTGGCTTCTATAGGCTGGCCCGCTATCGGAGATAATCCGTCATGGAGTTCCAAACCGATAAATGACGTGTGTCTTGATGGAGGATATTCTTGTAAGTCTACGCTAGCGCCCCGGCCGTCTACAGACGCCATAATGCGGAACAAAAACTTTTAAACTGGCGCTATCGTATACTTTAACCCGGATCTGCCATTATTGCTAAACTAACAAACAGTAAAGAGTGTAGGAAAGTTATACCGAACGATCCGAGTCCTTCGTTCTTCAACCATCATCCCACGCTCCGTTGCGGCTGCTCCGATCTCGTCGATCTCCGATCTCCTTGTCGAGGTGGCACCACATGATCGGTTCTTTAAACGGGCTCCCGCCTCTGACTCGAGGCAACTTGATCGTCAAGTTTGCTAAAAGAGACGACCAAGATTGATGTAGAGAATGAGTAGATGACTTTGTCTCACTTCGTCCAAATCCGTGGACGATCGGTTAATGAAGTTGCCGTGGAAATCGGATGATGGAATGAAATGATCTGTGAATTCCATACACCCCAAATATCTATCATAATCTTTTTCCAATGAATCAAGTGAGTGAATGAGAGAGAGAGAGAGGAGGCCTTATTTATCAAAGGAGGGAGGTGAGTGTAGGAGGGTTCAAGTGGTGACCATAACAAATGATAGTTATCATAACCATTATGAAAGAATGAATCATCAAAAGAAACCAATTAGAACAAACCTAGTCACCTTACATCATTAATGAACCATTAATGACACAAATGACTCACTAGCCTCATCATCACTTCTAGAAGCTTCTAGAATGATGACTCACTCATATCTGAAGAAAAGATTAATCCGTCTTTAACCGAATGTTAAAAGACGGCTGATAGAAAACTGGAAACTGGCAACTTCCAAAAGTGATCCTGAAACGAATTTCAGGACAACCCCGAAACTGTATAAATATACCCGCATTTGTATTACGACCGAATACAAATGCAATTGAGACAAAGATATTATACCTACTCAATATAATACTCTGATCCGGCTTAAGCCAAAGCCGACCAGTATCATCTGTCCGAAAATCGACACGTGCGTAAACGCACGTGCATTTTCCGAACCCTGCCATAAAACCATACGGCCTCTACAACGTTTCGCCCGAACTTGGGAAACTGTCTGTGGGGGACTCTAATGACTCGTCAGTACCCTGGCAGTGGGTTTAACCACAAACCGTCAGCGGCACTAGCTATGCGTAACGGCTGCCCATGGACTGACCTCAAGGGTGGCCGAGGAGCGAACTCAAGGGAGACCGATGAGCGAACTCCTCCGAAAACCCTACTGAGCCTAACAGTGACAATGTATATACAGTCCGGTCCGTTCGTCAATGAGTATCGCATATCCGCCTAGGGGGCTAGCAACGTCAGACCCCCAATAGCAGTATAAGTCGTGTCGGAGTGAAGCCCAATAACACCCTGAGATACTACTGGAGTACCTACCAGTAAATCTCCTGCCACGGCCGTGGGCTTTGTGTAATGGCTCTCCTAGACACAGCACGATCTCGCCCCCAATACCGGGAGAGACGAATCCCCTGCCGATCCGCTCACGTGCCTCCATATGGCTCGGGACTGTACCCAAAAGCTACCTGTTTGCACGACTCCTTTGAGCCGTGGTAGGGTAGAAATCAAAGCACAGTGGGAACTCACACGAGACAAATGACGACCTCAGGTCGATGAACTAACCTGTACACATGTCACCAGGGAACTGCTATCTGACGATAGATATAATACTAACTAGCAGATTCCCGGCGAGTCCTGTCCGGTGTACTCATAACCCAATGAGCACCTGTATACATCTTAGGTGATCCAGCTGACACCAGTGGCTTGTGAGACCGGCCACCGCCCCTCGTCGGGGTCTCGACTGTATACACTAGTCTACTCCGGAGTATCGATGCCCTGTCTCGAAACTCCCATGACTAGGGACCACAATTAAGGATATGCATATAAACTACCCAACTCTCACGTATATGATCGCCATCATACTGTTGGTAGTAAAGCAAGATCCTAAGGGCTCTATCAAAGTGTAACATGCAATCAGTCACCTGAACATGTACACGACTGATAAAGGCAAACCAGATAGCATACTATCATCTCGAGTAAGACTGTGCTACCGGGATAGGTCCTCCGCAATTATTGCAATCACGTACCTGCGATCCAATAATTGACTATGAGGGCACTATCTCCAACAATCTCCCACTTGCACTCAAGGCTAATATTGCGATGTCGACTACTCACAGCCCGTGTGAAACCGAACATCCAACTCCTCTACTAATCAGTTTCACAAAGCCCGTTTGTAAAACTATTGTGTTCGAGAAATAGCCTCGGTGAGTGGATCCGCCTAGAAGTTTCTTTCTGTATCTCTCTTAATCTCAAGTTCGCGGAGAAAGCCATCTCCCGAATTGAGTAGTACCTGTCTTAGAATATGTCTGGATATCTGATGGGACCTTAGTTCATAAATGAAATCCATATCCAAACTTCTTAGACTGAATCGATCACTGAACCTAATCAGTATCGGGCACCATGCCACCCATAGTATCCACTGGAACCACCTGTCCATAATACTGTCCCTCGTCAGAGGGAAAACTAAAAACTCTGACAATCACTCTGTCATCCATGTCACCTTTGAAGCCTGGAATGATAACCGTCTCCCGTAAGAGGCTGTCGTTATCAAATCCGTAGAACATGTACCAATGTTCTAAAACTGCTTCCTTATGTTTCTCCAGGATTGGATTAATACAAACTTATTGCATCTAGTGCAAAAACAACATTTGGTGTGGTACTTGACATCTCATGATTGACTCAATTGCCTAAGCAAGTGATCTGCCAATCATGCACATCTCTCTCCCCTTTAGTCTATACGACACCTTTAGAGAGGGTGACTCCATCACCTGCAGGTACACCACCATGCTAGGAGTCAACTATTCCAAAAACCATTAGAATATCTGTCAAAGTACCCACATTGGGAAACTACCCAAATCCAGATCTAAAACCATAGATCTAGAAACCAGAATGTCAAATATTATATCCATATCCTGTCTGGAGAAACAACTGTGTGACGACCACAGTACAACCGTTCGTAGTATAGGAATTTTACTTCCTACTCTGTGTATGTCATCCAGATACCATGACATCACACCCTACTACCTTCTTAACTGATCCATCCCCTATTCTGATTGAAGTCAAACCCATGACTGTCACATCAAAATTAGATGATCTATCTCCGCTATAACTGCCTAAGTCTATAAATAGACATTAGCATCTTGCCCACTATGCTTCTGCTGCTCCCACTGACTACGACAACCCTCCTACCGGGTCTCATATCCTGGAACAACAGTAGTGTCAAGTCTGGGTAGATAAGAACCTCCCTGTCACCGTCCTTGAGGCTACTGAAGTACCTCTCGGGTGTCTGAGGTTACCTACCAAATCTGCGGAGTGGCTATTGGAATGTCAAACCTGATTGAATATATAGGTCCTATTAAATTTTCCGTAATCGTTCGCGGTTCTGGAATCACTTTCAGTTCTACCATACTCCCACTACTGTTTTCTGAAAAAGATCCATTTTTACTAAAACTGTGGCGAGTCAAGAACAATATCACTATTGATCTTCCAAATGGTAGAATATCAACCCTCGTCATAGCCAGGGTCAACCCACAAACAGCCATTACAGAAACGTGCCCTGAGTTATCCAGAGTCTGGTTTTAAGCATAAGCTGGACAACTCCCCGTACCTTTATTTCTTTTAAGGTATGATCCATTCTATATCCAATACAGAAACTTTGGCACTTATTTAATTGGAACCATATTCATATCATGCAGCTGTCTCCAGTGCATATCGACTTAATGGAAAGAGGCTAATCAGCATTACTCAACTTAGGAATCCATCCAATTATGAGTAACCTGAAAGAGAAAACTCGTTTCTCAAAACCATCACTATCATCTGAATACTAATCACAAGAATCTACATCTTCGATCTCTTTGAAGAATCCCGATACTTATGATACCTGGTTCTCTACTTTATTCTTATACCCACAACTTCTCAAAACTTAGACCATGTATTTCTACGAAACACTTGTCTAAAAACTAGAGAAGTTATAAGTAAACAGAACAAAGTACGAGGACCTACCCCATTGTCCTGAAGGACACTTGGACAACATACAATACTCTGTATAAGTCCGCTGAGTTTAAACATCTTAAAACCTGTGCGTTGTAGGTGGAAAACTGTACCCTGGCGATTTCCTCAAATATCACCAATTACAACGAATTCCGATATAATGAGGATGATCACCTAATTCCCAATATCTTACTCCCACTCATCATCTGTAAAACCATACAGATATGAGAATGAAACCTGGTAAATACATACCCTTGGAGTAAGTGTCTAATCGGGAAAACAGTTTTTCCTTTAACAATGCACTAAAACATGAAAATGTTTCGTAGGGGTATCCTGGTATTCATAGTAATGCCTCTTCCATAATCCAATTCATGACTTCAACCGTATATTTTATTGCCATCTCTCCAAATCCCTTTATTTGTCTTTAGTCGTTACCTTCTGTACACCATCGTTAGGCTAAATGGTTTTCTTCATTCCCTACCGTTCGGCACCAGCCTATGGTTTGGAAGAAGACTATCCAGTAAGCATAATAGGTGTATCCTCCTAAACCAAGGAGTACTCGCATCTCGAGAGAAGGTGACGATAAAAGACAACTGAATAATACCTTATTCTTTTAAAGGTGAAATAGGAGTGGCGATGAAGCACGCAGTTTTAGTCGTGAATGATATCAGTCGCAATTTACTTTGCCCTCTTTCTAATCCCTTTATTTTGTCTTTACATATTACCTTCTGCACACCCTACTTAGGCTAATTGGTTTTCTTCATTCCCTACCTTTCGGCACCAGCCTATGGTTTGGAATAAGACTATCCAATAAGCGTAATAGGTGTACTCTCCTAAACCAAGGAGCCCTCGCAACCTGAGAGAAGGTGATAATAAAAGACAACTGAATAAACCAAATCTATTTCTCCTGAACCTGGATCCATCCCCGAAGAAGTCCCTTCGAGTTCGTATATAACCATACGATGGATCTATCCAATGGAAGTGGATATCCGTAGTAATACGGGTGTTCTGAGAAATTCAAAGGGTAAAAGAAGGAGTGGCAATGACTTATGCAACTCAGACAATCCAAAAAGCCAGTATTTTAAGAAGGTTCGGTCAACCTGGTCACTGAGTCATAGTCTAGGGTCGGTCAAAGGTCGCTGCCAAAGAGAGAGAGAGAAAAGAAACACTCTGCGTGCACTCTAACCTAGATCAGAATGGTCATCACTTTATCTAATCCGGAAACCTCCCACTGTCCTGTCAAATTCTCCTCCAAACCTAAAGAAGAATCAATCGGGATTACCCGAAGAGTAAACCAACTCATCAGTGGGAATCGGGATCCAACTCTCATCGCATGTTAACGTGATGGAATGCATCCACGTTATTCATACTCCAGAAGGTATGCGCATACTTGGCAAGTTTCAGTTTCTTTAGAAACTCCCGATATCATTTTCTTGCCCCATGCTCTTATGACCTTGGCGTATGTCAACAAATCATAAGTCACATGTCAAGTTCTGCCCGTCATTATCTTGTTAATTTGAACCCACCCGTACATACCCTTGACGTATGCCAACAAGGTAATACGACTGTCCCAAACCAACTCATCTATCTATGCAACAAATGAATACCCAGCAGCTACCAAACACTATGCCTTGACGTATGCCAACAAACATAGCTTGAATACTACTGACCATCCATAAGAAACGACGGAGGGCTACGACTGGTTTTTGGCGAAAAAACCTTTAACGTAGTGAACTTGATATCGCTGAAGGAACCTGATAGCTTTTTTTTAAATTATAGTGTCGAAAACCTTTTGCTAAAGAGGTCACTCCCGGTAAAGGGATCTCGGCTCTTTCCTCGTGGAATGAGGTGCAGGATATTCCACTGAATACCGCTATGCAAAGCAACATGTAATCGACTATAGTAAAGTTATTACCCTGACGTAAACTTCTGCCCAAGGGGTCAGTCCCGGTGAAGGGATATCAGCCCTTGCCCCGTCGAATGAGGTGCTGGATATTCCACTGAATACCGCTATGCATAACAAAAGGAAACGTCTTTGTAATAACACTTTTTAAAAATTGTTCCAACAACTCAAACAGGTTTGTTTTAACTTTGCGTTGATCAGAATCAACGCAGTCCCATCAATTATCACACCAGAAAAGAACGAAAATAAAATGTACGTATATGCCATCCGCATTCGTCACTGGGTCCCGTCATAACCCGTTAGGTTACTTAACTAACGACAGAGCGGGGACTGGACTAGCGCGGGTGTAAAACATATACAACATCTAATAGTATATAAACCAATATACATAATTGCTCCAGGTGTGATAGTATGCAACATTACAGAAAAGTAATAAGCATCACAGAACAAAACAGATATCTGGGATCCCCGAGTTTCACAGAGCCGCTGCTGAAACTCGATGTTCCCCTGTCGTGTGGATAGCCTGTGCAATGAAACCTAGACCCCTACGGGTGCGGCAAGTTACCCGCCAAAACCTGAAGCGAGGTAGTCCCCACAGCATAGTGAATGGAACACCCGGCACTTCACGGAATCCGGTAAGCTTGGGCACCCCTCCTTGGGTCAACCTGTACCCCCTATGAGTGCGGCGAATAGTCTGCCAATTCTGAAGTGGGACCCCTCTGCCTCTCAAAACCATGAGATGTGGACCCGTTGCCCTCCCGAACCCGGCTATCCGTGCACTCCGTCTCGGGGCAAAACCTAGTACAGTAATGAAAAATAGTACAATAGGTACATCGACCGCAACCTGGTCGTGCCCCAAAAGAATATTATACAACAGGCAGTGACGGCTGTCCACAAGTTGGACGCTCGCCCCGCAATATCAAATGTACAAATAAACACAAACTGTACTACCATTGCATACTGCTATCCACCACGACAAATCCGCAACATCACAGCACAACACAGAACATCAACGCGAATGTCACGTTCGCAAACCCGTCTAAAAGAACTATAGCAGTTAAACGCGGTTTACCGATCAAATGACATTCCCGGTCGGAGATATAATGTAAGCACTGTAAACTAACGTGTTTAAATTTCGATCGACCAAAGACCAAATATCAAAAAGTGGGCCCCACTGCTTACTGGTGAACAGTAACAAAACCTGGGCCAAAAATATATATACCAAAAATCACAAAATCCAACACAGAACATCCTGACAAAATTTGGGAGCACGTGCTCCCCACGTGGCCGCGGTTGCGCGGCCAAACCATGGGTTTGGCCGCCCTTCCGCGGCAGCTTGGAGGGATCACAACCCCAAATTTCGTCGTGGCTCGTAGAATTCCCTGCACAGATTTTTAAGACATCCAGAAGTAAATTTTGAGACCGTTTAAAATTAACAGAAACTGTCAGGTAGGATTTTTGCAGTTTTGGTTTTTCGGTTCGATCGAAGTTTTGAACACGTTAGCACAAGTTAGTATAGCAAAATGGTTAGGCTCTGATACCACTGTAAGTCTACGCTAGCGCCCCGGCCGTCTACAGACGCCATAATGCGGAACAAAAACTTTTAAACTGGCGCTATCGTATACTTTAACCCGGATCTGCCATTATTGCTAAACTAACAAACAGTAAAGAGTGTAGGAAAGTTATACCGAACGATCCAAGTCCTTCGTTCTTCAACCATCATCCCACGCTCCGTTGCGGCTGCTCCGATCTCGTCGATCTCCGATCTCCTTGTCGAGGTGGCACCACATGATCGGTTCTTTAAACGGGCTCCCGCCTCTGACTCGAGGCAACTCGATCGTCAAGTTTGCTAAAAGAGACGACCAAGATTGATGTAGAGAATGAGTAGATGACTTTGTCTCACTTCGTCCAAATCCGTGGACGATCGGTTAATGAAGTTGCCGTGGAAATCGGATGATGGAATGAAATGATCTGTGAATTCCATACACCCCCAATATCTATCATAATCTTTTTCCAATGAATCAAGTGAGTGAATGAGAGAGAGAGAGAGGAGGCCTTATTTATCAAAGGAGGGAGGTGAGTGTAGGAGGGTTCAAGTGGTGACCATAACAAATGATAGTTATCATAACCATTATGAAAGAATGAATCATCAAAAGGAACCAATTAGAACAAACCTAGTCACCTTACATCATTAATGAACCATTAATGACACAAATGACTCACTAGCCTCATCATCACTTCTAGAAGCTTCTAGAATGATGACTCACTCATATCTAAAGAAAAGATAAATCCGTCTTTAACCGAATGTTAAAAGACGGCTGATAGAAAACTGGAAACTGGCAACTTCCAAAAGTGATCCTGAAACGAATTTCAGGACAACCCCGAAACTGTATAAATATACCCGCATTTGTATTACGACCGAATACAAATGCAATTGAGACAAAGATATTATACCTACTCAATATAATACTCTGATCCGGCTTAAGCCAAAGCCGACCAGTATCATCTGTCCGAAAATCGACACGTGCGTAAACGCACGTGCATTTTCCGAACCCTGCCATAAAACCATACGGCCTCTACAACGTTTCGCCCGAACTTGGGAAACTGTCTGTGGGGGACTCTAATGACTCGTCAGTACCCTGGCAGTGGGTTTAACCACAAACCGTCAGCGGCACTAGCTATGCGTAACGGCTGCCCATGGACTGACCTCAAGGGTGGCCGAGGAGCGAACTCAAGGGAGACCGATGAGCGAACTCCTCCGAAAACCCTACTGAGCCTAACAGTGACAATGTATATACAGTCCGGTCCGTTCGTCAATGAGTATCGCATATCCGCCTAGGGGGCTAGCAACGTCAGACCCCCAATAGCAGTATAAGTCGTGTCGGAGTGAAGCCCAATAACACCCTGAGATACTACTGGAGTACCTACCAGTAAATCTCCTGCCACGGCCGTGGGCTTTGTGTAATGGCTCTCCTAGACACAGCACGATCTCGCCCCCAATACCGGGAGAGACGAATCCCCTGCCGATCCGCTCACGTGCCTCCATATGGCTCGGGACTGTACCCAAAAGCTACCTGTTTGCACGACTCCTTTGAGCCGTGGTAGGGTAGAAATCAAAGCACAGTGGGAACTCACACGAGACAAATGACGACCTCAGGTCGATGAACTAACCTGTACACATGTCACCAGGGAACTGCTATCTGACGATAGATATAATACTAACTAGCAGATTCCCGGCGAGTCCTGTCCGGTGTACTCATAACCCAATGAGCACCTGTATACATCTTAGGTGATCCAGCTGACACCAGTGGCTTGTGAGACCGGCCACCGCCCCTCGTCGGGGTCTCGACTGTATACACTAGTCTACTCCGGAGTATCGATGCCCTGTCTCGAAACTCCCATGACTAGGGACCACAATTAAGGATATGCATATAAACTACCCAACTCTCACGTATATGATCGCCATCATACTGTTGGTAGTAAAGCAAGATCCTAAGGGCTCTATCAAAGTGTAACATGCAATCAGTCACCTGAACATGTACACGACTGATAAAGGCAAACCAGATAGCATACTATCATCTCGAGTAAGACTGTGCTACCGGGATAGGTCCTCCGCAATCATTGCAATCACGTACCTGCGATCCAATAATTGACTATGAGGGCACTATCTCCAACAATTCTCTGTTTTCACTTCCCTTAGCGGTACTGCTTCTTCCCATTTGGAGAAGTAATCAGTTGTCGCCAAAATGAATCGATGTCCTCTGGACGATGCTGATTCGATGGGGCCATATATGTCAGTCTCCCACATTTCAAACGGCCAGCTAGCCACTGTTGGATGTAGTGGATTTGAATGTTGATGGATAAAGTCCCAGTGAATCTGGCACGAATGGCACTGCTTCGCATATTCGAGGCAGTCTTGGATCATCGTGGCCAATAATAACCCATCCGTTTGATCTTTAGCTTCATCTTCGGGCCGGCTTGGTGAGAACCGCAGAGTCCGTCGTGAGTTTCTTGGATGACTCTCCTTGCCTCTTCAGGTCCCAGGCACCTTAACCACAGAGAATCAAATGATCTCTTATACAGAGTATCATTGACGAAAGCAAAAGATAGAGCTCGCTTCATGAGATGATGTTTTGAGGACGCATCTTCAAGTGTTCGACGGGATTTGAAGTAGTCTATAAAGACTTCTCTCCAATCCGTAGCCTTTTCCTGGTCTTTTATTTGTAGGGTTGTCTGCTCGGTCGCTCCCCTTTCCTCGGACGACTCCAGAGATATTTCTGCCGGTGCAAGAACCCGACGGCTTTGCACAACGATCCTCACGTCATCGAGGTTTTCGTTAGCCAGTTCCTTAGCGAGTTTGGCTAATGCATCTGCTTTGCTATTTTCCGCACGCGGTATGCTTTCCAAGGTGTAGGAAGGAATTTGAGTCAGCAGTCGCTGTACTCTCTCGCCGTATTTCACCAACTCAGGCTTGCACGTCTGATAGTCGTCGTTTACTTGACTAACGACCAGTTAGGAGTCTCCGTATATGAGGAGATTTTCAATTCCCATGTCGATGGCGATCTCGAGACCTGCTATCAAAGCTTCATACTCGGCTTCATTGTTTTTCCTCGGCTCTGTTAAAGAGAAAGCAAAGCGCATTATCCCTCCTTGTGGAGTTACGAAGATGAGGCCTACCCCCGATTTGATTATGGGCGTGCATTGTTTGCGCTTCTTCATGGAAGATGCTCCATTGAAGTAAAGTTCCCACCAGGTATCATCCCCGTCGATCGTGTCAAACGCATGTTCGTCTGGCAGTTCGCAATTCAAAGGAGAATCGGCAGGTATTGGATGCTCAGCGAAGAAGTCGGCGATGGCCTGGCCTTTCACTGCCTTAAGAGGCCGATAAGTTATCGAGAATTCCATCAAGAGCAAGGCCCATTTAGCGAGCCGCCCTGTTAATATGTCTTTTGACATCAAATACTTCAGAGGATCCACCTTCGATATAAGATGAACCTCATGTGCCAACGTGTAGTGCCTAAGCTTCGTTATTGCGAAGATCAACGCCAGGCAGTGTTTTTTAATGGGGGAGTAGTTGCTTTCTACCCGCAGAAGAACTCGACTCAAGTAGTAGAGGGCTCTCTCCTTCCCTTGGTCGTTCTCTTGTGCCCATAATGCGCCTAATGAACCTTCAAGGGCAGTCGTATACAGAATGAGGGGTTTTTCTTTAACGGGAGCGGCCAGCACTGGCGGATTCTACAGGTATTGCTTGATTTCGTCCAGTGCACTTTGGCATTTGTGATCCCAGACGAACGGGGTTCCTTTTTCATCAAGTGACTGTAGGGGCGACACTTGCCGGAAAGATTGGCTATAAATCGCCGGATATACGCGAGCTTCCCTTGGAGAGACCGCAGTTGCTTAAGATTCCTTGGCGGAGGAATTTCCATGATCGCTTTGATCTTTGACGGATCTATCTCGATTCCTCGGTGTCGTACGATGAATCCTAGGAATTTGCCCGAGGAAACTCCGAACGCGCATTTGAGAAGGTTCATCTTCAAGTTGTATTGCCGAAGGCGCTGAAAAACGATCTTTAGATGCTTTAAATGTTCCTCATATGATTTGATTTTAATTATGAGGTCGTTGATATAGCATTAAAATTTTCGTCATGGCCCTCTGATAGGTGGCGCCAGCGTTCTTTAGACCGAAGGGCATCACCTTGTAGCAGAATATGCTTAAAGGGGTCCGGAAAGCGGTGTGCTTATGGTCCTCGGGATGCATCTTTATCTGATTGTATCCTGACGAGCCGTCCATGAAGGAGAAAACTTCATGAGTGGACGTATTGTCTATCATCAGCTCGGTGACCGGTACTGGGAAGTCGTCCTTCGGGCAGGCTTTATTGAGATCCTGAAAGTCCACACATATGCGCACCGTCCCATTCTTCTTCATCACTGGGACGATGTTGGCGATCCAGTCAGGATATTGGACCTCCTGGATGAAGCCGGAGTCGATTAGCTTCTTGACCTCGGCGTTGATGCTCATCTCAAGCTCGAGCCGCATTCTCCTCGGTGCCTGTTTGATCGGCTTGACTTCCGGGGATATCGCTAATTTGTATACAGCAATCTTTGGATCTAGTCCAGGCAACTCGGAATAGTTCCATGCAAAACAATCTTTATGCTGCATGAGCACGTCCTTTAGCGTAGCCACCCTTTCTTCAGACAGCAGTTCGCCGACGAATGTCGGCTGCGGGTCACTTGCCGTCCCCAAATCAATTTTCTTGAGGTTATCTGCAGTGGTATGTATTCCATCTTCCAGCTCTTTTGGCGCCGGTGGAAACTCTGAGATGACCTCGTCATCATCGTTTTCGAAGCACCAGGGGAGTTCATCCATATTCTCGGGCTCTTCTTCTGACAACATTATCATATGACAAATACGAGATCACTTCCAAGACCGATGTTGATCTGGTTCTACTCTCGCGGCTTTGGGTTCATGCTTCTGCAGTGGGGTTACCCTCCAGCTGCTGGATAGAGCGAACCTGCCTGGCTGATACTGGTCTTCTACCCAGTCTTTAAATGTAAAGCAGTCTTCGAGAGGATATCCTATTGCCCTGTGATAGGAGCAATAGTCCGGGTGCGAGACTTCGCCTGCTTGCTCGGGGTGCTTGGACTCCGGCAGTGTCATCGTCTGATATTTTATAACAAGATCGAATATCTTTTGTGTTTTGTCCTGGGGAAAAGAATATGCTCGACCCATCTTTTTCATAAGAGACGAATCCGGACTGCTCGATTCCTGATCGCGTGGTTTCTTGGACTCGCTTTGTCGCTGTCGAACGCCTTTCCCGTTCTTTGGTTTGTTTCTGCCTCTGCGTCGGGCCTTTTGTACAACGGGTTGACAAGGAGGAGCATTTTCATTTTTCACAGCCTGTTGAAGGAGGCGTTGCATCCTGGCTCTCTCGTAGATGGCCACTTTGTGATTATGGTCGTCTCGAACCTTTTGACCTGCTTCCCTTATAAGCTTGTCTATCTGTTCTTTGAACGACGGACTTGGCATTTTCACGGCGGGAGTTCGTGCTGGTTCAGGGTTAGCATCTTCCCATAGAGCATCTCCTTCTTCATCAAAATCATGTATGACAGAGCAGTCGCGAAGTAGCTCCCGTTTCTTGGATTGAACATACCCAAGCCCGGTCATTTCCATTCTCTCATTGGGCAACTTTCGTTGAGTTCCGGGAACGTTCCAGATCCTGTTATAGAACCGTGCTTGTCACGCAGTTTGCTTAAGAGGCACACCTTGGCGTCAAGAGTCTCTTTAGTCTGTTCGTGTAATATTTGGGCAAACGGATGGGCTGGAGCCTGTCAAGTGTAGAATCCGCACCATGCCAGATTTCTTTCTCCACTTTGGTCTCCCCGGATCGGTAGAATAGGATCGCCTTTTCCCTTTTCGCCTGGGAAGGACGTAGAATGTCTGCAGTTCTTGCACACTATAAGTTTCAAGTGCATCGAGCTCTTTATGATGTTTGGGCGGAACCATGGCAATTTGCAAACTTTTATCTTCATCAGCAATGGTTTGTATTGATGGCCGAGTAGAGAATACGGCATTGACCTCATCTTTCGAGTCGCTGCCGAAGATCAACATAGGAGTGGACAGTCCCGGCTTGTTGTACTTGGGCGGACCTGAGTAAACTATCTCTTCTTCCTCCTCGGTATCACTCCCGATAGCCAGAATAGTAGTGATAGCTTTGTTCTTCAGTTTGTGACATCTTTCCGTGTCCTCGAAATCCGGTAAGAAGTATTTTGCATCTTTGTACTTTCGGACTTCGTTCATGGAGAATGGGTTCAGCTCTCCTGTTACGGTATACTCGAGACCATCTTTGAAATACTTCATACACTGATGTTGTGTAGAAGGGATGATATTGTACTCGTATAACCAGGGCCGGCCGAGCAAAGCGTTGTAGCATGTCTTGGCGTCAATGACGTGAAACTTAATGTCCGTGACAAGCAGCCCAAAGCGTAGTGTCAATATTACAGACCCAAGCATCCGTGATGACTGGGAATCAAATCCGGAGATGGTGATTTTATCGCGAGCGAGGTGCTGAACGCTCATGCAGATTTCCTTCAACACTCTCACATTGAGGAGATTGACGGAGGACCCATTGTCGACCAGGATTTTACCTATCTTGATGTCATGACAGTATCCAGAGACGTAAAGGAGATGGTTGTGCTCGCACGTCCCAAAGAGGAGGTCTTCATCGCCGAAGGTGATATCGGCTGTGTGCACTTCTTCCTACTCGTCCTTCATCTTTTCTTCGGCGAGGAAAGGTTGGAATTGTTCAGGCACTTTCAATGCCTGGATCAAAGAATCTATTGCTTCTTTGGATAACAGGAGGGCGTCGAGAATGCTTAACTGTGAAGGTAGCTTTCTCAAGTGTGCCAGAACGTTGTAGTCCACCTTGTTTTTCTTTGGCGGGTCCTTGGCTGTCAGCTCTTTGACGGCTTGGTCATCAAGGATGATATCCTCAGAGACCTTTTCTTTTCCCTTATCTTTTCTATTCGACCCACTGTTCGAGGGCCTAAGATTCTTTTCGGGCAGCGTACGATTGCCCAGCTGAATATTTTCACAGGTCTTCGGTTCTTCCTCTTTTCCTAAGGTGGACTCTTTAAAGAGAGGGCCAAGAGTCATTTCTTCATCAGAATCGCTCCCGAAGGTGAGAACTTGCGATCCCCCAATGCCGACCATGTAACAGTTGCCGGTAGTTCTTTATGCTCCTCGGTCGTATTCTTTTGCTCCCGACGAGCTTTGTGTTCCATCCGCTTGAAATGTTGTCGGTGGGAAACATATCCCTGCCACCATCTTTTAAAAGAGTTGCACTCTTCGGTGGGGTGTGCAATCTTTCGATGATATAAGCAGTAGCTATGCATTTCTTCTTCACCGGGAGCGTTCGCTTCGGAGGGTGGCAGCTTCATTCCCATCGAGATGGCTTTAGCGAACCTTTTCCTCATCTTGAACCTATTTTTATTTGCAGCGGATGTACATTGATCTGGCGGGAGTGTTTCAATTCTTTCGTCCAGTCGCCGGCGTTTGGCCTTTTCAAGTATGGACATTTCACACTCTTGAGCAGCTTTGCATTTAAGAAGAGCTTCGTGCAGGAATGCATCAATTATTTCGTCAGACGGCTCTAGAAGTTCTGGTTTAGGATTTGCCCCCAGTTTCTCGGTGAAAGGAGCTTCTTCATCGTCTATCGATGAGTGAGAGATCACATGGAAACTTGCTACGTAATCTTCAGATTCATCCGACGAGTCTTCCCCATCATCTCCGTTCTCAAGGACGTGGCTGAGAAACTCTTGGAGTGTGACTGGAGTCCGCGCCTTTTGGTTATACTCTTCCAGCGCGTCAATCTGCTTTTGCGGGTCCGTACGCTTGTCACCAGGCTTCATGGGCTTCTTAGATTTTTTCTTCTTCTTTGAAGATTTCGATGGCTGGGTGTGAGTACTTTGGCTATCACCACCGATCTTTGGAGTTGGACGCGGTTTTAACATTCCTTTGATGACCTCGGGTTCAAGTGGATTTTTCCACCTGATCGCCGGGCATGTTTGGAGATCCTTCAGCATTCTCGTCTTGGCTGAAAGAGCGACCTCCCATGGAGTTTCTTCTACGAAAGAGCATGATGCCCCCGGTGTATCCGTCTTCTTGGGAGTGTGTGGCTGAGGTGGGTTTACCTTCCAATTCTTGGATAATACGAACTTGCCCTGCTGGTACTAATCTTCTATCAAGCTTTTGAAGATGTAACAATCTTCGATCGGATGGCCCAACATTCGGTGATAAGGGCAATAGTTAGGATTTCTAATGTCACCTGGTTGCGCTGGGCGTCTTGGCTCCGGCCGAGTGATGAGCCTGTTGCGCAGTGCGAGCTCGAATAATCTCTTCATCTTGTCTCGAGGGAATGAGTAAGGGCGTCTCATTTTATCTTCGAGAGATCGAGTTCTATTATTTTGGTGATCAACTGGTCTTAGACCACTGGGCTGCTGTTGAGCATTAGCGATGACGGACGCTTTCCCCTTTCCCTTCTCGTTCTGCGGCTCCGGCTTTGGAGGAGACGGTCTATAACCCATCTGGTCTATTTGGGCCAGTTTGTCGATCAAGGCTTGGAACGTGGTCGGCTTGAAGAACATCATGAATTGGGAAATGGTTGCATGAGGGTCCAGAGTGCCCACAAACATGCCCACCGCCGGCGCTTCTTCGATGCGTTGTTCGCATTTCGACCACAGATTCCGCCATCGTATTGCGTATTGAACCCATGTCTCGCCTGGCTTTACCCTGGCGTTAATCAATTCTTTGATTGGGGTGCGCTCGCTAGCGCTTGCAAATCTTTGCGTGAATAATGGCTCCATTTCTACGAAAGTCTTGACGAAGTCATTTAGAAGTTCAGAGTACCATTCAAACGCTGTCTCCGACAAGCTGCCAACAAACTGACAGAGCAAAAGTTTATCATCACCCCCGGTGTTGCCGCAAAGAGCCCTGAACTAAGCGACATGTTGGTGGGGATTGCTTGTCCCCTTGTACACATGGAATTTGGGGATCGTGTATCTCGGCGGGTACTTTATTTGGTCATACCAGCCTGGATACGGTCGCCCAATTTTAACAACTTGGCCGGCCGCTTCATTCTCCTGGTGATCTCGTATTTGCTGAGCAATATAGTCATCCAGAGCGGCCTTGGAAATGGTTTCCTCTTTAGCTGTAGAGAGAGCCGGAGGAGGGTTCGATGTCTCCCCTCTGTCATCTTCAATGATGATAGGAGGGTCTTCAGCTGGAGGTTCTGGTTGTAACATCATCCCGACCATGTCTTGGAAGAGAAGCGCCATTCGTTTTATATTAGCCGCTTGTTCTGCTGCTTCTCTGTCCTTCTTTTCGAGGATTCTGCGGAGGAAGTCAGCATCCGTTTCTTGTTCATGACGCTGCTCTGATGACGCCTCCAGGCTTTCTTTTGGCCCGGTAAGTGCGGCCATTTGCGTTAGCATTTCCTGAAGCTTCTGTTGCTGCTCCTGGGCTTTTGTCACGGATCGGGTGAGCGGTCGGTGACCCGTAGAAGCGCGGCTTTCCTCTTTTCCGGAAGCCATATAAACAGTATGCACCATTATTCCCCCAGACTTGGGGCGTTTGAGATCAGCGTCTTTGTGGTCTTCCATAGTCACAGGGGCTTTCTCTGGCCTCCTTCTCATTTGAGTAGTTGAAGTCGAGGGGGCCGTCGCAGCGGGCTGTAACACCTTAGGTTGTGTTTAGGGGTTAATTATATTTTAATATATAGTTTTAATAAAAAGTTTACCAAATTAAGTTTCAAATATTTTATCCTAATTAATGAGTATTTTATTAGGATTTTTCTAGGCGCACACACATTTGTGCATGTAAACTAGGGTTTAGAGATGGGGTTAAACCATAATTAGCAAGCATGAAGAATTTACCCATTCTCTTTAAGTAATTAATTCTTATTAAGTGTTTTGGGCATTAATTGGGTTTTATTTATTTGTGTGTTGTTTTGTTTATTTAAAAAAAATTTTCTTTTGTTGACCTTGGTGTGAGAGAGGGGGTATGAGCATGGCATGAACCATGCTCATTAAATGAAGAGAGAGGGAGAGAGGGAGAGGGATGTTTGACTTGTGTTCTCTTACTCTCGCTCTCACTTCTCACTCCTCTCACTCTCAACACACACACACACACCCTGACAACAAGCAGCAACAACAGAGGAGGCATCAGCAAGCACCAGCATCAGCTGCAGAAACATCAACATCAGCAGCAGCTCCAGCATCAGCAGCAGCTACAACAGCAGCACAGCAGGCAGCAGCAGCAGCAGCAGCTCACCTCTTCTCCTCCTCCTCCCTCTTCCTGCTTCATAGGGTCTACTAAGGTATAATCTTGAGCCTAACCCTCTAGTTTGCTTAACTTATATAGGATTAGCTTCGGTTTGTATATAAAGTGAGATTTTGTGCTTGAAATGGTGATTTGTGTGAACTTATGGTTTAGTGCTGTTAATTTTGGTTAACCTAGCTTAATTAAGCGTTATTAGGACCACTTAAACCTAGCATGACCCTAGATTACACCAAAATACCATAGGGTTTCTAATTGTGCAAAATTTAGTGTTTTTAAGTGGAATTTTTGGATCTCTGTGATCTGCTATAGGCCCGAGTAGTTCAGGTTGAAATTGAGTTAACTGGAGCTTGTATACGAGGTATAGACCACACCACCAGAGCCCGAGACCCCCATCCCATAGCGAGGCTGCCGGTTTATTCGTTCTGGACGCAATTTGCGGCCAGATAAGGGAATTTTTGGGTGAAGTTTGCATGGGTAGGAGTCTGCTGTTATTTCTAGGCCAGTGGTATGTATAATTTTGTAAGTTGTTAGCCTGGGAAGAATCTGGGACGTTATATCGTATTTCTAGTACGTTTGGTTCGCGCGATACGCGAGAGGGTTCTGTGATTCAGCGTATCGCGGTGTGTCGGGGTTAGTTTTAGACGCGTATACATGTTTTAGCGTGTAGTACGCACACGCGTTTAGTTCGTGACACTAGTGTATCGTTTGGCTTGGATATCGCGTCTTGCGAGGTGGTTGCTTATATGGATTCTTATGTAATTCCAGGTTCGCAGGAGGGTACGACGGACGAAGCTAAGATAGGAAAGCAGGTGGTCGGCTACGAGTAGCGCACGACCAGGTGAGTAGATTTAACATCTATGGGGAAATCGCCAGAATGGCGTTAAGCGTCGGGGCGTATTAGGATATTAGATTGTAGATGTTCATATGAACTGTAGTATCATACCTCATGGTTGCATGTAGAAATGATAGCATAGGACACTGCACTGTCACTAACGGTTCAAGTCGCACGAGCACGATTTATATGCTACACTCACACCGTTAGTGATTGCCATGACACTCACATTATAGGATTGCTATAAATCATATATCATACTGATTCCACTTTATTGATGTTGTCATGATTTGCCGCATAACAGCATATGTTATATTTATACTTGCGCACATACACACTGTATATTCATACCAGTGCACACATATATTGATGTCTTCATACCTGCGCACATGCACACAGTATATTCATACCAGTGCACACATATATTGATGTCTTCAAACCAGCGCACATGCACACTGTATATTCATACCAGTGCACACATATATTGATATATTCATACTTGCTTAGATTTCGCATTGAGATATGTTGTTTCCATGTTAATTCTGGATTTGGGAAACCGTGGATATTTCAAAAGAGAATAGTTAATTATTTAAAAACCCGGTTTCCCTTGATATGATATTTTGGTGCGTCCACCATGTGTTTTCTCGGTACTAGAGTGATATATGTGAACCCGAATCGAGGAGTTGGATGAGACCGATTACGGGTACATGGTGGACCCGGTATGGTACCCCGGGGCAAGAACGGTTTCGCTGTGTAGTAGACGGTGAGCCTGGCAGAGGGACTAATACCTACCGGGGATTGGTTGGACCTGGCGGTTATCCGGAGGATACCGACCAGAGTCGATGGATGGATACAGGACGACTCGTACTGCCGGGGCCGAGGGCCGATACCGCAGACAGAGCCCGTGGGCTGATCCGGACTGACGGATGCCCTATACAAGAGGATTTGCGTGTCGATACTTGGCACGAGTATTTCTTGATATTTTAGGTGCCGATGTTGGGCACTCACGATTATATGAGATTTACAGGATTTGAGGACCGAGGAGGATGACGACGCCTGAGTAGTATTGGGATTTAGGTGCATTGATGGGTACCGATTATACTTTCCATGATGGCATTCCGTGTAGACGTTATATTTCCCATGCTCAGTATGTAGTAATTGATATCTCATCCTGTATCTATTGTACCTGATATAGTACACATGCTTGCACGATCATTGCATACCCTGTTTATTCTATATAAGGTTGTTAGATTGCATTGCTATACCTGATCATCACATATCTTGCTCATCACATGGAGATGTTATTAGATCGCACTTGTTGCATGATTTGAGCATCCAGTTCATCATATAGATGTTATCTGTTGGCATAGGTTAGAGTATTGTTGCACGTGCATACTCACGATTACCTTTATATGTTATCTTCTATTCACGAGTTGGCAACTCACCCCCGTTGTGCCACAGTGTTTGCAGGTTGCCCTTCGGAGTAGTCGCGGCAGGCTGCGTTCTTGCATCTTTTGACACAAATACCCCTAAAGTTGGTGTACTAGCTCTTTTGCAGATAGGTGGGTTTTGTGCGGTATCTTTTTATCTTTCAGTTATGTATATTATTATATCTAGTACTCTCCATCTATCATTTATGTATTGACTTAGAGACCAGTTGTGAGGACGATGTATATTATTTTGTATTCTGGTGTCGAGCTCGTTGTGAGCCGAATTTACTTATGCAGTTATTCTATCTATGATGTTTCCCACTTGTTGCTCATTTTCTTCGCTACGGCGTCGTATATTGTCATCTCTGTGATTGTCTACTTAAGAATTCTTAACATTTTTAGTTAATGCTTCCATTTAAAGCTTAAAACACTCTATACTTTTATTGGTTTTGACTTCTGGGTTTCGGCTTACTTAGCCGCGTTACGCTTGTAGACGTTACGTGGTTAAGGGCCGGTCATGGGCCAAACTTTGGGTCGTGACACGGGCACCCAGACAGCAGTTGCCTTTTGTGGCTTGGCAAGATGGTTCTCTTCTTGTTGAACCTTCACTTTTTTCTGTCGGCAAGGGTAATCTTGATCAATGACTGAGTCTTGAACCTGTCGCCAGACCTTGTAAATTTTGGAGGACAGTCGCTGAGGGGACCGCTCCGGCTTCATTTCTGTAACATTCTCCACGGGTGGAGGAGATCTTTTCAGTACGGCGGTAGGAGAGTTCCTGCACACCTTGTTCAACAATTCAAAGCTGTTCCCGGTTGGAACAGCAGCATCGATCTCCACCGTTGGAGCTGGTGGAGTAAATCCAGACGGAGAGCTGCCCCCGCCCTTCCGTATTCGGCGCCAGTGACGACGGCGAGCATGTCGTGCATATGGCGTTGGTTCGGCTATGGGGATGGCTTCGTCATGCCCCCTGTTCTGGTGAGGCACTGCTGGTACCAGCCTCTTGAAGACCGACATCCGTCGAGCAGCAGTGTCTAACCTGTAAAAGACAGACCTCTGGGTAGGGGAAGTAGCTTTGAGGACTTCGACTGGCGTGGGAGCCAGAGTAGTCAGTCTTGTGAAGACCGACCCTTTGGCAGGAGAAGCCGCCTTGACGACTTCGGGAGCAGGGATGGCTATCCTCTTCGGAATAACCTTTTCTGGAATTGCAGGCTTTATCATGGGCCCACATGAACTTTGGCCTAATCTGGCGAAGACTGAGGCGCCGGAGCTGGACGACCCGTTCAGAGGGGTCGCAGTAGTGGTAAGTCGATCGAAGACCGACTTCTTTGGGGCTTCTTGCGGCAACATCGGGGTATTGAAGCTCATGGGTAGGATCATAGTCCTAAAGAACACCCCAGTGGTGGCCTGAGTTACTTGGTCCACCGGCATCGTGAACAGGGAGGCCGCTTGAGGTCCATAAGCTATGCCTCCAGATGAGGCGGAACGCGAGTTGCAGTTGCAGCCGGAACACTTCGCCTAAGTAGACGCCATTGATGTTTCGTTTTCTGCGCCAAGTAAGAAACCAAATCTTAGTACCTCGGACCCAAGGGCAACCATATCAAACCGCAATTCATTCGCGAACACGACACACGAAGTGTGGAGTGGAAAGATGGAAAAGGTCCCACCGGGCGTGCCAGAATCTGTTCCTCGCCGAAAGACGCGACCAGGACGTTGGGACGTCAGGCCTGAAATTTGAGGGCAGATGCTAATTGGTGCTATCCGTCCACCTCTCCGAAGATGCCAAGTTGATTTATGGCACCGTGTATCGAAGGTTTAAACGGATGCGGCCGATGTAGCAGACTTCGTCAGATTCCCCCTCGTTTGAGGGGTTTTTTATTATGGGGACGCTCTTCCCTGCAGGCGCAAGCCCCTGCAGTTAATTACGCTACCGCATCGCAGCAACAACTTTCTTCTTCTCCAGATGGTCACTTCGTGTCGTGTGTGTTTTTTCTTGTTTGTGGTTGCCCGTGGATTGTATACGGAGACTAATTTATGTTGTCGTCCGTAGGGCGTGGATTAGTCCAAATCTGTATCTTCTTAGATTTGGGTTTGGGGGTTGGGTTTAAGGATACGTTAGCCTCATTTGAGACTAAGATCAACTAAAACGTTTGTTAAGGATGTAAGTGCACGGCGGCGCCCCGGCAGTCAATCCGACGCCGGAATGCGGAAGCGGTGATTAACTTTAATTTTGCGGACTTAGCAAACCGGCACCACCGCGCACTAAACATCCGGATCGTAACCATTAACAAGTCTAAGCTACTAATAGAAGGGGAAGAGGGATATACCGACAGATCCGAGTCCTCCGGTCTTCTCGTCGTCGTCCCGATCTCCCGCGGAATGTTCCGTCTCCTCCTCGTCGCCGGAAGTGCACCACATCGCCTACTTCTTTTACGGGCTCCCACCTCAATGCTGAGGCAACTCGGGCACGAAGCCGGCTACTCGACGTGCCCAAGATTTGCTGTAGAATGTATAGTAGAACTTGTGTCTCATTTGGGGTTCATGGAGGTGCCATTTTGGTGGAGGGATGATACAAGAATTATGTGGAGGAACTTGGGGATTTTTCTAGCAACTAGAGAGCAAAAATCCCCACTACAAAAATGGGCAACCCTTCCTCCATGCTTGGCCGGCCATCAAGAGAGAGGAGAGTGAGAATGGAGAGAGTCACAAAAAATATGGGAGCCATTCTCATATCATGCAAGAGAGAGAAAGGAAAAATTATCATGAATAGCAATGATCACAAAGTCAAGCATGATTGCTCACAAATCCATACTCCAAAAACCTACCTACTACAACCATGATTGCTCACAAAGTCAAGCAATCATGATAGAAGAAGTCAAGGTCAAAAGAATGGTGCACCATCATGATACAAGGAAACATGCGAAGACCCCCTCCACAAATGCTTATTTGCAACAATGCAAATAAACCCTCCTCCACCAATCTTCGGCCAATGAACGGAACAATGGAAATCGGCCGAAACGAAGAGCAAACTGGCAACTCCAGAAAACTGGTCCCGTAATAAATTACAGGAAAACCCCGATACTGTGCATACACACCCGCATCTGTATTTCGACTGAAATACAAATGCAATGAGACAAAATCTCCACTGTACTATACTAGAATCCGGCTTATACCAAAACCGGCTAGTAATATCTGTTCGATCCTGATCCGTGCAATACCGCATGTATCTGATCAAACCCTGCCATATAACCATACGGCCTATAGTACAAACTGTCCGATCCTGATCCGTGCAATACCGTACGTATCTGATCGGACCTTGCCATATCTCCATACGGCCTCTACAACCTTTCGCCCGAAAGCTGAGTAACTGAATGTGGGGGACTCTAAAGACTCGTCAACACCTTGGTTGTGGATTTAACCACTAGCACGTCAGAGGTATAAGCCAATACGTAACGGGCTACCAGGTACTGACTAAAAGGGATGTCTGTGAGTGAACTCAGCCTGACAACCCTACTGAGCCTGTCAGTGACAATATCCGTACAGTCCGGTCCGTTCGTCTATGAGCATCGCATGGCGGGCCTAGGGGGTTGGTAAAAGTCAGACCCCCAAAAGCGGTACAAGTCGTGTCGGAGTGTAGCCCAGAACACCCTGAGATACTACTGGAATACCTACCAGTAAATCTCCTTGCCTCGGCCGAGGGCTTCGTGTAATGGCTCTCCTAGACACAGCACGACCTCACCCCCAATACCGGGAGAGACGAACCCCTGAAGATACGCTCACTGCCTCCATGTGGCTCGGGACTGTACCCAACTAAAACCTGTTTGCACGACTCCTTTGAGCCGTGGTAAGGTAGTAATCAAAGTACAGTGGGAACTCACACAAGACAAATGACGATCCCCAGGTCGATGAACTAACCTGCACACATGTCACCAGGGAACTGCCATCTGACGTCTGGTATATGACCAACTGGCATGTTCCCGGCGAGTCCTGTCCGGTGTACTCATAACCCAATGAGCACCTGTATACATCTTAGGTGATCCAACTGACACCAGTGGCTTGTGAGACCGGCCACCGCCCATCGTCGGGGTCTCGACTGTATACACTAGTCTACTATGGAGTATCGATGCCCTGTCTCGAAACTCACACGACTAGGGACCATTTCAGGATATGCTTATAGACCCCAGCTCCCACTTATATGATCGCCCTCATACTGCTGGTGGTCAAGCAAGAATCCTAGGGGCTCTATCAACGTGTAATAGCGACGTGTCAGGTCACCTAAAATGGTACACGATGATAAAGGTAAACCAGATAGCATACTATCATCTCGAGTAAGACTGTCCTACCGGGATAGGTCATCCATCAATCATTGCAATCACGTACCTGTGATCCAATAATTGACTCTGAGGGCATTATCTCCAACAAAGGATACGTTAGTCTAATTTTTTTTTAGACTAAGATCAACTTAACGGGATCGTTTAGATCCAATAAAAGAGCATTTGGACTCTATTGTTTAGTTTAGGGACATTGCGGTCGATTAGTTTAAGGACATTACGGTCCATCGTTAGTTTAAGGACATCTCGGTCCAGGTTAAGGACATTGTAGTCCGTGAGTTTAAAGACATCACAGTCAAGGTTAAGGATATCATAGTCCATGAGTTTAAGGACCCCACAGTCCGTAGTTTAAAGACTACATAGTCTATAAAGTTTAAGGACATCATAGTCCATGAGTTTAAGGACCCCACGGTCCGTGAAATGTGTGGTTTTCGGGACCCGTCACCTCTCCGAAGACGTTGAAGGATTACAACGACAGATATTAGAGGAGTAAAGAGATGTACCCTCGAACCGGTGTAAGTTGATTGAAAGATCTGTAGTCCAATTTGGGACTAAGATCTGTTAAATAGTTATGAGCAGACGGGCTCAATTAAATATAAGTTGAGGACTTATGGCCAATATTGGGCTAAATCCAATGAATATTTAACATTTTAATGTTCTGGATATTGAGCCTTTATTTGGGCTTGGCCCTTTTAATAATGCTGAGCATTAGATTTTAACAATTTTTTTGTCCTGTATTGAATGCAGAGCATTCACCAGAACAATTTATGTTCTGCCAGCGCAACACGTGGCGCACCAGGCGCTTTGCACCAGTTAAAGAGCGCGGTGCGCTTCTGTCAAGTAGCGCACACGAGAAGAACACGAGTCGCGCTTGGCGCTAAGCGCCAGATGGTGGGCGCATTGCGCCAGTTTATGAGCGCTAAGAGCTAGTCCATGAGTGCATTGCGCTATCAATTTAGTGGCGCACACGTGAGTGACACATGGCGCGCTTGGCGCAAAGCGCCAGCCCATGAACGCAATGCGCTATTTCAGAAGCGCAAAGCGCAAGTTGCATACATGATTGACACGTGGCGCATTTGGGCGCAGAGCGCCGGTCCAGAGAGCGCAGAAGCGCAGTTCAAGAGTGCAAGGCACATTTTAATAGCGCAAAGCGCATTTGATCAATTTTTATGATTTGTGAACAAATTTATGTTCTTTTAAAAGAGACTTCGTCTCAAGATTCAAGAACAACAGTTCTTATTTTTGAAAGGTTTTGCCTTTATAGATCAATGATCTGTGAATAAAGTAAGTATTTCTTTGTTTTTATGATAAGATCTTTTGATCTCTTTTATAAAAGACCTTGGTCTTTGTAGATCTATGATCTTTTAAGAAGATAATTCTTCTTTTTATGAGATGCTTTCATCTCTGTGTTCATCATTCATGATCTTTACCTAGAAGAAATAATCTTCTTTTGCTGAGAGCTTGCTCTTATTTCTTTGAATTTCTCAAAGTTTATAGGGGGTTTTTCTATGTCAGACTTGAAGTCTTGGGGCCTTTATATAGGGCCAGCTAATTTGTTGAATCAGTTAAAGAGATCTTTCTCTGATTGATTTGGGGATATTTCCCACCGTTGGATCTTTTGATCCCAGGGCTTCTGTTTTACAGAAGGCAATCTTCTTGTTTTTAACAAGATTGGAAAATCTTTCCATAACAGAATTTTAATTCTGATTAATTAATGATTTATCATTATTATTAGATCTTTTGATCTAACGGTGGGGAATTTTATAATTCCAGCGCTGGCGCACCCGTGTTTTGCACGTGGTGCGCTGCTCAGAGCGCAGCGCACTTTGCGCTAGCGCACCTACGTTTGACACGTGGTGCGCTGCCCAGAGCGCAACGCAGCCTGCGCTAGTGCACCCGTGTCTGACACGTGGCGCACAGCGCGCTTAGCGCTAGCGCACACATGGTGCACTGCCTAGGGCGCAGCGCACCTGGCGCTAGCGCATTCGTGTTTGACACGTGGTGCGCAGCGCGCCTAGCGCTGGATCTGAAACGTTGCTTCAATTTTTTAATTTTGAATTTCAAAACAGAGCTTTGCTCTGATTGGGGGTGCACTGCCTAGGGCGCAGCGTAGCTGGCGCTAGCGCATCCGTGTTTGACACGTGGCGCGCAGCGCGCCTAGAGCTGGATCTGAAGCGATGCTTCAATTTTTGAATTTTGAATTTCAAAATAGAGCTTTGCTCTGATTAGGGGAAACAGCCGCAACTGATCCCAAGCTGTCAAACCTGTAAGAACCATGGCACAACGGGGGTGAGTTGCCAACTCGTGAATTGAAAACATCATCAGGTAGAAATCGAATAAAACAACGATTTCCTAGGCACCTATATCCTGAAGGTAATACTATGGTATCTAGGGTGGCCACATATGCATATATGTTAACAATCAATCAATACAATGACATATATAAATAAACATTTGACATCATATGCCTATATGCATGTGGATATCATCCACGTGTCCATCAACGACATGCACAAAATCATGGAACCTGAGTATCCCATACCGACACTCGAAACATCATGAAAACATATGTCTGTATATATATAAGGATATCTACCACGTGTGTCCATCAACGACACATAAAAATCATGGAACCTGAGTGTCCAACATCGACACTCGAAACATCATGAAAACCCGTGCCCAGCATCAACACGTAAATCCTCATATCTTAGGCGCCGCATACTCAGATCGGCCTTCATATTGATCTCACGACTTCGGTCAGTATCCTCCGGATAACTGCCGGGTCCAAAAATATCACCAATAGGTAGTAGTCCCTCTGCCAGGCTCATCGACTACTGCACAACATACCTTTCTTGCCCCGGGGTACCATATCGGGTCCACCATGTACCCGCAGATGGCTCATCCAGCTCCTCGAATCGGGTATCATATAGCTCAGAACCGAGAAAACTCATGGTGGACGCCTCGAAATATCATATCAAGAGAAATCATTTTTTTAAAAGCAACATATAGTTTCCTTTGAAATATAACCGCGGTTGTCAAAGCCAGAGATCTCATAAAAATAGCATCTCAAGTATATAACCATAAAGTACGATGTATGCAATATAGAGTGGTAATATGAGCATATCGAGTATATCATGCAATCATGTCAAGCAATAGTACTGAACAATGAATGCACTTTTACGTTTAAGATTAATCTCATGATATGGCAGTTCTACAGTGTAAGTGGCATGGAAATTCTACTGTGTAAGTGGCATGGCAATTACCGATGAAGAATGTCTGTGAGCCAGCAAATCTGTGTATGTGTAACATGCGCATCAACGGTAATTGTACAGGTGTACTAGCAAATGATATCATATAGCATTAAATACCGGAACGTGGTATGTACATCACGATGGTTAATATCCTACGTCGACGATCCCGCCTCATAACATCCGATATGATAATAATCCTCGATCATCATTTTCAAATCACTAGCACGTATCAATCATCCGGTACATCTCCTCGTGTACGGTAATCTATCGTACGGTGACAACAAACAGAATAGGGATTCTTGCGTCCTATTCATCAATAAGGGTACGGATCTAAAATCTCGTACAGCATATCACTCTTTATCTGCATAAAAAAATATATATACACATATATCTCAAATTACATTTGTATCAATCTAATATAATGATATCTTACATATACGTCGTATCTTATTAATCTCAAGTCGTATCGATCTCGATCTCATATTATACCTTTATCAACTCATACTTGTTCTCTTTCAATTCTTACTTATCATGATTCATTATCTCATTACATATTCTCAAGCCAATATATCCATTAGTGTCAACTTTTATCACATCATTTCTTAATAAAATCTTTATCAAAATTATAATTTATAAAACTATCTTTCCATATCAATGGTTGCGGGGGTGCTATACGCCATCCACCCGACTTCCCCCGTAGATATAAATCTACTCACCTGCTAAACTCCTCGCTTAGCCGAAGTTGATGTGCTTCGACGTCTCAGAAGTCCACGCGAAGGTACCTAAAATCAATACACATCGAAATGCAATTAAAACTAATGTCCGAAAACCGATACGGCACACGAAGTGCATATAGGTTAGAACATATAGCTTATGCATGCAAGATCAACTAAATAACTCTCGTTCGTTGACGTACAAAAGTCCAACGACAGAATCCAAACTCAAATACCAAATCCCAAGTTTCAAAAATCGGAAAACAGAAATCAGCAACTAAGGAAAACACCTCCAGATTTTGCCTCAGGTACAATTAACCAATTTTGCTTATACTGGAGGTCTAATTAGAAGATATAGGAGCCACAGACCAAGAACCATCACATTCCACCCTTATGTGGCCGCAATTTGCGGCCGCAATGAATTATCTGCGGCCTAGGCTAAAGGGGAGGGGCTCGGGTTTCTATGGTAGGTTCCTGGTTGCCTGCACGTCTCTCTGTAACCGCTAAATAATTTTTAGGGTCCCCGGATTATAGTAGATCTCAGTATCCCCTCATAAATTCCACAAAATACGATATTGGCCAATTCAAAGTTCGTGTTTTGGTTTCTAATATCTGGTCCAGGTTAGGAAATCATCTCTAAAGTCTTGTAAACACTCACTACACCTCAACTTACCACTTAACATCAATTTGGAAATTTCCAAGATCACAATACTCACTAAATTAATCTCTAAACTACAATAGGATATACTAAACACAAATACCTAACTAAAAGTGTAGGGATTATCTCATTTGGCAACTTAGAAAAATTCTTGAGTTGCCCAAACACTTCAAAATCCAAACTTGAATGGTTCAAAGGGTTTAGTATGAGAGTGTGCATCTTTTTAATGAAGGCGGCATGGGGTTTTGGAAAGGAATTGGAGATGATACTTGGAGATAGAGGAGGTTAAAGGAGATGAAGAAAAACAATGGAGAAATAAAATGATGAAGGAAAAGAGAAGAAGGATTTGGTCAAGGGTTACTCTCTCTCTCTCTCTCAATCAGAGCCTCACTCTCTCTTAAGCTCACCCTCTCTCTAAATATCTATTTTGTTTTATTCACTCTCACTCATTAACCATGGCATCTCCTTTATTTTATTTTCTTTTCTTTTAACATAAAACCAAAAGAAATGAACACACATGTAACCAACTGCAATATTACATGGTGCACTAATCATGGAAAAATGTAGAAATACAAATTAGGCTTAATCGCAATTAATAGTGCACTAATCAATTTAATTTAAACTTGCATATATTTAATTATAAAAATGCCAAAATTCGATAAATATCTTTTTAATGAATAAATTATTTTAATCTCCACTTATTTTCCAAATATCGGTATATAATTATACCATTTTACGAAAAGCCCCTATTAGCAACCCGAATAGTTTTCGCAAAATATATTATTTTAATATTTAGTTTCCAAAATAATATTTTATATTTCTGAAATGTTACAATTGTTGGCTATAGTGCCCTCAAAGCAACTATCGTAGTCGCAAGCAGGTGATTATGATGATTGAGGGAGGACCTATACCGGTAGAACAGTCTTACTCGAGATGATAGTATGCTATCTGGTTTGTCTTTATCATCACTATTGCATATTGATAGAGCCCATACCATTCTTGCTCGACTACCAGCATTATGATGGCGATCATATATGTGGGAGCTGGGGGTCTATAAGCAAATCCTTAAATGTCCCTAGTCGTGGGAGTTTCGAGACTGGGCATCGATACTCCAGTGTAAACTACTGTATACTGATCGAGACCCCGATGAGGGGCGATAGCCAGGTCTCACAAGCTAATGGTGTTAGTTTGTTCACCTGAGATAGTATACAGGTGCTCATTAGGTTATGAGTACACTGGACGGACTCGCCGGGAACCTACTAGTTAGTATTATACCAATTGTCAGATAGCAGTTCCCAGGTGACATGTGTACAGGTTAGTCTGTCGACCTGAGATTGTAATTTGTCTTGTGTGAGTTCCCACTGTGCTTTGATTACTACCCTACCACGGCTCAAAGGAGTCGTGCAAACAAGTTTTAGTTGGGTACAGTCCCGAGCCACATGGAGGCAGTGAGCAGATCGTCGGGGATTTGTCTCTCCCGGTATTAGGGGTTGATGTCGCATTGTGCACGGGTGGCCATCACCAGAAATCCTCGGCCGGGGTAGATGAGAATTACCGATTCAGGATCGATAGTTTCTTAGGTGGTGATGGGTTTCATACCGACACAAATTATCGCGTAAGTAGGGGTCTGACTTTATCCACCCCCTAGACTCGATATACGATACTCTTAGACGAACAGACCGGACGGCAAGGATATTGTCACTGTCAGGCTCAGTAGGGGTTTGGATGAGTTTGCTCGTCGGCCTTCCTTTCTCTCAATACCTGGGTAGCCGTTACGTACAGGTAGTGCCACTGACGTGCTTATAGTTAAACCCACTGCCAGCGTATTGACGAGTGTTTAGAGTCCCACACAGAGAGTTTTCACGGTTCAGGCGATATGGTGTAGATGACGTATGTTGGTACATACAGGTGTCCGATTAAATATGTGTACAGGCTGCACAGACTTTAATCGGACGGTTGATATTACTAGCGGTTTAGCATTAAGCCGGATTATTAAATCAGGTTTTGATTTAATAATTTATATATATGTATATATATATATATATATATGTATTCTAGTATTATTGTTCACTATTCATTTTCTCTCTTGGCTGTTCGTATTTTTGTACGAACAAGAGTATATGTATTTCGATACGTGTACCGTGAAGTATTCCGTATTTATACGGAATAGCTTCTAGAAGATGGCCACCTCATTATTGATTTTCCTTTTAGAAAAATAATTATGGAAATGAGGTGGAGGGTGAGTTTGCATGAGCATGGGTGATGTCATATTGAGAGGTATGGTTTGCATTTGTTTATTGGTAAAAAGAGATGAGATATTTTTTTGTATGTGCATGAGAAAGAGAGAGAGGAGGCAGCCACTTTCTTGTGTGGCTCTTGCTCATTTCATTTTCTACACTTGCTTCATTACACTTGCTCACTCTCACTTGGAAAAAACACTTAGCCATTTTTTCTTTAGTTGCTCATGCCACATGTTTCCTCACATACTCTTCATTTTCTTGAGTTGATCTTTGGAGCATTTGTGATGAGAGAAAAATTATAGTGACGCATTACTACACCTCTACTCTCCATTGCTAGCAACCTTGGAGCGTCGGTTGCCTCGCTTGGCGAGGCTGGAGCTTGCGCCGTTTCCCTCAGGTGGATCATCATAGATGAAGAAAGTCCGGCAACCAAACACGATCCGCAACCACTAGGAGCTTGGGATGAAGGTTGAAGACCGAAGGACACGGATCAACTCGGTATAACCATTCCTAACTCTTTATATTGCTTGCTAGTATAGGGTTTAGGGTAGATCCGGGCATCGAGTAATGGTAGAGCCAATTTAGAAAAAATTTGTTCCGCATTTGGCCACGGTTTGATGGCTGGGGCGCTGCCGTAACCCAACCTGGTACCAGAGCCAACCCATAAACCCCTTACTAACAGTTTTAGACAATGTTAAAGTATCGAAACAGAAACAACTCCGAAACAACATCCCAATGTATTCCAGTTTCTGTCGATTTTTCAGAGTCTTCAAAAAAAATTTTAGCAACTGTAGAAGACTACTATGGTGACCACTGGAACACTCCCCAAATACAAACCCATTCCACCCGTTTTGGACCGGCCACATGTACAAAATTCCGAGCTGGCCGGCCCTGCATATGAGTTAGGGTTTCGTATTTTGGGTGTGGTCTGGTCTCTGGAATGTTGGTTCAGTGGTATTGCTTGGTTTGCCTATTTTGGATATTATGTTATTTTTTGTTCAGGGGCAATTCGGGGTGTTTCGAAGTCAATATTTTAGCACTATTTAAATGTTTATCAGTACATGCATTACTATCTGCGACCGTAAATGTCATTCGAGCTGTACAACTCGTCTAATTGCTATATGTTCTTTTAGACGGCTTTGCGAACGTGACATTCACGTTGATGTTCTGTGTTGTGCTGTGATTGTGGTTGGATCGTCATGGTGGATAGCTTAGGTGTAATGTTAGTACAATTTAGTTTCATTTATACATTTGATATTGCAGGGCGAGCGTCCAACATGTGGACTGCCGTCACTGTCAGTTTGTATATTATTTGTTTAGGGCACGATCGGGTTGAGTTCGATGTCACCCTTGTACATATTATTTTCTTTTCTATACTAGGGTAACCCCGCGGTGGAGTGCACGAATAGCCGGGTTCTAGAGGGCAACGGGCATGCATCTCATGGCGTTGAGACGGAGGGGGCCTCACTCTAGAATTGGCGGACTATTTGCCACACTCATAGGGGGTATAGGTTGACCCACGGAGGGGTGCCCAAGTTACCGGATTCCGTGAAGTGTCGAGTGGCCCATTCACATTGTTGATTGGGGTTGCCTCGCTTCGGAGATTGGCGGGTAACTTTTCGCACTCCTAGGGGTCTAGGTTTTCATTGCATAGGATATCCACACGGCAGGGAACATCGGGTCACATTTGCGGCTCAAGTGAAACCCGGGGCTCCAGGATTATCCACCACTCTGTGTTGCTTGGCTGAGATTCTGTGATGTTGCTTTATATCATGCCTGAGACGATTGTTATATATATATATATTTATATATACACTAGTAGATGTTGTATATGTTTTGCACCCGCACTAGTCCAGTCCCTGCTCTGTCGTTAGTTAAGTAACCTAACAAGTGATGATGGGACCCAGTGGCGAATGCGGATTGCATATATGTACGTCATATTTTCATTCTTTTCTGGTGTGATTAATTGATAGGGCTGCATTGATTTTTATCAATGCAAGGATAAAAAAACCTATATGATGTTGTTGGAACCAAGTTTTTAAAAACAGACATTACATACGTTTTCTTTTACTTTGCACAGTGGTATTCGGTTATGAATATCCAGCACCTTATTCGACGAGGCAAGGGCCGAGATCCCTTCATCGGGAGTGACCCCTTGAGTAAAAGTTGGCGTCAACGTAATAACTTTACTATAGTCGATTCTTTTTCTTTGCATCGTGGTATTCAGTTAAGAATATTCTGCACCTCATTCGACGAGGAAAGAGCCGAGATCCCTTCAAAGGGAGCGACCTCTTTAGCAAAAGTTTGCGCCACTATATATTTGTAAAACCACTTAGATTCCTTTAACGAGATCAAGTTCATTACGTTAAAGGTTTTTCGCCAAAAACCAGCCATAGCCCTTCGTCATTTCAGATTAGTATTGCTTAGTATTCATGCTACGTATGTCGTGCATTGCCGAGGCGTAGTGTTCGGTAGCTCTGTAATGCTTTTCTGTCGCATGGATATGTGGATCGGTTAGGACAGTCGTACGGTTATATTGGCATTGTCAAGGACTCGTACGGGTGAGTTTAACGCAATCAAGAAAATGACGGGTTGAACTTGACTAGGACTCTTTGATATGTTGGCATTGTCAAGGTCACTTGGGTCCTAGGGGTAAAAACACGCATCAGGAGTTTCAAACATACAGGAAACTTGCCAGGCTTGCATATACCTTCTGGAGTGTGGTAACTTGAGTGGATTCCATCAAGTTATCATGCAATGATAGTTGGATCCCGATTCCCACTGATGAGTAGGATTACTCCCCGGGTGATTTTAGATGATCCCGACTAATTCTCCTTTTGGGTTTGGAGGAGAATTCAAGGAAACAATGGGAGCCATCCTGATTAGATAAAGTGATTAACCATTCTGATCTAAGTTAGAGTGCACGCTGAGTATTTCTTTTCTCTCTCTCTCTTTGGCAGCGACCATGCCCCGACCCTTGACTAAAACTCATGAACCAAGTTAACCGAACCTTCTTAAAACACTTTGGTTTTTAGAATGTCACGGTATCGCATACATCATTGCCACTTCTATATCACCTTTGCGTTTCTCCAGAACACCTCGTATCACTATGAAAATCTGCACTTATTGGATAATCCATCGTATAGTTATATACGAACTCGAAGGAACTTGTTCCAGATTCGAGGATGGATTCTGTTTCTGGAGAGATTGAATAGGATAATTTAGCTGTCTTTTCCCTTTACCTTCTCTCAGGTTTTGAGTGCTCCTAAGATTAGGAGAGTGTACACCTATTGAGCTTATTGGATAGTCTTCCTCCAGACCATAGGCAGGTGTCGAAAGGTGGGGAAGGAAGTAAACCAATTAGCCTAAAGATGGTGTACATAAGGTAATAAGTAAAGACATATAAAGAGATTAGAATAACGGCAAAGAAAATTGCGACTACTATCATTCACGACAAAACCGTGTATGCCTCCGCCACTCCTACATCCACTTTGGATTTCTCCAGAACACTTTGTATCACTACGAACATCCATAATACTTGGACATGCCATCGTATAGTTACATACGAACTTGAAGGAATTCGTTCCAGATTCGAGGATGGTCTCCGGTTCAGGAGAAATAGAATAGGATTATTGAGATGTCTTTTCCCATTACTTTCTCTCAGGTTGCGAGGGCTCCTGGCATAAGGAGTGTACACCTATTATGCTTATTGGATAGTCTTCTTCCTAACCTTAGGCTGGTGCCGAAAGGTAGGGAAGGAAGAAAACCAATTGTTGGAGATAGTGCCCTCAGAGTCAATTATTAGATCACAGGCACGTGATTGCAATGATTGAGGGAGGACCTATCCCGGTAGGACAGTCTTACTCAAGATGATAGTATGCTATCTGGTTTACCTTTATCATCGTGTACTGCTTCAGGTGACCTTACAGGTCACTATTGCACGTTGATAGAGCCCCTAGGATTCTTTCTTGACTGCCAGCAGTATGAGGGCGATCATATACGTGAGAGCTGGTAGTCAATAAGCACATCCTTAAAAGGTCCCTAGTCGTAGGAGTTTCGAGACAGGGCATCGATACTCCAGAGTAGACTAGTGTATACAGTCGAGATCCCGACGAGGGGCGGTGGCCGGTCTCACAAGCCACTGGTGTCAGTTGGTTCACCTAAGATGTATACAGGTGCTCATTGGGTTATGAATACACCGGACAGGACTCGCCGGGAACATGCTAGTTGGTCTTATACCTGACGTCAGATAGCAGTTCCCTGGTGACATGTGTACAGGTTAGTTCATCGACCTGAGGATCGTCATTTGTCTCCTGTGAGTTCCCACTGTACTTTGATTACTACCCTACCATGCTCAAAGGAGACGTGCAAACAGGTTTTAGTTGGGTACAGTCCCGAGCCACATGGAGGTAGTGAGCGGATCTGCAGGGGTTCGTCTCTCCCGGTATTGGGGGTGAGGTCGCGCTGTGTCTAGGAGAGCCATTACACAAAGCCCTCGGCCGAGGCAGGAGATTTACTGGTAGGTATTCCAGTAATATCTCAGGGTGTTCTGGGCTACACTCTGACACGACTTGTACCGCTTTTGGGGGTCTGACTTTTACCAACCCCCTAGGCCCGCCATGCGATGCTCATAGACGAACGGACCGGACTGTACGGATATTGTCACTGACAGGCTCAGTAGGGTGTCAGGATGAGTTCGCCCATCGACGTCCCTTTTTGTCAATACCTGGTAGCCCGTTACGTATAGGCTAATACCTTTGACGTGCTAGTGGTTAAATCCACAACCAAAGTATTGACGAGTCTTTAGAGTCCCCCACAGACCAGTTTCTCAAGTTTCGGGCGAAACGCTGTAGAGGCCGTATGGAGATATGGCAGGGTTCGATCAGATACGTACGGCATTGCACAGATCAGGATCGGACGGTTAATACTAGCGGGCTTTGGTTTAAGACGGATCCTAGTATAGTACAGTGTAGATTCTGTCTCATTGCATTTGTATTTTGGTCGGAATACAAATGCGGGTATGTATATACAGTAGCGGGGTTTTCCTGTAATTTATTACGGGATCAGTTTTATGAAGTTGCCAGTTTGCTTTCCGTTTCGGCCATTTTTCTTTGTATCTTTCATTGGCTGAAGTTTGGTGGAGGAGGGCTTATTTGCAAATATGCAAATAAGCATTGTGGAGGGTGGTCTTTGCATATTGTTGTATCATGATGTTTCTCCCACCCTTAACTTTCTTTTGTTCATGATGGTGTAGCCTCCATTGACTTCTTGACTTAATCATGGCATGACTTTTGATGATGGGTGTATGAGTGTTGGACTTGGTTTTGTAATCATGGTTGATCATGATAACCTTTTCTCTCTCTTGCATTATGTTGTGGTTCACTCTCTTTGATTGATTCACTCCATTTTTTCTCACTCACCACCATGGGGGGCCGGCCATAGAGGGAGGGGGCTGCCCAATTTTGATGTGGGAATTTTTCCTCTTTTCATGCTACAAAATTCCCAAGTTGATCCACAAAAAGCTTTCATCTTTTTCCTCCACCAAAACCTTGGCAACTTCAACCCCATTGAGACATAGCACTACACTACATCCTACAGCAATTCTTGGGCACGTCGGCTCGCCAACTTCGTGCCCGAGTTGCCTCGGTCCAGAGGTGGGAGCCCGTAAAAGAACCCGGCGAAGTGGTGCCCTTCCGATGAGGAGTTGAAGACCGGAGATTCCGCGGGGAGATCGGGACGACGACGAGAAGACCGAAGGACACGGATCGCTCGGTATATCTCTCTACCCTTTCTCTTGTTAGCTAGGACTAGATTAATGGCCCGATCCGGGAATTTTGTGCGCGGTGGTGCCGGTTTACAAGTTCGTAAAAAGTTTCGTTTCCGCATTCCGGCGTCGGATTGACGGCCGGGGCGCCGCCGTGCACTTACACCAATTAGCATAAAGAAGGTGTACTGAAGGTAATAAGTAATGACATAATAAAGAGATTGAAGTGAGAGAAGGTAAGTATATGGTTACTGTCATGAATCTGGATAGTGGAAGAGGCATTAGTAGGAATACCAGGTTAAACCATTTGAAACATTTTCATGTTTCAGTGTCACTGTGCGATGTTAATTGAAAACTGTTTTCCTAATTGGAATCTAACTACAGGATATGTATTTACCAGATCAGTTTCTCACATTTGTATGTTATTACAGATGGTGAGTGGGTGTAAGATATTGGGAATTGGCTAATTAGATCCTCATTATATCAGAATTCGTTGTAATTGGTGATATTTGAGGAAATCACCTAGGTTTTGCTGGATGGCAAATTTTTGGTTTTGAATATCCGTTGTTATGCACCAATTTCAAACTGATATATGTGTACGTTTATTTTATAAAGTGAGATATAACTTTTTGAAATTATGTCTATGACATTTACCTATATTAGTTGGTGATTAGGTAAGGAGCATTCAACAGTGGTGTAATTCTTCTTAACCATAGTACAGTTTTCAACCTACGACGCACAGGGTTTGGGTTAATAAACTCAGTGGACTTATACAAAGTATTGTATGTTGTTCGGTGTCTATTAGGACAAAGAGGTTAGTACTCGTACTATATTCTGTTTACTCATGACTTTTCCAGTTCTAGTCAAGTATTTCATTGAAATGCAAGGTACAGATATTAAGAAGTTATAGGTATAAGAATAAAGTAGAGAACCATTTGTTGGAAGTATCAGGATTTTTCGAGGTAGTCAAAAATGTAGATACTTGTGTTTGGTATTCCGTTGATAGTAATGGTTTTAAGAACTTGCTTCTCTTTCATGTTACTCATATGTAAATGCACTCCTAGATGAGTAATGCTGATTGACCTCATTCCACTTAGTTAACATGCACTGGAGACAGATTGAATCCGGTTCCAATTAAATTAGTGCTTTTGTTTCTATATTGTATATATAATCAATTTATATCTTAACGATATTAAGGTATAGGGAGTTGTCCGGCTGATGCTTAAAACCAGAATCCGGATAAACTCGAGGCACGTTTCAATATTGGCAGTTTGTGGGTTATCCCAGGCATTGACGGGGGTTAACTTTCTACCATCTGGAAGATCAATAGTTATATTGTTCTTGACTCGCAACAGTTTTAAAAAAATGGATTTTTTTAGAAAACAGTAGTGGGAGTATGGTAGAACTGGAAGTGATTCCAGAACCATAAACGATTACTGAAAGTTTAATAGAACCTAAAGATTCAATTGGATTCAATATTCCATTAACCACTCCGCAGATTTGGTGGGTAACCTCAGGCACCCGAGAGGTATTTCGGTCTTCTCAGAGACGGTGAAAGGGAGGTTCTTGTTTACCCAATCTTGCTATTGTTGATGTTCTAGACTATAAGACCCAGCAGGAGGATGAGTATAGCGTCGTTCTAAACTAGCTTTAGAAGTGCACGTGTATATGACTCTGCCAGATGGTTGTTGTAGTCAGTGGGAGCAGCGGAAGCATAGTGAGCAAGTAGCTTATGTCTATTTATAGACTAAAGCAGATATAGCGGAAATAGATCATCTATTTTTGATGTGACAGTCATAGGCTTTGACCTCATCAGAATAGGAGATGGATCTAGTAAAAATGTAGTAGGGTGTGATGTCTTGGAATTTGGGATGACATGAACTTGATAGGAAGAGATATTCCTATACTACGATCAGTTATACTGTGGTTGTCACAAGGTGTTTTCTCCACATAGGATATGGATATAATATCAGGCATTCTTGTTACTAGATCTATGGTTTTAGATCTAGATTTGGGAAGTGTCTCAATTTGGGTACTTGACACTATTCTAAAGTGTTTTAGAATGGACGACTCCTAGCATCGTGGTGTACCTGCAGCTGATGGAGTCACCCTCTCAAAAGGTGTCTTACAGACTAAAGGGGAGAGGGATCTTCATGATTAGCATATCACTTGCTTAGGCAAATGAGTTAATCAAGAAATGTCAAGTACCACACCAGATGTTGTTTTTGCACTAGCTGCAATAAAAATATATTAATCCAATTCTGGAGAAACATTGGGAAGAAGTTATAAACATAAGTGGATGTTCTTGGGATATCGTAATGGCAGCCTCCTTCAGGAGACGGTTATCATTTCAGGCTTCCAAGGTGACCTGAATGACAGAGTGGATGTCTGAGTTATAGTTTTTCCCTCTTCTGAGGGACAGTATGTTGGACAGGTGGTCCAAGCGGATATTGAGGAACGCATGGCATAGGATACTGATTAAATTCTGTGGATGATACAGTCTAAGAATTTTGCTGGATTTTAAGTTCATTAGTGAAATGGATCCCATCAGATATCTAGACAAATTCTAAGACAAGGTATTGCTTATTTCGAGAGATGGTTATTCTCCGTGAAGTTGAGATATAGAGAGATAAAGATAAAAACACTGGAGCGGATATACTCAAAGAGGCTATTGCTCGAAAATAATAGTTTCACAAACGAGCTTTGCGAAACTGCTTAGTAGAGAAGTTGGGTATTCGGTATCACACGAGCTGTGAGTATGCGACACCGCAATAATTGGCCTTAAGTGCAAGTGGGAGATTGTTGGCTATATTGCCCTCAAGGCAATCATCGTAGTCGCAGGCAGGTGATTATGATGATTGAGAGAGGACCTATACCGGCAGAACAGTCTTACTCGAGATGATAGTATGCTATCTAGTTTGTCTTTATCATCACTATTTCATGTTGATAAATCCCATAGGATTCTTGCTTGACTACCAGTATTATGATGGCGATCATATATGTAGGAGCTGGGGGTCTATAAGCAAATCCTTAAATGTCCCTAGTCGTGGGAGTTTCGAGACTGGGCATCGATACTCCAGTGTAGACTACTGTATACTGATCGAGACCCCAACGAGGGGTGGTGGCCAGGTCTCACAAGCCAATGGTGTTAGTTTTTTCATCTAAGATAGTATACAGGTGCTCATTGGGTTATGAGTACACTGGACGAACTCGCCGGGAACCTACTAGTTGGTATTATACCTATTGTCAGATAGCAGTTCCCAGGTGACATGTGTACAGGTTAGTCTGTCGACCTGAGATCGTAATTTATCTCGTGTGAGATCCCACTGTGCTTTGATTACTTCCCTACCACGGCTCAAAAGAGTCGTGCAAACAGGTTTTAGTTGGGTACAGTCCTAAGACACATGGAGGCAGTGAGTGGATCGTCGGGGATTCGTCTTTCCCGGTATTGGGGGTTGATGTTGCGTTGTGCACGGGTGGCCATCACCAGAAATCCTCGGTCGGAGTAGACGAGAATTATTGATCCAGGATCGATAGTTTTTTAGGTGGTGATGGGTTTCATACCGACACGAATTATCGCGTAAGTAGGGGTCTGACCTTATCCACCCCCTAGACTCGGTATGCGATACTCTTAGACGAACAGACCGGACGGTAAGGATATTGTCACTGTCAGGCTCAGTAGGGGTTTGGATGAGTTTGCTCGTCGGCCTTCCTTTCGCTCAATACCTGGGTAGCCGTTACGTACAGGTAGTGCCACTGACGTGCTTATAGTTAAACCCACTGCCAGCGTATTGACGAGTCTTTAGAGTCCCACACAGAGAGTTTTCACGGTTGAGGCGACGTATGTTGGTACATACAGGTGTCCGATTAAATATGTGTACAGGCTGCACAGACTTTAATCGGATGGTTGATAATACTGGCGGCTTAGGATTAAGCCGGATTCTTAAATCAGGTTTTAATTTAATAATTTATATATATATATATATATATATATATATATGTATTCTAGTATTATTGTTCACTATTTATTTTCTCTCTTGGCTATTCGTATTTTTCTACGAAAACGCGTATATGTATTTCGATACGTATACCGGGAAGTATTCCATATTTATACAGAATAGCTTCTAGAATATGGCCACCTCATTATTCATTTTTTTTTAGAAAAACAATTATGGAAATGAGGTGGAGGGTGAGTTGGCATGAGCATGGGTGATGGCATGTTTAGAGGTATGGTTTGTATTTATTTATTGGTAAAAAGAGATGAGATATTTTTTTGCATGTGCATGAGAGAGAGAGAGAGGTGGCAGCCACTCTCTTATGTGGCTCTTGCTCATTTCATTTTCTACACTTGCTTCATTACACTTGCTCACTCTCACTTGGAAAAAACACTTAGCCATTTTTTTTAGTTGCTCATGCCACATGTTTCCTCACCTCCTCTTCATCTTCTTGAGTTGCTCTTGGAGCATTTGTGATTTGAGAAAAATTATAGTGACACATTGCTACACCTCCACTCTCCATTGCTAGCAACCTTGGAGCGTCGGTTTCCTCGCTTGGCGAGGCTGGAGCTTGCGTCGTTTCCCTCAGGTGGATTATCGTAGATGGAGGAAGACCGGCAACCAAACTCGATCCGCAACCACTAGGAGTTTGGGATGAAGGTTGAAGACTGAAGGACACGGATCTACTCGGTATAACCATTCCTAACTCTTTATATTGCTTTCTAGTATAGGGTTTAGGGTAGATCCTGGCATCGGGTAATGGTAGCGCCAGTTTAGAAAATTATTGTTCTGCATTTGACCACGGTTTGATGGCCAGGGCGCTGCCGTAACCCAACAACAATACCTTGGAGTCAGAATCTAATTAGGAAGGCAGTTTTCAATTAACACCACACAGTAAAACTGAAACATGAAAATGTTTTGAGGGGGTGGCCGGGTATTCCTAGTAATACTACTTCCACTATCCAGATTCATGACAGTAGTCGCAATTTTCTTTGCCCTCATTTCAATCCCTTTATATGTCTTAATTTCTTACCTTTTGTACACCATACTTAGGCTAATTGGTTTTCTTCTTTCCCTATGTTTTGACACATGCCTAAGGTTTAGAAGAAGATTATCTAATAGGCGTTATAGGTGTACTCTCCTAATACTAGGAGCCCTCACAATATGAGAGAAGGTAAAGAGAAAATAAAATCAAATAATCCTATTCAATTTCTCCAGAAACGGAATCCATTCTCGAACTGAAACAAGTTTCTTTGAATTCATATATAACTATACGATAGCATACTCAAGCAATATGGATCTTCATAGTGATACGAAGTGTTCTGGAGAAATGCAAAGGGTAAGTATAAGGGGCAGGGATATATGCAACTTTTTCGTGAATCGTGACAATCAAAAAGCCAAAGTGTGTAAGAAGGTTCGGTTAACTTGGTTCATAAGTTTTAGTTAAAGGTAAGTCATGGTCGCATAACTAGAAAGAAAAGAAACACTTAGCGTACACTCTATCAAGATTAGATTGGTTAATCACTTCATTTAATCAGGATGGCTCCCACTATTTCTTTTCATTCTCCTTCAAACCCTAAAAGGAAAACTAGTCGAAATCATATTCACCTTACAAGTTCGCTGACCGTTCAGCCAGGCTAGTGTTGGTACTCTGAGGGAGGTTCCCCGTGCTTTCGCACGGACCAAATTAAATAACCTCGTTTCCGTAGAGGCGTAACCTCGTTAACACTTTCTAGACACCTAATAAGTTAGCTAATTGTTAAATGAAAATCTCCTAAGGAGTAATACCTACTCATTTGTAGGAATTGTGACCCAACTATCATTATGCGATAACTTAATGAAAGCCACTCAAGTCACTACAATTCAGAAGGTATGCGCATACTTGGTAAGTTTCCTTTATATTTGAAACTCCCGATATGGTTTTTGCCCTAAAGACCTAAAGACCTTGACTAATGATCAACAAATCAAGGTTCTTAGTCAAGTTCAACCCGTCATTAACTTGATTGCATTAAACCCAACCGCATGACCCTTGACGAATGATCAACAAAGTCGTACGACTATCCTAACCCATCCACATATCTATGCGACAGAAAAGTATTACAGAGCTACCATACACTACGCCATGGTGAATAGCAACAGCAAACGTAGCACGAATACTAAGCAATACTAATCTGAAATGACGGAGGGCTACGGCTGGTTTTTGGTAAAAAAACCTTTAACATAATGAACTTGATATCGTTGAAGGAACTCGAGCAGTTTTAAAAAGGAGTGGTTTTGAAGAAAATCGAGTAGTTTATAGTCACGTAAAATTTTTCCAAAGAGGTCTTGTTCACACCAGAATATTGCATTTAAATACCGCTCATTTTTATGCACATTTGTATATAGGTAGGTGCTTTTGATCTATATTTGCTACATGATTATAGGTTACAAATTCCCAGTCCAGAACAATGAAAATCATGTAAAATCTCTACAGTTATGACAAAATTCAAAACAACTGCCGAGAACAGATAAAATCCAGGGTCCGTTCATTCACATTCATCTGGTGATGTCTACCAGTTCAAGAGACAAGACGAGAACAACCGTCATTCATGTCTCAGACAAACGCAAAGCATGAGGGAGGCAACACAAGAAACTATAAGTCGATGTAGCGTACCCCGCTGGTTCGCGGGGAGGCGGAATACATAATAAATGATTTTTACAAGCTTCGCAACACCGACTTGAACTCCACGATTTTTACGAAACCTTAACTAGCAAACTACTTGGAGGTTTAGCTACTCAGTTAGAGTTTTATACCTCCGTGTACAATTCCTTCGGGTCTTCTTGTCCTCTCCCTAGGCTCCTCAAGTGTACGGATCGAGCTTGCAACGTCGGCCTTCTCGCGTCAAAGACGATCCACCGAAGAGTATGTACTTCAAGCTCCAACCTCTAAACCGAGATAACTAGGGTACCTAGTTTGCTAAGCTAAGTAGCCTAGAAGATGTAGAGAATGATTATGGATTAATTTGTCTCAAGAACCCTAGGTTTCTCAACACATGAAAGTTTTTAGGGTTTGAGAAAGAAGAAGAGAGCCTTGGAGGAGAGAGAGTGTTGAAAAGATAATGATATGGAAAATGGCTAAGGGTTTGTGATGATGAAGCAAATAATAATTCCCCAAAATGAATCAACCATGCTTCAATAGTCACAAAATCGAGTGAGTCACCAAAGTAGCCATGCTTCATTTATTGTCAAATAACACCTCATACCTCCACCACATTATCCATTTAAGTAAATGGATTAAACCACAAATGAGGTGTCTTCTTTTAGAAGCACTCTTGAGAAATTACAAGAATACCTCTCACCATATATACATACCCATATTCCTATTCCGAAAAACACGAATACAAAGAGACGAAAATAATCCAAAAATATAATACTAGGATCCGGCTTAAACCAAAGCCCACTAGTATTATCCATCCGAATCATAATCCGTGTAGCTAGTACACGTATATGATCGAACCCTTCCGTAAAACCATACGGCCTCTACATCATTTCGCCCGAAGCAGGGAAACCCTCTGTGTGGGACTCTAAAGACTCGACAGTACGCTGGCAGTAGGTTTAACCACAAGCACGTCAACGGTACTAGCTGCACGTAATGGCTATCCAGGTATCTGTCGATAGGAAGGCCGATGAACAAACTCATCTGAACTCCTACTGAGCATATCTGTGACAATCTCCGTACAGTCCGGTCTGTTCATCTAAGATACTCACATATCAGGCCTAAGGGCAGTAACCGTCAGACCCCTAATAGCACAATAAGTCGTGCCAGGGTAGAGCCCAAAACACCCTGAGAAACTACTGAAGTACCTACCAGTAAATCTCGCTTGCCCTGGCCAGGAACTTTTTGTAATGGCTTTCCCAACACTGCGCGATATCAACCCCCAATACCGAGAGATACAAATCGTATCTAACCACTACTGCCTCCCAGTGCTTCGGGACTGCACCCAACCACCACCTGTTTGCATGACTCATTTGAGCCGTGGTAGGGTAGTGATCTAAGTACAGTGGGAACACACTCGAGACTAATAGTGATGTCAAGTCAACGTACTATGCTGTACTCATGTCACCTGGGAACTGCTACCTGAAGATAGGTATAATACCAACCAGCAGTTCCCAACGAGTCTATCCAGTGTAACTCATAACCCAATGAGCACCTGTATACTATCTCCAGTACGACGTACTAATGGTTATGGGACAGACCATCTCCCCTGCTGGGATGAGAAGCGTATACACTAGTCTACTCTGGAGTATCGATGTCCCATCTCGATAATTCTACGACTAGGGACCTGTATAAGGATGTGCTTATAGACTACCTAGCCCTCACAAGTGTGACTGCCATCACAATGGCGATGGTCAAGCAAAGATCCTAAGCGATATGGTAAGATCCTAAGGGCTCTACCAATATGTATAAGCGATATGCTAAAAGAAACACATGCACATATCGCAAAAATCCTAAGGGCTCTACCAATATGTATAAGCGAAGATCCTAAGAGCTATACCAATATGTATAAGTGAAGATCCTAAGGGCTCTACCAATATGTATAAGCGATATGCTAAAAGAAACACGTGCACATATTGAGGTGGAATCAAATCAAGTAGCATACTACCATATTGAGCAAGACTGTTATTATATCTGTGTATATCTCAAGCTTCCAAAATATAATATACAAACTAGTACTATACAATAATGGCCTCTAGGGCAAATATCACTAACAGAAACAAGGTGGCAACGCGAAGCTCGAGGGAGATCAAGACCAAAAGACAAAAAGAGTTGCCATTTTGGACTGTTGAAAATCTGAGAGTATTTTGGAACCATTTTGCAAATTTGAACCTGCCAAACAGAATAAGAATGCAACACAAGAAAGCACAAGAAAAATGGCGCACCAACTTCTCAAATCGACCATGGAACCGCGAAGTTTACCCTCTATTGGCGGCGGATCCGCTGCCTCAACATTGTATCTCGCGACCAAATTTCGAGGGTGTTTTTGTAATTGTATATGGGCTTAGAATATTGCCTTAGTGTTTCACTCTTCTGCCTATATATACTCTGGATGTGTGCCGAACCAATGATGCTTTACTTTCTTTAGGATTAGTGTTAGATTAGTTAGTTTTCTTCTTCTTCTTCATCTATTCTCCATGAAAATGTAGTGAGAGTTTTTGAGTGGACAATTAATGAAGATGAGAGTTTTTTTTACCATGTATCTTTATTTTCTTGCATTGTATTTTAATTTTTAGTATCTCTTTTATTATTCATAGTTGTTTGTTTTATTGTTCTTCTCTTCTAATCTCTATTTTTAAGCCATGATACTTAATGGAGTCTCTTTCTTAGGTGAGGGCCCAAGTAGTTAGCTTGTTATTTTTGTTCTAACCGTATTCTTCCATTCTTTCTTCTCTTCTTCTTGTTTTATTTTCTTTTTATTTGTGAGTAGTTTACTCATTTGTTAGGGTTAAGGAAGGGTGATATGAGGGATGGAAAAATCCCTTATGCTTCTTTTCACCAAACAAATTGAAATTGAACCTAAACCAAACAAACACAACCATTTCCCTTAGGCGCGCTATAAAGTGACATATAGCCACGACCTAAGTCGAGAATTCGTTTAGGTGCATTACAACGTGATATGTAGTTGTGACCTAATTAGAGACTTGTTGTGTGTATTTGGCCTAAGGTTGGAAATAAGAGTATGGAACGGACGGATAAGGGGCACTAGAAATGGATTTAGCGTTAGAAAGCTTGCTTAAACTCGCAAATACCATTCATATGTACTTCTAAACCCTGCTACTTCCGATTATTCCAACATTATTTCAATGATGGTACAAGAAAAGCACAAGATTAATTTCCTACTCTACTAACCAATCCTAACCCTAATAATCTCTCTTGAACATAAAAATACAAACACTTAGAATAGAATTGAACAGACATATACATTTTTACTTGACTCGTCTAAAATAAGAACGAAGTACTAACCATCTCCGAGAGGACAAGTCGTACTCAACCGGCTAGTTACAAGCGAAACCGACTTGATTGCGGTAAGTAGAACGCATAGCATAAACCTACCAATCAAATTGCGTTGTTGCCGAGGATGAATATTTTTACCTAGTTCCGTGGTCAAAGATAGGAAAGGGCGGCATTTTCACGGCCAATGTTTTGATTCTAAGCCCTAATTTTTTTATACGTCTTCTCCTTCTCCAGAAACCCTTCTAAGATCCACCGAAATGTGTTTTCTGCAGGTTTCTTTGCACAAACAGCACCGCTAAAATAAAAACAAGATTGTGTTGTTTAATTTTTATTTGTTTATCGCTTTGCATCAAATAAATACGGACATTAAGGGGCTTGAACACCAATTCAGATTGGGTGGGGATTTCATCACCCTTCCTAAGACCCCAAAAATCACAAAAAGTATACGCATTATCTTGAGTTAATAAAAAATATCTAGAACAAATCTATAAGAACTTATCACGATCATTTATGACAAGTGAAGGTTGCGGGGAATCGATCGTTTATCTAAACTTGACTTTGTGATTCCTAGGCAAGACAAGTGATAAGGTAATTTCAAAAGGCCCGTCTCACGATGATTCGTAAGCGGAACCCTCCTTATCCCACTTGTGTTTACCTAGCCAAAATTGGCAGTGAAGAGGAAATTCGAGAGCTATCCTGCAACTTGTCGCTTGGAAGTTTAGGAGCGGTCTAGTTAGACTTCGAAGACTTTAGCTCAATATGTGCTTATGCATATTGTGATTGTGATTGTGATTGTTTGAAATTTAGTCCTATAATTCCGGTTTTTTTCAAAAACCAAACAAAAATTTCAAAAATTTTATAAAAATTCACCCCTTTCCACCTTCTCTACTTTTCACTCCTATCATGGGTACTCCTACCCGACCTACTCTTGCCGAATTTTGGTACCTTTAACCAGATATTTAATCTTCTGGTTCTTACTTTGGTAGAACTTCAAATGATCCATCCTTGCCCAGAATTTCTTTGCAAGATCGCATAAACGCTTCTCGACAAAACAATTCGACACCGCAATCCACTTCGTATCAACCATTTCACACTCTCACACCTTACGTTGATACCTCTTCTGAGAGTCCTGTGGCGACTCTGAAACCCATGTCCATTATTGAGCGCATTGAACAATCCCGTAGCCGATATTTCACTCCTTTCACCACTCTAAATTCATTAGGACGACAATTCCAATAGCCTTCTTATCAAAATGTTGATCCTAGTCATGCCCATTCTACGCATCCTTTCAATTCCTATCAATCCTACCTAACTTTTACACCTTCTCTAGACATTTCTTCTGATTATCCATTTTGGAGTTTCACGTATCCAAACGAATTTGAATCTTTTACTGAAACCCCTTCACAACACATGTCTAGTCTTGAAAGAACATTGGAAGAATTTCAAGCAGCTTCGTGCCGACAGATAGAGGAATTGAATGCATCCATGGCCACACTCATACAACCTTATGAACTAGCAGCTAGTTCCTAACAAGCTCAAAATTTTAACATGTATGATGTGGTGATAGATCAATTTGATGATTTGAGTTGTGAAAGTGAGCCTTACACCCTTCAAACTCTAACCTACCCATTTCCAATTAAACTCCACACCACCAGTTCTGAAAATCTATCAAGTAATCCAGATAATTCACCAATTGAAGATAGAATATTTGATGAGTTGTGCGACTATATAGTGTTTGATTTACTTGACCGTGAAGGGTCCTTTTCAAGTGAAACCGATGTCACTCCCTTTGATCTCTACACCTCCACTCTAGAAACATAATTGATTGAAAACTATACTTTTGATGAGATGTCTGAGAAATTTAACTTTCACTTGATTAAGGATATTGATTCTGGGGATAATTTGGATGGTGAACCCATAATTTTGGATGAGTTTTTCTCACCAATTCATCACGTTCCTTCCACTCCGTGTGGGCATCATCCTGAACCATTAACTATTTTTCCCGAACCCCATGTGCGTCTGGATGTTATTGATGATGATGAATGCATGGATGAGCTAAATGTTGACATGAATTTGGAGAATATCTTTGAGGATGAACTCGTTCTTTTGGATGCGTCGGATGTTCCGATTCATCATGTCCCTTCCATTGACTGTGAATATTCTCCTGAACACTTATCCGATACCATTCCTCAGTCGCTTCTCTCCACATGTTCCATCCTTACCAAACTGCAGGATAACTTGTTACCTTCATCTCCTATACATGTTTCCCCAAGTTCAGTCGACCCATGTTTTCTTGCGAATCTTAAGAGGTTTAACCCGATTTCTCAATGGATTGATAAATTAATACAGTTAGAAAATTCCCGTTTCACATCATTATAAACTGTACTAATTTATTCAATCAAATTTCAACCTCAAGTTCATACCCCATTTCTTTCTCCCCTCTGTTCATCTTCTCATCTATTAAGACCGTATCCCATTTCCGCCCTCACACGGTCTCATGTATTTTACATTTCTTTCCTTTACACATTTTTTCTCCAACCATGGTACAATTTTTGAATGGTTAGCATTAACTTTAGGTCTGTGTAAGGCCCTGTACAGGTTGATGATGTTTCATGTCCCCTAACTTTGAACTTCAATTCTTAAATGGTGGAAACACTGTTTCACTTAAGTTTAGGAGGACCTTTTTTGTGTATATATATTTTTTTTTCTTGTATTAAAAAAAAGGGAACCGACGAATTTTGACCCCTCAACAATTTTGACCCTCTTTGTATGATATAACAGTGAGGGCACTGTCAATTTTAAATTTAGGGGTGTGCTCGGTAAGGTTTCTATCTTTTCATTCATGTGTATATTTTGCATTTGTATACTTATTTGAAAACCCATAAAAACTGAATTTTTTTCCAAAACATAAAAAACTTTGTCGTCAAGTTAGCGAGTAGGGTAACTTAGATTTTATTCCAAAAATTTAGTTTGATAGGTTAGAAATAACTAAATTCTAGGTTTAGAAATTGAAAACCCTAAAATTGACCCTCTTTCAGTTTAACCTTGATAAATATACTTTCTTGCAGTTTTTTTAGAAGTAATCTTGAGTTCAATTCTTGAATTAAGTTGAGATGAAAGGAAACTATTGAAAGCTTTATTGAAGGATAAGTCTGAAAAGTAATTCATATTCTTAAGTCCAAATTCAGAAAGTATATACCTTACAAACTGCACTTACACGCACCTTGAAACTTGGGATAGTAGAGAATACCTAAAAACACTCTTGACTGAAAGCCTAGTATGAAAGAAAAAACGGTATTTATAACTAACCACTAAAAAAGCGTTGCTAAAAAATATATCCGTTCTTGAAAAGAAAAGAAAAAGGAAAAAAATATTTTGCAAGACCTGAAAACTGCTATTTACGCCTAAATAAGCTCACAAATTCGGTAATTGGCTAATTAGTACCTCAGGACGTAGTAGTAGTAGTCGCATGAATGGTGTGTGAGCAAATACGCTCATCATTAACAAAAAGTAGTACTAGGTATTAGGAAAAAGGGTACTATAGCTTGAATTGAATTCTTGAGTGTAGGGGTAAATATTTACACACACGTAGGGGTATAAAATCGATATTTAGAGGAAAAATAGGGATAAAAAATAAGTCTTATGTTTTCCGTAATGATGATAAAAATTCCAGATTGGAGACTGCGTTTTAGAAGAAAAACTCAAAAGATACCGAGGACTTTATAAACTGACAAAACGTATAAGATCTTAGATTGAATGAATAGGAGATGTGAAGAGTAAGAGGTGGATAATTCTAACTTAGGATGATAGATTTTCTAACTTAGATACTAAACTATAGGATGAGAGTCGAGGTTAACTTAAGAAACTAGCTTGACGGGATTTTGTGGGTAGTATCCGCTGAAAACCCTCAGAAGACAACACCCATCCTACTAGAGATACCTAGAGGTTTAACGGCTTGCTGTACACGCTAAGTGCAACCGTGATGCCTACGAAAATGAGCTTAGGACTTTTTGAAAATAAAATTGTTTTGCTCGAGACGAACAAAAGATAAGTTTGAGAGTATTTGTTCACACCAGAATATTGCATTTAAATGCCTCTCATTCTTATGCACATTTGTATATAGGTAGGTGCTTTTGATCTGTGTTTGCTATATTATTACATGTTACAGATTCTCAGTCTAGAACAACGCAAATCACGCAAAATATCTACAATTATGAAAAAATTCAAAACAACAGCCGAGAACAGATAAAATCCGGGTTCCGGTCATCTACATCTGTCTAGTAATGTCTACCAGTTCAAGAGACAAGACGAGAACAGCCGTCATTCATTTCTCAGACAAGCGCAAAGCATGAGGGAGACAGCACAAGAAACAAGGTGGCAACGCGGAGCTTGAGGAAGATCAGGACCAAAAGACAAAAAGAGTTGCCCTTTTGGACTGTTGCAAATGTAAGAATATTTTGGAACTATTTTGCAAATTTGAACCTGCCAAACAGAATAACAATGCAACACAAGAAAGCATAAGAAAAACAGCACACCAAATTCTCAAATCGACCGCGGAACCGCGAAGCTTACCCTCTATTGGCGGCTGATCCGCAGCCTCAACATTGTATCTCGCAACCAAATTTCATAGGTGTTTTTGTAATTGTATATAGGCTCAAAATATTACCCTAGGGTTTCACTTCTCTGCCTGTATATACTCCAGATGTTTGCCAAACCAAGGATGTTTTACTTTCTTTAAGATTAGTGTTATATTAGTTAGTTTTTTTTCTTCTTCTTCATCTATTCTCCATGAAAATATAGTGAGAGCTTTTGAGTGGACAATTAGTGAAGATGAGAGTTTTTGTTACCATGTATCTTTATTTTCTTGCATTGTATTTTAATTTTTAGTATATCTTTTATTATTTGTTTGTTAATAGAGTTGTTAGTTTTATTGTTCTTCTCTTCTAATCTCTATTTTTAAGTCATGATACTCAATGGAGTCCCTTGCATAGGTGAGAGCCCAAATAGTTAGCTTTTTATTTATGTTCTAACCGTATTCTTCCATTCTTTCTTCCATTCTTCTTGTTTTATTTTCTTTTCGTGTATGAGTAGTTTACTCATTTGTTAGGGTTAAGGAAGGGTGGTATGAGGGATGGAAAAATCCTCTGTGTTTCTCTTCACCAAACAATTTGAAATCGAATCTAAACCAAACAAACATAACCCTCTCCCTTAGGCACACTATAAAGTGACATGTAGCCGCGACCTAAGTCGAGAATTCCTTTAGGTGCACTACAACGTGGTATGGAGTTGTGACCTAATTAGAGATTTGTTGTGTTTGTTTAGCCTAGGGTTGTTAATAAGAGCAGGAACGGACGGACAAGAAGCACTAGGAATGGATTTAGCATTGGAAAGCTTGTTTAAACTCGCAAATATCATTTCTATGTCCTCCTAATCTCTGTTACTTCCGATTATTCCAACATTATTTCAATGATGGCACAAGACAAGCACAAGATTAATTCCTAACTCTACTGACCAATCCTAACTCTAACAACCTCTCTTGAACATAAAAATACAAACACTTAGGATAGAATTGAACAAACTTATACATTTTTACTTGACTCGTCTAAAATAGGAATGAAGCACTAACCATCTCCCAGAGGACAACCCGTACTCAACCAGCTAGCTACAAGCGAAACCGGCTTGATTGCGGTAAGTAGAACAAGTAGAACGCATAGCATAAACCTACCAATAAGGTCTCTCCTTTTGAAGGGATCTAGGCTCTTTCCTTATCGAATGAGGTGTAGGATATTCCTAACTGAATACCTCGATGGAAAGCAAAAGGAAACGCCTATAGTTTTCAAATATTAGTTCCAAAAACATTATTTAGGTTTGTTTTCCTTGTATTAATCAGAATTAATGCAGTCCTATCAATTAAACATATCATGCCATAAAGAAACGAAAATAGGCACGCACATATATGTCATCCGCATTCGTCACAGGGACCGGGTCTTCACCGTAATGTTACTTAACTTACGGCAGGGTGGGGACAGGACTAGCGCAGATGCAAAACATATATAGCGTCTACTATATATATATATATATATATATATATATATATATATATATATACATTCGTCTCACGCAAGATATTAAGTAACATCACAGAATCACAATGGAAGCAAACACAATTTCAAAATGCAGATAAACCAGGAAAAGTACATTTCAATAGAGCCAAATATGAAATGTAATTTTTTGGTCATGTGGATAGCTCGTAGTATCATATCCTAGACTCCTACGAGTGGGGAAAGCCACCTGCCAATCCCAGAAGAGAGGCAACCCCAATCAAGGAATTGAGTGGGCCACCCAGCACTTCTAAAATCCGGTGACTTAGGCACCCTTCCGCGGTCAATCCTATACCCCCTACAAGTGCGGCGAATAGCCCGCTAATTCTAAAGTAAGGTACCCCGGTCTCAACGCCATGAGATGGAGGCCCGTTTCCCTCTAGAACCCGGCTACTCGAGCACTCCTTCATAGGGTAATCCTAGTGCATGTAATGAAAAGCTGAATATACAACGGTGACTACATCCACAACCAGGACGTGCCCCAAACAATAATACAAGCCACGATAACGGCAGTCCACATATCGGACGCTCACCACGCAATATGAATATATATTACATCATAGAGAATACCATCTAATACTACATACAATGGGTTATCCATCATGACAAATCCAACATAATCATAGCCACTAAGCAATATCCACCACTGAACATGCAAATTTGCGAGTATCAATTCCGTAACCCCGTCTAATTGATACATATAACAATTAGACGACGTTTTACCAAATGTTATGATATACACAACCAACATAAAGCCTACGACAATCGAATACCGCACACTAATATCCAACACTTTAATTTTCTAAAACACCGAAAGTTAAGTGTGCTAAAAACCGGCAAAAATTTCATGCTAAAACCCACTCCGGGAGGCCGAAATAAGCACGGATTGATCCGAAACTTAATAGAGGACCCCGGCATGAAATTAACGTCAACCCAGAGGCACAGAGGTGAAGTACCTACCCCTTAGACTATCCTAAGGTTGCCTTTGGGGTAGGCAAACCCGAGCCTACCCTCTTGGGCAGAGCTCGGTCCCCACCCCCCAAGACCGCCTTAGGGTGGTCTCGGGGAGTGGTCCCTCCCTAGCTCCCTCCGGGACGTGCTCGGGGTCCCAGCACACCTCCCCACTGCTTCTTGTTCTAAACCGAGAGCCCGCAGGGAGTCAAAACATCAAATTAGCATCAATTTTCTCACTGGTTTTACGACAGTTTTTGCGGGGCAAAACCGGCGGGATTCGGGAATAGTATTTATCTAGTTTAGGGTGTTTGGGAGGGTCTAGCACCATTGTTGGTTCCTAATTCCCCCACCGCTAACCCATGGCCAATACGGAATTCAAAAACATATTTTTTTATGGCACTAGAAATTTACACCCAAGAATCTAACCAAACACCTAAACTAGCAAGCAGAAAAAGATAGAAATCACAACCTTTGTAGCGTCTTCATTTTCTCCAATGGGTTTGGACTCTATCATGCACTCAAGAGCTCTGGATCATTCTTGCAATCTAGTCTTCCTTCGCCAAGATGATCCATACGAGAGAACCAAGTTCATACTTCAACTTCATCAATGAAGTAACTAAGGATCCTAGAATGCTAATCTAGGATGCTTAAGATGTGTGCGAGTGTTCTAGCATTTTTCTTTTTCTTTTATCTTCTTGTTTCTCAACACATGAGAATAGTAGAAGTTAATGAAGAAGATGAGGAAGGAGGAGCCATGGAAGAGAAAGAAGCAAGGATGGTAGAATGAAAATCACATTACAAATTCAAGCATGCTCTTTTTGGTTTTGTTTAAAAGAATTTTCCATTTTAAAATTGCAACCATGCTTGAATAGTATATGCAAATGGATTGATAATTCATTTGTTCATACCCTCCAGCATTTCTCTTTTCCACCTCATTTCACAATTTCTTTTAAACAAAAGAAAAGTAAATCATAGAAATGAGGTGTTCTCCTTCTAGAAGTATTCTTGTATAAATATAAAAATACGTCCCCGCAAATACATGCCTATATTCATATCAAAATACGAATACTCAAGAGATAGAAAAATATAATGAACTTAATACTAGAATATACATATCGAAATGTATGTGTGTGTGTAACTTATTAAATTAAAACTTGATTTAATAATCCGATTTAATTCTAAGCCGGCTAGTATTATCATCCGCCCGATTAAACTCCGTGTAGCTAGCATACATACCGAATCGGAACCCTGCACGTATCAATATAGGACCACCACATCATTTTGCCTGAACCGGGAAAACGCTCTGTGTGAGACTCTAAAGACTCGTCAATACGCTGGCAGTGGGTTTAACCACAAGCACGTCAGCGGCACTAACTGTATGTAATAACTGCCCAGGTATTGAGTGAAAGGAAGGCCGACGAGTAAACTCATCCGTACCCCTACTGAGCCTATCTGTGACAATCTCCGTACAGTCTGGTCTATTCGTCTAAGATTATCGCATACCGGGTTTAGGGGTGGATAAAATCATACTCCTAATAATACGATAATTCATGTCAGTGTGAAGCCCATCACCTACTGAGAAACGACCGATTCAAATCATTAAATCTCGTCCACCTTGGACAAGAATTTCTGGAGATGGCCACCCGTGCATAGCGCGATATCTACCGTCAATACCGGGAGAGATGAATCCCCGACGATCTGCTCACTGCCTCCATATGTCTTGGGACTGTACCTAATTAAAACCTATTTGCATGACTTCTTTGAGCCGTAATAGGGTAGTAATCAAAGCACAGTGGAAACTCACAGGAGACAAATGACAATCTCAGGTCAACAGACTAACCTATACTCATGTCACCTAAGAACTGCTATCTAACAATAGGTATATACCATCTAGCATGTTCTCGGTAAGTTCGTCCATTGTAACTCATAACCCAATGAGCACCTGTATACTATCTTTGGTGACTAACTAATACCAATGGCTGTGAGACCGGCCATCGCCCCTCATCGGGGTCAAGAAAAGTATGCACTAATCTACTCTGGAATATAGATACCCAGTCTCGATATTCCCACGACTAGATACATTTAAGGATTTGCTTATAAACTACTCAGTTCTCACAAGTGTGATCACCACAATAACCCTGGCAGTCAAGCAAGAGTTATATGGGCTCTATCAACATGTAATAGTGATCTGTAATATGTAATAGTGATCTGTAATACCATATAATACATATACATGATGATAGAGATGGACCAGATAGCATGCTATCCTCTCGAGTAAAATTGTTCTTCCCGTATAGGTCCTTCCTCAATCATCATAATCGCCTGCCTGCGATTACAATAATTTCCTTGAGGGCACAATAGCCAACACCTCTCACCAATTTACACTTGAGTATCAAACGCTCAAGTTTCAAAAAGCGCTTAGGTTGAAATCATCGACCGCTGCTTCTGTACCCCCTTCAAGCCGGTCTCCCTTAGGATCGGACTAAAGAAAACCCGGCCCCTTAACAAGTCGATCAACTTATTCCCGACCCTTTCAACGGTCGGTCAACTTATCCCCGGCTCGTTAAAAGGTCGGTCAACTTATTCCTGATCCTTTCAATGGTCGGTCAACTTATTCCCAGTCCCTTAACAGGTCGGTCAACTTATCTCCATCTCCTTAACGGGTCAGTCAACTTATTATACGCCCTTTCAACTGTCGGTAAACTTATTCTCAGCCCCTTAATGGGCCAGTTAACTTATTCCCGGCCCTCTCAACAGCCGGTCATGTTATACCCGGCCCTCTCAACGGCCGGTCGACCAAGACCGAATCCCTTAAAGTCCGGTCAACCACGACCCGGCCCTCTCAACGGCCGGACTACCAAGATTTGGAACCCTTAAAGTCCGTTCAACCAAGACCCGACACTCTCAACGACCGGCCGACCAAGACCCGGACCCCTTAAAGTCAGTCAACCGAGAAGCTCGGACCTCTTAAAGTCCGATCAAGCGAAGTCTGGACCGCTTAAAGTCCGATCAAGTGAAGCCTGGACCCCTATAGGTCTAGCTACGATGGCGAACTAGCCTAGCTTGGTGGCTCTGGCCCCTCTTAGAGCCGGCTTGGTGGCTCCGATCCTCCTTTGGGGGCCGGTTTGGTGCACCGGCCCCCTCATGGGACCGGTTTGGTGCAAGTTGGACAAAAAAATATCATGAAATGTCTACATTTATCTTGCACACTTTTTTGCGAATAACCCCCTCCATTGTTTTGGAGGTAGTGGTTATTATTTTTTTAAATTCAAAGAGGACTTTTCCCTCTTTTTTTAATTACCATTGTGCCACCCCTGTAGCCTATAAAAAGAGGGTGGATGTAAGAATTTTCACACACATTTAGAAGAAAATTCTCTTATCATTCTCTATTCTACACTCTACAACTCTTGTACTCATTCTTATTAAATAAAGTGAAAGATTTTGTTCAACTCTTGCGTCGATTCTTCGCATTCTCTCCAAAAGGTGAGGATGTCGGGATTATTCCCAACACTCCATAACCTTTACTTTTAATTTGTAATAGTATAGTCTTTTCTTTGCTCATGCAATCAGTGGAACATTATCTTCTAAATTGAACTTGTCTCTTTAAATAGTAATGAACACTCTTTTAACACCGCTTTCATTTATATTTTATATGTTTCTTTTCTTGATCGGGGGTATTCTTTAAAAAATGAAATTAATGAAACAAACTTGTAAAAATATTGTTTACTTGTTGTTTTGGAAGTGTGCAACATAACCTTCTTATTTTCTTTCTTTAACATATATAAATATAGTTTTATGCAACTTTATTAAAAGCCATACTCTATTATAGAGATTAGCTATATAATTTATAAAAGCCCTACTCTATATTATAGAGATTGGTTAGTTACTTATCATAACCCTACTTTATCAGTTAACACCGTTAAAGATTGGAATTATGTTGTATTTTTACCATTATCGCTTCTTTCTATAGTTTTATTTTGATTGTATCATGGACATGGGTTGATTGATTCAATACTGAATAAAAAGAACCATCTTTATGGTTCTGTATTTTTCAAGTATTGAGTTAATCATATTCATTCCATATGACCTTCATTTAAAATTAAAGAAGACTAAGCTCTTATGTTGTTTGGATCATTACTGAATAAGAGAATATTATTCTCAATTTCAAGTAATGGCCCAAACACATTCAGACCACACTAACAAAACACGACTACGCAACAAATCGGGCAAACAGCCCGGGTTCGCCACCGTGAAACACACAACAACACAAAATAGACTAGAGATATTCCTCGGTCTATTATGCCCAATCCAACGGTCTAGATGAAGCCTTTAACAAAACTTTGACCAAGATCATCAAGAAGATGGTGTCCAAGAACAAGAAAGATTGGCACGAAAGGCTACTAGAATCTCTTTGAGCGTTCCAAACAACGTTTAAGATGGCCATAAAGACAACACCTTACTCACTAGTGTTCGGCGCTGAAGTGGTGCGTCCACTAGAAATCGAACTCCCGTCACTACGAATGGCGATCCTATATGAGCTCACTGGTGAGGAAAACGCTCATCTCCGGCTCGAAGAACTCGACGCTCTCGATGAAACCCGCATAGTAGCACATCAAAGTCTGGAAGCTGATAGGGCGAAAATGACGCGAGCATATGATAAGCTCAGTAGACCGAGGGCATTACGCAAAGGCGAACTGGTATTGGTCATCAAGAGGCCAATGATCCCCAACCATGCAAAGCGTGGGAAGTTTGAACTAAACTACGAAGGCCCGTATATAATAGAACTCTATCAAGGTGGGGCCTACAGGCTTATGAATATGCATGGAGAAAGGCCATTTCGACCGATAAATGGTCATTTTCTCAAGAAGTATTATGCTTAAAAAGTTTTTGACTTGGGTCAACGACAGATGATGACACTCGTGTCCACTCCCTATCTTCCTAACTCAAGATCCTAAAAACCTTATACTCTCTGAAGTTGTGGTGAGCAATACTCCCCAAGTATCCGTTGCCCTGCGGCTAGTCTCCAAATTGACTACCTTATACGATCCATGGGCTACTTGTAACAAGGTCGCATCTCAAACATCATCCATTGGCCAACCAAGCCATCAACAAGGAGAAGACTCACTTAGATGTCCTTATGATACACGAAGAGAATGGTAAAATGGGGGTCGGTCCATAAGCAAAAAGGGCACGGATAAAAACCTGAAAATGCCCCGTGAGTAAAAACAACAGGACAATCCATGAGCTTGTGAAAACCTGAAATGGCACAAACTCTTTAAAAAAAGTTTCGACAAAGTCCCACCAAAGGCGAGCAATCTTCCCAGCGCGTGGTCAAAACCGCTTGCGAGATGCTTTCGACTCGTAAAGAGAAAGCCCTCTTGTATGATTCTTATGTCTTACAAAGGAAAATATAGTTAGGAGTCCTCATAACTCCTAAGAAGAAAATACACCTACGAGATCCTCTCGACTTGTAAAGAGAAAATATTTTTATGAGATCGTAAAAATTGAAAAGTCTTAGGCGACAGGGACCTAAACATGTCTCCTAAGTCATTGCTCTTCAATGAGAAACGACAATTGATGAGTCGCTCCTGACACTATGTTTCAGTGTTAGCGGTGCAAATGCCGACTAAAAACCTAAATTCCAAGACTTTTCCAAGGCAAATTGTTGGGGTTTGATAGCGCCCTGGCCATCTACCGTGGCCGGTGTGGAACAATAATTGGCGTTTAAAAAAACTTGGCGCTAACGAACCCATCCTAGAATCAAAACTATAAACCTACACTAGCTAACTACAAGATGTTCTAGCTACAAGGTTAGAAGAGTTATACCGAATGATATGTGTCATTCGGTCTTCTACCTTCTTCCTTAGCTCCTTGAGGCACCCTCGATTGAACTTGGTTGCCGGTCTTCCACTATCAAAGATGATCTATCCGAGAGATGTAGCTCATGGCTCTAGCTCCACACCAAGAATCTAGTGAAGAAACTAGGGACTCTAGGTTGCTAATCTAGAGTGCCTAAGATGTAGTGAAGTGTTCAAAGTGTTTCTCTACCTCACCTCCTCTCTTGATTCTCAACGCATGAGATTGTAAATAGGTGGTTGAAGATGAGGGTGGAGGAACTCAAGAAACTAAAGAGGAGAGTGAAGCTAATGGTGAGGAGAAGAAAAACAATCAACCATCCTTTTTCCTAAAGTGAGAAAAATAAGAGTAGCTTGGTTTTGTAAAACAATATTTTACAATTTAAAAACCAACCCATGTTTGAATGGTTTGCACAAATGAATTGTTAATTCATTTGTGCAACACTATACAAGCATGGTTCTCACCATACTCCCCTCTCTCTTCCTTTACACATCATTTACCATTTATAATAAATGGTTAAATCTAAAATGAGGTGTCCACCTTCTAGAATGTTTTCCGTATAAATACGGATTACACTCTACTGTATATACATACATGTATTCGTACCGAAATACGAATACCCGAAGAGATAGAATAACACAAAAAACATAATACTAGAATATACATATCAAAATACAGATACGTAAATTATTAAATCAATACCTGATTTAATAATCCGGCTCAAACCCGAGCCAGCTAGTATTATCAACCGTCCGATCGAAAGTCCGGGTAACTAGTACAATCATTCGATCGGAACCCTGCACGTATCCAATATGGTTACTACATCATTTCGCCAGAACCAGGGAAACCCTCCGTGTGGGACTCTAGAGACTCGTCAATACGCTGGCAGTGGGTTTAACCACAAGCATGTCAGCGACACTAGCTGTACGTAACGGCTACCCAGGTATTGAGCGAAAGGAAGGCCGATGAGCAAACTCATCTGAACCCCTACTAAGCTTGTTAGTGACAATCTCCATACAGTCCAGTTTGTTCATCTAAGAGTATCGAATATCGAGTCTAGGGGGTGGATAAAGTCAGACCCCTAATAACGCGATATTTCATGTCGGTATGAAGCCCATCACCAACTGAGAAACTACTGATCCAAATCAGTAATTCTCGTCTACCTTGGCTAAGAATTTTTGGTGATGGCTACCCATGCACCGCGCGACATCAACCGCCAATACCAGGAAAGACGAATCCCCGACGATCCGCTCACTGCCTCCATGTGGCTCGGAACTGTATCCAACAAAAACCTGTTTGCACGACTCCTTTGAGCCGTGGTAGGGTAGTAATCAAAGCACAATGGGAAATCGCACGAGACAAATGATGATCTCAGGTCGACAGACTAACCTGTACTCATGTCATCTTAGAACGGCTATCTGACAATAGGTATAATACCATTTACCATGTTCCCGGCGGGTCCGTCCAGTGTACTCATAACCCAATAAGCACCTGTATACTATCTTAGGTGACTAACTGACACCAATGGCTTGTGAGACCAGCCACTGCCCCTCGTTGGGGTCTCGAAAAGTATACACTAGTCTACTCCGGAATGTCGATGCCCAGTCTCGATACTTCCTCGACTAGGGACATTTAAGGATGTGCCTATAGACCACCCAGCTCCTACGTATATGATCGCCATCATAATACTGGTAGTCAAGAAAGAATTCTATGGGCTCTATCAACATGTAATAGTGATCTGTAATACCACATAATGAATGTACATGATTATAAAGACAAACCAGATAGTATACTATCATTTTGAGTAAGTTTGTTCTACCCGTATAGGTCCTACCTCAACCATCACAATCGCATGCCTACGATTACAGTAATTGACTTGAGGGCACTATATCCAACAATCTCCCACTTGCACTTAAGACTAATTATTGCAATGTCGAATACTTATAGCCCATGTAATACCGAACACCCAACTTCTCTACTAATCAGTCTCACAAAGCCTGTTTGTGAAACTATTGCATTCGAGAAATAGCCTCAGTGAGTGGATCCACTCCAATGTTTCTATCTTTATCTCTCTATATCTTAACTTCGCGGAGAAAGAATATCTCCCGAAATGAGCGATATCTGTCTTAGAATTTGTCTGGATATATGATGGGACCCAGTTCATCAATGAACTCCAAATCCAACAAACATCTTAGACCGTATTTTCCACTGAATTTAATCAGTATCCCGCGTCATGCCTTCCTCGGTATCCGCTTATACCACATGTCCAACATACTACCCCTCAATAGTGGGAAAACTATAACTCTGACAGTCACTCTATCATCCAGGTCACCTTGGAAGCCTGAAACGATAACCGCCTTCTGAAGGAGGCTGTCGTTACCATATACCAAGAACATCCACTTATGTTCATAACTTCTTTCCAATGTTTTTCCAGGATTGGATTAATATATACGCTTATTGCAGCCAGTGCAAAAGAAATATCTGGTGTTGTACTTGACATTTCATGATTAACTTAATTGCCTAAGCAAGTGATATGCCAATCATTCAAATCCCTCTCCTCATCAGTCTAGAAGATATCTCTTTAGAAAGGGTGACTCCACTTGCGGGTACACCACCACGCCAGGAGTCGTCCATTCTAAAACACTTTAGAATAGTGTCAAGTACCCGAATTGGGACACTTCCTAAATCTAGATCTAAAACCATAAATCTAGTTACCAGAAAACCTGATATTTTATCTAGATCCTTTGTGGAGAAACAGCTTGTGACAACCACAGTATAACCGATCTTAGTATAGGAAGATCACTTCTTATCAAGAGCATGTCTTCCAAAAACTAGGACATCACTCCCTACAACTTTCTTCACAGGTCCATCTGTTATTCTAATGAAGTCAAACTCTATGACTGTTATATCAAAAATAGATAATCTATCTCTGCTATACCTTCTTTAGTCTATAAATAGACATAAGCTACTTACCCATTATGCTTTCACTGCTCCCACTGACCACAAAAACCATCTAGCAGAATCATATACGCGTGCACTTCTAAAGCTAATTTAGAACGACGTTATACTCATCCTCCTGCCAGATTTCATAGTCTAGAATATCAGTAGTGGCAAGTATGGGTAATCAAAAACCACTGTCACCGTCTTTGAGGAGACCGAAGCACCTCTCGGATGCCTGAGGTTACCCACCAAATCTGTGGAGTGGTTAATGGATTGTCGAATCCAATTGAATCATTAGGTTCTACTAAATTTTCAGTAATCGTTTGTGGTTCTGGAATCACTTCCAGTTCTATCATACTCCCACTAATATTTTCTGAAAAGAATTCATTTTACTAAAAATGTGGCGAGTTAAGAATAATATAATAATTGATCCTCCAAATGGTAGAATGTTAACCCTCGTCAAAGCCCGGGATAACCCGCAAACTGCCATTACTGAAACGTGCCTAGAGTTTATCCGGATTCTGGTTTTAAGCATAAGACGAACAACTCCATATACCTTAACATCGTTAAGATATGAATACATTCTATATCTAATATAGAAACAAAGGCACAAATTTAATTAGAACCAGATTCAAAATACATGCAGCCGTTTCTGATGCATATCAACTAAATGGAAGAAGGCCAAGCAGCATTACTCATCAAGGAGCATACTCACGGATGAGTAACCTGAGAGAGAAGAAAGTTCTCAAATATATTACTTACGATGGAATGCCTAGCATAAGTATCTACATCTTCGATCACCTCAAAGAATCCTGATACTTGCAACATATGGTTCTCTAATTTATGCTTATAACTATAACTTCTCAAAATTTTGGACCTTGTATTTCAACGAAACACTTGTCTAAAACCAGAGAAGTCATGAGTAAACGAAATATAGTACGAGTACCAACCCCTTTGTCCTAATGGACATCGGACAACATACAATACTCTGTATAAGTCCACTGAATTTAATAACTCAAATCCTGTGCATCGCAGGCTAAAAATTGTGCTATGGTTAAGAAGAATTACACCATTGTTGAATGCACCTTACCTACCAATCAACTGATATAGGTAAATGTCATAAACATAATTTCAAAAAGTTATATCCCACTTTATAAAATAAACGCACAGATATATCAGTTTGAAACTGGTGCATAACAATGGATATTCAAAACCAAATATTTGCCGTTAGGCAAAACCCAGGTAATTTTCTTAAATATCTCGAATTACACAGAATTCTGATATATAGAGGATCTAATCACCCAATCCCCAATGTTTTACTCCCACTCAGCATCTGTAACGCCATACAGATGTGAGAATCAAGTCTGGTAAATACATACCCTGGAGTCAGAATCTAATTGGGAAAACAGTTTTCAATTAACATTGCACAGTGGAACTGAAACATGAAAATATTTCGAAAAGGTAGCCGGGTATTCCTCGTAATGCCTCTTCCACTATCCAGATTCATGACAGTAACCGTATATTTTCTTGCTCTCGCTCCAATCCCTTTATATGTCTTTATTTCTTACCTTTTGTAGACCATACTTAGGCTAATTGGTTTTCTTCCTTCCCTACCTTTCGGCACCAGCCTAAGGTTTAGAAGAAGACTATCCAATAAGCATAATAGGTGTACTCTCCTAACACTAGGAGCCCTCGCAACCTGAGAGAAGGTAAAGAGAAAAGACAAATGAATAACCCTATTCAATTTCTCCCAAACCGAAAACCATTCTCGAACTTAAACAAGTTCCTTCGAGTTCATATGTAACAATACGATGGCATATCCAAGCAATATGGATCTTAGTAGTGATACGGAGTGTTCTGGAGAAATGCAAACGGGGAGTAGGAGTGGCAGGGGTATACACGGCTGCGCCGTGAATAATAGTATTCGCAATTTCCTTTGCCCTCACGCTAATCCCTTTATATGTCTTTACTTATTACCTTTTGTACACCACACTTAGGCTAATTGGTTTTCTTCCTTCCCTACTTTTCAGCACCTGCCTAAGGTTTGGAAGAAGTCCATCTAATAAGCGTAATAGGTGTATTCTCCTAATACCAGGACTCTTGCAACCTGAGAGAAGGTAAAGAGGAAAAAAAACCGGATAAACCTATTCAATTTTTCCCAAACCGGAATCCATCCTCGAATAGAAACAAGTTTCTTCGAATTCGTATGTAACTATACGATGGAATATCCGAGCAATATGGATCTTCGTAGTGATACGGAGTGTTCTGGAAAAATACAAAGGGAAAGTAGGAGCGGCAGGGATATATGCGACTAAATAACAATCCAAAAGCCAAAGTGTTTAAGAAGGTTCGGTTAACTTGGTTCATGAGTTTTAGTTTAGGGTCGGGTCATGGTCGCTGCCAAAGAGAGAGAGAAAAAAATACTCAGCGTGCACTCTAACTTAGATTAGATTAGTTAATCATTTTATCTAATCAGGATGGCTCCCATTGTTTTCTCGAATTCTCTTTCAAACCCTAAAAGGAGAATTAGTCGGGATCATCAGAAAATCATCCGAGGAGTAACACCTACTCATCAGTGGAAATCGAGATCCAACTATCATCGCATGATAACTTGTTGGAAGACACTCAAGTCACCACACTCTAGAAGGTGTGTATATGCCTAGAAAGTTTCCTGTATGTTTGAAACTCCCGATGTGGTTTTTTCCCCAAGCGACTTATGACCTTGACAGAGGTCAACATATTATATGTCACAAGTCAAGTTTAACCCATCATTATCTTAGATTAATTTAGACCCACCTGCACAAGCCCTTGACAGAGGTCAACATGACCATGCATCTGTCCTAAATAATCGCATATCTATGCAACAAACAAGTATTACCTAGCTACCATTCACTATGCCTTGATAGAGGTCAACATACACAGCATGAATACTAAGTAATACTTGTAAGAAATGATGGAGGGCTATGGCTGGTTTTCGGCGAAAAACTTTTAATGTAATGAACTTGATATCGTTGAAGGAACCGAGTGGTTTTACAAATATATAATGGCGTAAACTTTTGCTAAAGAGATCACTCCCTGTGAAGGGATCTCGACACTTTCCTCATCGAATGAGGTGCAGGATATTCCTAACTGAATACCACGATGAAAAGCAAAAGAATCGACTATAGTGAAGTTATTACAAAGACGCAAACTTTTGCCCAAGAGGTTACTCCCTATAAAGGGATCTCGGCTCTTGCCTCATCGAATGAGGTGCTGGATATTCATAACCAAATACCGCTGTGTAAAGCAAAAGGAAACGTCTGTAATGTCGGTTTTTAAAAACTTGGTTCAAACAAGATCATTTAGGTTTATTTTTCCTTGCATTAATCAAAATTAACGCAGTCTCATCAATTAATCCATATCACACCAGAAAAGAACGAAAATACAATGTACATATATACCATCCGCATTCGCCACGGGGCCCCGTCATGCACCGTTAGGTTACTTAACTAACGGCAGAGCGGGAGCTGGACTAGCGCGAATGCAAAACATATACAGCATCTACTAGTGTGTGTGTGTGTGTGTGTGTGTGTGTGTGTGTGTGTGTGTGTATAACATTCATCCAGGCATGATATAAGCAACATCACAGAAGAGCGATAAGCAACACAGAACAATGGATAATCTAGGAGCCCCGGATTTCCTTTGAGCCGCAAATGAAACCCGACGTTCCCCGGTCGTGTGGATAGCCTGTGCAATGTATAACTAAGACCCCTACGAGTGCGGCAAGTTACCTGCCAATACCAGAAGTGAGGCAACCCCAATCAACAAAGTGAATGGGCCATCCAGCACTTCACGGAATCCGGTAACTTGAACACCCCTCCGTGGGTCATCCTATACCCCTACGAGTGCGGCGAATAGTCCGCCGATTCATGATATGCGGGCCCGTTGCCCTCTAGAACTCGGATATTCGAGCACTCCACCATGGGGTAATCCTAGTACAGAAAAGAAAAGTATATATACAATGGCGACATCGACCTCAACCCGGTCGTGCCCCAATAAACGAATATACAATCTGGCAGAGACGGCTGTCTACATGTCGGACGCTCGCCCCGCAAAAATAAATATACAAATGAATTTGAACTGTACAACTACCATTGCACTATAGGGTATCCAACACGACAATCTAACCATAATATCAGTACAACACAAAACATCAATGTGAATATCACATTCGCAAACCCGTCTAGTTGAACATATAGCAACTAGTCGGGTTGTACCGCTCAATGATATTTACGGTCACAGATATTAACACATACAATGATAAACACATACTTAAAATTTCTATCGACAAAAGCAATACCATATTGGCCCCAAATGCAAATCAGCACTAAAACAAATCCGCGCCAAAAACATACATCCCAAAAATCACATTTTCATATAATAGAGTTCCAGAAGAAATTTGGTACACTTTGGCCACAAGACGACCGCGGAACCGCCGCCAATAGGCATGTATTGCGGCGGTTCCGCTGCCATTTTGTTGGTTCAAGTGTCCAAATTTATTGTGGTGCTCTACAAATGCATGCACGTATATTTAAGACAATCTGAATAATTTTTTGAACAAGTTTTAAAAGCGGCAGCGGGCATGTCGAAATGGAAAAATGATTCGGAAAAATTGGTCGATCGATATTTTAACCTAGTGTAAACTAGTTATTAAAGGTTCATGAGGTGGCTCTTATACCATGTTAGGGTTTGATAGCGTCCTGGCCATCTACCGTGGCCGGAGCAGAACAAAAATTGGCGTTTAAAAAACTTGGCGCTAACGAACACGTCCTAGAATCAAAACCATAAACCTACACTAGCTAACTAAAAGATGTTCTAGCTACAAGGTTAGAAGCGTTATACCGAATGATACATGTTCTTCGGTCTTCTACCATTTTCCTTAGCTCTTTGAGGCATCCTCGATTGAACTTGGCCACCGGTCTTCCTCCGTCGAATATGATCCACCCGAGAGATGTAGCTCATGGCTCTAGCTCCATACCAAGAATCTAGTGAAGCAATTAGGGACTCTAGGTTGCTGTAACGCCCCTGAATTTTTTGTACAAAATTTTTCTTCTTAAATTACAGAAAGGAGTTTGCAAGTCTGAGCACAATTTAAAATTTATACTTGCTTAAGAACAGCAAGAAAGCACTTGTAGCTTATTGGTAAAGCCTTGCATTGCTCTGACATAGCCCTTGTATTCGAATCCCATCAGCCGCATATTATTTTTACTGATTTTTCTTTTAAAATTTTTGGAAGCCAAAAAGTTTACACGTGCAATACACGTAAAAATGAAAAGTTAGATAAAACAAACATGTGAAAAATATTGTGTACACCTCCAGGGACATGTGGCACCAATCCCACCCCTATCTCCTATGGATGACCGGCGAGATCGGGCCTATGGTCGGCACCGCCGGGCCCCCCGTAAGGGATAGTCCCCATTTTCTGCGCACCTAACCCTTGGCCTACCCCCACTACCTCAGTACAGTTTGTTTTTCCTGCATTTATCCAGAGATTTTAATTCAACCTTTAATCCTATTTTTAATACATTTTTAATTTTCTCTTCAATTCTAAAACCCTAAGTTTACCCTATAAATACAACCACATACCTTAGCCCTCTTCATTCTGAAATCTAATGTCAAAAATTCTCAAAATTTTCTAAGTCAAAGAAAAGTACAAGTGGAGTTAGCCCAAGTTAACTTTCCGGCGAGGATTCGAGCCATTTCCGGTGACTCTGCGACACCACGACAATCTCAATACCTTCCTCCCTCTATTCTTAACCCACACAACTTGTAAGTCCTATCCATTTTCCTCTCTTCCTACCTTAAAATGACCTCTTTCCAAAACATGTCGGTAAGTGGAGTTATACTGGCTTTTGTTTCTAAAACTTTGAAAACTATATTTTTTCTTAATAACCACTCATCCATATTACTATACTTTGCATGTTAATCATTAACTTATATTTTGAAACAAGTTTCACTTTAAAACTCCAAGTAAAACAACTTTATTTATGATTTTACAGTTAAATACCATGAAATTTATATATGACATCTTTTAATACTTTTGCGTAGCTTACCTTTAGAAAATCTCACGAAGTAATGACCTACCTCTCATATACACACATCTTGACATAGCACGATTCTCTTCAAACCAATATTTTGTGGCAAAATACAACTTTTTATCAAAATACCTCGAAATATGAAAAAAACGTTTTCTTGTAAATAGTATTATTTAAATTCCTTGCGATTATGTCTCTACAACCCATTTCGGGAAACCCGTTTTGGATGGTGCGGATTATCGCACATCCTCGGGACTAGTAGAGCGAGATGCAGACCTCCTCACGGAGCATACAATCTCGATGGAATTTTAATACAATTTTTAAGAAAAACGAGGATTTCTATTTAATAATAAAAATTAATTTTTAATAACTATATAAATATTATCAAACCGTCTATTTTTAATATATAATAAAATTCCATGTTTTCTAGAAAATAAAAGAATTACATGTTTTATGAAAATACCATCAAGAATCAACACATGCCAAACTTTACATTAAAATACCTTGAAATATTCATGTTATATATATATTCACTAACATACCTCATTCTATAAAATTTACATCCATGAAAACCCTATATAACATAAATAAATACTTGAGGTTTATTTTGAAAGTATATTTAAAATATATTTTTCATAAAACTCCCTCAAGTTATATTAAATTACAATAAGGACCCTAGTAAATATAGGTTTAAGCGGGACCAATTCTCTTGTGTCTCAGGGAGCCGGAGAAAGTAGGTGCTTACCTATTTAAGGTAAAAAAAACTAAAACAGGGTTATCAATGGTAATTATCTTAGAAAAAGATACAAATCCTGTCATCCATGTGCAACGGTTACCGATAACACCAAAATCTAATTCAGGATCCAAATCTGTTTAAGTGTCTGACTCAATCTGAGTCTCAGTCTAATCTGAATACAATCTAAACATGAATTCAATCATAATTCCAATTCAACATGAATCCAATATACTAAATATAAACACTTGAACTTGAACATGAATTCCAGAACAATATCAACATGACTTGACTTGACCGAACCATGGCTATATCTTGACTTGCTTACATGACTACCGTTTATCTCCTGAATCCGTTTACATGAACAATTTATACCATGGTCTCGGCAATTCAGATAACTATAAATCAATACAATCAATACAATATACACTATGGGGTTTTAATGGGGTAGACTGGCACGGAATGTATTAGAAGTGGAACGAGATGATCACTAAAAAACACTACATGAACATCTGTGCAGATGACCCGTGGTTTTGTCGACGGGGCCTTGTACTAAGGGTTACCATAGTCCACGGGATAAGTTGGACTCCTCTCATATACACTGATACCTTCTGTACCAAGCTACAAACAACTACGTTAAAATAAAAAAAACCAGATAATTTACCAGTTCTATGCTCTTTACCTGTCTATTTCCATTCTATCTTTTGGGACTTACCGAGCGCTAGTTCGCTGATAACATTAAATTCTCTTCTTTCTTTGGAATGTTGTCAGGAGGACCCGAATCTCAGGAGACCGAGCCCAGCTAGGACGATTTGGAGCAGTTTACAGAAGAGCCAGAGTTCTATTTCCTATTTGTACTTACTTTTCTTTCAGTTCATATGTCATTGTTTAGGCATTGCTATCTTTCTTTGTACTTTACTTTTCAGTTGTATGTAAAGAATGGTTATAAATAAAAAGTTGTTGTTTTATTACATCTCTTGTTATTCTTGTGTTATTTATTTATATTGCTTATTTACGCTTAGTGTGTTTACTTCTGAGTAAATACGTCGCTGCCCGCCACGTCTCCTTTCCCGTACACCGGGAAGTAGGGCGTGACAGGTTTTCTTGGCGGCCCATGCAGATCAGTTCTGCATGAAGTCTTACCATGCAAGTCAGTTCTGCATGGAAACCTAAGCAATATAACACAAGAATTATAAGAATCAGCAGCTATATATTCTTTACATTTCAACTCCTTGAATCTATCCTAACCCTTCTTTTTCTTTCAAGGTTATAAATCCTTCCAACAACATGAGCACCAATGTGAACAACAACACTCCACCACCTACACTACCACCCATTACCGTTGAGGACTTACTGATAAGATCAATGGCGTTCCTTGAAGAAACTAGGAGTCTAGTTGAAGGATAGCAGGAGCAGGCTGCTCTCCTTCACCAAAGACTGGTTCGCACTAAGGCCGCTTTGAGGGCGGCTCATGGTTATATCAAAAGGTAGGAAATGACCCCGCCAGCAAAGACTTACTATTATTGTAAGAAACTCGGACATGAACTAAAGGACTGCAGGCGTACGAATGGCCTGTGCTTAGCTTGTGGCCCATCCACTCACGCCATCGGAGCTTGCCCACATCGTCGCACCCCGGCTCCTGCACCATCTTCACGAGGACCACCTTTACCTCGTCAGTCCGAAATATAATAGCATAGCAGGCACAAAGAAAAGTTCCAGGAGGCCAGACATCCACGATACCGGTTGGAGAAGCCGAAATCACTGGCCTAGTTATCACTGGTAATTCCCAATCCTTTCATCTTTTCAAATCCTTGTATAGCTCTATATTTTTCCTTGTATCTAAAACCAACCCCACATGACTTAAGCCACTATTCCAGCACTTGCACTGTTCGACACTAGAGTGTCACCATGCTTCATGTCGCAACTTGAGAGAATTTCGCAGACGAAATTCTTTTATGGAGGGTAGACTATAACGTCTGCAACATGATTGAATTCCTATGAATTTTTTCTCATCTAGACGTAACACAAAACTACAAACTCTTGATCTTCCTTTAATTTTTTATTGTCTCTTAACCTTATCATCTTGACTCTAATGGTAGGATTTTGGTGATTTAAATGGAGTTATGTGATTGTAACTATGAACTGCAGCATAATTAGAATGCGAAACTCTACTTGAGTGACTTAGAATTCTAACTTTGATTCACTTTATTCTTAATTTAGTTTTACACGCCATATTTCCGTTGTTAACTTATATCCCTTCCCATCTGTTCAGCCTTTTCAAAACCCTTGCATCCTTTCGTTCTTTCAAATATATTTTTCATGCACTTTCAGTAGTTCTTTTTCACCACCATTGTCATCAAATTTTCTTGAATCTGTTACAACTTCCTTCTATAAATTTTAAGGATGAAATTTTTATAAGGAGGGTAGAATGTAACGACCCTGAATTTTCTATACAAAATTTTTCTTCTTAAAATACCGAAAGGAGTTTGCAAGTCTGAGCACAGTTTAAAAGTTATACTAGCTTAAGAACAGCAAAAAAGCACATGTAGCTCACTAGTAAAGCCTTTCACTGCTATGAGATAGCCCCTGTGTTCGAATCCCATCAGCTACATATTATTTTTACAGATTTTTCTTTTAAACTTTTTGGAAGCCTAAAAGTTTACACGTGCAATACACGTAAAAATGAAAAGTCAGATAAAACAAACATGTGAAAAATACTGTGTACACCTCCAGGGACACATGGCACCAATCCCACCCCTATCTCCTCTATATGACCGGCGAGATCGGACCTATGGCCGTCACCGCCGGGGCCCCCGTAGGGGATAGTCCCCGTTTTCTACACACCTAACCCTTGGCCTACCCCCACTACCCCAGTACTATTTATTTTTCCTGCATTTATCCAGAGAGTTTAAATTCACCCTTTAATCCTATTTTTAATTTTTCTTCAATTCCAAAACCCTAATTTTACCCTATAAATACAACCCCATACCGTAGCCCTCTTCATTCTGAAATCTATTGTCAAAAATTCTCAAAATTTCCTAAGTCAAAGAAGAGTACAAGTGGAGTTAGCCCAAGTTAACTTTCCGGCGAGGATTCGAGGCATTTCCGGCGACTCCACAACACCACGACAATCTCAATCCCTTCATCCCTCTATTCTTAACCCACACAACTCGTAAGTCCTATCTCTTTTCCTCTCTTTCTACCTTAAAATGACCTCTTTTCAAAACATGTTGGTAAGTGGAGTTATACCGGCTTTTGTTTCTAAAACTTTGAAAACTACATTTTTTCTTAATAACCACTCATCCATATCACTATAATTTTCTTTTTAATCATTAATTTATATTTTGAAACAAGTTTCACTTTAAAACTCCATGTAAAACAACTTTATTTAAATTTTTACAGTTAAATACCATGAAGTTTACATACGACATCTTTTAATACTTTTGTTTTGCTTACCTTTAGAAAACCTCATGAGATAATGACCTACCTCTCACATACACACTTCTTGACATAGCACGATTCTCTTGAAACCAATATTTTTGTGGCAAAATACAACTTTTTATCAAAATACCTTGAACTATAAAAAATTCATTTTCTTGTAAATAGTATTATTTAAATTCCTTGTGATTATGCCTCTACAACCCATTTTGGGGAACCTGGTTTGGATGGTGCGGATTATCGCACATCCTCATGATTAGTAGAGCGAGATGCAGACCTCCTCATGGAGTATACGATCTCGATGGAATTTTAATACAATTTTTAAGAAAAACGAGGATTTCTATTTCATAATAAAAATTAATTTTTAATAATTATATAAATATTATCAAACCATCTATTTTTAATATATAATAAAATTCCATGTTTTCTAAAAAATAAAAGAATTACAAGTTTCATAAAAATACCATCAAGAATCAATACAAGTCAAACTTCACATTAAAATACCTTGAACTATTCATGTTATATATATATTCACTAACATACCTCATTCTATAAAATTTACATCCATGAAAACCCTATATAACATAAATAAATATTTGAGGTTTATTTTGAAAGTATATTTAAAATATATTTTTCATAAAACCCCCTCAAGTTATATTAAATTACAATAAGGACCCTAGTAAATATAGGTTTAAGTAGGACCAATTCACTTGAGTCTCAGGGAGCCGGAGAAAGTGGATTCTTTCCTATTTAAGGTAAAAAAAACTAAACGGGGTTATCAATGGTAATTGTCTTGGAAAAAGACACAAATCCTGCTATCCATATGCAGCAGTTACCGATAACACCAAAATCTAATTCAGGATCCAAATCCGTTTAAGTGTCTAACACAATCTAAGTCTCAGTCTAATCTGAATACAATCCAAACATGAATCCAATCATAACTCCAATTCAACATGAATCCAATATACCAAACATGAATACTTGAACTTGAACATGAATACCATAACAATATCAACATGACTTGACTGGACCGAACTATGGCTATATCTTGACTTGCTTACATGACTACCGTTTACCTCCTGAATCCGTTTACATGAACAACTTATACCATGGTCTCGGCAAGTCTGATAACTACAAATCAATATAATCAATACAATATACACTACGGGGTTTTAACGGGATAGACTGGCACGGAATGTATTAGAAGTGGAACGAGATGGTCACTAAAAGACACTACATGAACATCCGTGCCGTTGTCCCATGGTTTTTTCGACAGGGCCTTGTACTACGGGTTACCATAGTCCACGGGATAAGTTGGACTCCTCTCGTATACACTGATACCTTTTGTACCAAAGTACAAACAACTACGTTAACATAACAAACAGATAATTTACTAATTCTATGCTCTTTACCTGTCTATTTCCATTCTATCTTTTAGGACTTACCGAGTGCTAGTTCGCTGACGACATTCCTTTCTCTTCTATCTTTGGAATGTTGTCAGGAGGACCCGAATCTCAGGAGATCGAGCCTAGTCAGGACGATTTGGAGCATTTTATAGAGGAGCCAGAGTTCTAGGTCCTATTTGTACTTATTTTTCTTTCAGTTCATATGCCATTATTTAGGCATCAATTTCTTTCATTGTACTTTACTTTTCAGTTGTATATAAAGAATGGTTATTAATAAAAAAAAGCTTTTGTTTTATTACATCTCTTGTTATTCTTGTGTTATTTATTGATATTGCTTATTTACGCTTAGCGTATTTACTTCTGAGTAAATACGCCGCGGCCCACCACATCTTCTTCCCCGTACATCGGGAAGCGGGGCGTGACAGTTGCTAATCTTGAATGCCTAGAATGTAGTGAAGTGTTCAAAGTGTTTGTCTACCTCATCTCCTCTCTTGATTCTCAACATATGAGACTGTAGAGAGGTGGTTGAAGATGAAGGTGAAGGAACTCAAGAAACTAAAGAGGAGAGTGAAGCTAATGGTGAGGAGAAGAAAAACAATCAACCATCCTTTTTCCTCAAATGAGAAAAATAAGTGAAGCTTGGTTTTGTAAAACAATATTTTCCAATTTAAAAACCAACCCATGCTTGAATGGTTTGCGCAAATGAATTGTTAATTCATTTGTGCAACACTATACAAGTATGGTTCTCACCATACTCCCATCTCTTTTCCTTTACACCTCATTTACCATTTATAATAAATGGTTAAATCTAATATGAAGTGTCCACCTTCTATAATATTTTCCGTATAAATACGGATTACACTCTACTGTATATACATACCTGTATTCATACCGAAATACGAATACCCGAAAAGATAGAATAACACAAAGAACATAATACTAGAATATACATATCGAAATACATATACATAAATTATTAAATCAATACCTGATTTAATAATCCGGCTCAAATCCGAGCCGGCTAGAATTATCAACCGTCCGATCAAAAGTCCGGGTAAGTAGTACAATCATTCGATCGAAACCCTGCACGTATCCAATACGGCTACTACATCTTTTTGCCAGAACCAGGGAAACCCTCTGTGTGGGACTCTAAATACTTGTCAATACACTGGCAGTGGGTTCAAACATAAGCACGTCAGCGGCACTAGCTGTACGTAACGGCTACCCATGTATTGAGCGAAAGGAAGGCCGACGAGCAAACTCATCTGAAGCCCTACTGATCCTGTCAGTGACAATCTCCATACAGTCCGGTATGTTCATCAAAGAATATCGCATATCGAGTCTAGGGGGTGAATAAAGTCAGACCCTAATAACACGATATTTCGTGTCGGTATGAAGCCATCACAACTGAGAAACTACTGATCCAAATCAGTAATTCTCGTCTACCTTGGCCACGAATTTCTGGTGATGGCCACCCGTGCACCGCGCGACATCAACCCCCAATACCGAGAGAGACGAATCTCCAACGATCCGCTCATTGCCTCTATGTGTCTCGGGACTGTACCCAGCTAAAACCTGTTTGCACAACTCTTTTGAGCCGTGGTAGGGTAGTAATCAAAACACAGTGGGAACACACACGAGGAAAATGACGAACTCAGGTTAACAGACTAACCTGTACTCATGTCACCTGAGAACTGCTATCTGACAATGGTATAATACCATCTAGCATGTTCCCGGAAAGTCCGTCCAGTATACTCATAACCCAATAAGCACCTGTATACTATCTTAGGTGACTAACTAACACCAATTGATTGTGAGACCGGCCACCGCCCCTCGTCGGTGTCTCGAAAAGTATACACTAGTCTACTCCGGAGTATCAATGTCCAGTCTCGATACTTCCTCGACCAGGGACATTTAAGGATGTGCTTATAGACCACCCAGCTCCCATGTATATGATCGCCATCATAATCCTGGTAGTCAAGCAAGAATCTAATGGGCTCTATCAACATGTAATAGTGATTTGTAATACCACATAATACATGTATATTGTCACGCCCCGCTTTCCAGTGTATGGGGAAGGAGACGTGGCGGTCCGCGATGTATTTACTCAGAAGTAAACACGTTAAGCGTAAATAAGCAATATATAAATAAAAGCACAAGAATGATAAGAGATGTAATATAAACAGCAACTTTTATTGATAATCACTCCTTACATACAACTGAAAAGTAAAGTACAATGATGGAAAGCGATGCCTAAACAGTGGCATATGAACTGAAAAGAAATAAGTACAAGTAAAAGCCCCGAAGTCGTGCTGCTCAGTGATCTGCTCCAAATCGTTATGGCTGGGCTCGGTCTTCTGAGGGTCGGGTCCTCCTGACGAACATTCCAAAGAAAGAAGAGACGGGAATGTCATCAGCGAACTAGCGCTCGGTAAGTCCCAAAAGATAGAATAAAAATAGATAGGTAAAGAGCCTAGAATGGATAAATTATGAGTTTGTTATGTTAACGTAGTTGTTTGTAACTTGGTATAGAATGTATCAGTGTATACGAAAGGAGTCCAACTTATCCCGTAGACTATGGTAACCCATAGTACAAGGCCCCATCGACAAAACTATAGGACAATGGTACGAATGTTCATGTAGTGTCTTTTAGTGACCATCTCATTCCACTTATAATACATTCCGTACCAGTCTCCCATTAAAACCCCGTAATGTATATTGTATTGATTGTATTGATTCGTAGTTATCGGACTTGCCGAGACCATGGTATAAGTTGTTCATATAAACTGATTCAGGATGTAAACGGTAGTCATGTAGTCAAGTTCAAGATATAACCATGGTTCGGTCAAATCAAGTCATGTTGATAATGTTCTGGTATTTATGTTCAGGTTCAAGTGTTCATGTTTGGTATATTGGATTCATGTTGAAGTGGAGTTATGATTGGATTCATATTTGGATTGTATTCAGATTAGACTAAAACACAGATTGAGTCAGACACTTAAACAGATTAGGATCCTGAATTAGATTTTGGTGTTATCGGTAACTGTTGCATATGGACGACAAGATTTGTGTCTTTTTCCATGACAATTACCGTTGATAAGCTCGTTTTAGTTTTCTACCTTAAATAGGCAAGCACCCACTTTCTCCGGCTCACTGAGGCTCAAGAGAATTGGTCCCGCTTAAACCTATATTTACTAGGGTCCTTAATGTAAATTTAATATAAGTTGTGGGGGTTTTATGAAAAATATTTTAAATATACTTTCAAAATAAACCTTAAGTATTTATTTATGTTATTTAGGATGTAAATTTTATAGAACGAGGTATGTTAGTGGATATATATATATATATATATAGTTCAAGGTATTTTAATGTAAAGTTTTGACTTGTATGTATTCTTAATGGTATTTTCATGAAACCTGTCATTCTTTATATTCTAGAAAATATGGAATTTTATTATATATTAAAAATAGATGGTTTGATTATATTTATATAATTAAAAATAAATTTTTATTATTAAATAGAAATTCTCGTTTTTCTTAAAAATTGTATTAAAATTCCATTGAGATCATATGCTCCGTGAGGAGATCTGCATCTCGCCCTATTCGTCCCGAGGATATGCGATAATCTGCACCATACAAACTGGGTTCCCCAAAATGGGTTGTAGAGATATAATCGCAAGAAATTAAGTAACACAATTTAAAGAAATCTGGGTTTTTAATAGTTGAAGGTATTTTGATGAAAAGACGTATTTTGCCACAAAAATATTGTTCAAGAGAATCGTGCAATGTCAAGATGTGTGAATGTGAGAGATAGGTTGTTACCTCGTGAGGTTTTCTAAATACAAACTGGGTTCCCCAAAATGGGTTGTAGAGATATAATCGCAAGAAATTAAGTAACACAATTTAAAGAAATCTGGGTTTTTAATAGTTGAAGGTATTTTGATGAAAAGACGTATTTTGCCACAAAAATATTGTTCAAGAGAATCGTGCAATGTCAAGATGTGTGAATGTGAGAGATAGGTTGTTACCTCGTGAGGTTTTCTAAAGGTAATAGTTATCAAAACAACTAAAGATGTCATATGTAAACTTCATGGTATTTAACTGTAAAAGCTTAAATAAAGTTGTTTTACACGGAGTTTTAAGGTGAAACTTGTTTCAAAATATAAGTTAATGATTAACAAACAAAATATAGTGATATGGATGGGTGTTTATTAAGAAAAAATTATAGTTTTCAATGTTTTAGAAACAAAAGCCGGTATAACTCCACTTACCGACATGTTTTGGAAAGAGATCTTTTTAATGTAGAAATAGAGGTGGGACTTACAGGTTGTGTGGGTTAGGAATAGAGGGAGGAAGGGATTGAGATCGTTGTGGTGTCGCGGAGTCGCCGGAAACGTCTCGAATCCTCGCCAGAAATGGAACTAGGGCTAACTCCACTTGTACTCTTTTCTGACTTAGAAAATTTTGAGGATTTTTGACAAGAGATTTCAGAATAAAGAGGGCTTGGGTATGGGGTTGTATTTATAGGGTAAAATTAAGGTTTAGGAATTGAAGAAAGAATTAAAATGCATTAAAATTAGATTTAAAGCATCATTTTAATTCTCTGGATAATTACTGGGAAAATAAACAGAACAGGGGTAGTGGGGGTAGGCTAAATGTCATGTGTGCAAAGAACGGGGACCATCCCCTATGGGGGGACCGGCGGTGCTAGCCATATGGTTAATCTCACCGGCCATCTTGTTGAGGTGGGGTGTTGGATTGATGCCACGTGTCCTCGGCTGTTCATACAACATTATATACATGTTTGTTTTATCTGACTTTTCATATTTATGTGTATTGCAGATGTAAACTTTTGAGCTTCCAAAATGTTTAAAAGAAAAATCAGTAAAAATATATGTGGCTGATGGGATTCGAACACAAGGGTTATGTCATAGCAGTGCAAGGGCTTTACCAGTGAGTTACAAGCTATTTCTTGTTGTTCTTAAACAAGAATAACTTTTAAATTGTGCTCAGGCTTGCAAACTCCTTTCTATATTTTAAGAAGAAAAATATTGTACTGAAAATTCAAGGTTGTTACATTCTACCCTTCTTATAAAAATTTCGTCCTCGAAATTTATAGAAGGAAGTTGTAACAGATTTAAGAAAAATTTGATTACAGTAGTGGTGAAAAGAACTACTGAAAGTGCATGAAAATATTTGAAAGAACGAAAGGATGCAAGGGTTTTGAAAAGGCTGAACAAATGGGAAGAAATATAAGTTAACAAAGAAAATATGGTGCGAAAATATACGTAAAACTAAATTAAGTAGAAAGTGAATCAAAGGCAGAATTCTAAGTCACTCAAGTAGAGTACCGCATTGTAATTATGCCGCAGTTCATAGTTACAATCACATAACTCCATTTAAATCACCCAAATCCTACCATCAGAGTCAAGGTGATAAGGTTTAAGAAATAATCAAGAATCAAAGGAAGATCAAGAGTTTGTAGTTTCATGTTACGTCGAGACAAGAAAAAATTTAAAAGAATGCAATCATGTTACAGGTGTTACGGTCTACCCTCCTTAAAAGAATTTCGTCTTCGAAATTCTCTCAAGTTGCGACATGAAGCATGATGATGCTCCAGTGTCGAACAGTGCAAGTGCAGGAATAGTGGTTAATTTTAGATACAAGGAAAAATATAGAGATATACAAGAATTTGAAAAGATGAAAAGATTGGGAATTACCAGTGATAACTTGGTCAGTGATTTCGGCTTCTCCAACCGGTATCGTGGATGTCTGGCCTCCTGGCACTTTTCTCTGTGCCTGCTGGTATATTTTGGACTAACGAGGTAAAGGTGGTCCTCGTGAAGGTGGTGCTGGAGCTGGGGTGCGACGATATGGGCAAGCTTCGATGGCGTGAGTGGATGGGCCACAAGCTTAGCACAGGACATTCGCATGCCTGCAGTCCTTTAGTTTATGTCCGAGTTTCTTACAATAATAGCAATTCTTTGCTGGTGGTGTCTTTTCCTTCTTTCTTATATAACCATGAGCTACCCTCAAGGTAGCCTTAGTGCGACCAGTCCTTGGTGAAGGAGAGCAGCCTGCTCTTACTGTCCCTCAACTAGACTTCTGGTTGTGGTGGTGAGATATGCCCTAGAGGCCATTATTGTATCATATTGGATTGTATATTACATATTGGAAGCTTAGGATATTCACAATTATAATAACAGTCTTTCTCAAAATAGTAGTATGCTACATGATTTAATTCTACCTCAATATGCGCATGTGTTTCTTTTAGCATATCGCTTATACATATTGGTAGAGCCGTTAGGATCTTTGCTTGACTACCAGAGTTGTGATGGCATTCACACTAGTGGGGGCTGAGTAGTCTATAAACACATCCTTATACAGGTCCCTAATCGTAGGATTATCGAGACGGGGCATCGATACTTCAGAGTAGACTAGTGTATACACTTCTCATCCCAGCAAGGGAGATGGTCTGTCCTACAACCATTAGTACATTGTACTGGATATAGTATGCAGGTGCTCATTACACTGGACAGGACTCGTCCGGAACTGCTGGTTGGTATTATACCTATCGTCGGGAAGCAGTTCCCAGGTGACATGAGTACAGGTTAGTCCATTGACTTGCCATCGCTACTTCGTCTCAAGTGTGTTCCCATTGCACTTTGATTACTACCCTACTATGGCTCAAAGGATTCATGCAAATAGGTAGTAGTGGGTGTAGTCCCGAACCACTTGGAGACAGTAGCGGTCGGATAGGATTCGTCTCTCCCAATATTGGGGGTTGATATCGTGCTGTGTTCAGAAATCCATTACACAAAGTCCCTGGCCAAGGCAATCGAGATATACTGGTGGGCACTCCAGTAGCGTCTCAGGGTGTATCGGGTTCTGCTCCGGCACGACTTATTGGGCTGTTAGGGGTCAGACGTTTACTATCCCCCCAGGCCCGATATGCGAGTATCTTAGACGAACAGATCGGACTGTACGGAGATTTTCACATATAGGCTCGGTAGGAGTTCGGATGAGTTTGCTCATCGGCCTTTGATTGATCTAGAAAAAGTGTTTGTAGTGTAACCGCAATCAATAACGGTGTCGCGTGTAGCTAGACCGAGATGAGTACGGGTCGTCCTCTGGGAAACGTTGAATATTTTATTCTCACTTTAGGCGTGTTGAGAAAGAAAGGTGGAAGAATAAAGAATGGTGAAGAATGATTGTAGGATCTAAATCTACGTTAAACACGGATGCAAAATATAGATCTAGATTAACTACGGATGTAGGTTTTATAGTAGAAGGGGGCTTGTAGGGTTCATTGAAATTCAGTGGTCATGGATGGTTAATTAAAGATTACTCTTTTTATCCTTTAATAGATTTAAAACTAGGACGACAATGATGCATGTAGATTAGGGTTTCTGGAGGGAAAAGGGTTCCCACTCTTAACTCCTATCTCGACATAGAACTCCGTTCATATCTAGCCTTTACCAAAACAATAGTTAATATAATCTCTAATCACGGTCGAGACTAGCAATGAATTGGTAGCGCGCCCGATTAGGATGTTAACTATTCTTTTGATAAAGTTTATAAACTTTATAGGACTTAAAAAGAGTTTAAGGATCTTCATCATCCATTAACCTAACCTAATCCTATGAACCCTAACAAGCGGAGAATTACTCGCGCATGTTGGGAGAAGAAGAGATAGTAATCATGAAGAAAATAAAATGCAATAGAATAAAACTAATTTTATTAATCAACAAGATCAAGTACACTTTGTTTCCTTAGAAAATGATTACAAAAACCTAGTTTGCTTCTCGATCTCTTCTAAGGAGGTAGACGAACTGTTGATGATCAGCCTGGATGCGTGGGCCTGTCGTGGACTTCGTGATCTCTACAGCTTGATTATTTTCCAAGAGGCTCTCGGTCCTTATTTATAGTCCCAGAGCCAGAACCCTAGCTTCCTAATTTGGAAGCTAGAGGTTAAGATCGCAACAACAAAATCCCAACTCCCAATACATCTAGACTGCGGCGGATCCGCGGCTAATAGGTGGGTTTGGCCGCGGATCCACGGCCTTATAGGGGGATCGTTTAATTTGGTCTTCTGGAGCCTTATCTTTATGACACGTGGTGATCTTTTTAATCTCTAGAAATTGAAAATCTTTTCTACGTCACTACCAGACTTGATTTCTTTAGCTTACTTTCTTAATTAGGCAGGTTTGTTCCAACAACTTTGATTTTCTTGATTTCAGCCCTGAAAATTATGTACAACAACTCAATAAATAATATTAGTAGAGTTTGTTTTATTGAGATTTTAACTTAACCATTAAGAATTGGTCAAAGGTATTTTAATAAGGTAAGCATATTTAAATGGGCCAAATATTACATGGATATTATAAGCTTACTTATTCCTACCAAATGTTAATTATAATATATAAACACATGAAAATAATATTTTTACAGATAAACCCTCACATGTATCATATATTATAATAAACACCTTTTATTATAAAGAAATAGTAGGAAAATTTTCATATTAAATGTGCAGTTTTATCAACTGAACAAATACCCCCAGACTTATCTTTGATCGTCCCGAGCAAACTAGTTTATTCAAGAGAAGGAGAAAAAGAAAGGAGAAAACTAAACACACTTTCGTAGGCAACACGATTGCACTGAGCATGTGCAACAAGCCGTTAAACCTCTAGGTGTCCCTAGTAGGAGGAGTGTTGTCTCCTGAGGGTTTTCAGCGGATTACACCCACAAAATCCTATAATAAAAGAGAGATGGTGTAAGTTACATATAAAGATAAGAACCATAAAAGAAAGACTTTGAAAACTTAGAGTTTCCAACTACACTAGCTTTTCAGTTGTCATGAGTCCTATCTTAATAGTCATGAAAAGATGTTAGAGATCACATCATCCCTCAATAAAACATCGTCTTTATTCTTCATTTTACCTTTCATCCAAATATCGATCATATACCCCTACGTGTATGTATAGAACATCCCTACACTCGGAGAATTCAATTCAAGCTATCATACTCCTTTCCATCTACCTCAGTACTTTTAATTTGATGAATATTTGGATGGATTTGCTCGCACATTTTTCATGCGACCGTTAATACTTCTTGAGGTACTAACCGACCGATTACTCATGTGCTTGCTGATTAGGTGTATTAGTATTTTCCTCGTCTTGCATCACCTAAGGCTTAGCAGTGACTCCCAGACCAGTTAGTCTAAAGCACTAGGTGATGAAGCACCCTCGCTATATTTTTTATTGCTGCCTCGGTGATAACAAAACCAGTGTTCATTTTTCTTCACCATTTTATCTTTTATTCATTTTTTTTTACTTCCTTCATACTTTGGCTTTTAGACAAGAGCATTTCAAGGTATCCTCTACTATCCCGAGTTTCAAGACGTGTGTAAGTGCGTATAGTAGGGTATCAACATTCAAATGTTTAGCTTCCAGAATAGGAACTATTTTTCAGACTTATTTTTATCCTCAGATTAGTGACTTCTTTCATCTTACTAACCCTTGGGACAACGGCTCATAACTACTTATTACTAGTTCGTTTAAGAAAACTTCTAATTTTCTTGGTTTTCTTAAACTATTCCTATCTTTTAAATATAATTTTTCACTTTCTACTCTTTTGTTATAAAAAAAAATTTGAATGCCCAGTGTCAAAGATAATTCAGTGAATACAAACCTCCCCCCAAACCTGTTTTCAGCAGTGTCCTCACTGATGTTGTCTTTTGAGAACATGGACATGTATACTTGGGGAGAGACAAAAGGGGGTAAAATAATAGTTAAATGAAAACTACCCACAAACTTGTTCTTTGGCACGCACAGATATTCAGTTAAGTCCATTTTCACTCACCTCCATTCTTAAAATGAGAAAATCTTACCAAAACATGGAGGTGAGACAGAGGAAATTCAGTTCTGATAAAGCGGCTCCTATAAAAATAGGAGCTCCTCCGCTGGGTCAACAGAGAAATACGGTTTTAATCTATGCCCATTTACTTTAAAAATTGAACCGTTTTTCAAATTTTCAACTTCTACTGCCCCGTGCGGGTGTACATACCGTACCATAAAAGGTCCTTTCCAACGAGATTTAAGCTTACCCGGATGAAGATGGACACGGGAATCGTAAAGAAGGACTTGTTGCCCCGATGTGAAAGTTTTTCTAAAAAGGTTTTTATCGTGGAACACTTTAGTCCGGTTCTTTACTATCACCGTATTATCTTAAGCTTCATCGCGGAGTTCGCTTAGCTCATTCAATTGCAGCTTCCGATAGCTGCTCGCTTGATCAAAATCGAAGTTAAGCTCTTTAATAGCCCACATTGTTTTATGTTCGATCTCGACAGGAAGGTGGCATGCCTTCCCAAACACAAGGCGGTATGGAGACATACCAAGATCGGTCTTATAAGCGGTGTGAAATGCCCAAAGAGCATCCGTCAATTTGGTTGACCAATCTTTATGGTTTTTAGAAACCGTCTTCTCCAAAAAAAAATTGATCTGCTTATTTGAGATCTTAACTTGCCCGCTTGTTTGGGGATGATAGGGCGTAGAAAGTTTGTGAGTGATTGAATATTTCCGCATCAAGGCCTCGAAAGACCGATTACAGAAATGTGTCCCGTTGTCGCTAATTATAGCGCGAGGGTGTCCGAATCGCGAAAAGATATTTTCTTTAAGGAACTTAATGACAACTTTGTTGTCATTAGTGCGACACGGTATTGCTTCCACCCATTTCGAGACATAATCAACCGCTAACAAGATATATAAATTCCTAAAAGAGTTGGGAAAATGGCCCATAAAATCAATACCCTAAACATCGAATATTTCCACAACCTATATAGGTTGGAGCGGCATCTCGTTTCTTCGTGAAATCCGACACAAGTGCTGACATCACGGACAAGTTTTGCAATGTTCATATGCATCTTTAAATAATGTTGGCCAATAAAAGCCACATTGCAAACTTTCTCCGCCGTTTTTCGAGGACCAAAATGACCGTCGCATGCCTGATCATGACAAAATGATAACACGCTCTTGAATTCATCGTTAAGGACACACCTGCGAATGATTTGATCGGAACAATACTTAAACAGATAAGGTTCATCCCAGTAAAAGTATTTTACTTGGGATAGAAATCGAAGTTTGTCTTGTTTCGACCAATCGCTAGGAATAAGTCCTGTCGCAAGATAGTTCACAATATCCACGAACCAAGGTTCGCAGGATACAGTCAAGAGCTGTTCGTCAAGGAATGAGTCATTTATTGGCACGGTCAAAGTTGGTGAAGAAGTGATGCGTGAAAATGGTCGGCTACAACGTTTTCACATCCACTCTTGTCTCGGATGACAAGATCAAATTCTTGTAACAATAGGATCCAACGTATTAGCCTGGCCTTAGCATCCTTCTTCGATAAAAGGTGTCGTAGGGCAGAGTGATCAGTGTAAACCACTATTGGCGAGCCAATCAAGTAGGGCCTGAATTTTTCTAATGCAAATACAACTGCCAAGAGTTCTTTCTCGGTAGTTGTGTAATTTATTTGTGCATCATTCAAGGTCCTACTTGCATAGTAAATTACATGTGGCATCTTATCAATGTGCTGTCCTAAGACCGCACCATAGCAAAATCTGATGCATCACACATAAGCTCGAACAGGTGGTTCCAATCCGGAGATGATAGAACGGGGGCTGTAGTGAGCGATCCTTTAAGCGATTCAAAACCAGCCTCACAATCCGAATCGAAATGAAATGTAGTATACTTGGCCAATAGAAGAGTTAAGGGTCTAGCAATTTTGCTAAAGTCCTTAATGAATCTCCTATAAAATCCTGCATGACCAAAGAAGGATCGTATATCTTTGACGTATTTGGGACGAGGGAGGTTATGGATGACATCTATTTTAGCTCTGTCAACCTCAATGCCTTTTCGTGAAATTATATGTCCAAGGACAATACCTTCTTGGACCATAAAATGGCATTTTTCCCAATTCAAAGTTAAGTTCTTATCCTTACAGCGGGTAAGAACTGCGTCAAGATATGAAGGCAGTCCTCAAAGGAGTCCCCAAAAATGGAGAAATCATCCATAAAAATTTCCAGAAAATTCTCCACCATATCTGAAAATATCTCCATCATACACCGCTGAAATGTAGCGGGAGCGTTGCATAACCCAAAGGGCATGCGTCTATAAGCAAAAGTACCGAAAGGATAAGTAAATGTGGTTTTATCTTGATCCTGGTTATAGCCAGAGTATCCATCCAAGAAACAATAGTATTCGTGTCCAGCTAATCGTTCTAACATCTGGTCAATGAAAGGTAGAGAGAAGTGATCTTTCCTCGTCGCGGCATTGAGTTTTCTGTAATCAATACATACGCGCCACCCAGTTTGGGTGCGTGTTTAGATTAACTCATTAGCCACATTAGTTATGACCGTGATGCCAGACTTTTTAGGGACCACATGAATATGACTTACCCATTGGCTATCAGATATAGGGTAAATTATTCCACTATCAAGGCACTTGACGATTTCTTTCTTTACCGCCTCCTTCATAACGGGATTTAACCGTCTTTGTGGGTCTCGGGTTGGTTTGGCTTCATCCATCAGATGTATATAATGTTCAACAATTAAGGGACTAATCCCTTTGATATCAGCCATTGTCCAACCAAATGCATGCCGATTCGATCGCAACACTGCCAAAAGTGCGTTCTCTTGCTCTAAGGTTAGAGAAGCGGATATAATCACTGGCAAAGTCTCATTCTCACCTAAATATGCATATTTAAGATGAGAAGGTAGCGGTTTGAGATCAAGTATTGGCGGAGAGACAATAGAATGTGGGGTAAGGGAATGATATTCGGACTCCCTAAGAGGTTCAAAACTTGCATAGGATATTGACTCGGAAAGTGCTACTGACTTTTGCAACGAGTCAACGGATTCAAACTCAGGGACGGACTCATTGAACATATCCTCACTATGAAGTTGTGCAAGATCAAACGATGTCTCACTAGTGTTGTCGAGATCATCAAAGCAAAGTTCCTCATCCATGCAGCTTTCGGGAGCTATCTCGTGGATGGAACAAACATCAAGAAAATGAGCAGAAGGTTCCGATGGTTGACTTCCTAGCTTGTTAATATCAAGCTCAATTGTCATCTTCCCGAAGGATAAGTTCATAGAACCGTTACGACAATTAATTACAGCGTTACAAGTTGCTAGGAAGGGTCGACCGAGTATCACCGGGATTTGATTGCGTGGGTTTGCCACAGGCTGTGTGTCTAAAACAATAAAGTCCACAGGGAATATGAATTCCCTGACTTTAATTAACACATCCTCTAGTTCACCCCATGGTTTGGTGATTGATCGGTCTGCCATCTGGAGAGTACAATGGGCGGGTTTCAACTCTCCAATCCCTAACTGCTCGTATACTAAATAAGGAAGCAAGTTAACGCTAGCGCCAAGGTCGAGTAAAGCACGATTAATATTTTTACCCCCAATAGAAATAGAGATGGTAGGACAGCCAGGGTCCTTACGTTTCTTTGGTATTTGCTGGGTAAAAACTGTGCTAACATTACTCGTCATAAAAACTTTTTTAGGCACTTGAGTTTTTCTCTTCCTAGTGCACAAGTCTTTAAGAATTCTTGCATAAGATGGGACTTGTTGAATAGCATCTAGGAGAGGAATATTTACGTTAACTTGCTTAAACATTTCCACAATCTTCTCCATTTGTGGGTTAGGTCTGTTGGCCCTTAATCTGTTTGGAAATGGAGCTTGATCAATAAGTTTTGGGTCCAACATTTTTGGAGAAGATTGTGGGGACGGATTCGATCCCAAAATTGGAGTGGGAATCTTCTTAGATAGATTGGGCGAAGTGTTCGAGCCTTGGGAAAAATGGAGAATAGGCTCGGATGAAAGTGGGAGACTAGACGAATTAGGCGAAGAAGTAGAAGCTGGGGTATCATTGGTGTCACTAACATCATCAAATTGCTCACCCACTCGGTTATTCAGCATTTTTCCCGATCTCAACGTAGTAACGGCATTCACATTATGATTTTGTGAGTGGCCAGGATTCGGTAGGGGTTGAGATGGGAGTTTCCCTTTCTCTCTCGCACTCATTGCGGCGTTCAATTGTGCAATTTGGTTTTCTATTGATTTAATACTCTCACCGTGGGAGGCGGAGTCTTTCTTTATGGTATCAATAGAAGACTTCATATCAGCCGACATTTGAATGGAATGTTTCATAAACAAATCCAAAGTTTGTACGAGTGAAGAGTTATCAGTACCGGCCAGTTGCGGTGCAGAAGTGTTGGCCGGATTTAGAAAATTTTGTGACTGAAAGGGTGCTGACTTTGTAGTTGTGGTTGCTGTGGAGGAGGTCTTTGATAATTGCTTTGGAACTGATTTTGATTTTGGGGTTGGTTTTGGTTCCAAGCAAAGTTAGGATGATTCCTCCATCCTTGATTGTACGTGAAAGAATAAGGATCGTTTCTAGGTCGCTGCTGAAAAGCAGCATTAGTTTGCTCGTGATCTTGAAACGATGCATTCATAGGACATTCTTCCGTCAAGTGTGAAGGGTCTGAACAGCAACCACACACGGTCTTGGGAGGCGTTGCCTGATGTAGGGAGACTGATGAGAATTTGTTCTCAATAGCGTCGAGTTTCTTCTGCATCGCTGCCATTTCAGGTTTTACTGCAATGGAAACATCGAGCTGATGAATTCCTTCCCTAGATGAAGGTGGTCTTACGCTTTCCCACTGCAAAGTGTTTTCAGCGAGGTCTTCCAGATATTTCCAAGCTTCACCATCGTCTTTGGACATGAAATTGCATTGACACATTGTTTCAAGCATCTGCTTTGTCGCTGGATTAACGCCTTCATATATAATTCGGCATAAATCCCATCTTTGTACTCCATGATGAGGACATTGGACAAGCAGATCCTTGAAACGTTCAAAGCACTTCCAAAATGGTTCATTGGGAAGCTGGGTAAACTGGTTGATCTCGCTCCTAATATGGGCGGTCTTATGGTTTGGGTAAAACTTCTTAAGAAATGCAATTACGAATTCATCTCAGTTAGTGATAGAGTGTGCGGCAGTATTATAAAGCCATTTTTCTGCCAAGTCGCACATAGTGAATGGGAGAAGACGCAAGCGCATAGCATCCACAGTCAGTTGTGAAGTACCCATCATTGCGCATACGTTTTCGAATTTAGTGATGAAAACGTACGCGTTTTCAGACTCAAGCCCGTGAAATTTGGGCAAGAGATTGATGTAGTAGGGTTTAATTTCAAAATTATCCCCGTTAGCTGGTGGAATAGATAGACAAGTGGGAAGTGGACACCGATAGCATAGCATCTCTCTTGGAGAGAGATGCGCGGTGTATTCTGCTCACCTACGGGCGGTGGCTGGAAAGTATTATAATTTGATGGAGTACCGTCCATCTCGGTCGATGTAGTATAGTGGTGAGTATTCCCGCCTGTCACGCAGGTGACCCGGGTTCGATCCCCGGCAACGGCACCATTTGATTGATCTAGAAAAAGTGTTTATAGTGTAACCGCAATCAATAACGGTGTTGCGTGTAGCTACACCGAGATGAGTACGGGTCGTCCTCTGGGACATGTTGAATATTTTATTCTTACTTTAGGTGTGTTGAGAAAGAAAGGAGGAAGAATAAAGAATGGTGAAGAATGGTTGTAGGATCTAAATCTACGTTAAACATGGATGCAAAATATAGATCTAGATTAACTACGGATGTAGGTTTTATAATAGAAGGGGGCTTGTAGAGTTCATTGAGATTTAGTAGTCATGGATGGTTAATTAAAGATTACTCTTTTTATCCTTTAATTGATTTAAAACTAGGACGACAGTGATGCATGTAGATTAGGGTTTCTGGAGGGAAAAGGGTTCCCACTCTTAACCCCTATCTCGACATGGAACTCCGTTTATATCTAGCCTTTACCAAAACAATAGTTAATCTAATCTCTAATCGCGGTCGAGACTAGCAATGAATTGGTAGCGCGCCTGATTAGGATGTTAACTATTCTTTTGATAAAGTTTATAAACTTTATAGGACTTTAAAAGAGTTTAAGGATCTTCATCATCCATTAACCTACCCTAATCTTATGAATCCTAACAAGCGGAGAATTACTCGCGCATGTTGGAAGAAGAAGAGATAGAAATCATGAAGAAAATAAAATGCAATAGAATAAAACTACCTTTATTAATCAACAAGATCAAGTACACTTTGTTTTCTTAGAAAATGATTACAAAAACCTAGTTTGCTTCTCGATCTCTTCTAAGGAGGTAGACGAACTGTTGATGATCAGCCTGGATGCGTTAGCCTGTCGTGGACTTCATTATCTCTTCAGCTTGATTATTTTTCCAAGAGGCTCTCAGTCCTTATTTATAGTCCCAGAGCCAGAACCCTAGCTTCCTAATTTGGAAGCCAGAGGTTAAGATCGCAACAACAAAATCCCAACTCCCAATACATCTAGACCACAGCGGATCCACGGCCAATAGGTGGGTTTGGCCGCGGATCCGCGGCCTTATAGGGGGATCGTTTAATTTGGTCTTTTGGAGCTTTATCTTTATGACACGTGGTGATCTTTTTAATCTTTGGAAACTGAAAATCTTTTCTACATCACTGCCAGACTTGTTTTCTTTAGTTTACTTTCTTAATTAGGCATGTTTGTTCCAACAACTTTGATTTCCTTGATTTCAGCCCTGAAAATTCTGCACAACAACTCAACAAATAATATTAGTAGAGTTTGTTTTATTGAGATTTTAACTTAACCATTAAGAATTGGTCAAAGGTATTTTAATAAGGTAAGCATATTTAAATAGGCCAAATGTTACATGGATATTATATGCTTACTTTTTCCTACCAAATGTTAATTATAATATATAAACACATGAAAATGATATTTTTACAGATAAACCCTCACATGTATCATATATTATAATAAACACCTTTTATTATATAGAAATAGTAGGGAAAATGTCATATTAAATGTGTAGTTTTATCAACTGAACTGCCTTCTTATCGACAAATATCTGGGTAGCCGTTACGTGTAGCTATTACCGCTGACGTGTTTGTGGTTAAACCCACTGCCGGCGTACTGTTGAGTCTTTAGAGTCCCACACAGAGGGTTTCTCTGCTTCGGGCAAAAGATGTAGAGGTTGTATGGTTTTACAGTAGGGTTTTGATCACATACGTGTACTTGTACACGGATGATGTTCGGCCGGACAATACTAGTGGGCTTTGGTTTAAGTCGGATCATAGTATTTTATTATTGGATTGTTATCGTCTCGGTATATTCATATTTTTCGGAATACGGATACGGGTATGTATATACGGTGAGGGGTATTCTTGTAATTTTCTCAAGAATGCTTCTAGAAGGAGACACCTCATTATTTAGTATTATCCATTTTCTTAAATGGATTAATGAGGTGGAATTGGAGGAGACATACTTGGCATGGTGAGAGGAATGGCTCATGGATTATTTTATTTGTCTTGACTCATTATTGAAGCATGGGTGATATATTGTATTGATTTTTATTCCATGGTTCACTAAGTGAGTAAAAAGAAAATAAGCCATTCTCTACACTTAGCACTACACTTGAGTTCATTTGCTTCTCCTCATTCTCTCTCTTCATTTCATCTCCTTCTTCCTCAAGCTAAATCCTTACACTCACATGTGTTGTGAAACAAAGGGTTTAATGAGACAAAACAATCTAATAGCTTCTCTATATCACCTAGGCTACTTGGATTAGCGAACCATTTACCCTAATTACCTCGGTTTAGAGGTCGGAGCTTAAAGCACAAACTATTGGGTGGATCATCTTTGACGTGAGGGGGCCGATCATGCAACCTTCATCCATTCACCGAGGAGCCGAGGAGAGGAGGATAAGAAGACCCGAAGGACCGGTTTTAGGAGGTATAATACTCTTACCGAGTAGCTAAAACTCCTAGATAGTTTAGTTAGTTAAAGTTTTCGTATAGATCCTGGAGTTAGCCAGTGTTGCGAAGCATGTTAAAATCGTTTTTTGAAAATTCTGCCTCCCCGCGAACCTGTGGGGTGCGCGGCATCGGCTTACAGTGGTATCAGAGCTTACAAAACCTTATCGAGCTAGTTAGAAAGCAGTTAGAAATTCGATCGTCGGAAAAATCCCAAAATCCCGATCAAAAACCCATGTTTCTGTCAATTTTTAAAACTGGTCTAAAAATCTTTTCAGAGGCCTTAAAAATATAAGCAGGGAACACTCAAGAAAAACGTGATCGTAACTCACCAAAACTGCCGCAGAAGTGCGGCGAACAGTGTGTTTCTCCGCGGTTCCGCGGCCGAATCGAGTCCGATTTGACTCGGTTTTCTTCTCTGGGTCTATTTTCTAGAATTGTGATTTTGGGAATATTTGATTTCTATCCAGAATTGTTTATGTGCTGGATTGTGCATGGGGTAGACTCGAATTTAGCTTATCGATCGAAATTCTAAGATTACTTGTCTAACCGTGTTTTCTGTGTTTGATATATGATGTTGGACGTATGATAATCACTTTACATCAATTAGTGGGGGTTGCACATATCTGTGATGCTATTGTGGTTTGTGTATATGGAGTATTGGATCATCGTGGATGAATAGTCGGGGGATGTGAGAAGAGTGTTTTCTTTTCTTTAATTTATGTAATTTGTAAAAGTGATGTAATATTATTTTGCGGGGCACATCCGGATTGAGATTGTACCCACCGTTGTATTATTTCTTTTACTGTTTTTTGCTCCTAGGATAGACCCAAGGTGTGGTGCACAAACTACCGGATTCTTGAAGTGCCGAGTCGCCTACTTATTTTATTGAGGGAGGTTGCTTCACTTCGGGAATTTGGCAGGTGGTTTGCCGCACCCATAGTGGTCTAGGTTGGGGTTTGGCTATTCATCACGACCGTGGAATCCGTCTTTCGTTATAGTCTTAAACGAAATACGGAATTCCTAGTATATCCAATATATTCATCTGTAATCTGAAATGCCTATTATTGCGTGAGACAAATGGATATATATATATATATATATGATATATAGTAGGCGTTGCTTACGTTTTGCACCCGCGGTAGTCCAGCCCCCGCTCTGCCGTTAGTTAAGTAACCTAACGGTGCATGACGGGCCCCGTGGCGAATGCGGATGGCATAAGCGTACGTTGTATTTTCGTTTCTTTTTCTGCAATGATAGGGTTAAATGATAGAACCGCATTAATATTGATTAACGCAAGGAAAAAAAACCAAATCTTAATCGTTGGAACAGTTTCAAAACCACTCGGTTTTCTTCAAAAAGCAAATTTTAAATGCGAAGCCTAAACCACTCCTTCAAAAAGCTATCATGGTTCTTTCGACTATATCAAGTTCATTACATTCACGGTTTTGCCAAAACCATTTGTAGCCCTCTGTCGTTTCATATAGGTATTCAGTAGTATTCAAGCTATGTATTTTGACTTTCGCCAAGGCATAGTGATTGGTAGCTGCTGGGCATTCATATGTAGCATAGATAGATGTGTTGGTTTGGGACAATCGTACTACTATGTTGGCCTTCGTCAAGGGTATGTATGGGTGGGTTCAAATTAACCTGGACAATGATGGGTAGAAATTGACATGTGACTTATGATATATTGGCCTTCGTCAAGGTCATAAGGGCATGAGACAAAAATCCACATTGGGAGTTTCTAAGGAAATTAAAACTTGCTAGTGTTGCATACCATTTGGAGTGTGATGATTTTGGTAGGATTCCTTCAAAATTGTCACACGATGATATTTGGATACCGATCCTACTGTGAGTATCCGCTACTCTTCGTGAGATTTTTTCATTAAACAATCAATACTATAACCAAGTAGGTGTCTAGAACGGTGTTAGCGGGGCTAAGCCTCCAGGGAAAAGAGGTTATGTAATTAAGGAACTTCGCTAAAGCATTGGAAAACCTCACTCGAAGTACCGACACTAGCCTGGCTGAAAGGTTAAGCAAGAATTGTAAGAGTGAGATTAATCCCTACTAATTCTTCTTTTATGGTTTGAGGAAAGATTCGAGGAAATGGTGGGAGCCATCCTGTTTAGATAAATTAATAACCAATCTAAACTTGCAAGAGCATCATGCTGAGTGTTTCTTCTCTCTTTCCTAATTGCAGCGACCATAATGACCGGACTTAGGTTATTAGATACTAAATTGACTGGGTCAAACTAAAATGATTGGCTAAGGAATGTCCAGATAGCACTTACCTATGACAAGCAGGAGTACCTCCTTACTACCAAAGCCCCCGCCATCCCGGGTCCAGATTCCACCGTCGTGGATATTGATATCCGTAAGACATGGGAAAAAGATTGTGTGAAAGCCAAGTGCATCGTATTAGCCTCAATGGATATTGAACAACAGAGGCAGTACGAGAAGATAGACTTAGCTTCCATCTTCCTCCATACCAAAGTTTTATATGGAGAGCAATCTCGTATCACGAGATATGAGACCTCGAAAATATTGTTTCAGGCGAAGTTGGTTGTCGGGTCATCTGTAGGGGACCACGTCCTTATGATGATTAGCTATATTGAACAGCTCACGGACCATGGGACCACGTTTGAGAATGAATTATGTATCGATTTTATTCTACAATCACTCCCCTCCACATACGCCCAGTTTATCTTGAATTAAAATATTCAAAGGAAGGAAGTTACACTACCAGAACTTCTTAATATATTGAGGAGCTCAGAGGGAACCCAGCAGGAATCCAGGGAGACATCCGCTCTGCTCTTTGGAGAATCTTCCTCTTCTAGATCCGAGGCGAAAGCCAAGGGAGAGAAGAAGAAAGCCTCCAACAAGCTGATAAGCGGTGTCAGTAGGGTAGAGGAAAAGGACAGGGACAAAGTTTCGGGGCTAACAGTAGGAAAGGAAGGATGTTTCTGTTGTCACGGGAAAGCACAATGTCAGAAAGACTGTAGGGCTTGGAAAGCCAGAAACCAGGATTTGAAGCACGTTGTGGCTTCGACTTCGGGTGTGTTTATAATTGAAAATTGTCTGTCTATTAACTCTACTTCTTAGGTACTAGAAACCGGATCAGGATCTCATATGTGTAATTCATTACAGGCTTTGAGAAACTGTAGAGTTATCAAGGAAGGTGATATGACTCTTAGGGTTGCTAACGGAATGAGCATGGACACTGTATCTGTAAGTCCACGTTGCCAACCCCGGTGCTTACGGGGAGGCGGAAAACATAATAAAAATCAGATTTTTATCATCAATAGGCAACATGGACTATGCTTTAAGGATCTTTACTAAACAAAAACTTGCTAAAGCTAACTTGAAAGTAGCTAAGGGGTAGAAAGGTTATACCTTTGGTCTTTTGTCCTTCTTTCCTTGCTCCTAGAAGTAGTGGAAGGAGGTCACCTTGCTCTTCTTCTCACACCGAAGAAAGATCCACCCGAAAGCCTCGACCTTTGGCTTCAACTCCAAGCTAGGAGTAACTAGGGTGCAAGAAGTGCCAATACTTGAACCCTAGATGAGAGTAGAGAAGATCAAGAGAGGGTTTTTCTCAAGCTCAAGTGTTTCTCAACACATGAGAGGGAGAGAGCTTGAGGGAGAGGAAGAACAAGAGAGAGAAAATGAAATGATAGAATGAGAATAATTGAACCATTCTCACAAGTATATGTGTATTATTTTAATTAAATAATTAGCTAGATAATTGTCATGGTTAATCATGATATGACCATTATCATTTCAATTTGTGAGGATCAAAAAGCATCTTCCAAAAGAAATGATGATGGTCAAAGTGTCAACCTAGGTCAACAAGTCAATAAGGTCAAATGGTCAACAACCATAACCATGCACAATTATTTAAACTAATTATCAATTAACTATAACACACACATAATCATTAGGGTTAGTAAAATGACAATAGCCATTAACCCTAATCAAAGTCCTCTCCCTCAATCTCAAGCAACTGTGCATACGCACCCGCATTCGTGATCCGAGAAACATGAACACAATGAGAAAAACCAATCTCAAATCATATACTAGGATCCGGCTTAAACCAAAGCCCGCTAGTATAAACTGTCCGGACAGCAAATGTGCACAAGTGCGTGAATGTGAACGAACCCTGTCGCAAAACCATGCGACCTCTACTCATTTTGCCTAAAGGCGAATAGATCTCTGTGTGGGACTCTAAAGACTCGACACTACGCTGGCAGTGGGTTTAACCACAGACCGCAAGCGGCACTAGCTGTACATAACGGTCCCCAGGTAGATGTCGATAAGAAGACTGACGAGGTGAACCCCATCTGAACTCCTACTGAGCCTGTATGTGACAATCTCCGTACAGTCCGGTCTGTTCGTCTGATACATCGCATGGTGGGCCTACAGGGGCGGTGAACGTCAGTCCCCTAATAGCGGTACAAGTCGTGCCGGAGTGAAGCCCAGAACACCCTGAGATAACACTGGAAACCTACCAGTATATCTCGCTTGCCCTGGCCAGGGACTACTCGTGTAATGGCTCTCCTGGACACAGCGCGATATCAACCCCCAATACCGGGAGAGACGAATCCTGTCTAACTGTCACTGCCTCCAAGTGCTTCGGGACTGCACCCAAAAACTACCTGTTTGCACGACTCCTTTGAGCCGTGGTAGGGTAGTAATCAAAGTGCAGTGGGAACACACTCGAGGCGAAGTGACAATGTCAAGTCAACGGACTAAGCTGTACTCATGTCACCTGGGAACTGATAACTGACGATAGGTATAATACCAACCAACAGTCCCCGACGAGTCCTGTCCAGTGTACTCGTAACCCAACGAGCACCCGTATACTATCTCAAGTACGACGTACTGACGGCTGTGGGACAGACCGTCTCCCACACTGGGATGAGAAGCGCATACGCTAGTCTACTCCGGAGTATCGATGCCCTGTCTTGATAGTCCAACGACTAGGGACCTGTATAAGGATGTGCTTATAGATCACCCAGCTCCCACGAGTATGAGCGCCATCACAACTCTGGTAATCAAGCAAAGATCCTAAGGGCTCTACTAATATGTATATCAGCAATATGCTAAAAGAAACACATGCACATATTAAAGCAGAGACAAACCAAGTAGCATACTACCATTTCGAGCAAGATTGTATATTCAACTGTGAATATCCCAAGCTTCCATTAAGTAATATACAAACTAGTATGATACAGTAATGGCCTCTAGGGCATATACACTAACAATCTCCCACTTGCACTAAGGCCATGTACTGGCGTATCGAAGACCTATCATCTCGATCAGACGCTCGAACTGAGTCTGGGGTAGGGCCTTCGTGAGTGGATCTGCAGTGTTGTTCTCCGTATTAACTCTCTTCACCTCGATCTCCTGGCGATCTATGATCTCCCAGATCAGGTGATACCGCCTCAAAATGTGCCTGGACTTCTGATGGGACCTGGGTTCCTTCGCTAAAGCTATAGCTCCGTTGTTGTCGTAATACAGCGGTATTGGATCAACAATGGTAGGAACCACCTGAAGCTCCGTGAGGAACTTCTTCATCCAGACAGCTTCCTTTGCGGCATCGCAAGCAGCTATGTACTCCGCTTCCATAGTTGAGTCAGCAACGGTCTCCTGCTTGGAACTCTTCCAGCAAACCGCCCCTCCATTGAGGGTAAAGACATAACCCGACATGGACTTGGAGTCATCCTTGTCACTTTGGAAGCTGGAGTCAGCAAAGGCCTCAAGCTGGAGATCTTTTCCGCCATACACCAAGAACATCTCCTTAGTCCTTCTCAGGTACTTGAGAATGTTCTTTACCGCTATCCAGTGTTTCTCCCCTGGGTTCGACTGATACCGGCTTACAACGCTCAATGCGTATGCTACATCTGGTCTGGTACATAACATCGCATACATTATAGAGCCTACCGCAGAAGCGTAGGGTATAATCGACATGTGATCCCTCTCCAAATCAGTCTTGGGAGACATCTCTTTGGAGAGGGTGATCCCGTGACAAGCCAGTAGATTACCGCGCTTGGAATCTTCCATACTGAATCTTTTCAGTATGGTGTCGATGTACCTTGACTGTGAGAGTCCTAACATCCTCTTAGATCTTTACGATAGATCTGGATCCCCAGAATGTAGTTGGCATCACCCAGGTCCTTCATGGAGAACCTCTGTGACAAGAATCCTTTGACTGACTGTAGCATAGGAATATCATTTCCTATTAGGAGAATGTCATCCACGTACAAGACGAGAAATACTACAGTTCTCCCTACAATCTTACTGTAAATGCATGGTTCATCTGGGTTTTTGATAAAGTCTAATTCTTTGACAGTATCATCAAAGCAGATGTTCCAACTCCGTGATGCCTGCTTAAGTCCATAGATGGACTTTAGCAACTTGCACACTCTACCGCTGCTCCCACTCTGATTGAATCCCTGCGGCTGATCCATATAGACGCACTCTTCCAAATTTCCATTTAGGAAAGCCGTCTTTACGTCCATCTGCCAGATTTCATAATCGTGGAAGGCAGCAATGGCAAGAAGGATCCGAATGGATTTCAGCATAGCCACTGGAGAAAAGGTCTCGTCATAGTCCAAACCAGGTCTTTGACGAAAACCCTTTGCAACAAGTCTAGCTTTATAGGTCTCAACCTGCCCATCTACACCAATCTTCTTTCTGAAGATCCATTTGCAGCCTACGGGTTTTACCCCTTCTGGAGCAAAGTCCAAACTTTGTTGGTGTACATGGACTCTATCTCGGCCCGCATTGCATCCAGCCATTTTACCGAGTCGCCGCTCTGGATGGCTTGCTGGAAGCTAGTAGGCTCACCATAATCCATGGTGCAATCCTCTCTATCCCCGTCAATGAGAAAACCGTAGTATCTCTCGGGCGGATGAGACTGCCTACTACTCCTGCGGAGTGGCACTGGGATGTCCTGTTCTTTCGAACCCTCTGGTTCTACCAAGCTTTCAGTAATAGCTTGTGGTTCTGGAATTTCTTCCAGTTCTATTGCGCTCCCACTTATCTGATTTTCTAAAAATTCAGTTTCCAAGAAGCGGGCATGGCGAGAAACAAAAATCTTTTGTTCCTCTGCGTAATAGAAAAGATACCCCTTGGAGTTCTTTGGGTATCCCACAAACTTACACTGTACCGAACGTGCCTCGAGCTTGTCCGCATGCTGCTTTTTTACAAAAGCTGGACACCCCCATGTCTTAAAGTGTTTAAGACTGGGTTTCTTCCCACTCCACATCTGATATGGTGTGGTAGGCACTGACTTAGTAGGAACTTGGTTCAAAAGATATGCAGCTGTTTCTAGTGCATAACTCCAGAAGGATCGCGGCAACTCAGCCTTACTCATCATGGAACGAACCATATCCAATAGGGTTCGATTCCTTCTTTCCGATACACCGTTGTGTTGTGGTGTGTATGGAGGAGTAAGCTGAGAGAGAATTCCATTCTCTTTTAAGAAGCCCAGAAACTCGGCACTCAAGTATTCACCACCTCGATCAGATCTCAGTGTCTTGATACTTTTGCCTGTTTGTTTTTCAACTTCATTCTTGTATTCCCGAAATTTCTCAAAGGCTTCTGATTTGTGCTTCATTAAGAAGACATGCCCAAACCTAGAGAAATCATCTGTGAAAGTAATGAAGTATGAATAACCACTTCGCGCATGTGTAGACATTAGACCACACACATCACTGTGTATGAGTCCCAAGAGCTCGCTCGCTCTTTCTCCGTGTCCAGTGAACGGAGCCTTTGTCATCTTTCCCATGAGACAAGATTCACAAGTGGCATAAGACTGGTACTCGAACGGATCCAAGTATCCTTCTTTATGTAACTTTGTCAACCGTGTCTCATTAATGTGACCCAGTCTACAATGCCATAAGAAAGCCTGATTTGTTTCCGGAGACTTTCTTTTAAGTGTGTTCTGGACACTGAAGACCTGAGCTTGATTCAAAACGTATATACCGTATTTTAATGTACCTGACCCAATCAGTACTTGATTTAGGTGGATGTTTACTACATCGCTTACAAAAGTAAAATCATATCCTTCCTTAGAAAGTAAGGATACAGATATGATATTACAAGTCGCACCTGGTACATAAAAACAGTCATGCAGAATCAATATCTGCCCAGTTGTCAGTCCTAGATGATATTCCCCTACGGATACAGCATACATGCTCATTCCGTTAGCAACCCTGAGAGTCATATCACCTTTCCTGATAACCCTACGGTTTCTCAAAGCCTGTAACGAATTACAAATATGAGATCCTGATCCGGTATCCAATACCCAGGAAGTAGGGTTAACTGACGTACAGTTCTCTATCATAAACACACCCGAAGCCGAAGCCACAACATGCTTCGAATTCTGGCTACTGGCTTTACAAGCCCTGCAATCCTTCTGCCCATGTTCATTCCCGTAACAATAGGAACATCCCTCTTTTACTACATCTGTTCCTGAAACTTCTGCCTTTCTCTTTCTTTCTACTTCCCTAGTTTCCTTTAGGGTAGTAGGTAGAGACTGTTGAACTGAGTCAGCATATGACCCGTTCTTCAACGTGGTCTTCAGGTCCGAGAGCTCAAAAGAGCTGGTCTCTGCAAGGACGTTGCCCCCTACAGATGACCCGATAGCCAACCTCGCTGGAAGCAATTCGTTCGAGGTCTCATATCTTGCGATACAAGATTGCTCTCCATATAAAACTTTGTTATGGAGGAAGATAGAAGCGGAGTCTATCTTCTCGTGCTGCCTCTGGTATATACCATCAACTGAGGCTAACACGAGGCACTTGGCTTTCGCACAGTCTTCTTCCGATGTCCTACGAATATCAATATCCGTGACAGGGGAAACTGGACCTGAGACGGCAGGGGTTGGATCAGTCAAGAGGTGTCCCAGCTTGTCCTGGGCAATGGACATCTGGACAGACCTTTTCCAGTCGTAACAGTCAGATTCAGTCATCTTATTATCTAGATGTAACCTAGGTGCGGTCATTGGGTCGCTGCAGTTAAGAGAGAGAGAAGAAAACACTTAGCATGATGCTCTTGCAAGTTTAGATTGGTTTTTGATTTATCTAAACAGGATGGCTCCCACTGTCTTTCGAATCCCTTCTCAAACCGTAAAGAAAGGATTAGTCAGGATCAATCCCACCGTACAATACTTGCTTAACCGTTCAGCCAGGCCAGTGTCGGTACTTCGAGGGAGGTTTTCCAACGCTTTCACGAAGTTCCTTAATTAAGTAACCTCTTTTCCCTGTGGGCGTAGCCCCGCTAACACCTTTCTAGACACCTACTAAGTTTATAGCATTGATCGTTAAGTGAGATTTTTCCCGAGGAGTAGCATATACTCACAGTAGGATCGGGATCCAAATATCATCGCATGATAAAACCGAAGGAATCCTACCAGAATCATCACACTCCAAATGGTATGCAGCGCTAGCAAGTTTCAGTGCTTATGAAACTCCCGATGTGGATTTTTGCCCCATGCTCTTATGACCTTGACTAAGGCCAACAAATCATAAGTCACATGTCAAGTTCTACCCGTCGTTATCCAGGTTAATTTGAACCCACCCGTATGTACCCTTGACTATGGCCAACAAAGCAATACGACTGTCCCAAACCAACGCATTCTATCTATGCAACATATGAATACCCACCAGCTACCAAACACTGTGCCTTGACTAAGGCCAACAAACACAGCTTGAATACTGTTGAACATTCATATGAAACGACGGAGGGCTACGGATGGTTTTGGCGAAACCGTGAACGTAGTGAACTTGATCTAATCGATGGAACGAGATAGCTTTTAAAAGGAGTGGTTCAAGCTCCACGTTTAAAAGTTTGGTTTTGAAAAGAACCGAGTGGTTTTCAAAGTGTTACAATCGACTTTTACTTGGTTTATTTTCTTGCATTAGTTCTTTTAATGCGTCCCATTATTTAATCCTACCATTGCAGAAAACAACCAAAATATGAAGTACGCTTATGCCATTCGCATTCGCCACGGGGCCCCGTCATCACCCGTTAGGTTACTTAACTAACGACAGAGCGGGGGCTGGGCTAGCGCGGCTGTAAAATATAAGCAACGCCTAAATAGTTATCATATATAAATATATAGCAATGATAGACATTACAGATCACAGATGAATACATTGGATATTCTAGGAATCCGCAATCCGTTCGAGCCTGCAACGAAAAGCGGATTACACGGTCGCGGTGAATAGCCAAATACCCCACCCAAGACCCCTACGGCTGCGGCAAACTACCCGCCAAGTACCCGAAGCGAAGCAACCTCCCTCACCACCGTGAGTAGGCCACTCGGCACTTCGAGCTACCCGGTAGTTTGTGCACCCCCTCCATGGGTCTATCCTAGGAGCATAAACAGTAAAAAGAATTATACAATGGCGGCTACAACCCCGACCCGGTTGTGCGGTCAAACAAATAATAATATTACATCAATTTACATATTACAAATGAATGAAAGAAAAGCAACACTCATCTCACATCCATCCCGGCTATTCACCCGCGACAATCCAACCCATTCATATACACATACCAATATCAATCACAGATCACAGAGATGTATAACCCCGACTAATCGACATATAGCGATTAACCGACGTTCAATACATGCAAACATCACAGATATAACCTTCATAGTCAAAGTGTATTGAAGTTCGAAAAAAATACGAAATTATAGGCCCCCAAAAATAAATTTCTATTCTGGAAAATCTGGGCACATATAACATATCTCAAAAATCCAGAAACCAAGCCAGAGATACACTGCACCAAACTCGACCCAGTGAGAAGTCCAATCGGCGGCGGTTCCGCGGCAATAGCTTCCTATTGCCGCGGAAACGCGGCGGTTTAGACGAATCACTGGACCGGGTTTTGTGGTTATCTTTAAAAAACCCTGAGACGATTTTAGCAGTATAAAAAATTTTGTTTTGACCAGAAATTTTTTTTTACAGAAACTAGGGTTTTTAAACTTTGGTTTTTCGATTTTTCGGTTTCGAACTTCGACACACTTCATTACTTAGCTAGTTTATGTTTAGTTAGGCTCTGATACCAATGTAAGTCCACGTTGCCCACCCCGGTGCTTACGGGGAGGCGGAAAACATAATAAAAATCGGATTTTTATCATCAATAGGCAACATGGACTATGCTTTAAGGATCTTTACTAAACAAAAACTTGCTAAAGCTAACTTGAAAGTAGCTAAGTGGTAGAAAGGTTATACCTTTGGTCTTTTGTCCTTCTCTCCATGCTCCTAGAAGTAGTGGAAGGAGGTCTCCTTGCTCATCTTCTCACGCCGAAGAAAGATACACCCGAAAGCCTCGACCTTTGGCTTCAACTCCAAGCTAGGAGTAACTAGGGTGCAAGAAGTGCCAATACTTGAACCCTAGATGAGAGTAGAGAAGATCAAGAGAGGGTTTTTCTCAAGCTCAAGTGTTTCTCAACACATGAGAAGGAGAGAGCTTGAGGGAGAGGAAGAACAAGAGAGAGAAAATGAAATGATAGAATGAGAATAATTGAACCATTCTCACAAGTATATGTGTATTATTTTAATTAAATAATTAGCTAGATAATTGTCATGGTTAATCATGATATGACCATTATCATTTCAATTTGTGAGGATCAAAAAGTATCTTCCAAAAGAAATGATGATGGTCAAAGTGTCAACCTAGGTCAACAAGTCAATAAGGTCAAATGGTCAACAACCATAACCATGCACAATTATTTAAACTAATTATCAATTAACTATAACACACACATAATCATTAGGGTTAGTAAAATGACAATAGCCATTAACCCTAATCAAAGTCCTCTCCCTCAATCTCAAGCAACTGTGCATACGCACCCGCATTCGTGATCCGAGGAACATGAACACAATGAGAAAAACCAATCTCAAATCATATACTAGGATTCGGCTTAAACCAAAGCCCGCTAGTATAAACTGTCCGGCCAGCAAACGTGAACAAGTGCGCGAATGTGAACGAACCCTGTCGCAAAACCATGCGACCTCTACTCATTTTGCCTAAAGACGAATAGCTCTCTGTGTGGGACTCTAAAGACTCGACACTACGCTGGCAGTGGGTTTAACCACAGACCGCAAGCGGCACTAGCGGTACGTAACGGTCCCCAGGTAGATGTCGATAAGAAGACTGACGAGGTGAACCCCATCTGAACTCCTACTGAGCCTGTATGTGACAATCTCCGTACAGTCCGGTCTGTTCGTCTGATACATCGCATGGCGGGCCTAGGGGAGCGGTGAACGTCAGTCCCCTAATAGCGGTACAAGTCGTGCCGGAGTGAAGCCCAGAACACCCTGAGATAACACTGGAAACCTACCAGTATATCTCGCTTGCCCTGGCCAGGGACTACTCGTGTAATGGCTCTCCTGGACACAGCGCGATGTCAACCCCCAATACCGGGAGAGGCGAATCCTGTCTAACCGTCACTGCCTCCAAGTGCTTCGGGACTGCACCCAAAAACTACCTGTTTGCACAACTCCTTTGAGCCGTGGTAGGGTAGTAATCAAAGTGCAGTGGGAACACACTCGAGGCGAAGTGACAGTGTCATGTCAACGGACTAAGCTGTACTCATGTCACCTGGGAACTGATAACTGACGATAGGTATAATACCAACCAACAGTCCCCGACGAGTCCTGTCCATTGTACTCGTAACCCAACGAGCACCCATATACTATCTCAAGTACGACGTACTGACGGCTGTGGGACAGACCGTCTTCCACACTGGGATGAGAAGCGCATACGCTAGTCTACTCCGGAGTATCGATGCCCTGTCTCGATAGTCCAACGACTAGGGACCTGTATAAGGATGTGCTTATAGATCACCCAGCTCCCATGAGTGTGAGCGCCATCACAACGCTGGTAATCATGCAAAGATCCTAAGGGCTCTACTAATATGTATATCAGCAATATGCTAAAAGAAACACATGCACATATTAAAGCAGAGACAAACCAAGTAGCATACTACCATTTCGAGCAAGATTGTATATTCAACTGTGAATATCCCAAGATTCCATTAAGTAATATACAAACTAGTATGATACAGTAATGGCCTCTAGGGCATATACACTAACAGTATCCGTAGGGGAATATTCTCTAGGATTGACACGTGGGCAGATATTGATTTTGCGTAACTGTTTGTATGTACCTGGTCTGGCTTGTAATATCATATCTGTATCTTTACTTTCTAAAGAAGATATGATTTTACATTTATAAGCGATGTGGTACACATCCATCTTAATCAAAATTTGATTGGGTCAGGTACACTAGATAACGGTATATACGTATTAAATCAAGCTCAGGTTTTCAACGTCTAGAACACACTTAAAAGAAAGTCTCCAGAATTAAATCAGGGTTTCTTATGGCATTGTAGACTGGGTCATATCAATGAAACACGATTGACGAAATTACATAAAGAGGGATATTTGGATCCATTCGAATATCAGTCCTATGTAACTTGTCAATCATGTCTCAAAGGAAAGATGACAAAGACTCCGTTCATTGGACACGGAGAAAGAGCGAGCGAGCTCTTGGGACTCATACACAGTGACATGTGTCGTCCAATGTCTACACATGCAAGAAGTGGTTATTCCTACTTCATTACTTTTATGGATGATTTCTCAAGGTATGGACATATATTCTTGATGAAATATAAATCAGATACCTTTGAGAAATTCCGAGCATATAAGAATGAAGTGGAAAAACAAACCGGCAAAAGTATCAAGACACTGAGATCTGATCGAGGTGGTGAATACTTAAGTTCCGAGTTCCTGGACTACTTAAAAGAGAATGGAATTCTCTCTCATCTTACTCCTCCATACACACCTCAGCACAACAGTGTATCAGAAAGACGGAACAGAACGTTATTGGATATGGTACGTTCCATGATGAGTAACGCTGAGTTACCGCGATCCTTCTAGGGCTATACACTAGAATCAGCGGCATATCTTTTGAACAAGGTTTCTACCAGACCTGTGCCTACTACACCATATCAGATATGGAGTGGGAAGAAACCCTATGTTCAGTATCTGAAGATATGGGGATGTCCAGCTTTTGTAAAAAAGCAGTATGCGGACAAGCTCGAAGCACGCTCAGTACTCTGTAAGTTTGTGGATACCCAAAGAACTCCAGGGGTATCTTTTCTATTATGCAGAGGAACAAAAGGTCTTTGTTTCTCGTCATGCTCACTTCTTGGAAACTCAATTTTTAGAAAAAGATATCAGTGGGAGTGCAAAAGAACTGGACGAAATTCCAGAACCACAAGCTATTATTGAAAGTATGGTAGAACTAGAAGTTTCGAAAAAACCAGACATCACCGCACCACTCCACAGGACTAGTAGACAGTCTCATCCACCCGAAAGATACTACGGTTTTCTCATAGATGGGGATAGAGAGAATTGCATCATCGACGATGATGAGCCAAATAGCTTCCAGCAATGGCTGGATGCAATGCGGACTGAAGTAGAGTCCATGTACACCAACAAAGTATGGACTTTGGACATTGCTCCAGAAGGAGTAAAACCCATAGGCTGCAAATAGATCTTCAGAAAGAAGATTGGAGTAGATGGACAGGTTGAAACCTATAAGGCTAGACTTGTTGCAAAAGGTTTTCGTCAAAGAGCTGGTTTGGACTATGATGAAACCTTTTCTCCAATAGCTATGCTCAAATCCATTCGGATCCTTCTTGTCATTACTGCCTTCCATGATTATGAGATTTGGCAGATGGATGTAAAGACCGCTTTTCTAAATGGAAATTTGGAAGAGTGCGTCTATATGGATCAGCCGGGGGGTTTCATTCAGACTGGGAGTAGCAGAAAGGTGTGAAAGTTGCTTAAGTCCATTTATGGATTAAAACAGGCATCGCGGAGTTGGAACATCTGTTTTGATAAGACGGTCAAGAAATTTGACTTTATCAAAAATCCAGATGAACCATGCATCTATAGTAAAATTGTAGTGAGAACTGTAGTATTCCTCATCTTGTACGTGGATGACATTCTCTTTATAGGAAATGACATTCTTATGCTACAATCAGTCAAAGGATTCTTGTCACAAAGATTCTCCATAAAGGACCTGGGTAATGCCTCCTACATTCTAGGGATCCAGATCTATCATGATAGATCTAAACTGATGTTGGGACTTTCACAGTCAAGGTACATCGACACCATACTGAAAAAATTTAGTATGGAAGATTCAAAGAGCGGTAATCTACCGGCTTGTCACGGAATCACCCTCTCCAAAGAGATGTCTCTCAAGACTGATTTAGAAAGGGATCGCATGTCCATTATACTCTACGCTTCTGCGGTAGGCTCTATAATGTATGCGATGTTGTGTACCGGACTAGATGTAGCTTACGCCCTAAGTGTTGTAAGCAGGTATCAGTCAAACCCAGGGAAGAAGCACTAAACAGTAGTGAAAAACATTCTCAAGTACCTGAGAAAGACTAAGGGGATGTTCTTGGTGTACCGCAGAGAAGACCTCCAGATCGAGGCCTTCGCCGACTCCAGCTTCTAGAGTGACAAGGATGACTCCATGTCCATGTCGGGTTATGTCTTTACCCTCAATGGAGGGGCGGTCTATTGGAAGAGCTCCAAGCATGACACCATTGCTGACTCGGCCATGGAAGCGGAGTATATCGCTGCATGTGACGCCGCGAAAGAAGCAGTCTGGATCAGGAAGTTCGTGACATAACTTCAGGTGGTTCCGTCCATTGTTGATCCAATACTGTTGTATTGTGACAATAACGTCGCTATAGATTTAGCGAAGGAACCAAGGTCCCATCAGAAGTCCAGACACATCTTAAGGCGGTTCCACCTGATCAGGGAGATCATTGATCGCCGGGAGATCGAGGTGCGGAGAGTAGAGACAGAGAACAAAACTGCAGATCCACTCACAAAGGCTATCCCTCAGACACAGTTCAAGAGGTTGATCGAGATGATAGGTCTGCGATATGCTAATACATGGCCTTAGTGCAAATGGGAGATTGTTAATGAGATATGCCCTAGAGGCCATTATTGTATCATACCGGATTGTATATTACATATTGGAAGCTTAGAATATTCATAGTTATAATAACAGTCTTGCTCAAAATGGTAGTATACTACCTGGTTTGTACTACCACAATATGTGCATGTGTTTCTTTTAGCATATCGCTTATACATATTGATAGAGACCTTAGGATCTTTGCTTGACTACCAGTGTTGTGATGGCAGTCACACTAGTGGGGGCTGGGTAGTCTATAAGAATATCCTTATACAGGTCCCTAGTCGTAAGATTATCGAGACGGGGCATCGATAATCCAGAGTAGACTAGTGTATACACTTCTCATCCCAGCAGAGGACATGGTCTGTCCCACAGCCATTAGTACGCCGTATTGGAAATAGTATGCAGGTGTTCAATAGGTTATGAGTTACACTGGACAAGACTTGTCGGGAACTGCTGGTTGGTATTATACCTATAATCAGGAAGTAGTTCCCAGGTGACATCAGTACAGGTTAGTCCGTTGACTTGCTATCGCTACTTCGTCTCGAGTGTATTCCCACTGCACTTTGATTACTATCCTACCACGGCTCAAAAGAGTCGTGCAAACAGGTAGTACTTAGGTGTAGTCCCGAAGCACTTGGAGACAGTAGCGGTCAGATAGGATTCGTCTCTCTATTGGGGGTTGATATCGCGCTGTGTTCAGAAATCCATTACACAAAGTCCCTGGCCAGGGCAGTCGAGAAATACTGGTGGGCGCTCCAGTAGCTTCTAAGGGTGTTTTGGGCTCTGCTTCGGCATGACTTATTGGGCTGTTAAGGGTCTGACGTTTACCATCCCCTTAAGCCCGATATGTGAGTATCTTAGACAAACAGACCGGACTGTACGGAGATTGTCACAGATAGGCTCGGTAGGAGTTCGGATAAGTTTGATCATCGGCCTTTTTATCGACAGATACCTGGGTAGCCATTACGTGCAGCTAGTACCGCTGACGTGCTTGTGGTCTAATCCACTGCCAGCGTATTGTTGAATCTTTAGAGTCCCACACAGAGGGTTTCCTTGCTTCGGGCAAAATATATAGAAGCCGTATGGTTTTAGGCAGGGTTTCGATCACATACGTGTACTTGTACACGGATGATGTTCGGCCTGACAATACTAGTGGGCTTTGGTTTAAGTCGGATCCTAGTATTGTATTATTGGATTGTTATCGTCTCGGTATATTCGTATTTTTCGGAATACGGATACGGGTATGTATATACGATGAGGGGTATTCTTGTAATTTTCTCAAGAATGCTTCCAGAAGGAGACACCTCATTATTTGGTATTATCCATTTTCTTAAATGGATTAATGATGTGAAATTGGAGGAGACATACTTGGCATGGTGAGAGGAATGGCTCATGGATTATTTTATTTGTCTTGACTCACTATTGAAGCATGGGTGATATATTGTATTAATTTTTATTCCATGGTTCACTAAGTGAGTAAAAAGAAAATAAGTCATTCTCTACACTTAGCACTACACTTGAGTTCATTTGCTTCTCCTCATTCTCTCTCTTCGTTTCATCTCCTTCTTCTTCAAGCTAAACGCTTACACTCACATGTGTTGTGAAACAAAGGGTTAAGTGAGACAAAACAATCTAATAGCTTCTCTACACCACCTAATCTACTTGGATTAGTGAACCATTTACCCTAGTTGCCTCGGTTTAGAGGTTAGAGCTTGAAGCACAAACTCTCCGGTGGATCATCTTTGACGCGAAGAGGCCGATCATGCAACCTTCATCCGTTCACCGAGGAGCCAAGGAGAAGAGGACAAGAAGACCCGAAGGACCGGTTCTAGGATGTAAAACACTCTTACCGAGTAGCTAAAACTCCTAGATAGTTTAGTTAGTTAAGGTTTTCGTATAGATTCTGGAGTTAGCCGGTATTGCCAAGCATGTTAAAATTGTTTTTTGAAAATTCCGCCTCCCCGCGAACCCATGGGGTGCGTGACATCGGCTTACAGGTTGCTTCAAGTAACTCCATTGATCTTATCAGTAAGTGTTAGTTGTATGTATGCCCTAGAGGCCAGTATTGTACAGATGATATATATTATATTGGATGCTTGGACATATATAGAGAGGACTTTCTTGCTCGAGATGATAGTATGCTATCTGGTTGCACTTTACTTTAACATGTATACTTGTCTCTTTATACTGTCTTATCATTACATGTTGGTAAAGCCCTTAGGATGTGTACTTGACTACCTGGACTATGATGTGGATCATACTAGTGGGGACATGGTAGTCCATAAGTACATCCTTCAAGGTCCCTAGTCGTGGGTGTATCGAGATGGGGCATCGATATACCAGTGTAGACTAGCGTATACGGATCTCGACCCATGAGATGGGCGATGGATGATCCCATATCCATTGGTGTTTGACATTAGAGATGGTATACGGGTGCTCAGTGGAGACTGGGTACACTGGACGGACTCGCCGAGAACTCCCAGATGGTATTATACCTCACGTCAGATGGCAGTTCTCTGGTGACACTTGTGCAAGTTAGTCTGTAGACCCGAGATCGTCATAGAGTCTTGTGTGATTCCCACTGTGCTTTGATTTCCACCTTACCACGTCCATGAGGGCGTGCAAAACGGTGGTTTTTGGGTACAGTCCCGAGTCACATGGAGGCAATGAGCGATAGGAGGGGTTTCGTCTCTCCCGGTATTGGGGGTTGATGTTGCGCTGTGATCGATTGGCCGTGACAGGGAAGTCCCTGGCCAGGTCTGATTTAGAGATTTACTGGTAAGTGTTACCAGTAGTTTCTCGACCCGTTATGAGCCTCACATCGGCACGACTTATCGGTTATTGGGGTCTGACGTTTACCACCCCTAGACTTGATATGCGACATATCAGACGAGGAGACCGGACTGTACGGGAAGTGTTACCGGCAGGCTTTTACAGGAGTTGGAGCGGGCTTGCTTGCTGATCTTCTGATCGCTCAATACCCGGGTAGCCGTTACGTCCAGCTAGTACCGCTGACGGCTTGTGGGTGCTTGATGTGATCATCACCTACTGCCGGCGTATTGACGAGTCTTTAGAGTCCTACATAGAGGTTTTACTGGCTCAGGCAAAATGAAATAGGAGCGCATATGTGATATGTGCAGGACCGAGAATAATGCGTGTATGTGATACCGTATTCTATTCTCGCGACTTTCTGTATCGGTCGGTTATATATAGGATATAGCCGGGTTATCGAATCAAGTGTTGATTCGATAAGGCGATACATTGGATGTTAGCCGGTTATATGTGATATGACCGGATTATTAAGTCAAGTGTTGATTTAATAATTAAGTGTATAATTGTATATTAGATATACTAATTTACACTTGCTAACACTTATTCACTTAGGGTTTTTTCTCACATGTACACTACTTTAACATATATATGATATATGTTAAAATGTGTTATCATATTGTATCATGGTTGATGATACAACATTCATGTGTGTATGAGACATACACCATCCTATTTGTTATAATTGGGTTTACTGTTTAAAAGTAATTACAAAATTAGTGGAAAATTAGAAAATGCATGAAGCTTGTGGAAGCTTGTGGATGCATTTACTGAAGTCCACTAGGTTTGTTTTTACTTTGGACTTTAACATAACCATTACACAATTAGCTATGGTTATGTCTCTACATGAGTTGGTATATGATACTCACTCACCAGGTTAGCACTCTCACTGATCATTATCCTCATTATTTTCTTTTGTTCATCTTCTTCTTCATTTGAACAAGAGAAAAAGCTTGCTAGGGTTTTGAAAAAAGAGTGAAACTTTGTGAGAAATAAAAATCCAAAGAGAACCCACTTCCTATTTCTCCATCCTCTACTAGACTTGCACTTTAGTATAGGGTGTTTGCTTCACTAATTCTCTAGTTAGTGAAGCAGAAGCTTGAGTCGGAATTCCCTCGACGTAGATCATCTTCGGCCTCGGAGACTTCAAGCAAGGTCGCACCTTTCGCCTCGTGAAGCCATGCAAGGGTCCGGGAGAACCACGATCGCAGCGAGGGGACTTCATCAAGGAGCTAAAGAAGTGAAGGACCGATCTACAAAGATTGTATTTCGTATCCCTTTAGAGTAAAGTTGTTTACTTGCTATATGATTCGCCTAAACTCTAGTATACGATCTTGCTTAGGGTAGTTCGGCACATAAAAAATTTAATTTTGGCATGGTCGATGCCTCGTAGAGCCTTGTTGGTGTGCCTAGTAACCCTACAGTGGTATCAGAGCCTAGCTAGAGCATTATACGATGTGTTAACGAAGTTAAAACTCCGAACGAATCCGAATACGCAAATTTAACCCCCTCTCTGGACTTTTTTCAAAATCTGTGATTTTTTGGAATTAAAAATGCCTAAAAAATTCAGCAGGGTTTTATATGAATTACAGTGAAAAACGAGACGATGAACAGTATAAACCACCACGGCAGTATAGATGAATCATGCAGTCAGTTTTCCACAATAATTTCCAATTCTGTGATTTTTTTTTTCTGGGTATTTTTAATCTGACTTAAGTGTTGAGTATTTTGGAGTTTATTTTGTAATCGTCGATTCGATCGGAGAATTTAATTTTGTTTTATTATTCTGGATAATTTAGAAAGTATTAAAATGTTCGAACGGATATCATTAACTCAATTTTTCTCGGCACGAAAAACATTCAAGTGTTGAATTTTTCTCGGGTTTAAATCTTTCGGAAAAACATGCATGTGATGCGATCGACCCTCTAGAAGACAACAAACCTTAACTCGATTATGTGACCATCTTGAACTGCCCTTTGAACCTTAGGGTTTGGGGCAGTACGGCGTGCCACATGTGAGGCGTTGGCTTGACCCTTCTACGGCTGGACCGTTGCTACTGTGACGTATTCTGAAATTTTTGAACTCCGCTCAAGTGTTGAGCTATTTAGGAAATCTTGGGTATTTGATTATTCGATCGGAAAGTTTAATACTGTCTATTTATCTGGAATGTGATACAATATGTGGAATTCATAAAGTTAGGCATGAAATGCGAAATATATGATATTTTGGATTTACGATGTCTAAAGTGATTATGGATTCCAAATGTTGTAGTTTTACACTTTCTTTTTTGTGGCCGTAAGTGTAATATGTGATATCACCGGTTTCGTTGCTATATGTCAACGACAATTGGGATGCGCATATTTACTTACGTTGATGACATGTGATGTTATGTGTTGCTGGATATGTTATATTGGATCGTCGCGTATTGGATAGCCGGGGGTTTTTATGTGAGATGAGAGTTTTTATTTTCATTCATGTAAAATTAAAATGTATGTAATATTCTTTTATTGGGGCACTTCCGGGATGAGGTTGATGTCACCTTTTGTATATTATTTACTTTTCCGCACTAGGATAGACCCAAGGAGGAGAGCACAAGTAACCGGGTTCTGGAGTCCAGTGGGAGACCAACTCGAGGAGTCGAGTTCGGGTCTCCTAACTCCAGAATTGATGGGGTTGCTTGCCGCTCTCGTAGGGGTCTAGGGGTGTGGGTTTGGCTATTCATCGCGACCGTGGAATCCGTGTTTTATACAGGCTCAAAATAAAACACGGATGTCCTAGTATATCCAATGTTTCATATATTTCTTCTGCTGCGATATCTGTGATGTGATCATTTGATGTTCTTTGATAAATACTGTATATAGTATATATGATATATTATATAGGCGTTACTTATGTTTTACACCCGCTCTAGCCCTGCCCTGCTCTGCCGTTAGTTACCTACCCTAACGGTGCACGAGGGGACATCGAGGCGAATGCGGATGGCATAAGTGTACGTCGTATTTATCTGTGATATTTAGGTGACTTAAATGATGGGACTTCATTAATGTGATTAATGAAAGAAAAGAAACCTAAAAGATGTTGTAGAATCAAATTTTCAAATAAAAAGGGTAGCTACGGTTTTGCTTTGCATAGCGATATATATGATATATCCCGCACCTTATTCGATGAGGAAAGAGCCGAGATCCCTTCACCGGGAGTGACCTCTTTAGCAAAACTGGCAGATGCTACAACACTCGATTTGCTTTTGACTGCTTTTAGAGTTTTGTTTTCCATAGTGATGTATATGATATATCCTGCACCTTATTCCATAAGGAAAGAGCCAAGATCCCTTCACCGGGAGTGACCTCTTTAGCAAAACAAATAAAAGCCTCAAAATCACTCCATTTCAAAATTCACTCGATTCTACAACGATATCAAGTTCATTACGCAATAGGTTTTCAGAAAAACCTGTCATAGCCCTTTGTCATTTCAGATAAGTCCTACTTAGTATTCGTGCTACGTTTGTTGACCTCCGTCAAGGCGTAGTGTGCAGTAGTTAACTAGTATTTATCTGCTTATGCATATGATGCAGATTGGATTAGGGTAGTCGTGCGACCTTGTTGACCTCCGTCAAGGGTCATGCGGGTGGGTTTGATTCAATCAAGAAATGACGAGTTGAACTTGACTTGCACCCTATGGTTTGTTGACCTCCGTCAAGGTCATGGGATGCTTGGGGAAAAATATTATCGGGAATTTCAAGTGTTGAGATTTGCAATGAGATTTCATACCTTCTATAAGATAGTTGGATCCCGATACCCACTGCGAGTAATTGTTACTCCTGGGAGAGTTTTACACAGGACAATTAGCCGATCAAGTAGGTGTCTAGAAAGGTGTCAACGGGATTACGCCTCTTGGAAAACGAGGTTTACTTTAATTAGGTCCGTGCGAAAGCACGGGGAACCTCCCACAAACTACAGACACTGGCCTGGCTGAAAGATTGGCGAAGTTGTAGGGTGTAATTAATCCCGGCTAGTCTTTCCTTTTAGGGTTTGAAGGAAGATTTGATAAAAACAGTGGGAGCCATCCTGATTAGATAAAATAATAACCAATCTGATCTTGCAAGAGCATACGCTAAAGTGTTTTCTTCTCTCTCTCTCCAAGTAGCGACTATATCATGCCTTAATCAAGATAATAATATGGATGTATTGACCGAACCCGCATGTTATACTGTGCTGGAGAACGTTGGTTCCGTTCTTTCTTATAAGAGTTATAAGACTGAAATGGATATAGGGGAATACCAGGATTCCCATGCCACCCGAATGAAGAAAACACATGTTGATGCATTTTCTTCGGGTGTGTTCGTTACAGAGAACTGTTTCTCAATTTGCTCTACATCCTGGGTATTAGATACCGGGTCAAGATCCCATATATGTAATCAGTTACATGGGCTTAGAAAAGGTAGAGAACTTGGAAAAGGTGATAAAGACATAAGGGTTGGAAATGGTGCAATTGTTGCAGATAAAACCGTCGGGGAATATCACCTAGTATTGCCAACTGGTAATACATTGGTTCTGAACGAATGTTATTACATGTCGAACCTGATATGCAACATTATATCGGTTTCTTTACTAAGTAAAGAGGGATATAATTTTGTATTACAGGATAATGTTATGAACATTTTTCTAAACCAAAAGTTGGTTGGATCAGGCACGATGTGCAATGGCATTTATGTTCTAAATCAATCAACAGTTCTGAGCATAACAAACACACACAAGAGAAAGAGTTCAGAAATGAACGAATCCTTCTTGTGGCATTGTAGACTGGGTCACATCAATGCGACACGACTAGCTAAGTTGCATAAAGATGGATATTTGAATCCGTTTGAATTTTCATCTTATGACACTTGTCAGTCATGTCTCAAAGGCAAGATGACCAAAACTCCGTTTACGGGACACGGAGAGAGAGTTACTGAACTCTTGGGACTGATACATAGTGATGTATGTGGTCCAATGTCTACACATGCCAGGGATGGTTCTTCGTACTTCATTACATTCACTGACGATCTCTCTAGATTCGGATATGTGTTCCTGATGAAACACAAATCAGAAGCTTTTGAGAAATTTAGAGAATATAAACAAGAAGTTAAGAACCAAACCAGGAAAAGTATTAAAATCCTTCGATCTGATCGAGGAAGAGAATACTTGAGCAATGAATTCCTGGACTTCCTAAAAGAGAATGGGATTCTCTCTCAGCTGACTCCTCCATGTACACCACAGCACAACGGTGTATCGGAATGGAGAAACCGCACCCTATTAGATATGGTGCGCTCTATAATGAGTATAGCTGAGTTACCTATTTCCTTCTGGGGATATGCACTGGAGATAGCAGCATACCTACTGAATAGGGTTCCTACCAAATCTGTGCCTACCACCCCATATGAGATATGGGAGGGGAAGAGACCATATCTTAATTTTATTAAGATATGGGGTTGCCCGGCCTATGTCAAAAGACAAAAACCGGACAAACTCGAGGCAAGGTCTGTTTTGTGTAAGTTTGTTGGATATCCCAAGCATTCGTGAGGGTATATCTTCTACCACAGTGAGGAACAAAGGGTGTTTGTAGCTCAACACGCCACCTTTTTAGAAAAGGAATTTCTGGCAAAAGAGATTAGTAGCTCTGAGATAGAACTGGAAGAGGTTCCAGCTGTACAAACCACAACAGAAGATTCGGTAGTTCCCGATGAACCCCAGCCACTCCGCCGATCTAGTAGGGTTCCTCACCCACCCGAGAGATACTACGGTTTTCTCATGGACGGTGGGAGCGAGGATTGCATCATGGTTGATGATGACCCAACTAGCTTCGAGCAGGCCATCACCAGTGGGGACTCGGTGAAATGGCTGGATGCAATGCGGTCCGAGATGGAATCCATGTACACCAACAAAGTGTGGACTTTGGAAGTTGCTCTTGAAGGGGTAAAACCCATTGGGAGCAAGTGGATCTTCAAGAAAAAACTTGGTGTAGATGGGAAAGTGGAGACTTTCAAAGCTAGACTTGTTGTAAAAGGTTTTCGTCAAAGACCGGGTGTGGACTATAACGAAACCTTTTCTCCAGTGGCTATGCTTAAATCCATCCGGATCATGCTTGCCATCGCTGCATATCATGACTACGAAATCTGGCAAATGGATGTTAAGACCGCCTTTCTAAACGGTGATTTAGAAGAGTGTGTGTACATGACTCAGCCAGAGGGCTTCATAGATAGTGGGAGCAGCGGGAAGGTGTGCAAGCTGCTTAAATCCATTTATGGATTAAAGCAAGCATCGCGGAGTTAGAACATATGCTTTGACGTCATTATCAAAGAGTTTGATTTCGTCAAAAACGTAGATGAACCTTGTATCTACAAGAAGGTGGTAGAGAGTAAGGTTGTCTTCCTCGTATTGTACGTGGACGACATACTCTTGATAGGAAATGACATTCCTATGCTGCAATCGGTGAAGCTCTTCTTATCGCAAAGATTCTCAATGAAAGATCTTGGTGATGCCTCCTGCATATTGGGAATTATGATCTATAGAGATAGATCTAAAAGTATATTGGGATTGTCCCAATCCAGGTACATTGACACCATACTAAAGAGGTTTAGTATGGAAGAGTCCAAACGTGGGTTTTTACCTACGATCTCAGGGCTCACTCTCTCCAAAGAGATGTCTCCCAAGACTGATTTGGAGAGAGCTCGCATGCAAGGGATACCCTATGCTTCGGCAGTAGGCTCTATCATGTATGTGATGCTATGTACTAGACCCGATGTAGCATACTCACTAAGTATAGTGAGTAGGTATCAAGCTGATCCTGGAGAGAGTCACTGGACAGCTGTGAAGAGCATTCTCAAGTACTTACGAAGGACTAAAGAGATGCTCTTGGTGTATGGTAACGGAGAACTCCAAGTGGAGTCCTTTACCGATTCAAGCTTCCAAAGTGATAAGGACGACTCTAAGTCGCAGTCGGGTTTTGTCTTTACCCTTTACGGGTGGGGCGGTTAGCTGGAAGAGTTCCAAGCAGGAAACCGTGGCAGACTCAAAAATGGAGGCTGAATACATCGCTGCCAACGATGCTGCCAAAGAGGCTGTCTGGATCAAGAAGTTCATTACTGAACTTGGAGTGGTTCCATCCATTGAGCATCCAATACCTTTGTATTGCGATAACAATGGAGCAGTGGCTTTGGCCAAGGAACCCAGTTCCCATCAGCGATCCAGGCATATTCTGAGGCGGTATCACCTGATCCGGGAGATAGTTGATCGCCGGGAGATCGAAGTCAGGAGGGTTGACACGAAGAACAACACAGCAGATCCACTCACGAAGGCCATTCCCCAGATACAATTTGAGAGACTCTTCGGGATGCTTGGTATGCAATACTACAGCAGCTGGCCCTAGTGCAAGTAGGAGATTGTTAGTTGTATGTATGCCCTAGAGGCCAGTATTGTACAGATGATATATATTATATTGGATGCTTGGACATATATAGAGAGGACTTTCTTGCTCGAGATGATAGTATGCTATTTGGTTGCACTTTACTTTAACGTGTATACTTGTTTCTTTATACTGTCTTATCATTACATGTTGGTAAAGCCCTTAGGATGTGTACTTGACTACCTGGACTATGATGCGGATCATACTAGTGGGGACATGGTAGTCCATAAGTACATCCTTCAAGGTCCCTAGTCGTGGGTGTATCGAGACGGGGCATCGATATACCAGTGTAGACTAGCGTATACGCATCTCGACCCATGAGATGGGCGATGGATGATCTCATATCCATTGGTGTTTGACATCAGAGATGGTATACGGGTGCTCAGTGGAGACTGGGTACACAGGACGGACTCGCCGAGAACTCCCAGATAGTATTATACCTCACGTCAGATGGCAGTTCTCTGGTGACACTGGTACAGGTTAGTCAGTAGACCCGAGATCGTCATAGAGTCTTGTGTGATTCCCACTGTGCTTTGATTTCCACCTTACCACGTCCATGAGGGCGTGCAAAACGGTGGTTTTTGGGTACAGTCCCGAGTCACATGGAGGCAATGAGCGATAGGAGAGGTTTCGTCTCTCCCGGTATTGGGGGTTGATGTTGCGCTGTGCTCGATTGGCCGTGACAGGGAAGTCCCTGGCCAGGGCTGATTTAGAGATTTACTGGTAAGTGTTACCAGTAGTTTCTCGACCCGTTATGAGCCTCACATCGGCACGACTTATCGGTTATTGGGGTTTGACGTTTACCACCCCTAGACTTGATATGCGACATATCAGACGAGGAGACCGGACTGTACGGGAAGTGTTACCGGCAGGCTTTTACAGGAGTTAGAGCGGGCTTGCTTGCTGATCTTCTGATCGCTCAATACCCGGGTAGCCGTTACGTCCAGCTAGTACCGCTGACGGCTTGTGGGTGCTTGATGTGATCATCACCTACTGCCGGCGTATTGACGAGTCTTTAGAGTCCTACATAGAGGTTTTACTGGCTCAGGCAAAACGAAATAGGAGCGCATATGTGATATGTGCAGGACCGAGAATAATGCGTGCATGTGATACCGTATTCTATTCTCGCGACTTTCTGTATCGGTCGGTTATATATAGGATATAGCCGGGTTATCGAATCAAGTGTTGATTCGATAAGGCGATACATTGGATGTTAGCCGGTTATATGTGATCTGACCGGATTATTAAGTCAAGTGTTGATTTAATAATTACGTGTATAATTGTATATTAGATATACTAATTTACACTTGCTAACACTTGTTCACTTAGGGTTTTTTCTCACATGTACACTACTTTAACATATATATGATATATGTTAAAATGTGTTATCATATTGTATCATGGTTGATGATACAACATTCATGTGTGTATGAGACATACACCATCCTATTTGTTATGATTGGGTTTAATGTTTAAAAGTAATTACAAAATTAGTGGAAAATTAGAAAATGCATGAAGCTTGTGGAAGCTTGTGGATGCATTGACTGAAGTCCACTAGGTTTGTTTTTACTTTGGACATTAACCTAACCATTACACAATTAGCTATGGTTATGTCTCTACATGAGTTGGTATATGATACTCACTCACCATGGTTAGCACTCTCACTTGATCATTATCCTCATTATTTTCTTTTGTTCATCTTCTTCTTCATTTGAACAAGAGAAAAAGCTTGCTAGGGTTTTGAAAAAAGAGTGAAATTTTGTGAGAAATAAAAATCCAAAGAGAACCCACTTCCTATTTCTCCATCCTCTACTAGACTAGCACTTTAGTATAGGGTGTTTTCTTCACTAATTCTCTAGTTAGTGAAGTAGAAGCTTGAGTCGGAATTCCCTCGACGTAGATCATCTTCGGCCTCGGAGACTTCAAGCAAGGTCGCACCTTTCGCCTCGTGAAGCCATGCAAGGGTCCAGGAGAACCACGATCGCAGCGAAGGGACTTCATCAAGGAGCTAAAGAAGTGAAGGACCGATCTACAAAGGTTGTATTTCGTATCCCTTTAGGGTAAAGTTGTTTACTTGCTATATGATTCGCCTAAACTCTAGTATACGATCTTGCTTAGGGTAGTTCGGCACATAAAAAATTTAATTTTGGCATAGTCGATGCCTCGTAAAGCCTTGTTAGTGTGCCTAGTAACCCTATAGTAAGTCCTCAATGGTAATGGGTGGTAGTGTAGGTGGTGGAGTGTTACTGTTCACGTTGGTGCTCATGTTGTTGGAAGTATCCATAACCTTGAAAGAAAAGGAAGGGTTATGATAGATTCAAAGAACTAAAATGTAAAGAATGTATAGTTGCTGATTCTTATAATTCTTGTGATATATTGCTTAGGTTTCCATGCAGAACTGACTTGCATGGTAAGACTTCATGCAAAACTGACATGCATGGGCCTCTAACAAAACCTGTCACGTCCCGCTTCTTAGTGTACGGGAAGGAGACGTGGCGGTCCGCGACGTATTTACTCAAAAGTAAACACGTTAAGCGTAAATAAGCAATATATAAATAAAAGCACAAGAATGACAAGAGATGTAATATAAACAGCAACTTTTAGTGATAATCGTTCTTTACATACAACTGAAAAATAAAATACAATGATAGAAAGCGATGCCTAAACAGTGGCATATGAACTGAAAAAAATAAGTACAAGTAAAAGCCTAGAAGTCGTGCTGCTCGGTGATCTGCTCCAAATTGTCCTGGCTGGGCTCGGTCTCCTAAGGGTCGGGTCCTCCTGACGAACATTCCAAAGAAAGAAGAGAAGGGAATGTCGTCAGCGAACTAGCGCTCGGTAAGTCCCAAAATATAGAATAGAAATAGACAGGTAAAGAGCATAGAATAGATAAATTATGAGTTTGTTATGTTAATGTAATTGTTTGTAGCTTAGTACAGAAGGTATCAGTGTATACGAGAGGAGTCCAACTTATCCCGTGGACTATGGTAACCCGTAGTACAATACCCCATCGACATAACCATAGGACAACAGCACAGATGTTCATGTGGTGTCTTTTAGTGACCATCTCGTTCTACTTCTAATACATTCCGTACCAGTCTACCCCGTTAAAACCCCGTAATGTATATTGTATGGATTGTATTGATTTGGTGTTATCAGACTTTCCGAGACCTTGGTATAAGTTGTTCAAGTAAACTGATTCAGAATGTAAACGGTAGTCATGTATTCAAGTTCAAGATATAACCATGGTTCGGTCAATTCATCAAGTCATGTTGATATTGTTCTGGTATTCATGTTCTGGTTCAAGTGTTCATGTTTGGTATATTGGATTCATGTTGAATTGGAGTTATGATTGGATTCATGTTTGGATTGTATTCATATTAGACTGAGACACAGATTGAGTCAGACACTTAAACAGATTTGGATCCTGAATTAGATTTTGGTGTTATCGGTAACTGCTGCATATGGACGGCAGGATTTGTGTCTTTTTCCAAGACAATTACCATTGATAACCCCGTTTTAGTTTTCTATCTTAAATAGGCAAGCACCCACTTTCTCCGGCTCCATGAGGCTCGAGAGAATTGGTCCCGCTTAAACCTATATTTACTAGGGTCCTTAATGTAAATTTAATATAACTTGAGGGGTTTTATGAAAAATATTTTAAATATACTTTCAAAATAAACCTCAAGTATTTATTTATGTTATTTAGGGTTTTCATGGATGTAAATTTTATAGAACGAGATATGTTAGTGAATATATATATAACTTGAATAGTTCAAGGTATTTTAATGTAAAGTTTTGACTTGTATGGATTCTTAATGGTATTTTCATAAAACTTGTCATTCTTTATATTCTAGAAAATATGGAATTTTATTATATATTAAAAATAGATGGTTTGATAATATTTATATAATTAAAAATAAAATTTTATTATCAAATAGAAATTCTCATTTTTCTTAAAAATTGTATTAAAATTCCATCGAGATCGTATGCTCCGTGAGGAGGTCTGCATCTCGCCCTACTAGTCCCGAGAATTTGCGATAATCCACACCATCCAAACCGGGTTCCCCAAAATGACTTGTAGAGGCATAATCGCAAGGAATTAAGTAACACAATTTAAAAAAATCCGGGTTTTTATTAGTTGATGGTATTTTGATGAAAAGTCATATTTTGCCACAAAAATATTATTCAAGAGAATCGTGTTATGTCAAGGTGTATGTATGTGAGAGGTAGGTCATTACCTCATGAGGTTTTCTAAAGGTAATAGTTATCAAAAAAACTAAAGATGTCGTATGTAAACTTTATGGTATTTAACTATAAAAGCTTAAATAAAGTTGTTTTACATGGAGTTTTAAGATGAAACTTGTTTCAAAATATAAGTTAATGATTAACAAGCAAAGTATAGTGATATGGATGAGTGTTTATGGAGAGAAAAATTGTAGTTTTCAAATTTTTAGAAACAAAAACCGGTATAACTCCAATTACCGACATGTTTTAAAAAGAGATCTTTCTGATGTAGAAAGAGAAGAAAAGAAGTGGGACATACTAGTTGTGTGGGTTAATAATAGAGGGAGGAAGGGATTGAGATCGTCGTGGTATCGCGGAGTCGCCGAAAATGTCTCGAATCCTCGCCGAAAATGGAACTAGGGCTAACTCCACTTATACTCTTCTTTGACTTAGAAAATTTTGAGGATTTTTGACAAAAGATTTCAGAATGAAGAGGGATAAGGTATGGGGTTGCATTTATAGGGTCAAATTAGGGTTTAGAAATTGAAGAAAGAATTAAAATGCATTAAAAATTGGATTTAAACCTTTATTTTATTTCTCTGGATAATTACAAGGAAAATAAACAGAACAGGGGTAGTGGGGGTAGGCCAAAGGTCTAGTGTGCAAAGAACGGACACCATCCCCTACGGGAGGCCCGGCGGTGCCGGCCATATGGCTAATCTCGTCGGCCATCTTGTTGAGGTGGGGTGTTGGATTGATGCCACGTGTCCTCGGCTGTTCATACAAAATTATGCACATGTTTGTTTTATCTGACTTTTCATTTTTACGTATATTGCACGTGTAAACTTTTGGGCTTCCAAATTTTTTTTAAAAAATCAGTAAAAATATATGTTGATGGGATTCTAACATAGGGGCTATATCACAGCAGTGCAAGGGCTTTACCAGTGAGCTACAAGCTATTTCTTGCTGTTCTTAAACAAGAATAAATTTTAAATTGTGCCCAGGCTTGCAAACTTCTTTCTGTGCTTTAAAAAGAAAAATTTTGTACAGAAAATTCAAGGTCGTTATATACATGATGATAAAGACAAACCATATAGCATACTATCATTTTGAGTAAGACTGTTCTACCCGTATTGGTCCTCCCTCAATCATCATAATCGCGTGCCTGCAATTACAATAATTGATTTGAGGGCACTATAACAAACACAAATGATGAATTGCTCCAGACACACGTGCTTCAGTGACAGTAACGCTGATGCTAGCCTAGAGTCCAAATTCTCAACCCCTAAATCGTTAAACTGGGAGATAAAAAAGGAAAGAGAAGAAAAGAAATAGCCAAAATGATGGGGCAACTCGTAATAAATATCAGCAAGTAAAAATAAAAATAAATAACCGAAATGATGGGACGACTCGTAATAAAAATCAGCGAGTAAAAAAAAAAGAAATAACCGAAATGATAGGGCAGACGTGAACAAATAGCAGAAATGATAGGGCAATCACGACCATCGCGATAAGAAAAACTGAAATGATAGAGCGATCGTGGTAAAAAAGTAATACAAATAAAGAAATCGTGTGATGGTATCAACCTAGCACCTAGTCTTGACGGTAACACATACAGCCCAGGGACTGCCTGAACGTCTATTTTACTCCAGCAAGGTATATACATGACATCAGCAAGGCTCAAAGAGCCGAAACGAAAGCGGAGTGACGGAAATTTCCTAGCTCAAGGTCTTGATGGCAGTACGTACACACCTAAACACCGCTAGATGTCATCTCACCTCAAAAGGGTGTAGACTTGTTATCTCTGGGACTTAAGGAGTCTAACCCTGAAGTAAAGTGCCATGGTGACGCCTAACACTGAATCTCTGATGGGAATATACATATCATCACAAGAAGATTATTCGGGACGTTGTATCACGCCTTAGAAGGGCTTGGAGATGCAACGACTGTGTGGCTACTTGAACAGTGTTTTGAAGGAATGCAAATCGAGAAGAAATAAGCTAACGCAATAGTATGACGGACTACACCCAGTACTGCAAACCTGATGGCCTCCTATACTTAACGTCAGGATGAGTTTATTCATACTTAAAAAGAGAATAAATTGAACGCTCTGAAATGAGTACATATACTAAACCAAGTCATTATAACACAAGTAAAAGGAGAAGTACAACGGCGCTCAGCCTGACACCACTCCACCCACATGCAATGCATGTTATAGAAGTGGTGGGGCATTTTTTCTTGCTAAAATTTGTTGCTCAGGAGCTTAAGCTCCACCGAGGCTATCATGACCCCAAATTTAGCACGTAACGGCACTTAAACCACGTAACGTCTAAAGGCGTAACGCAATTTAAGTAAGCCGAAAACCCAGAAATCTAAACCATCAAAAGTAGTAAGTGATAAGAACATTGTTAAAAACTTTTGGGAATCTCGAGTAAAAATCTTTAAAGCTCGGGTTTATTTTCTTAAAAAAAAATTGGCAGCACCTCCTTTGTAAAAACTAGCCCCGAAACGGGTACAAACATTAAATATAAGTAAGGCAATATGTGATATAAATAAAGCATCCCCAAATGGGAGCAAACCACGCTCAAAGGCGGGAACAACCACCACAAGAAGATATACGACGCCGTGGCGAAGAAATAGACACTATAGGGTGGAAACAGCATAAAAGATAAAACTACATAATAAAAGCCGGCTCACACGAGCACGACGCCCAGAGTCACAAAATAATATACAATATCGTCCTCACATCTCGTCTCTAAGTAAATACATGAAGTATTAGATGAAGAGTACTGGATACAATAAGATATACAGAGAATATCATCGGATAACTGCAAAACCCACCTATAGCAAAATGGCTCATAGCCAGCCGTAGCGGTATCCGCTGCAAAAAGATACAATAAGAAGAAGCCATGCCGCGACTACTCTGAGGGGCAACCTGCAAAACACTGTGGCATAACGGGGGTGAGTTGCCAACTCGTGAATAGTAAATAATATCATGCAGGTAATCGTAGGTATGCATGTACTGTGATAATCTATCACATGCAAACTGATAGCATCAATATGGTAATGTGGATAAGCAACAATCATGAAAGGTAATCTATCAGGTACTACCAATACATGAAGCTATGCATATCAAAGAATGTTGAGTATGGGATAAAAACATATCATCATCAATGAATCATCATCGTGGAAAAAAAACCAGTGTACATAAACGACACTCCAAATCCTAATACCTCAGGCGCCGTCACTCTGATCGGCTCCCATATCCTGTAAGTCTCATGGAACCTGAGTGCCCAATATCGGTACTCGAAAACATCATGAAAACTCGTGTCCAACATCGACACGTAAATCTACATATCATGGGCTCCGTCTGCGGGATCGGCCCGCGGGCTCCAGCAGAATGGGTCGGCCCATATCTATTTCATAACTCCGGTCGGTATCCTCCGGATAATCGTCGAGTCCAAATACTATCACCGGTAGGTAGTAGTCCCTCTACCAGGCTCCTTGGCTAATCCATCGACATACCTTTCTTGCCCCGAGGTACCATACCGGGCCCACCATGAACCCGCAAACGGCCTTAACCACTCCTTGCATCGGGTTTCTAACACAAGTCTCAGAATCGAGAAAACTCATGGTGGACGCATCGAAATATCATAACAAGAGAAACAGGGTTTTCAAAACAATACACATTTCTTGAAATACTACAACGGTCCTCAAATCCATAAATCACATGAAATCCGTATCTTAATGCGTAAATCCATGAAATATGATATATGCAACATAAAACAGTAATATGACATATCAAGGAAAAACCACTATTTAAATGCATCAAGTTATTAAATATATCATGCGGTTCCCAATTTCTCCAAAATCCAACACAACATCATACAAAGGTGAACATGTAGCTATAGCAAGGTATATGTGTAAGCATGTAGATATGCATGTATACTATATTTCATATGCACAATGGAATAAGAATCAATGTCTCAATGTCAATAACCGATACAATATAACATGTGTATATATGTTGTGCGAGTCATGGCAATTACCGACGGTGTGTGTAGCATACAATTAGTGCTCGTGCAACATGGACCGTCAGTAACAGTGTTTTGTCTTATTAATACTATGTCCGTATGCAACAGGAGAATGAGGTATGCAACAATGGTACACATGCACAATCAATGTACATATACTTATAACTAATAGTCATATCATTGAATCTAGCCCAGACGCATAACGCCATACGGGCGATTCCCCCGTAGATATTAAATCCACTCACAGATAATCTTGAGCTAAGTAAAGCCAACCACTTGCTTTCCCTTCTTCGCGGCGTCCGAAGTCCCCGCTTGCGATCCTAAAATCATACAACAACATAACAAGTGCACATTAGGAATCGACCAATAACACGTACAAACTATGTTTGACCGACGCACCAACTCCAATCAAACTCTCAAGTGTTCGTCAAGTGACTAACGTGCGTAGCGACACCTCGAAACCAACCCAAGTGCAGTAGCTACACAAAGTACACGAACCACGTCGGATAATATAACGCACGTAGTCGAAACACTAGAAACAAGCAAAGTGATCCCAGATTCTGTATACTGTCAAAACAGAAAAATCAAGCAGTACCAAACACTCTAAAACAACTGTAGACAGCTACCCTACAAACCACAAGCCCCAACTCCCCAACAAAACCGAGGTCGCTGTATTTCCTCATGTTCTCGCCGGCCAAAACCGATCAGGTGGGATTCGTGCTTCAGGTGTACACTCAGGGTCACTAGTAAATTACTACTGCATTGCTAGATTTTCCATTATACACTCCGGGTCACAGCAGATCACAAAGAATCCATAATGAAACTACAAATACGATATGTGCACAAAACTATACCTTTAGTATTCTAAACAAAAACTACAAGGCAGCACAACAATAAAAACACCTATTTAACAATTTAGAGGTTATACATATCCACACTTGCTTAAAAAATCCTAGCTTTTCATGCTCCAAGTGATCCTAGTGGCTAAAACATGACTTGAGAAGTGTTTTAGTGGTATTTAATGAAGGTTTGCTTGGTTTTATGAAGAAAATGTGAAGGTTTCAGTTGAGGAAAGAGAAGAAGAGGAATAATTGAGAATGAGATAAAAATGAGAGAGTGAGGTGAGATAAGGATGAGAGGGTGAGTGCAGGGTGAGTATATCCTTACACTTACTCTCTCCCTCACTTCATTAGTGCAAGCATGCCTCCTCTATGAGTCATCTTTCCACATCCCCCCATTCCAAAACAAGTGGATAACTCTCACAACAAAAATCTAAGTGCAAGGTTAATCATGGCATGGATTAGTTTAAGGTGTCATGGCCACTAAACAAGGTTAACACTAAACAACCCCCATGTTAACATGCAAAAATGTGTGCAAACCAAAACAAATAATAATAAAATATTGATTAATCTTTATAAAATATTTGAAAACTATTTTGGTAAACTTTTTATTAAAACCCCTCATTATCGCTTAATTAATACTAATCGCGTTCTAAGGTGTTACAATCTCCCCCCTTAAAGAAATTCTTTCCCGAATTTAAAATTCTTACTATGCGTACCTTCAAAGAGATGAGGGAATTTCTTCCGCATCTCGCTCGCAGCCTCCCAAGTGATCTCCTCACTAGACGGGCTACGCCAAAGAGCCTTCACAGATGGCAAGACCTTTGACCGAAGTTTCTCCACCTGCCGATCCAATATAACTATCGGCTTCTTGGTGAACGAAAGATCGCCTTCTAGTTGAATGGTCTGGTGCTGAATCATGTGAGAAGGGTCATGAAGGTATTTGAGAAGTATTGACACAAGGAATATGGGGTGAACATCCGAAAATCTGGGCGGAAGTGCCAAATGATAGGCAACGATACCGACCCGCTCAAGGATCTCAAAAGGATCTACAATTCTGGGACTAAGTTTCCCTTCATCCCAAAACTCATCAGGCCCTTCATCGGAGAAATCCGTAGAAATACATGATCCCCCACTGCGAACTCAAGCCTGCGACGACGACGGTTGGCATAAGACATCTGTCTGCACTGGGTTGCTCCCATCCTGTCCTGAATCAACTGGATTTTCTCCGTAGTCTCTTGAACTAGCTGGGGTCTAAAAATCCTGCTCTCGCTGAGTTCGGTCTAACAGACTGGCAATCGACACTATCTACCATACAAAGCCTAAAAAGGTGCCATCTGAATCGTCTCTTGATAACTGTTATTGTAGGAGAACTCCATCAATGGCAAGTGACGATCCCAACTGCCAACAAAATTAAGCACGCACGCACGAAGCATATCCTCCAGATTCTGTATAGTCCTCTCTGACTGACCATCGGTCTACGGATGGATAGCGGTGCTAAAGCTCAAACAGGTATCCAAGGCTTCCTGAAGCTTCTGCCAAAGACAGCTAGTGAACTGGGTGCTTTATCGGATACAATGCATGAAGGAACTCCGAGCAAACGCACAAATTCATCAATGTACAACTGAGCATACTGAGCATAACCGAAAGTGGTCTTCACTGGAAGGAAGTGGGCCGCTTTCGTTAACCGGCCAACAATCACCCAAATGGAGTCATACCCTTGACTAGACCTGGGTAGACCCACAACGAAGTCTATGGAGATCTGCTCCCATTCCCACTCCGGAACAGTTAAAGGTTGCAAATCCCCTGCCGGTCTCATATGCTCAGCCTTAGCTCGCTGACAAGTCAGGCACCTCAAAAAGAAATCCGAAACATCACTTTTCATCCCCGCCCACCCGTAACTATCTCTCAAGTCACGTTACATCTTGGTGGAACTTGGGTGAACACAGAAAGCTGACTGATGTGCCTACTCTAGGATCTCGCATCTCTACCCATCGGTATTAGCTACACACAAATGAGTCCCGAAACATAGCACACCTTGGTCATCAATCAAGAACTCTGAATCTCTACCCTGCCGAACATGCTCAAGAATCTCAGACAAACGAGCATCGGCGGGCTGTGCCTCACGAATACGATTAAGTAGAAGTGGACGGGCGTGGACATGAGCAAGCTGTCCCCCAATGGAGGTGAACTTAAACTGTACTCTGCTGTCGCACAAGAACTGCCAATCTGCAGAAGACTGTCTCTGAACTGCGCTCAACTTGGACAAGCTACCCTCGGGCCTACGACTCAAAGCATCAGCTATCACATTCGTCTTACCCGGGTGATAAAGGATCTAACAATTATAATCCTTCACAAGCTCCATCCAACGACGCTGTCTCATAATCAGATCCCACTGCATGAAGATATACTTTAAGCTTTGGTGGTCTGTGAAAATCTGACACGACTTCCCGTACAAGCAGTGTCTCCAAATCTTAAGCGCAAGACCACCGCGGCCATCTCAAGATCATGAGTGGGATAATTCTTCTCATGCTCCTTTAACTGTCGGGAAGCATAAGCGATAACTCTATTATGCTGCATCAATACACAATCAAGCCCCACTCGCGAAATAGTAAACGACAAAGTCGCCCAGTCTAGAAGGCAAAGATAGAACTGGTGCAGTTGTCAACCGAGTCTTCAACTGCTGAAAACTCAGGTCGCATGCCTCAGTCTAAAGAGAAGGAACCCCCTTCCTGGTCAGTCCGGTCAGCGGTGCAGCGATACTTGAGAAGTCCTGCACAAAACGGCGGTAATAACCGGCTAAGTCCAAAAAGCTGAGAACCTCTGTCACTGATACAAGTCTGGGCCAAAGCTGTACGGCCTCGATCTTCCTCGGGTCCATACGAATACCGTCTCCCGTAACCACATGACCTAGGAAGTCAACACTATCAAGCCAGAAGGAACACTTCGAGAATTTAGCAACTGGTATCATGAATGAAAACCAAGAATCCCCGGCATCCACTCCTCCAAAAGTCGACTAGCGAAAAAAGCTGAAATCAAACTGTGAGGAGCGGCACCACGGTCCCCCTGCACAACAAGAACTGACTCGCCGGGAAAACAAAACCTGACTGTCTTTTCGCGGCAGTCCACAGACGCATAGCACATAGCTAACCAGTCCGTGCCCAGGAGAACGTCAAAGTCCAACATATCTAGAAGGATCAAATCGACGGACGAATCTCTATCTCCTATCCGATTGGCACATGACCGAAACACGTGTCACACAACAAAAGAATCTCCAACAGGAGTAATCACGACAAGCGGCTGATCTAGCATACACGACTCTCGGCCTAACCTCGGCACGAAGTGTGTAGAAACATACGAGTGCATAGATCCCGGATTAACAAAACGTGTGCATCAAAAAAACATACGAAAATAATTACCTGAAACCACTGCATGGGATGCCTGCGCGTCCTGATGAGTCGAAACAAATGCTCATGCATGTCCTCTATCTGCAACTAGTTGTCCTCCTCCTCTGCCATCCTGTTCTCTCTGAACAAGCCCTCCGCGACCACGACCTCTCTGAACATAAGTCTGACGCGGAGCAACAACAGGCGCAAGAGGAAACACTCCCTGAGGTGAAGGTGGTAAGGTAACATATGATACAACTGCCTTTCTCTAGCGTACCACGGTACAATTCCTAATGAGATGATGGAAACCCCCGCACCGAAAACATCCAGACGATGACTGCTGACCCTCCTGGGAATAAGAGCTAAACAACTGAGCTCGTCCAAAGCCTCTGCTACTCCCGCGACCTGAACAAAATCTGCCGCGGCGTCCAAACATCTGCCTCTTGAATGATACACCATTACGAGCCCTCCTTGGTCCTGGAACGACCGACGTCTCGAGAAGACGCTCCTCATCTAGTAGGGCTGCGTCCTCTGCTGCTGTATACGTGACACGCTGTTGTATACGTGGGTAACAGGGGGAACAACCTCCTGTCGCTGCGCTCGACTGGTCTCAACCAACGATCTTATCATTTAGCGCAAATCCTGCTTATCTGTCTCTAGCCTAGCGATCCGATCTATCGAAGGCGGATCAATCTGCTCCTGCACAGCGAGCGTACCGTCCTAGTCAGTTCTCGTCTCAGAAGAGCCAACTCTGACTTCGGCTCTCGTGACTGATCTCTGAGCCCTCGTAGTCTTCGGCGGAATAATGGCTAGAAATGGAAACAGGATTCGATAAGGACATAGAAATCGAATCACAAGGATGCATATAATCACGGAAGGAATTTCAAGCAATATATCCTAAGGTCACTTAAGCGAAGTATCGTGTCGTAAGTATGCCGTGGAACATACACACGCTACGTCACTCTACTTAAGCTACCTATTCCATCATACCAAGGTCATCCTATACTCCGAAAGGTAAAATCTAGCGCTCTGATACCAACTTTGTCACGACCCGAAATTTGGCATGTGACGGCACTTAAACCACTTAACGTCTACATGCGTAACGCAATTTAAGTAAGCCGAAAACCCAGAAATCTAAACCGTCAAAAGTAGTAAGTGATAAGAACATTGTTAAAAACTTTTGGGAATCTCGAGTACAAATCTTTAAAGCTCAGGTTTATTTTCTTAAAAAAATTTGGTAGCACCTCCTTTGTAAAAACTAGCCCCGAAACGGGTACAAACATAAGATATAAGTAAAGCAACATGTGATATAAATAAAGCATCCCCAAACGGGAGCAAACCATGACCAAAGACGGAAACAACCACTACAAGCAGATATACGACGCCGTAGCGAAGAAATAGACACTATAGGGTGGAAATAGCATAAAAGATAAAAATACATAATAAAAGCCGGCTCACACGAGCACGACACCCAGAGTCACAAAAAAATATACAATATCGTCTTCACATCTCGTCTCTAAGTCAATACATGAAGTAGTAGATGGAGAGTACTAGATACAATAAGATATACAAAGACATCATCGGATAACTGCAAAACCCACCTATAGAAAAATGGCTCACAGCCAGCCGTAGCGGTATCCGTTGCGAAAAGATACAATAAGAAGAGGCCCTGCCGCGACTAGTCTGAGGGGCAACCTGCAAAACACTGTGGCACATCGGGGGTGAGTTTCCAACTCATGAATAGTAAATAATATCATGCAGGTAATCGCAGATATGCACGTACTGTGATAATCTATCACATGCAAACTGATAGCATCAATATGGTAATGTGAATATACAACAATCATGAAAGGTACTCTATCAGGTACTACCAATACATGAAGCTATGCATATCAAAGAATGCTGAGTATGGGATAAAAACATATCATCATCAATGAATCATCATCGTGGAAAAAAAAACCAGTGTCCATCAACGACACTCCAAATCCCAATACCTCAAGCACCGTCACTCTGATCAGCCCTCATATCCTGTAAGTCTCATGGAACCTGAGTGTCCAACATCGGCACTCGAAAACATCATGAAAACTCGTGTCCAATATCGACACGTAAATCCACATATCATGGGCTTCGTCTGCGGGATCGGCTCGCGGGCTCCGGCAAAACGAGTCGGCCCATATCTATTTCATAACTCCGGTCGGTATCCTCCGGATAATTGCCGAGTCCAAATACTATCACCGGTAGGTAGTAGTCCCTCTACCAGGCTCATCGGCTAATCCATCGACATACCTTTCTTGCCCCGGGGTACCATACCGGGCCCACCATGAACCCGCAAATGGCCTCATCCACTCCTCGCATCGGGTTTCTAACACAAGTCTCAAAACCGAGAAAACTCATGGTGGACGAATCGAAATATCAAAATAAGAGAAACCGGGTTTTCAAAATAATACACATTTCTTGAAATACTACCACGGTCCTCAAATCCATAAATCACATGAAATCCGTATCTCAATACGTAAATTCATAAAATATGATATATGCAATATAAAACAGTAATATGACATATCAAGGAAAAACCGCTATTTAAATGCATCAAGTTATTAAATATATCATGCGGTTCCCAATTTCTCCAAAGTCCAACGCAACATCATACAAAGGTGAACATGTGCTATAGCAAGGTAAATGTGTAAGCATGTAGATATGCATGTATGCTATATTTCATATGCACAATGGAATAAGAATCAATGTCTCAATGTCAATAACCGATACAATATCACATATGTATATATGTTGTGCGTGTCATGGCAATTACCGATGATGTGTGTGTGTAGCATACAATTAGTGCTTGTGCAACATGGACCGTCAGTAACAGTGTTGTGTCTTATTAATACTATGTCCGTATGCAACATGAGAATAAAGTATGCAACAATGGTACACATGCACTATCAATGTACATATACTTATAACTAATAGTCATATCATTGAATCTAGCCCAGACGCATAACGCCATACGGACGATTCTCCCGTAGATGTTAAATCTACTCATAGATGATCTTGAGCTAAGTAAAGCCAATCACTTGCTTTCTCTTCTTCGTGGCGTTCGAAGTCCCCGCCTGCGATCCTAAAATTATACAACAACATAACAAGTGCACATTAGGAATCGACCAATAACACGTACAAACTATGTTTGTCCGACGCACCAACTCCAATCAAACTATCAAGTGTTCGTCTAGTGGCTAACATGTGTAGCGAAACCTCGAAACCAAACCAAGTGCAGTAGCTACACAAAGTACACGAACCGTGTCGGATAACGTAACGCACGTAGTCGAAACACTAGAAACAAGCAAAGTGATCCCAGATTCTGTATACTGTCAAAACATAAAAATCAAGCAGTACCAAACACTCTAAAACAACTGCAGACAGCTATCCTACAAACCACAAGCCCCAACTCCCCAACAAAACTGAGGTCGCTGGATTTCCTCATGTTCTCGCCGGCCAAAACCGATCAGGTGGGGTTCGTACTTCAGGTGTACACTCAGGGTCACTAGTAAATTACTACTATATTGCTAGATTTTCCAGTATACACTTGGGGTCACAGCAGATCACAGAGATCCATAATGACACTAAAAATACGATATGTGCACAAAACTATACTTTTAGTGTTCTAAACAACAACTACAAGGCAACACGACAATAAAAACACCTATTTAACAGTTTAGAGGTTATACCTATCCACACTTGCTCAAAAGATCCTAGCTTTCCATGCTCCAAGTGATCCTAGTGGCTAAAACATGACTTGAGAAGTGTTTTAGTGGTGTTTAATGAAGGTTTGCTTGGTTTTGTGAAGAAAAGGTGAAGAATTCAGTTGTGGGAAGAGAAGAAGAAGAAGAATAATTGAGAATGAGATAAGAATGAGAGAGTGAGGTGAGATAAGGATGAGAGGGTGAGTGTATCCTTACACTTACTCTCTCCCTCACTTCTTTAATGCAAGCATGCCTCCTCCATGAGTCATCTTGCCACCTCCCCCCTTCCAAAACAAGTAGATAACTCTCACAACAAAAATCTAAGTGCAAGGTTAATTATGGCATGAATTAGTTTAAGGTGTCATAACCACTAAACAAGGTTAACACTAAACAACCCCCATGTTAACATGCATAAGTGTGTGCAAGCCAAAACAAATAATAATAAAATATTGACTAATCTTTATTAAATATTTGAAAACTATTTTGGTAAACTTTTTATTAAAAACCTGCATTATCGCTTAATTAACACTAATCGTATTCTAAGGTATTACAGAGGCAAAAAGCGCAAACTACGTGCAAGTCATGCGGCTCAAGCACCAATCCTTTGCATCAAGTGCCACGTGTGCAGTGCACGTGGTGCAGGCGCAATTTTTGTTGAAGTGCATGCTTCAAGATAGAGCAAATGCTTTATTTGGGAAATTATTTCCCTGGATCTTTCTAAAACAAAAAAATATTCTTTTAAAAACAAGAAATCCCCTAGATTATAAATCCAGCGGTGCTTAAACACCACCGGTTGATCATGTAATCAATTGAGATCTCCCAAATGAAAGATTCTCTCAACTTTCTCAATCATTCTCCTCTCCTATAAATATGAGCTTGGAAGATTAATCTCTATATACACAGACCCCCCCCCCCCCCTCACAAGGTTAATAAAAGAGACTTAAGCTTCTACAGAAGAAAATTCTTCATCTCCTTCAAACCTTAGGTAAGGGAAAGAGAAAAATCTTTTCTTTACCGTCCCTTCTCCATCACCGAAGCTTATGCTTCTCAAGAACCTAAAGTTTTTCTTTTGGATCAAAGATCCATGATTAAACTCCCTCTGGCCAAGAGCTTAAGTTCTCATGAGGGGTTTGGTCTTAACATCTAAGATATTGAAGGGAAACTTTATTACCCCCTCCATCAGAAGATGAAAAAGATCATCAAGATCACCGAAGATTGAAGCTTGGCTTCATGAAACCTAGGAAAACATATCGTCGTTAAGATCACGACAAAAATAAAAATAGAACCCAAATTCTTAAGATCATGAAAGCTCCGGTTTTTTACCAATTTTTTGTGATCAAAAGATCATTTTACCAAAGCTTGAGCTTTATGAAAACCGAGTCTTGAAACCCTAGAAAGGTTAACCTTTCTGTTCCAAGGAGAAGATGGAGCTTAAGCTCCCAAAACCTTTGCGCTATGCCAAACATGCAATGCACGTTGTGCCAGTGCCAATGTTGTCTTTACCAAGATGCGCCAATAGAATTTCTGCTAGGTTGCGTCAGAGCTTAAGCTCTTAATGTTGCGCTGCGCTCACGTGCAAAGTATGAGCGCCAGCGCCAGCGCCAAGCATCATCATGTCCCTCCAAGTATCATCATGTCCTACTAAGCGCTCTGCACAAATCAAAAGTGGCGGCGCCGGCGCCACATGAAATGCACGTGAGCTCGAGCAGCGTCAGCACCAAGCGCGTATAGGGGTAAGGTAGATCCCATACTTAGCAAATTGGCTAAGTGTTTAAAGCTTAAACTTCCTTGATGATCCAAAGATATATGAGAATAAAATTCTCAAGCCATCTAGGTTGACCTAGTTCTCAAATGAGATCAATTGTCGCTAGGCAAAACCTATACCCCCAAACCATCTAAGTTGACCTTAGATTTCAAATGAGACTAACGTGTTCTTAGATAAAGTTTATGCTTTCAAATGGAACTTATAGACCTCATTATGTGAGAATGGAACTATAAGTTCACTCCTGCTGGCAAACCAAAACACCAACGTGGACTTTATCGCAAATGCTTAACCCACAATATAAAATATATATACGGATTTAGACTAATCCATGCCCTATGGACGACAACGAAATTAGTCTTCGTATACATTCTAAGGGCAAACCCAAATAAACCAAAAGATACGACACACAAAGAAAGCAACCTGAAGTGTAGAAAGTGGTTGTCGTTCGCGACAACATAATTAACTACAGGGACTGTGCCTGTAGGAAAAATGCATCCAGACAATCAATAAACCTCTCACCCTAAGAGCAAATCTAAAGTCAGCTATATCGGTCACATCTATCCAAACCTCCGATATATGACACTATAAATCAACTTAGTGTCTTCGGAGAGATGAATGGATCATACTAATGCATCTGCCCTCCAAATTCATGAAAGACGGTCAAACCCAGTCCGTCTCCGGTTTTCGACAGTAAACATATAAGATATACTATCAAGAGATATTTTCCACAGTGGTAAAGATGACTTCACTTCAGTTGATACTCCGTATCGTAGCGGTGAAGGATTTACACTTAGAACAAATAGATGTGAAAATGACATTCTTTCGTAGAGATTTGGAAGAGAAAATGTACATGATGCAACCACCGGGATATGAGGTGAAGGGGAAAGAAAATATGGTTTGTAGATTGCGAAAGAGTTTTTATGGCCTCAAACTACCTCCAAGGCAGTGGTATCTCAAATTCGATCAGTTCATATTAGAGACAAGATTTGTGCGATATGATTCAAATCACTGTGTCTACTTTCAAACTTTTGAAGATGGAGACTATATTGTTTTGTCACTTTACGTGGACGATATGTTGGTAGTGGGTCCGAATTTCCAGAAAATTCAAAATCTGAAGAAGATGATGGCTGAAAAATTCTCCATGAAAGATTTAGGAGCAGCCAAGCAAATTATGGGTATGAAGATCATGAGAGATAGACATCAACGAAAGTTGTGGCTATTGTAAAAGGCGTAGAGAAGGTTTTGAAGTGGTTCAATATGAACAAATCAAAACCGGTAAGTACGCTTTTAGCAAAGCATTTCAAACTCAGTAAATAGTTTTGTCCGACAACTCAAGAGCAGAAAGATAAAATGGCACGAGTACCATATGCATTTAAGGTTGGGAGTTTGATGTATGCAATGGTGAGTACAAGACTAAATATTGCATAAGCAGTGGGAGTTGTAAGCAGTTACATGCAAAATCCGGGGAAGGGGTATTGGAATGCAGTGAAGTGGATATTGAGATATCTTAGGGGAATATCCAGTCATTGTTTATATATCGGGGGTGACTCTTTAAATGTGCAAGGTTATGTTCATGCGGACTACTCAGGTGATCGAGATAGTGGGAAAAGCATAACGGGATATGTATTCACGGTTGGGGTAACATTAGTCAGTTGGGTCTCCCGGTTGTAAAAGGTTGTGGTATTTTCAACGACGGAGCTCGAATATGTGGCCATCACAGAAGCCAGCAAAGAGATGATATGATTACAAGGATTACTTGAGAAATTGAATAAGAAACAAGATTTCAATATCTTATAGAGCGACAGTCAATGTGTGATACACTTGGCTAAGAACGACGCATATCACTTTCAGACGAAGCACATTAAGGTGTGGTACCATTTTATACGCATAGTGTTGGAAGATGGTGAGTTGACACTGCAAAAGATCGTGAGAGAAAAAAATGCTTCAGATATGTTCACAAACAAATTTCTTTTGTTGCATGCGGACCCGGGAAGCTACGGCTGATCGAAAAGCGAAGATAGGCGCATAGTTCAGTGATCTACGGCCGAAAGAGGGAACTACCCTATTCTTTGATTAACGGAGCCCTTTTGGTGGCGCATAGGCCCCGCCGCTTGAAGGTAAGGAGCATGCATCCGGATGGCTTCTTCCCTTTCCCGGAATCACGAGTGCCTGCATTGACGTTGTAGACAGAGATAAATTGGATCTCTATTGCAGGTTGGTGAAGCTCTCCATAAAAATTTGATGAAAAGAGAGCAGATAGCGGAATCGTGTAAAGTCTACTAGTTTTGGAAATCAAGGTGGAAGAATTTCCAAGTGGGAGAATATTGATATTGTGGAGTTTATTCCTCGGAGTTGATCTTTAGCCGGTTCAGGGGATGTTGAGACGGCTCACATGTGCTCCAGAATCGTCACAACTTTCTGGGTGTATGAGACGGCTATTGAGCCGGCTTGACCCTATGCTTGAGACGATTCAAGTTTTTATGAGTCAGCTCACAAGATGATAGAATTACCCAACATTCTCTGTGTACATGAGCCAACTCATGGACATGTTGAGCGAGCTCAAGAAGGCAGGCACAATCTGTTATGCAAATCGAATATTTTGAAAATTTCTGGGTTTATCTCCATTCTGTATAGAATTAGGGTTATGATATAAACAGGGGCTCTCATATGGTATTTTGTAAGACAAAATTAAAAGCCTATTGAAATCATTGTAAAGAGAGAGGGTGACTGCTACGAATCAAGAGAGATTTGAGAGAAATCTCCTAGGGTTGCTCGTGTGTGTAATATTTGATTTAAGATCTAGTAGAATTTTGCAGATTCCGTTCTACCGGGGACTAGCAATACGGTGGGTAAATCTCGTTAACAAATACCTTGTCTCTTTTGGTTTGTGATTCTCTTATTCTCGTGTATTTTTGTATTTTATCTTTCGTTCTTATTTACGTTGGTTCTTACGTGGATTGGCCGTTAGTATTGTTCCGCGTATTGTCTTCTCTCCGATATTATATTATATGCACAACAAATTCATCATGCACCAGTGCTTCTAGACGAGAAGATATGATATTCAAAACCAATCTCTCTCTCTCTCTCTCTCATACAAATAAAGTATTTAGACATGAGAGACTGGGGTTGGGGTCGCCTCAGTCTTATGGCCAGGTGGCATGATCCAAATTCTGGAGGTAGGTGTTGGAGTATTTGAGCTTTATGGGTTAAATTTTAGTCTCACGTTGGATTGATATTAGAAATTCTGACAATATATATTAGTTATCATTCTTCAAATTTCAGTTGGACTAAATGAGTTATGTCTCAAGTGGACTCTTTTTAAGTGAGTTTATATTATTTTTATTTAAAATCTTGAGATTGGACACTTGGGCTTGACTTGAAAAAAAAAAGAATACAGTTTTTTTGAAATTCGAAACCTCTATTTTCTTAACTTTTAAATTTCGAATTTTCAAAAGTTGTCTGAAAAACTAAATTTGGCAGTTTTTCCAACCGTCGTAATTTTTCAAATGGTTGTGACTCTCCAACCCAATAAAAGAAGCCATCACTGATCATTTAGACTCCTTCTCTATATCTGCTAACCGTTTCAATATAGAATTTTGTATTTATTTTGATTTTTGCTGATCGTATAAACTTCATGCTCTGTTTTACCTGAAAGATACGTGTCTGTAAACCTTCAAGCAAACTCATTTGAATATGGACAAGTAATTCTTTAAGTGAAACTGATTGCACGTCAGAGTTAAAGACTAATTTACTTGTTCTCTCTTATTTCCGATTACCACACATCATATTTTCCAATAGTGGGTCCGGTCCTAACTTAAAATCAGGAACCCACTCCCATGTTTCACCCCAGCTATGGGGCTCTGCTCTGTGACAACCCTATATAACTGTTAAGATAAACTTTTACTAATTACATAAAAATGGACTTATTTATTGTTACCACAAAATTTAACATGCATCATTCACAATTAACTTCTTTTATTTAATGAATTTCAATCTTGATTTTGTATTTCACGGTGGGTGGTGGGTGCTATGTTTGTTGGTAACTCACAAATTTTAATAGCCTTCAGGTTCTCTTAATAATCTTTCTCAATGCGCGCGCTCGCGCGCGCTCTCTCTCTCTCTCAAACTTTAAGCATGAACTCTTTATATAGCCAATACATTATAAGATTAAATCTTTTAAAACCAACTCTAACCTATCTCTAATTTAAACTCAAACTAACTTAATCTAATTCAATTAATTATTTAAACTTAAAATCTAAATTTAACACTAATCTGAGAATTGAAATATTATTGCCAACAATGTTCATAGCTAGCATACTTTTAACTAATATCTATCTATATAATATCAAACCAACAATAAGGATTAAGGATGTTGCCATCTCACATCTGGAATTCTAAGTAGGATTCTTCCACATGGCTTTTTATATTTAATTCTTTCTGGAACCATGTGGTGTTTTCTTTAAGAGATAAAAGCCATATTGAAAGAAAAATCATGTTAGATTATGTATGTATTTATTTATTTTAACTTATTTATTGTGATAATAATTTAAGCCTACCTCACATCTCAATACTTAAATTCAATTCTCATTTATGTTGTTTTGTTTGAAAATTTATAGAACCAAGTTGAGTTTAATGATACTATATATAGAGTTAGAATGTCATGGTTTTTATTCAAACAAAAAATTGATTTCAATTTCCATACTAAGTTGGAAAGATCCTTCAGATTTAGTGGACACAAAAAAGGTGTTTTTACCCGTATGTCATCTCCAAAACATAGATAATTTCATATTTCACTCTAAAAAATTTAAACCCAAACAAAAAGAAAATCAAGAACACCCACGTTATTTGCTTTCCCATCAGAAACTCTAACTAGGATTAGAATCTTCTAACCCAGGTTACGTATAAATATGACGGGATTTGCATTATTTCCTTCTTGACAGTGCTCGATATTGGCGATTTCCAACATCGTGACACGTGGCAGTTGATGTGTCCCAGAAGTCAGAGGAAGAGGCCCACAAGGGCCGACCAGGCCGCCCTGTACCCGACCTGCGGACACAAGCCGGCCCTCCTCGGGCCCCCCTGTAAATTGGCCTCCTCGGCCCCGTAGCTCGCGCCGAGCTGCCACAAGATCTGGATTCCTCGACCTCCTCGCTCGTCCCGAGCTTCAGGCCGAGGCCATCTTCCTTGGCCCTACGACCAAGGTCATTGCTCACAGGCGTGACGGCCGCTCCGCGAATCTCGCCATGCGCAGATTCTACGCCGGCAACATCCCACGTTCCACGCCATTAATCCCCAATAATGGGCGATCCGCTTTCTACGCGGGCGTGACGTCGGGGACGTAACTGCCGGCGAAAATCTCGTGCCTACTGCTGCGTGCTCCACCGCTATATAAACCCCCATCGCAGAGGGGTCAAGTAAGCCATTTTTTACTCTTTAAACCGTTACTCTGCTCGAATCTCATCATTAACTTGATCGTCGGAGGGTCCTTGGTGGTACCAAACCACCCCGGGGCTTCTTTGCAGGTACTCGGCACCAAACTTCTCATTCCACTTCTTCCTCCAAAACCCATTGAGACTCACACGCAACAGGAGATAATCAACAAAGTCCACAGGGAGATCAACGAAGACAACATCTGACGGAGACCCGAAAAGGAGCTCCATCAGTTGGCGCCGTCTGTGGGAATCAAACTCCACAAAAACTAAAGTTGGCCTTCCGATCTCCGCCCAAATGGAAAGCAACCACCCTGAAGATCCCGGTACCAGCCGCCGCCTTCCACTCACCGAAGGCGGGGATGAGCCTCCTCCCATGACCGTCGTCAACGCCCTCGCAGGACGGATAGATCGGCTGCAATCCCTCGTGGAGGCCCTCGTCCGCGTTCAAACGGCGGGGCCTGGGTCCCAGATCGCCGCTCCACCGCCTCCAGAAGGCTCTGCCCCTGTCTGGACGGCTGACCACCAACGGGCTGCGTCCCCTGGCCACCGATCTCTCGAGCCGGTGCTCCCCGAGGCCCGTTGGACGCCCCAGGGCTCCACGCAAAGGTCCACCGCCAGAGCACCTTGCCTTGAGCCTCCTCGCGACCCTTATCCCCCTAAGGAGATGTCAGTCACCTCGCCTGTCCACAAGCGTAGTCAACCCCACCACCATCGGCGGGGCTGCACAGAAGGGGTCCGCCCCGGCGACTCGAGGGCTACCTCGCCCCAGGACCTGAGGCACCACATCAAGAGGAACCGAGGCCGCTCCCAGACGCGGGTCACCCGCAGCGGAGGCCGGGGATCCCAAGACGCCGATTCCTCGGGATACCACGGTCGGCTCGACGCCCTCGAGAAAAAAATCGAGGGCATGCGCCGGGAGGCTCACCTCTCGAGCGACGGAGCTAAGTACGCCTCCAACTTGCTCACGAAGCCGTTCACCGAGGAATTGCTCACCGTCCACGTCTCCTCGCACAACAAGCCCCCAAAGGTCTCCCTGTTCGATGGGAAAACCGACTCAAAGGACCATTTAGACGCTTTCACCACGAGGATAAGCTTTTAGGATCACTCCGACGCCGCCCAGTGCAGAGCCTTCCCGGCCCCCCTTATGCGCGCAGGTCGGGACTGGTCCCGGGGGCTCGAGCCCCGCTCGATTTCGAGCTTCGATGAGCTAGCTACTCAGTTCCTCGGCCATTTCGTAGGGAACCGTCGACAGAAGCGTATGGTCAACTACCTCTTCACGGTTAAGAGTGGGGACAAGGAAACGTTCAAGGCCTACATTACCCGTTTCTACAACGCCCTTCTCGAGTTGCCCGAGCACCGGGATGAAACCGTCATAACGGCGCTTAGATCTGGTCTGAGGCACAAGGAATGGTTACGCTCCTTCGCGTTGGCGCAACCTAAGACCATGGCCGAGGTCCAAGCGTGGACCGAGCGTGAGATTCAGCTGGAATCCGAGGTGAATGCTAACCTCCCCCGGGCAGAACAGCCCGACCAGAAGAAGAGGGCTCGGGAGGAGAGGCCGGAGCGCCAGCAGCCCTACCATCCGAAGTTCCAGGAGTATACCCCATTCAACGTCTCCCTCACAGTGTTGCTGGAGGAGACCCGGAATGAGGGGTTCTTCAAGTTCCCTCTGAACCAGCGTTAGGCCGCGAAGCGAACCCGGGGCCCCTGCTGCGCTTTCCACCGGGTACTGGGCCACGCAACGGAGGACTGCAAGCAACTGAGGGACTACATCGAAGAGCTCATCCGATCTGGGCACCTCGCCGCCTACTTGAGAGACAAACGGCAGGCAGATCGCGAGCAGGAGCAGCATCACCCTCCCACCGACCTGACCATCGGTCAGATCATGCTCGTTTCAGCGGACGGCCAGCCCGGAGCTCAGGGAGCCCCATACCCTGTGCCGAGCGCGGAGGCCAACAGCCCTTCAGGGAGCTCGGCCCAAGCCAATAAAGTCATCCACTAGCCTGTACCTTTCTTTTAAAAGCAATGTAAATTCTTCCTAGGATCTATTGTTAACTTAATAAAGACCAATAGAGCATTGCGAGAAGGATAGAAAAGCTTTGTTTATTCAAAAGGTTTTTGTGGGCTCCTCAGCAATACACACGAAAAAAGAAAAAAGAAAAATTACAACAGTGGGGGAAGGGGGTACAGCGAGCACTGCTCGTGGTACTCGGTAAAGATCTCCGCCAGCCGGGGCCTCGCAAGGTCCAACCTCTGTCCCCGGTTCCCCCGCGCGCGTCGATCCCGACCCTCAGCTCGTAGCATTTGCGGACGAGCGCCTCTGAGTGGGCCAGCCGGTTCGCAGAGATTAGGCCGAAGCGCCTCAAAGACCGCAGCTTGCCCACAGCCTTGTCATAGAGAAGCTCAGACAGGGGGTTGTAAAGCCCCGGCGATGCCCTCCAGATGGAGTACATCAGCAGCTGCAGCAGGGAGGAGCGTCTGTGGAGCAGCCGGCCGAAATGGTCCTCAATGCTCCCGTAAACCAGCTGCACCGTGTCCTCGGTGCAGTACGGGTCGTAAAGGTACACATCTTCAAAGCGGACGATGTCGGGGATGGTAAACGGGAAGTCTTGCATTCTCGATGACCTGTTTACGGAGGATGGAAGGACCAGTACTCCTTCAGCCTTATATAGCCCACTGCGCAGCGCAACAGTCGCCCGCCATCATCCAAGAAGTCACTGCCACGCGGCAACCATCAAGCCTTCTCCGGCGGAATCGAGGCGACGCGCCCCTAGCGCTTCGCCTCCCCTCCACATTCAATGTACTGGCTATGCGCGCCGTTGCCCCGACCGTTCCCATTCCCCGCACCTACAGCTGGATGGTCGGGCTACATGATTTGATAGAGATTTAGCGTGGTTGCGCTTTTCAAAGATATGAATCAAAAATATTTGTCAACCGCAATCAAGAACGGTGTCGCTTGGTAGCTAGCCTGTAAGTACGGGTTGGTCTACAAGGATGTTGTGTCTTTTCTAATTTGCTCAAACGAGTTAATTCCAAACGTTGTGAATGGATTATCTCTAAAACCTAAATTGATTTATACTAAGACTAGAATCTTGCTAGGGTTAGGTTTAGGTTAAGTTTGGAAATTGAATGTTTCCTCACCGCTTTCTATACCCAAATTAAGATCTCTTTAGGAGTTATGGTAATAATTAATAAAGGGGATTAGTACCATCGGGAAGAAACGATATTTCTTCTTCTAGGTTCTTGTCCTTCCTTTCTTAATTATTATCCTAACCTCCATGGAAAACATACACAACCGGTCGTTTATACTGCGGTATCACTTTTACCTCGTAGGGTAAGGTGCCGTAGGGAACGGTGTGTGCATGTATGCATGGAGTTCTATTAATTATAATTGATGGGCAAAAAAGGGATGAGAGATTTTCATCTCTCAAACCCTTCCCTATTCCTAACCCTAACAAGCGAGGAGACTACTCACTCATTAGGGAATTGAATGACATTCTAACTATCTAACTAGGGTAAATAATTAAAAGTAAACTAAGGCAATGAAATAGAAATCTTACTTTATTGATGGCTCTCTCCAAATATTAACACAGGAATTACAGATATGAATTTATGAAATGAAAAGGGGCATGACCTAAATCAGGTTTTTAGGGTTCTATTTATAGATTCATAGAAAATCCTAGGGTTACAATCAACGCACATCTGCTATTACAAAAATACCCCCTAAGAAGACTAGTCAACGAGCCGCCAGCGCACCGACACATTTTTCCACCGACACGGGTATCACCCGGCCGCGGATCCGCGGCCAAAGCCCACGTTTGGCCGCAATTCCGCGGCCGTATATGGGCCTTGTGGGCTCATTTTCTCTGGTTATGTTCTGGTGGCCTTTTACTCCTTTTTTCTTCACTTTGTTTCTCAGGTTGGCTTCTAGTTCTCTTCCAGATTTTCACAGTGAATAAATGTAGTGGACTTTTACCGTTGCTTCGTGTCGAAGTCTTGAACCTTGCGCTGCCTTTGTACTTTTGTGAACTTTGTTCATTGATCTTCATTGTCCCTTAAAATGTGGCGTGATCAAGATTCCATCATTTATTGGTTGTAATCTCACTTTTGTATCGTCTTTTGTCTTTTTCACTATTTTTGTTCCGAGAACCTGTAACCTGCAACTATGTAGCAGACATGGGTCAAAAGCACATGTTTATTTGTAAAATGAATAAGAATGGGGAATATAATAATGCAATATTATGATATGAACAAATACCCCAAACTTATCTTTTGCTCGTCCTCGAGCAAACCTAGTTTTATTCTCAACAAAATCCTAACCTCACTTTCGCAGGGAAACGCGATTACACTGAGCTCGTGCAACAAGCCGTTAAACCTCTAGGTGTCCCTAGTAGGAGGAGTGTTGTCTCCTGTGGGTTTTCAGCGGATACTACCCACAAAATCCTATCAATTTGGTTTATTGACTTTTATTCTTCAATTAGGTTTTCCAATAAGAACTCTATTATCTTCGACTCGGAAATTATCAACCCGTATTTTTCACGCTTCCTTATCATTTAACTTAAGATTATATATATTCTTGTGAATTTACTTGGCTTTTGGCATCTTTTAAGTTTTCCTTCTAGGGTTCTATCTCAACTTAGGAATTTTTATCATCTCTATTAAAGATATAAGTCATATATTTCATTCCTATCTCTCATCTAAACCCCAATCATATACCCCCACGTGTTTGTATATATCACCCCTACACTTGGAAATTCAAATCAAGCTATTATACTCTTGTCCATCGTCCAAAGTACTTTTCAATTGGTGAATTTTTAGATGAAATTGCTCACGCATCCTTCATGCGACCGTTAATACTTCTTGAGGTACCAACAACCGATTACAAGATGTGTTTGCATATTAAAGCGTAATTCCTAGTCTTGTAACACCTAAAGCTTTAGCAGTGACTCCCAAACCAGTTGGTCTAAGGCACTAAGTGATAAGGCACTCTCGCTAATATTTTTTCTATTAATGCTGCCTTAAGTAATTACAAAAACCAGTGTTCATTTTTTTTATCTCTTTATTCACACTTGTATTTTTATTTTATTTTTTCTTCGTACTAAGGACTTTAGACAAGAGCATTTCAAGGTCTCTTCTACTATTCCAAGTTTCAAGGTTCGTGTTTATGCAATTTGTAGGGTATATATTTTCAGAATTTAGACTTAAACTAGGAATTATTTTTCAAAGTTATACTTTAATAAAGATATCAATACTTTTCCCTTGTTTTAATTTAGCCCAAGAAGTCAACTCAAAATTTGCCTATTTCTAAATAAACTACAAAGACATATACTTTCTACCGTTAAATTTTAAGAAAGGTTATTTTTAGGATTTTTAATTTACTAAGTATAAGATCTAGTTGTTTCTAGCTAGTTAACCTTTTTGTCAAACTCAAGTCAATTATGGCCAAAATTGAATGTTTCAATTTTTATAATCTTTAAAAATTTTCAATTTTTTATAGGTTTTAAAATAAATATGCAAATGAAAAAATATACATATGAATGCGAAGGAAGAAAGCTTACCGAGTACACCCCCAAACTTAAACTTGACAGTGTTCTCACTGTCATGCCACACCAAGAGGGTCAAAATGTCGGAACTCCCATGTTTATTTATTTATAAAAAAAAAATTATTTTTTATTTTTTTTATTTTATATTGTTAAAAGAAAAAAACAAAAATATATATACAAAATGGTCCCCCCAAACTTCATTGAAATAATGTTAAACGTCATTGCCAAACTTTGCAAAAGACCAAACGTCAATACCAACCAGTTGAAAAATTTATCTGTATAGAGTATCAGTCGGTGGAAGAACATATTGTACCGAGCCAAAAAGAATTGGCGAAGATATACGTGGTGGTATGGAAAGTATCTGTATGTACGTGGAAGTGAATAGATAGGAGGTGATGATGAATCAAAACGAGAATGTGAATGATCAGAAATCAGTGGAATATTGGCATTCTCGTAGCTTATTAAAAGAAAAGGGGGTGGTTCAACATCTAAAGGAGGAGGTTGATTATCCACACAATCCCCAAAATGTTTATGTGGATCCTTTATTGACTTGGCATCATCCATCATATGTATATGATATTCAATTATGAGGAAACTAATCTCCTCGATGTCCGCCATAGTCCAGCTGAAAGCTTGCCGCTTATCTTGTAAGACCATTAAAAGGGTTTTCTCTTGCTCGAGGGCTAGAGAGGCCGATATGATAACGGGAAAGGTCTCATTCTCATCTAGGTAAGCATATTTAAGGTGAGACGGCAAGGGCTGGAGTTTGAGTTTCGGAGGCGAAACAATCAAAGGTAAAATTGGGGAATCTACCTCGAACTCAAAGGATTCCAACACTGGTTCGAAATCACTGCAAACAACCGAATTGGATGGTTCAAATAACTCATCCAAAAATTCAAAAGACTCATATTCGGGCGGTGAGTCGTCAAAATCATCCTAAAAGGTGAAACATTCATAATCAATATCGGTTGTGCCAACTGTGTTAGATTCAAGAAGGGACGCACTAGTGGCGTCAAAACTGTTGTCATCAAACAGGAATTTTTCAAGCTCACAGTCCTCCTGCGTGATTTCGTGAATAGAGAAAACTTCTCGTGTACTAGTTTTAGGCACGGGGGGCAGACTTCCTATCTTGTAAATATTGAACTCACTAGACATCTTCCCGAAGGATAGAGTCAAGGAGCCATTGCGACAATTTATTACGGCATTGGAAGTGGCCAAAAATGGTCGACCGAGAATCACCAGAATTTGGTTCCGTGAGTTAGCAACAGGTTGTGTGCCCATAACAATAAAATCAACGGGGAATATGAAGTCCCCTACTTTGATCAACACATCTTCTAACTCACCCCTAGGATGGGTGATTGATCGATCAGCCATTTGGAGAGTACAACGAGTGGGTTTCAACTCTCCAACCCCTAATTGCTCGTACACGGAGTAGGGAAGTAGGTTAACACTAGACCCAAGATCTAAAAGTGCTCGATTGATGTTCTTATCCCCAATTGTTATTGAAATTGTAGGACAGCCAGGGTCCTTTCGTTTTCGGGATAAGGGTTGAGGTTGGTTAATAGCATTGCTCACTGCACTAGCCACTAGCACTTTCTTGGGTATTTGAGACTTTCTCTTCGAGGTGCATAAGCCCTTTAAGATTTTCACGTAGGAAGGGACTTGTTGGATTGCATCCAAGAGAGGTATATTTATGCTAACCTGTTTAAATAACTCCACAATCTTCTCCATTTGTGGAGTTGGTTTATTGGATCTCAACCTGTTTGGAAATGGAGCATTTTGAAAATCTGTTGAGTCCAATTTTGTGGATTAGATTGTGGAGTTGGAAATGATCCCATGGTGGGTGTGTTCGTGATGTGAGAAGTGGGTCCGTTCGAAGTAGAAGAAGTAGAGCCTTGTGAAGAATAAAGAATAGACTCTAAAGAAGAAGATGAAGGTGAAGAAGAAGAAGATGAAGAAGAACCACCGGCAGGGGTGTCATTATCACTAATACCCATGTTATTTTGCAACACTCTTCCAGATCTCAACGTGGTCACCGCATTTACATTATAATTTTGATGTTCATATATAACATGTGCGTTGTGTGTGTGACCGAGATTTGGCAATGGTTGAGATGGAAGCTTTCCCTTTTCTTGCTCGCTCAACGCAGCAGTTAGTTGTGCAATTTGGGCCTCGATTGATTTGATACTATGATCATGTGAAGCATTGTTGTGCACCAAAGACTGAATGGAAGTCTCTAACCTTGTTGCGGATTGTGTAGATTGTTTAAGAAACGCATCTAAACTTTTTCCTAGCGAGGTAACCTTATCATCATTTGGTTGAACAAAATTATTTTGAGGATAAGAATTATTGGGCACAAAATTGTTCATTTGATTTGGGTAAGGTTGTGGTTGGAAAGGTTGCTGGTATAGAGTTTGTGGTGGTGCTTGTTGTTGTGGAGGAGGAAGCCTTTGAAAGTTGTGGTTTCCTTGGAATTGCTGATTTTGATTCCAAGCAAAATTTGGGTGACTCCTCCAACCCGGATTATAAGTCGAAGAGTAAGGATCAATTATTTGTCGTTGCTGAAAGGCAGCATTGACTTGATCTTGTCCTTGAACAGGTGGATTGTAAGGACACTCTTCGGTAAGATGTGATGGATCCGAACAACAAGCACAAACATTTCATGGGGGTAAAGCAGGGGCAGGAGAAGGTGATGAGAGTTTGGTCTCAATTGCTTCTAGCTTTTTCGTAAGTGCTGCCATCTCGGCTTTCATAGAAATCGACATATCTAATTGATGTATGCCTGCCCTAGACTGACCAACAGAAGAAGATGGGGTGGTTTTGGTGCTTTCCCACTGAAATGTTATTCAGCAAGCTCCTCGAGAAACTGCCACGCTTCCTCACTAGATTTGGTTAGAAAGTAACCTTGATAAATGGTTTCTAGCAACTGCTTCGTTGCTGGGTTCAATCCCTCCTATATTGTTTGGCAAAGTTGCCAATTTTCGATCCCATGGTGAGGGCATTGAACAAGTAGGTCTTTGAATCTTTCAAAACACTTCCAAAATGGTTCGGAAGGAAGCTGGGAAAATTGTATAATCTCATTGCGAATTCTCGCGGTCTTGTGATGAGGATAAAACTTTTTAAGAAAAGTTTTAACAAACTCGTCCCAATTTCTAATTGAATGTGATGCTGTGCTGTATAACCACTTTTTGGCTAAGTCACATAAGGTGAAAGGAATGACCCTTAGCCTTATAGCATCATCTGATAATTGGGTTGTTTTCATCATTGCGCAAACGTTTTGGAATTTGTTTATGAAGATATATACATCTTCGGATTCCAGTCCGTGAAATTTTGGCAACATATTTATGAAGTGGGGTTTGATCTCAAAATTGTCCCCATTTGCCGGTGGGAGTGAAAGACAAGTAGGTAAGGCGGTGCGGATTGGGTAGAAAAGATCCTGGAGCGCGATTCGTTGGGGCGCTTCAACAGGTGGGTGTTGCGGGTTATTCGCACCTAATGGAGGTGGAATCAGTCTCGTGGGTAAGGTGGTGTTAGGATTATATCCCGACATACCTTCGGAAGAAGAATTTGAAGGTGAAGGTAAGGAAGTGAAAGGAATTTCGACTTCGGAGTCGAAAGCTTCGTCAGTCGGTACCAACGAAACACGGACTAATCGGGCGCTAGTGTCCCTAGTCCAACCAGACATACACTAAAGAGGTAGTGTAGTCAAAAGTGAAAAATAGAATGTGGGGGTAAGAAAACGTCAATGGAAAGAAGGTGAGTGGTGGTGGGGTGCACGGATTTTAAGCGACAAGTTGCAAGTTTTTATAAAAAAAAATTCTTTTTTCTTTTTTTTTTAATTTGGAACTTTTTGCAAAAAAAAAGATTTTCGATAAAGGGCTTAGACACACTTTCAATCAACCACAAATGCACAATCAGGCCTAGATCTAGGGTCACCTAAGTCAGCTAGACAGCTCCTAACTGTTCCAAAGGGCTAGAAATAGGACCTCAAACCGCCTTTTCACCACCAATTGCGGCCAGGTAAGTGCCAGGTGAGTGGGAGGCTCTCCACTACAAGTAGCGGCCCTAATTAAGTAACAACTCACCTTAGACACACTTTCCTAGACATCGCAAAGTCAGGTTAGGATAAACGGCCGATGCCTATAACTAGTCCTCTGTCCTATTGAGCGCGACATCCTTAGGGCTGAGTTTAATCTTTTTTAATTAAGAGATGGTCAATGCATATGCCTTATGTGATTTCTGGGGTCCTGGGAAGGATGATGAAATCCCCACCCAATCTGGATTGGTCTCAAACCCCTTAAAGTCCGATTAAATATGCAAAACAGTAACAACCACTTGCAATCAATTTTTTTTATTTTAAGCGCGGCGCAAAGGATCCTGCACAAGATCAATTATTGGAAGGGGGAGAGATTTTTTTAAGCGCAAAGAATCCTGCAGGTAAATTTACAGAGGAGATATTTGAGGTTGCAGAGGAAAGAGAAAGGAAACAAACAGAGGGAATTCACGTGCTGACGTCAGCAGGGAAGCCGCGAATTTGCGGTCGGAAGGGCACTATTGCGGCGGTTCCGTGGTTGGGTGTGCAGATCAGACCCCGAGAAAAATTCTACTCCTCTGTTGTTGTGATCCTCTGTTGTTCAGATCTGCAGATTTCTGTTTTGATCTCTGGAATTTTCCAGATCCGAACTTCTTCTGGTTCCTGCAAAATTCACACGATAAACCCTTCAAACAATAAAAGAATGATAAATTTTTTATATATTTTTTATTTTCTGTTTTTATGATTTTTTAATTTATATTAACCCGAAATTGCAAAAAGAAAATACTACGCTATCCCCGGCAACGGCGCCATTTGATTTGATAGAGATTTAGCGTGCTTGCGCTTTTAAAAGATATGAATCAAAAATATTTGTTAACCGCAATCAAGAACGGCATCGCTAGGTAGCTAGCCGGTGAGTACGGGTCGGTCCACATGGATGTTGTATCTTTTCTAATTTGCTCAAACGAGTTAATTCCAAACGTTGTGAATGGATTATCTCTAAAACCTAAATTGATTTATACTAAGACTAGAATCTTGCTACGGTTAGGTTTAGGTTAAGTTTGGAAATTGAATGTTTCCTCACCGCTTTCTATACCCAAATTAAGATCTCTTTAGGAGTTATGGTAATAATTAATAAAGGGGATTAGTACCATCGGAAAGAAACGATGTTTCTTCCTCTAGGTTCTTGTCCTTCCTTTCTTAATTATTACCCTAACCTCCATGGAAAACATATCCAACCGGTCGTTTATACTACGGTATCACTTTTACCTCGTGGGGTAAGGTGCCGTAGGGAACGGTGTGTGCATGTATGCATGGAGTCCTATTAATTATAATTGATAGGCAAGAAAGGGGTGAGAGATTTTCATCTCTCAAACCCTTCTCTATTCCTAACCCTAACAAGCGAGGAGACTACTCGCTCATTAGGGAATTGAATGACATTCTAACTATCTAACTAGGGTAAATAATTAAAAGTAAACTAAGGCAATGAAATAGAAATCTTACTTTATTGATGGCTCTCTCTAAACATTAACACAGGAATTACAGATCTGAATTTATGAAATGAAAAGAGGCATGACCTAAATCAGGTTTTTAGGGTTCTATTTATAGATTCATAGAAAACCCTAGGGTTACAATCGACGCACATCTGCTATTACAAAAATACCCCCTAAGAAGACTAGTCAACGAGCCGCCAGCGCACCGACACATTTTTCCACCAACACGGGTATCACCCGGCCGCGGATCCGATGCCAAAGCCTACATTTGGCCGCGGTCCCGCGGCCGTATATGGGCCTTGTGGGCTCATTTTCTCTGGTTATGTTCTGGTGGCATTATACTCCTTTTTTCTTCACTTTGTTTCTCAGGTTGGCTTCTAATTCTCTTCCAGATTTCCACAGTGAATAAATGTAGTGGACTTTTACCGTTGCTTCATGTCAAAGTCTTGAATCTTGCGCTGCCTTTGTACTTTTGTGAACTTTGTTCATTGATCTTCATTGTCCCTTAAAATGTGGCGTGATCAAGATTCCATCATTTATTGGTTGTAATCTCACTTTTGTATCGTCTTTTGTCTTTTTCACTGTTTTTGTTACGAGAACCAGTAACCTGCAACTTGTAGCAGATATGGGTCAAAAGCACCTGTTTATTCGTAAAATGAATAAGAATGGGGAATATAATAATGCAATATTATAATATGAACATTACACCTCGTCAAGATTCAACCCAGCAGCTACCCTGCTCGGTCACCCCTGGAGGGTAGCTCCCCTACCGCAATGCCAGGGGCCGGAAAGCCCTCCTATAGGCAGTCGAGCCTGAGGATCCCCCGCTCGGCTATCCCCAGCGGGCAGCTTCCCTGCCACAACGCCGGGGATCAAAAATCCCTCCCAGAGGCAGTCGAGCCCGAGGATCCCTCGTTCGACTATCCTTCAGGACAAAAGCCCTCGCCAAGAGGCACCGGGCAGTAACCCTGCCCGGCCAAGGGTCCTTGGTAGGCTTCTACAGCCCCTCCCGGGCTAAGGACCAAAGTCCTCCCAGAGGCAGTCGAGTCCTTTCTCGGCTATCCCCGGCTGGTAGCTTCCTACCACAACCGACAGGGATCAAAGTCCTCGCCATGAGGCACTAGGCAGCAACCGAGCTCGGTCCCCTTCCTGAAGGATCAAAGCCCTCGCAAGAGGCAACCGAGCAGCTACCCTGCTCGGCCAACTCCGGCTGGTAGCTCCCTACCCATGACGCCAGGGATTGAAGGCCTTCACGAGAGGCACCAGAGCGGCTGCCCCGCTCGTTCATCCCAGGCTTGTAGTTGCCTACCCACGACGCCAGAGGTCAAAGCCCTCGCCGAGAGGCAACCGCGCAGCTTCGCTGCACGGTCACTCTTAGTGGGCTTCTTACAGCTCCTCAGCGGCAGTCGAGCCCGGGGATCTCTCGCTCGGCTATCCCCAGCAGGCAGCTTCCCTGCCACAACGCCAGGGATCAAAAGTCCTCACGAGAGGCACCAGAGCGGTTGCCCCGCTCGTTCATCCCAGGCTGGTAGTTGCCTACTCACGACGCCAGAAATCAAAGCCCTCGCCAAGAGGCAACCGCGCAGCTTCACTTCCCGACCATCCTTAGTGGGCTTCTTACAGCCCTCTTGCGCTAAGGACCCAAGTCCTCCCAGAGGCAGTCGAGTCCTTGCTCGATCATCCCTGGCGGGTAGCTCCCCTACCGCAACGCCAAGGACCAGAAAGCCCTTGCAAGAGGCGACTGAGCAGCTACCCTATCCAGTCACCCCCGGAGGGTGGTCAACATTCAAAATCGGAGATGCCCTGTGGCCCGCGGAGGATTCGAGACCCCAGTGAGGGACGTCAGGTCTGTCCAAGTCTAAACAATCTCCCCTCGACTCCGGGGCCCATGGGGATACCTCCTCGGCAGCGCTTAGCATGCTCATCGGCCAGTGATTGAAGTCAACTCGACGGACGGTCGCCAGGCAGATGGCCAAACTGACATGAAAACACAACAGTACAAGCAAAGATATCCCACGAACATCCTTCACACACAGAAGATGGAATGCAAACCGACGAAACAAAGGTTTTCTTTTATCACCAAAAGCAAAATTTTTACAAAGAGTATTTTGGGCTTCCCCGGCCTTACAAACGGCCCGGAGGCTTACTCCGGTCCCTTCATCACTGGCATCGCGGCCCACCAGGGGCTCTACCGCCGGAGATCTTGCCACCCGGGACACGCCCTGCTCCCCTCACCATCTCCCGCCGGAGGCCTCGCCACCGGAAGCGGAGCCCGGGCGCGGAGCTCACCATCATCGAACTCAGGAAACCGTTCCTTCACGGCGTCTGTTCCCTGATTAAAAATCAGGAATTTCCTCAATGAGGCATCACGTGTTCACACGTGACTAAGGGTCGCGTGTTGACACGTGATCCATTTACAGAGTTAAGGTTTAAGCAAAGCAGAAGTAGGCGGTTGAGGAAAGACCCGAAAGGGGCGTTACGTGCTCACACGGGACCAAATGTCACATGCTGACATGGGATGGTCTTTAGCCCAGTTGAAATGCAGAGTTTAATTCTATCAAGTTATAAAGGCCTCAACGAGGCATCACGTGTTCACACGTGACCAAGGGTCACGTGTTGACACGTGATCTATTTACAGAAGTAGAAATCCTAAGCAAAATAAGTGGCTGAAGAAAGACCCGAAAGGGGGGTCACGTGACCAGAAGTCACGTGCGCACACGTGACCAGAGGTCACGTGTTAACACGTGATGACCCTTTAGCCCAATCAAAGTACAGAATTAAAACTCTGAAGGAGGAGCGGTCACGTGCCAACACGTGATAGGCTTTGAAAGCTTCATAAATCAATAAAATTAAAATTCTAAATTTCTCCAAAATCTTTCCAAATAGAGAAAAATTAAGGAGATTTGTTGGATTAAGAATCCAAGGGCGATTAAATATCACCAATTTATGGAAAAATCTTGGACAAGAAAAGATTTCCCCTGAATCTCACCGAAATAACAAATAGAATATCTTTGGATTGAAACATCCAACGGTGAATAAAATTCACCTAGTAATCTAAAAGCTCCGATTAATGATGAAAACAAATCAAATCTTTCAATGAGAGATTTACTAAACAAATTGATTCTTTTCCTCCTCTTATAAATAGGAGTCGAGAAGGGAGAATTAAAAAAAAAGGGAGGAGAGACAGAATTTCACAGAGAAAACTTTGAAGAGAATTTTAGCATCTTGAAAATTCAGAAAGAAAACCCTAGGTGAGAAAAAGAAAGAGGATCAAAACTTCAGAAAAAAGTTTAATTCTCAAAGATCTAAGAGTTTAACTCTTTTGCAAAGAACTTAGTTCTTTCTCTGGTTGAAGATCTGCAAAGTGCACATCTCCCCATAAGTTGAGAATTTAATTCTCATCGGGTCGAGATCCTGCCATACAGATCTAAAACTTAGAGGAAGAATTGAGTTTGGAGAATTTAATTCTCCCAAAGTTATAGGAATTTAATTCCTCCAAGATAAAATTAAGGTTTAACCCTATATGAGAATTCAATTCTCCAAAATTATAGGAATTTAATTCCTTCAAGATGGACAGAACTAAGGTTTAACCCTAATTGAGAATTTAATTCTCTCAAGCTCGCAGGAATTTAATTCATCTTAAAATGAAATTAGGGTTTCACTCTATGCCAGAACTTGATTCTTTTACATATATGGGAATTTAATTCCCATAAAAGGAAAATTAGGGTTTAACCCTACCTAAGAATATAATTCTTCCAAAGAAAATAGAAATTTAATTTCTCCAAAGTTATAGCTAGGGTTTAACCCTATGAAGAATTTAATTCTTAAAAAGATAAAGAAATCTTCAAACAGGAAAAAACCAGAGTCACGTGTCCCCACGTGACCCTTGTAAAGATCCGCAGAAAAGAACTCAGAGGTAACGCCTCACGTGCTCCACGTGACCGCTGAAGCACAGAAGAAAAAAGCAAAAGAAATAGAAGCTCTGGGCGCTCTCACGTGTTACCACGTAACCCCTTGGCAAATCAGCACACAAATCCCCGTCACATGTCAGCACGTGATGCTCCAAAATCGAATACAGAAAATATTCAATACTTTTTGCAGAACAGAATAAGGGGAATCCGGTCCCACCTTCGGGCGCTCTCACGTGTCCACATGTGACCCCTTTTTCTTTAGTGTTTTGACACTAATTAGAGATCTTTATTCCCAGTGTTTAACACTGATTTTTCTTAGTGTTTAACACTAATTTGAAAACCCTATTTGCAGTGTTTAACACTGATTATTTTCTAGTGTTTGACACTAAATCGAAAACTATATTTCCAGTGTTTAACACTGATTGTTTCTTTTAGTGTTTAACACTAGTTCGAGGATTCTGTCTCTAGTGTTTAACATTTTTGTTATTTAGTGTTTAACACTACTTTTAGCCAAATTGGCTAATCTTTCAGAGGCAAAGCCTCTCCTTCAATTGAACCTCAAAATTGAATAACATCCAGAGCTACAACAGAAATGTTATCAAGCCCCTCAAAACATTTGTGGACTGGAACCAGACAAATGTCAAACAGTCCAACAAAGGGCCAGACTTAACTGGACATAGCCCAAGTTGGCCATAAGTCCTCAATCCAGAATTAATTGAGCCAATGGGCTCACAATATAATTAATTGGTCGTGGTTCCAAATTGGGCTACAGATCATTTAATCTACCTTGGTTCAAGGGTACATCGCTTCACTCATTTGATATTTGTCATTGTAATTCCTCAATGTCTTCAAAGAGGTGACGGGTCCCAACAACCATACATTTCACGGACTGTGGGGTCCTTAAACTCATGGACTATGATGTCCTTAACCTTGACCGTGATGTCTTAAAACTAACAACGGACTATGATGTCCTTAACCTTGACCGTGATGTCTTAAAACTAATAACGGACTATGATGTCCTTAACCTTGACCGTGATGTCTTAAAACTAACAACGGACTATGATGTCCTTAACCTTGACCGTGATGTCTTAAAACTAACAACGGACTATGATGTCCTTAACCTTGACCGTGATATCTTAAAACTAATATCGGACCGTGGAGTCCTTAAATCCACGGACTATGATGTCCTTAACCTTGACCGCAATGTCTTAAAACTAACATTGGACCGCAATGTCCTTAAACTACCTATCGACCGCAACGTCATTAAACTAAATAATAGAGCCCCCAATTACTCTTTTGTTGGATCGAAACGATCCCGTTAAGTTGATCTTAGTCTGAAATTAGACTAACGTATCCTTAACAAACGTTTAAGTTGATCTTAGTCTCAAATAAGGCTAACGTGTCCTTAAACACAAACCCCAAACCCAAATCTAAGAAAGATACGGATTTGGACTAGTCCACGCCCTACGTGCGACAACATAACTTAGCCTCCGTATACAATCCACGGGCAACCAAACAAAAAACAGACACCCACGACACGAAGTGACCATATGGAGAAGGAGAAAGTTGTTACCACGAAGCGGTAGCGTAATTAACTGCAGGGGCTTGCGCCTGCAGGGAAGAGCGTCCCCACAATCAAAAACCCCTCAAACGAGGGGGAATCTGAAAAAGTCTGCTACATCGGCCGCATCCATTTAAACCTTCGATACATGGTGCCATAAATCAACTTGGCATCTTCGGAGAGGTGGACGGATAGCACCTATTAGCATCTGCCCCGAATCTCAGGAAAGACGTTCTGTCGCGCCGTCTTTCGGAGGGGAACAGATTCTGGCACGCCCGATGGGACCTTTTCCTCTTCCACTCTACACTTCGTGTGCCGTATTCTCGAACCAATCGCGGTTCGCTAATGGTTGCCCTTAGGTTTCAAGGTACTAAGATTTGGCGTTTTGCTCGCTGCAGAAAGCAAAAGGATCAAAGACTGGCACCTGCTAAAAGTGTTCCACATGCAACTGCAACCTATGCTCCGCCTCGATTGGGGGCATAACCTACGAGCCCCAAGCGGCCTCTTTGTTCACGATGCCCGTGGAGCAGATTACTTAAGCCACCTGATTAGTCGAAAATATTGTATTTTTAACACGGCAATTTCCCTATCTTTTGCATTCAATTAGAAGTGTTCGGCATTCATATTTCACATATTAGCAAATTAGTAGTTAAATATCAGATTGAATGTGTTAGACTCTAAAACCGGCACTACAAAGGAAATTTACCGTATTTCATGTCATCGCATCATCCCTATATTGCGCAACACTTGTTTTGAGATCTGTGCAGGAAAATCCAGAAGAAAGGCCAAAAATTTATATGGTACCGATCAAACATTACGCCAACTCAATGATTTTAGTTCTGGTACCAATCCAAAAGGCAAAACAAAAATCAACATATCAAAGAAAGGCCCAAGTATCAACCCAAGACAACACCAGAAAGATGAAGCCCCAAGGAGCCAATGTGGCCGCGGAACCATGGCCTAAGCCGGCTTGCGCCGCGGTTCCGCGGCCGTCTTGCCAAGTCATCCATCAAATTTTGGTGCACAATGTCTATCTCAGCTCCCACACTTCAGCAAGACATGTCAGTTTCCAGAAGACTCCAGAGACTTCTGCCAGATCAGCAAGCTTTGGGATCAACACTAAACTAGCCTTGTATTCTAGAAACTTCTCCCTAAACCCTAGCTTAAACCCTAAGCTAAGCCTAACTAACTACTTCTAGAAGTCTTTCAACAAACTTTTGGAGGGAACTTCTCAAGGCCTAAGCTTTGGGAGATCTATAAATAAGACCCTAGGCTCACTTGTAAAAGAGAGACTTGATCCCCCATTTTTAGTATCAATCTAGAGCCATTCTACCTCATTCTTCATCTTCTTCCACAAGTCTAGTGAGAAGGCTTGTGTGAAACCCTAACCCTAATTCCAATCAAAAGCCAAGATCCCGAGTACTCCATCAAGCAAGAAGCCTTGCAACTTTTTAGGAGCCGAGCCGTTCTTCAACAGAGCAAGTGGTCCAAGCCGACCCGCGACTCACGGAGCCGAGCGAAGCCAATTCGACAATTTAGTTCTTCCTTTTGTAGTTCTTGAGCAACTGTAATCAAATTGTTGATATAAATAAAAGGTGATATTCTTTTATCTTGTTTTCTTTAAATTCGTGCATCATGATTCAATCTAAATTTCTAGTTGTAATTCTTGTTGTGATGTTTGAGTAATACCCCGCTCGTCGAGGAGTCGAGACGATCAATAGAATGATGATGTAATATATCTTAAATCGATTCTTGAATCCTATGAGTTTTGTAAACCCTAGCAAGTTCAAGAACCGACGACCCAATTCGCTGCGATGCTTTCTTGATTGATATCGCTCGAGATTGGGGAGTTACGATCGTTTCTTGAAATTGCTAGAGGCTAGAATGTGAATGATATCGACGAAAGAACAAGGGTTAAACGATGAAACCCTAGTTTCACGAGAAAGCCCTAAATCTCGTCGATCATCATCGATCTAGTATCAATCCTTCGAAGGACAAGAACACGATATCTTGAGATTCCATCACGTCTATAGATTCGATCGATTCCTACGAGTCTCTTTTAGATTCTTGACGTTTGGTTGGAAATATCATCGAAACCCGATTCTCGATTGTTTATCAGTTTTTTGATTCTTGATTAGATTAGTGACACCTGAATCAATCGATAAAATCTTGAATCATGTTTTCTTTTCTTTTCGATTAACTTTTCAATTCAAACAAATCAAATATAAAAACGAATCGCACAATCCCTGTGGACGATCCGCACTCGCTTACGATCTACAACTGATACCGTAATTGATTGCGGTCAAATATAATTCTTTGATTGTGAACTTTATTCAATTTTCTAATTACCGACACAAAGAAACTCTTATCGATCAAATGAAACCGTTATCGGGACTCATTTGATGTGATTTACACAATCCGAAAAATATGATCAATCAAATGGCGCCGTTGCCGGGGATTACGCGCTAATTCGTTTCATATTAAAGTTTGAATTGAAGGATTTATTCCATTATAATTTTTGTAATCAAAATTCGTGCAAACCCTAAACGATTTGTTGTGGTTCATTGCAAGAAAATCTGGAGCTTGCTAGAAAATTGGAAAAATATTTGGAAAATTCCAGAGAGCTGGAGATATCAACAGAAAGCTGCTGTAAAATTTTTGTGCAGTGTTCCCATACTTTGACCGCGGAAGGGCGGCATTAGGAGGCTATTGCGGCGGAACCGCGGCCCTTTGGAGGGTTCTCTGTACAATTTTTGTCTCGGGTGATTTCTTACCTTCTCCTCTCTCCTCTTTTTAGCTCCAACTAACAAATTTCTGCAGAATTCTTTGCAAATAATCGCAGCTCGCAAATTGCAAAATTAAATTTGTGCGTGATTTTGTTTCTTGGTTGTTTGCATTCTAAATACGGATATTAAGGGGCACGGCCAAATCCAAATTAGGTGGGGAGTTCATTACCCTTCTTAGGCCCCGAAAATCGCAAAACTTGCATCTGCATTGACCCACATTAACTAAAAAATATCTAGAGATGACTCTAAAGACCGTCGCGCTCACTTAGGACAGAAAAAGGCCGTGGGTAATTCATTGCTTATCCGCTTTTTCTTGTGGTTTCTAGGCAAGTGTGTCGAAGGCTAGTGGTTATTAATTAGGCCCACTACTTACGTAGTGGAGTACCTTCCCACTTACCTGGCACTTACCTGGCCACAGGGGAACAAAGAGGCAGTGGAGGATTCTATCCTGCGACTTGTCTTTTGGCAATTAGGAGCGGTCTAGAGCCGGACCTAGGTGACCACTAGATTCTAGGGTTTGTGTGCCGCATTTGTTGTGTCGCATCATTTTTTCAAAAGTCTGTCCCTTTTTCAAAGCAAACACCGCATTCATTCATACCCCTAATTATAAGTCAACGCTGCCACTTGTACTAACCCTTTTTAGTACAAGATAGGCTGGACACGGGATTCTAGTGCCCGTTTAGTCCGCGTACCCTTTATTGACTCCGAAGTCGATATTTCTCCATTTACCTTTCCTTTACCCCCTACCACACCCACATCGATGGATCCACCTCCATCAAACTTCTTTAACCCTAATCTGCCGCCATCCGCTGGTGCGCGGAATCCACCCCGCATCTCTCTCCAGGAGAGGTGCTATCCACTTCGAGGTTCTCTTTCGACCTGCTTATCCACACCACCAGCCAATGGGGATAACTTTAAGATTAAACCTCAGTACATCAACCTTTTACCCAAATTCCACGGACTCGAGACTGAGGACGCTTACGTTTTCATTACCAAATTTGAAAACGTATGCGCAATGATGGGTACGTCACAACTTTCAGTGGATGCTATGCGTCTACGACTTCTTCCATTTACATTGTGCAATATAGCCGAGAAGTGGCTATATAACACTACCGCACACTCTATTACGAATTGGGAAGAATTCGTAGCTGCATTCCTTAAGAAATTTTACCCAATACAAAAGACAGCTCGAATCCGTAGCGAACTGAATCAATTTGCCCAGCTCCCTACTGAACCATTCTCTAAATGCTTTGAACGTTTCAAGGATCTATTGGTTCAGTGTCCTCATCACGGCATCCCGAGATGGGAGCTTTGCCGAATCATTTATGAGGGCATTAACCCAAACACTAAACAGAGCCTTGAAAACATGTGTCAAGGTACTTTTATGACCAAGGATGATGGGGAAGCTTGGAAGTATTTAGAAGAGTTCGCTGAAAAATCACTACAGTGGGAGAGTGGAACCCAACCATTGAATAGGGGTGGCGTACACCAAATAGATGTGTCCATAGGTGTTCGAGCTGAGATGGCAGCAATGCAAAAGAAGCTCGATGCTATGGAACACAAATTTTCTGCAGCCTCCCTAAACCCAATGTCACTCCCCAAAACTGTTTGTGGGTGTTGTTCTGATCCGTCTCATTTAACGGAAGAATGTCCATTAAACTCTGCGTTTCAAGGTCACGAGCATTCAAATGCCGCATTTCAACGACCTCGAAACGATCCATATTCTTCCACATACAATCAGGGTTGGAGGAATCACCCGAATTTCGCTTGGAACCAAAACTAATCTCAAAACACAGTTCCAAACACGAATAATTTTCAAAGGGCTCTTCCTCCACCACAACAGCAACCCCTTCAACTCACTCAGCACCCCTACTAGTCACAAAATTTCCAAAACCAGGGCAACACTCCTGCACAGTCTAATCCTATGCAGTCGTCCTGTTCTGACGAATTCTCTCAGTTCACTCAGACCATGAAATCACTTTTATCAAATTTCATAGAGGTTTCGACTGAGGTTAGATCTTCCGTCAGTGAGATAAAGAAAAACTCAGCGTCCCAAGCTGAGAGTATCAGATCGATGGAAGCTGAAATCGCACGCTTTAAAGCCGAAATGAGTGCGAGAGAAAAAGGGAAACTTCCCTCTCAACCCCTACAGAATCCTGGGCATTACAATGTAAATGCCGTCACAACGTTGAGATCGGGAAGAGTGCTGAATAATCATGTCGGGGAAGGTATTGATGATATTGAAAATCATATCAACACCCCGGCTGAGACCTTTCCACACACACACACTTCTCCTTCTGATCCTTCTTCTTCTACCACACCATCTTCTCGAGAGCCTATTCTCCATTTCCCACTAGGCTCAATACCTCAACCCAACCCTTATAGTTCTCCACAGACGGTCCCCACACCTCTTTTAGGATTTCGTCTACCCCCTCTTCCTTCTCCTATGATGGACCCGGCGATTATTGCGAAAGCTCCTTACCCGAATAGGTTAAGGGGTAATAGAACGAGTCCTCATATGGAGAAAATTATGGAAATGTTCAAACAGGTTAACATCAACATCCCTCTCCTAAATGCAATTCAACAAGTCCCCGCTTATGCGAAAATTCTTAAGGACTTGTGCACTAGGAAGAGGAAGACCCAAGTGCCGAAGAAGGTCTTCATGGCTAATAATATCAGCACTACTTTTATTCCCCAGCTACCAAAGAAATGAAAGGACCCAGGATGTCCTACAATATCGATTTCTATTGGGGGTAAAAACATAAATCATGCTCTTTTAGACCTTGGCGCAAGTGTTAACCTCCTTCCATATTCTGTATATGAGCAACTAGGGATTGGAGAGCTGAAACCTGCTCACTGCACTCTCCAGATGGCAGACCTTTCAATCACCAAACCAAGGGGTGAACTAGAGGATGTGTTGATATAGGTCGGGGAATTTGTTTTCCCTGTAGACTTCATTGTGCTCGACACACAGCCTGTAGCAAACCCCCGGGGCCAAATTCCGGTGATTCTGGGTCGTCTTTTCCTTGCCACTTCCAACGCTGTTATAAACTGTAGAAACGGTTCAATGAACTTATCATTTGGAAATATGACCATTGAACTAAACATCTACAAAGTTGGAAGTCAGCCATCAGAACCCTCTGCTCATATTTTAGATGTGTGCTCTGTCCATGAGATCGCTCCCGATAGTTGTGGAGCTGAGGAACTTTGCTTTACTGATCTCGACGACATTACCACATCTCTGTTTGATTTCACACAAGATCTTAGTGAGGACACTTTTTCTACACTTGAGTCCTGCACTCCTGATTTTTCTCCACCCGAGTCTGTATCTTTCACAGGCTCTGAGCTTCTTTGTAAATCCAAAAATCACTCAATGATCCCTCCTTCTATCATTTCTCCGCCCGAATTAGATCTCAAAATTTTACCGTCTCATCTGAAATATGCTTATTTAGATGAGAAGGAGTCTTTACCGGTTATAATATCCGCTTCTCTAGCATTAGAGCAAGAGAATGCACTTTTATCGGTATTGAGATCTAAAAAAGAGGCGTTTGGTTGGAGTATGGCGGACATCAAAGGGATTAGTCCCTTGATAGTTGAACATCATATATATGTGATGGATGATGCCAGACCAACCCGAGAACCACAGAGACGGTTGAATCCCGTCATGAAGGAAGCGGTCATGAAAGAGATCGTCAAATGCTTAGATAATGGTATTATATACCCCATCTCCGATAGCCAATGGGTGAGTCCTATACATGTCGTTCCTAAGAAATCCGGCATCACTGTTATAACCAATGAGGCAAATGAGTTGATTCAGACACGTGCCCAAACTAGGTGGCGTGTATGTATCGATTATAGAAAACTCAATGCTGCCACGAGGAAAGACCACTTTCCTCTACCATTCATTGATCAAATGCTGGAACGCTTAGCGAGACGAGAGTATTATTGTTTTATGGACGGATACTCAAGCTATAATCAGGTCCCCATCGCCAAAAAGGATCAAGATAAAACCATTTTTACTTGTCCTTTTGGTACCTTTGCTTACAGTCGCATGCCCTTTGGGTTATGCAATGCTCCCGCTACCTTTCAGCGGTGTATGATGGGGATATTCTCTGATATGGTAGAGAATTTTTTGGAGAACTTTATGGACGATTTCTCGATTTTTGGAGACTCTTTTTCTGATTGCCTATCGAATCTTGACGCTGTTCTTACTCGTTGCAAAGAGAAGAACTTGACTTTGAACTGGGAAAAATGCCATTTTATGGTCCAAGAAGGAATTGTTCTTGGGCATGTTATTTCACAGAAAGGCATTGAGGTTGACAGAGCTAAGATAGATGTCATTCAAAACCTCCCTCATCCCAAAAGCGTCAAAGATATTCGATCTTTCCTTGGCCATGCGGGCTTTTATAGGAGATTTATTAAGGATTTTAGCAAAATTGCTAGACCTTTAACTCTTCTCCTGGCCAAGGATACGACCTTCCATTTTGACTCGGACTGCGAGACAGCTTTCGACTCACTTAAACACTCACTCACTTCAGCCCCCGTTTTATCATCACCAAACTGGGACTACCCCTTTGAGCTAATGTGTGATGCATCCGATTTTACAGTAGGTGCAGTCTTAGGACAGCACATCGAAAAGATGCCACATGTGATTTACTATGAAAGTAAGACCCTGAATGATGCGCAAATCAATTATACAACCACAGAAAAAGAACTTTTAGCGGTTGTATTTGCATTAGAAAAATTCAGACCTTACTTAATTGGCTCACCTATAGTTGTGTATACTGACCATTCCGCTTTAAAACATCTTCTGGCGAAGAAAGATGCAAAAGGTCGACTAATACGTTGGATCCTTCTGTTACAAGAATTTGATCTTGTTATCAAAGATAAGAAAGGATGTGAAAACGTAGTAGCTGACCATCTTTCACGCATCTCTTCTTCCCCTGTGACCCTGCCGATCAATGACTCGTTCCCAGACGAACAACTCTTGAGCGTATCCAATGAACCATGGTTCAGGGATATTGTGAACTATCATGCCACGGGACTGATACCCAGCGATTGGTCGAAACAGGACAAATACCGTTTTCTATCCCAAGTAAAACACTTTTACTGGGATGAGCCCTATTTGTTTAAATATTGTCCTGATCAGATCATTCGCCGGTGTGTCCCGAATGAAGAGTTCAAGAGTGTTCTTTCTTTTTGTCATGATCAGGCCTGTGGGGGTCACTTTGGTCCTAAAAAGACAGCGGAGAAGGTTTTGCAATGTGGATTTTATTGGCCGACCTTATTCAAGGACGCATTTGACCATTGCAAAACCTGTACACAATGTCAGTACACGGGTAGAATCTCCCAGAGGAATGAAATGCCTCAGCAACCCATCTTGGTTGTTGAAATATTCGATGTTTGGGGCATTGATTTTATGGGTCCCTTTCCCAACTCCTTTGGGAATTTGTACATACTGCTGGCGGTTGATTATGTCTCAAAGTGGGTAGAAGCCATTCCATGTCGCACTAATGACAAGAAAGTTGTCATTAAGTTCTTAAAAGAGAATATCTTCTCGCGATTTGGACACCCACGCGCTATCATTAGCGATAATGAGACACATTTCTGCAACAGGTCTTTCGAGACTCTGATGCGGAAATACTCAATCAACCACCGACTTTCTACACCCTATCATCCCCAAACAAGCGGGCAGGCTGAAATCTCAAACAGACAAATCAAACTTATCCTGGAGAAGACTGTTGCTAAAAATAGAAAAGACTGGTCGACCAAACTGACGGATACTCTTTGGGCATTCCGAACTGCATATAAGACCGACCTAGGGATGTCTCCATATAGGATAGTGTTTGGAAAAGCATGTCATTTACCAGTTGAGATAGAGCATAAAGCATTATGGACTATTAAGGAAATAAATTTTTATCTAAACCTAGCTTGCAACTTTCGGAAGCTGCAACTAAATGAGCTAAGCGAACTCCGCGATGAAGCTTATGATAACGCTGTAATCATAAAAAATAGGACCAAGGTTTTTCACGATAAAAACATTTTGAGGAAAACATTTTCACCTGGTCAACAAGTCCTTCTTTATGATTCATGATTACACCTTCACGCGGGTAAGCTCCGATCTCGATGGAAGGGACCTTTTGTTGTGCGGTCTGTATACCCGCACAGGGCAGTAGAAGTAGAAAATATTTAAAAAGGCACCTTTTTCAAAGTGAATGGATATAGATTAAAGCCGTATTTTTCCACTGACCCCACGGAGGAGCTCTTGTTCTTACAGGAGCCAGTTTATTTGGATTAAAATTCCTCCGTCTCACCTTCGTGTCCAGTATATCATTGCATCATCTTTTGAATGGAGGTGAGTGAAAAGAGTAAGTTTGGGGGAAGTTCTTCACTTATATATTTTGCCCCCACTAATAATTCCTCCCAGACTTACAGGTTTTTCAGATATAGCTGTTGGCAACAGTGAGGACACTGTTGAAAACAAGTTTGGGGGAGGTTTATGCTTATTTTTGCATCATATGCATATCATTTGCATAAGCACAAAACATTTCTTTAAAAAACTTATAAAAACTTAAAAAATTTCAAAACCCATAAAAATTTAAAAATTTTCAAGTATAAAAATAATTTTAATATTTACACTTTTTTTATATAAATAAGATAATGAAAGTTTAGATAGTGAAAAATTACATCCATGAGATTAGAAAAATTTAAGAAAACCAAGAAAATTAGAAGTTTTCTTATACGAACTAGTAATAAGTAGTTATGAGCCGTTGTCCCAAGAGTTAGTAAGATGAAGGACGTCACTAATCTGAGGATAAAAATAAGTCTGAAAAACAGTTTCTATTCTGGACGCCAAACATTTTGAACGTAGCTACCCTGCTATTCGCACTTACACACGTCTTGAAGCCTGGGATAGTAGAGGATACCTTGAAATGCTCGTCTTAAAGCCGATGTATGAAGGAAATAAAAAGAAAAAAAGTGAATAAAAAAAATATATAAAGTGGTGAGAAAAATGGACACTGGTTTTGTTATCACCGAGGGCAATAAAAATGTATAGCGAGGGTGCTTCTTCACCTAGTGCCCTAAGGCCAACTGGTCTGGGAGTCACTGTTATGCCTAAGGTGGTGCAAGACGAGGAAAATACACCAAGTAAGCAAGCACAGGAGTAATCGGTCGGTTAGTACCTCAAGAAGTATTAACGGTCGCATGAAAGTGTGTGAGCAATCTCATCTAAATATTCATTAATTAAAAAGTACTGAGGCTGATGGGCAAGAGTATGATAGCTTGAATTGAATTCTCCGGGTGTAGGGATGTCTTTACACACACGCAGGGTTATATGATCGATGTTTGGAAAACAGATAGGAATGAAGAATAAGACGATGTTTTATTGAGAGAGGACGTGATTTCTGACATCTTTTCATGACCATTAAGATAGGGCTCATGACAACCGAAAAGCTAGCTTAGTTGGAAACCCTAATTTTCAAAGTCTTTCTTTTACAATTCTTTTCTTTAAATGTAATATTCATGATCTTTTCTTTTATTATTGGATTTTGTAGGTGTAATCCGCTGAAAACCCTCAGGAGACAACACTCCTCCTACTAGGGACACCTAGAGGCTTAAAGGCTTGTTGCACGTGCTCAGTGCAATCGTGTTGCCTACGAAAATGTGCTAGTTAGTTTTTCTCTTTCTTTATTTTTTCCTTCTCTTTTTAATAAAAAAAAAGTTCGCTCGAGACGATCGAAATTAAGTTTGGGGGAATTTGATTAGTCGAAAATATTGTATTTTTAACACGGCAATTTCCCTATCTTTTGCATTCAATTAGAAGTGTTCGGCATTCATATTTCATATATTAGAAAATCAGTCGTTAAATATCAAATTGCATGTGTTAGACTCTAAAACCGGCACTACAAAGGAAATTGACCGCATTTCATGTCATCGCATCATCCCTATATTGCGCAATACTTGTTTTGAGATCTGTGTAGGAAAATCCAGAAGAAAGGCCAAAAATCTATATGGTACCGATCAAACATTACGCCAACTCAATGATTTCAGTTCTGGTACCAATCTAAAAGGCAAAACAAAAATCAACATATCAAAGAAAGGCCCAAGTATCAACCCAAGACAACACCAGAAAGATGAAGCCCCAAGGAGCCAATGTGGCCGCGGAACCGCGGCCTAAGCCGGCTTGCGCCGCGGTTCCGCGGCTGTCTTGCCAAGTCATCCATCAAATTTTGGTGCACAATGTCTATCTCAGCTCCCACACTTCAGCAAGACATGTCAGTTTCCAAAAGACTCCAGAGACTTCTGCCAGATCAGCAAGCTTTGGGATCAACACTAAACTAGCCTTGTATTCTAGAAACTTCTCCCTAAACCCTAGCTTAAACCCTAAGCTAAGCCTAACTAACTACTTCTAGAAGTCTTTCAACAAACTTTTGGAGGGAACTTCTCAAGGCCTAGGGTTTGGGAGATCTATAAATAAGACCCTAGGCTCACTTGTAAAAGAGAGACTTGATCCCCCATTTTTAGTATCAATCTAGAGCCATTCTACCTCATTCTTCATCTTCTTCCACAAGTCTAGTGAGAAGGCTTGTGTGAAACCCTAACCCTAATTCCAATCAAAAGCCAAGATCCCGAGTATTCCATCAAGCAAGAAGCCTTGCAACCTTTTAGGAGCCGAGCCGTTCTTCAACAGAGCAAGTGGTCCAAGCCGACCCGCGACTCACGGAGCCGAGCGAAGCCAATTTGACAATTTAGTTCTTCCTCTTGTAGTTCTTGAGCGACTGCAATCAAATTTTTGATATAAATAAAAGGTGATATTCTTTTATCTTGTTTTCTTTAAATTCTTGCATCATGATTCAATCTAAATTTCTAGTTGTAATTCTTGTTGTGATGTTTGAGTAATACTCCGCTCGTCGAGGAGTCGAGACGATCAATAGAATGATGATGTAATATATCTTAAATCGATTCTTGAATCCTATGAGTTTTGTAAACCCTAGCAAGTTCAAGAACCGACGACCCAATTCGTTACGATGCTTTCTTGATTGATATCGCTCGAGATTGGGGAGTTACGATCGTTTCTTGAAATTGCTAGAGGCTAGAATGTGAATGATATCGACGAAAGAACAAGGGTTAAACGATAAAACCCTAGTTTCACGAAAAAGCCCTAACTCTCGTCGATCATCATCGATCTAGTATCAATCCTTCGAAGGACAAGAACACGATATCTTGAGATTTCATCACGTCTATAGATTTGATCGATTCCTACGAGCCTCTTTTAGATTCTTGACATTTGGTTGGAAATATCATCGAAACCCGATTCTCGATTGTTTATCAGTTTCTTGATTCTTGATTAGATTAGTGACACCTGAATCAATCGATAAAATCTTGAATCATGTTTTCTTTTCTTTTCGATTAACTTTTCAATTCAAACAAATCAAATATAAAAACGAATCGCACAATCCCTGTGGACAATCCGCACTCGCTTACGATCTACAACTGACACCGTAATTGATTGCGGTCAAATATAATTCTTTGATTGTGAACTTTATTCAATTTTCTAATTACCGACACAAAGAAACTCTTATCGATCAAATGAAACCGTTATCGGGACTCATTTGATGTGATTTACACAATCGGAAAAATATGATCAATCACCACCATAAGGCTGTTTTTTGGGACCATGCTCCCGCCAGCGAGCTTCACCATCCCTGTACCCGTATCGGAAGCTTCAAAGAAGTCGGTCTTCGATCAACTTGCTACTACTACGGCCCCTCTCAACGGGTCGCCTGATTCCAATCCCTCGGTCCTCACCAGGCTGAACACGAGCTCCAAAGGGCCTACCAAGAAGCCCATAATACCTGAAGTGGCCATCCCAAAGAAGATAGCCATCCCTGCTCCTGAAGTCATCAAGGCGGATTCTCCTGCCAGAGGGTCGGTCTTTGCAAGACTGACTGCTCCTATTCTCGCTCTCACTCAGAAATCTGTCTTTGACCGGTTGGACGCGGCTTCTCAACGGACGTCAGTCTTTAAGAGGCTGACACCAGCAACAGCCCCTCATCTGAACATGGGGCAAAACAAAGCCATCCCCATCACCGAGCCAACTCCATCAGCTCGACATGCTCGACGTTGCCACTGGCGCCGGATAAGGAAGGCCAGGGACAACTCCCCCTCTGGGCTAACTCCACCAGCTCCAACGGTGGAAATTAATGCTGCTGTTCCAACCGGGAACAGCTTTGAGCTGCTAAACAGGGTACGCAGGAACTCGCCTACTGCCGTACTAAAAAGATCTCCGCCACCGGTAGAGACCGTCGTAGAAACAAAGCCGGAGCAGTCTCCTCAACGGCTGTCTTCCAAAGTCTACAAGATTTGGCGACGAGTCCGAGAATCGGTGATTGATCCGAATTTCTCCCATCAGCATAAGAAGTCGAAAGTCCAACAGGAAGAAAACCGCCCTGTTAAGCAACGGAAGACGATGACCACCTGGGTGCCCACAGCAACGGCCCCCTCGACTTCGATGGCCCATAAGAGAGGAAGGCCGGAGAAAGTCTCCACGCCTGCGGCAAATGTCAAAGGCAGTGAGCCTAAATGCCCTAAGTCCGGGGGCATGGTGGTACATACCGTTTACATGGCGTTCGGGAAAGAGGATGGCCGTATATCCACAGGTCATCGACCGCTTATGCGATCAGTGACTAAGGCTCAAAAGCAGCAGCAGAAGCTCCAAGAGATGATGACCGCGATGGCCGCACTCACCGGGCCAAAAGAAAGCCCAGAAGCATCCTTGGATCAGCGACAGGAGCAAGAAACCGATGCCGAATTCCTTCGCAGGATACTTGAAAATAAGGACAGAGATGCTGCGGAACAAGCAGCCAATATAAAAGGAATGGTCCTTCTGTTCCAGGACATGGTGGGTATGATGATCCAGCCGGATCCCCAGCCGAAGACCCTCCGATTATCCTTGAAGATGACAGAGGAGAAACGTCAAATCCACCTTCGGCTCTTTCAACAGCCAAAGAGGAAACAATCTCTAAGGCTGCCCTGGATGACTACATAGCCCAGCAGATACGAGTTCACCAGGCAACTGAGGCAGCCAGCCAAGTTGTCAAAACGGGACGACCATATCCGAGCTGGTATGATAAGATCAAATACCCGCCGGGCAACACGATCCCAAAATTCCATGTCTACAAGGGGACAGGCAATCCCTATCAACATGTTGCCCAGTTCAGGTCTCTTTGTGGAAACACCGGCGGCGATGATAAGCTCTTGCTTCGCCAATTCGTCGGCAGTTTATCGGAGACGGCATTTGAGTGGTATTCCGAACTTCCAAATGACTCCGTCAAAACTTTCGCTGAAATGGAGTTGTTGTTTACCCAGCGTTTCGCAAGCGCCAGGGAACGCACCCCGATAACGGCATTAATTAATACAAGGGTGAAGCCGGACGAAACCTGGGTTCAATATGCAATCCGATGGAGGAACTTGTGGTCGAAGTGCGAGCAGCGCATCGAAGAAGCACCAGCGGTGGGCATGTTCGTGGGCACCCTAGATCCTCATGCGACTATTTCACAGTTCATGATGTTCTTTAAACCGACACGTTCCAGGCCCTAATCGACAAGCTGGCTCAGATGGATCAAATGGGTCACAGACCGTCTCCCTCGAAGCCGGAACAGCGAAATGACAAGGGTAAAGGGAAGGCAACCTTCGTCACGAACACCCAACAGTAGCCTAGTACCCCAAAGCTAGCAGATCAACTGGAAGAGAGACGACGCTATTACAATGAGAAAATGAAGCGTCCTTACTCATTCCCACGGGACAAAACAAGGAGGCTGTTCGAGCTGGCAGTGCGCAACAGGCTTATCAACCTACCAAATCTAAGGCGACCGCCGCAACCTAGCAAGGTGAATAATCCTAATTACTGCCCTTACCATCAAACGGTAAGTCACCCGATCGAGGATTGCTTCGTATTTAAAGGATGGATCAAAGATCAGTACCTACAAGGCAAGTTTGCGCTGTCCGAGAAGTGGAAAATAAACCCATCACAACCGCACACTCCAAAGAAGACGGACACACCGGGGGCAACTTTTTCTTTTGTTGAAGAAGCTCCATGGGAGGTCGTGCTGTCAGCCAAGACCAAAAGGATGCTGAATGATCTTCAGACATGCCCGGCATCAGGTGGAAGAACCCGCTAGAACCCCAGATCATCGAAGGGATGCTGAAACCGCGCCCAACTCCAAAGATCGGTGGTGATGGCCCCAACACTCACACCCAGCCGTTAAAATCTTCAAAGAAAAACAAGAAGAAATCCAAGAAGCCCTTGAAGCCTGGCGACAAGCGCACGGACTTACAGACACAGATTGACGCGCTGGAAGAGTATAACCAGAAGGCGCGGATTCCAATCACGCTCCAAGAGTTCCTCAGCCACGTCCTCGAGGACGAAAATAATGGAGAAGACTCATCAGATGAATCTGAGGACTATGTAGCAAGTTGTCATGTGATCTCTCACTCGTTGATAGATGATAAAGAGGCTCCTTGCACCGAGAAACCGGGGGCGGGTCCTAAACCAGAACTTCTATGGCCGTCAGACGAGATGATCGACGCCTTCCTAAATGAGATCCGTCTGAAAAGTAAAGACAATCGGGAGTGTGAGATAGCCATATTGGAAGGAGCCAGACGCCGGCGACTAGACGAAAGAGTCGAGGCTCTCCCGTCAAATCAAAAGACATCCGTTGCGGATAAAAACAAATTCAAGACGAGGAAAAGGTTTGCTAAAGCCATATCAAGGGGAATGAAGCTACCACCCTCTGAAGAAAACACTCTCGGTGGAGCAGAGATGCATCCTAATTACTGCTCATATCATCGAAAGATTTTGCACCCCACCGAGGAGTGTGACGCCTTTAAAAGATGGTAGAAGGGATATGTTGCTCACCGGCAACATTTTAAGCGGACGAAACGCAAAACTCGTCGGGAGCAGACTAGTACGACCGAGGAGCATAAAAGAACTACCGGTAACTGTTGCACGGTCAACGCCGGAGGATCACAGGTTCTCAACTTTGGGAGCGACTCTGACGAGGAAATGGCTCTTGGCCCTCTCTTTAAAGAATCCATCTTAGGGAAAGAGGAAGAACCAAAGGCCTATGAAAACATTCAGCTGCGCAATCGCACGCTTTCAGAAAATAATCTCGGACCCACGAATAGAAAAGATAAGGGAAAAGAAAAGGTGTCTAAGGATATCGTCATGGATGACCAAGTGATGAGAGAGCTGACCGCCCAGGACCCACCAAACAAAAGTAAGGTAGACTACAACATCCTGGCGCACCTAAGGAAGTTACCTTCGCAGCTCAGCATTCTCGACGCCCTTTTACTATCAAAAGAAGCAAGAGGTTCATTGATCAAGGCGCTGCAAGAGCCAGAACAATTCCAAGCTTTCCTCGCCGAAGAAAAAATGAAGGACGGGCTGGAGGAAGTACACACAGCCGATATCACCTTCGGCGATGAAGACCTCCTCCTTGGGACGTGCGAACACAACCGTCCCCTCTATGTCTCATGATACTGCCACGATATAAAGATAAGCAAAATCCTGGTCGACAATGGGTCTTCCGTCAATCTTCTCAACGTACAGGTATTGAAGGAAATCTACATGAGCGTTCAGCACCTCGCTCGTGATAAAATCACCATCTCCGGTTTTGACTCCCAGTCATCGCGAACTCTCGGATCTGTGATACTAACATTATGCTTCGGACTACTCGTCACGGATATTAAGTTTCACGTCATTAACGCCAAGATCTGCTACAATACTTTGCTCGGTCGTCCTTGGTTACACGAGTACAATATCATCCCTTCTACGCAACATCATTGTATGAAGTATTTCAAGGATAGTCTTTAGTATACCGTGACAGGAGAGCTGAATCCATTCTCCGTAAATGAAGTCCGCAAATACAAAGATGCAAAATACTTTTTGCCAGAACTTGAGGACACAGAGAGATGTCACAAACCGGAGAACAAAGCCGTCACCACCATTCCTGTCTTCCGGAGTGATACCGAGGAAGAAGAGGAGATAGTTTATTCTGGGCCGTCTCGGCGTAACAACCAGGGACCGTCCGCCCCCATATTGATCTTTGGAAGGGACTCGAAAGATGAGGTTAATGTTGTGTTCTCTGGTCGTCCGTCAATACAAGCATTCGCTGGTGATAATCAGAGTTTGCAAATTACCATGATTCCGCGGGAGCACTACAAAGATCTCGACGCACTTGAAGCTTACAGTGTGCAAGACCTGTAGACATTTTACGTCCCTCCCAGGCGAAAAGGTGAAAAGGCGATCTTATTCTATCGGTCCACGGAAACAAGAGTGGAGAAAAAAATCTGGCACGGCGCGGATTCTACACTTGACAGGCTCCAACCCATCTGTTTGCCCAGATACTACACGAACGGACTAAAAGGGCTATTGAAGCGCTAAGGGGTACCTTTCAAACAGACTATTCGACAAGCTCGGTTCTACAACAGGATTTGGGATGTCCCTGGGACTCAGCGCAAGTTGCCCAACGGGAGAATGGAAACGCTTGGGCCTGGATATATGAAATCCGGGAAATGGGAACGAGTCCATGGTAGCTACGCCATCTATAACTTCGATGAAGAAGAGGATGCCCTGTCAGAAAATGCCGACCCCGCACCAAAACAAGATCCTCCAACCAAAATGCCGAGTCCGTCATTTGAAGAACGAATGGAGAAGCTTATCAGGAAAGCGGGTCAGAAAGTTCGAGACAATCATAACCGCGAAATGGCCATCTATGAGAAAGTCAGGATGCAACGCCTTCTACGACAGGCCGCGAAAGATGAAAATGCTCCTCCCTGCCAACCTGTTGTGCAGAAGGCCCGACGCAGAGGCAGAAACAAGTCAAAGAGCGGAAAAAGGCGTTCGACAGCGACAAAGCGGGACTAAGAAGTCACGCTGTCAAGAATCAAGCGGTCCGGATTTGTCCCTTATGAAGAAGATGAGTCGAGCGTACTCTTTTCCTCAAGATAAGACAAAGAAGATACTTGACCTCGCTATAAAATATCAAATGATTACACTTCCAGAGTCTAAACGCCCCGAGCAAGCAGGCGAAGTCTCTCACCCAGACTATTGCTCTTATCACCGAGCAATAGGACACCCTCTCGAAGATTGCTTCGCCTTCAAGAACTGGATCGAAGATCAATATCAGCTCGGCAAGTTCGCTCTATCCGACAGTTGGAAGATAACTCCGCCGCAGAAGCATGAACCCAAAGCCACGAGAGTAGAACCGGATCCATATCGGTCTTGGAAGCGAGTTCGTGGTTGTCATATGATAACGATATCAAAAGAAGAGCCCGAGGATATGGATGACTGCCCCTGGTGCTTCGAAAACAATAATGACAAGATGATTGCAGAATTTCCACCGACGCCGAAAGAGCTGGAAGATGGAATACATACCACTGCAGATGAGCTCAAGAAAATTGAGCTGGGGACGACAAGCGACCCGCGGCCGACATTCGTCAGCGAGTTGCTGCCTGAAGAAAAGGTGGCTTCACTAAAAGACGTGCTTATGCAGTATAGAGATTGCTTCGCATGGAATTATTCCGAAATGCCAGGACTGGATCCAGAGATTGCTGTCCACAAACTGACGATATCCCCGAACATCAAGCCGATCAAACAAGCACCGAGAAGAATGCGACTCGAGCTTGAGATGAACATCAACGCCGAGGTCAAGAAGCTGATCGACTCCGGCTTCATCAAGGAAGTTCAATATCCTGACTGGATCGCCAATATCATCCCGATAATGAAGAAAAATGGTACAGTGCGCATATGCGTGGACTTTCAGGATCTCAATAAAGCATGCCCGAAAGACGACTTCCCAGTACCGATTACCGAGCTGATGATAGACAATACGTCCACTCACGAAGTCTTCTCCTTCATGGACGGATCATCAGGATACAATCAGATAAAGATGCATCCTGAGGACCAGAAGCATACCGCTTTCCGAACCGCTTTGGGTATATTCTGCTATAAAGTGATGCCCTTCGGTCTAAAAAACGCCGGTTCCACCTATCAGAGGGCCATGACGAAGATCTTCGATGACCTCATACATGAAATCGTCGAATGCTATATCGACGACCTCATGGTGAAAAGAAAATCATACGGGGAACATCTCGAGCATCTGAAGATCGTATTTCAACGCCTTCGGCAATACAACTTGAAGATGAACCCTCTCAAATACGCGTTTGGGGTGTCCTCAGGTAAATTCCTAGGATTCATCGTCCGACACCGAGGTATTGAGATAGATCCGTCAAAGATCAAGGCGATCATGGAGATGCCCCCACCAAGGACTCTTAAGCAATTGCGGTCTCTCCAAGGGAAGCTCGCGTATATTCGGCGATTTATAGCCAATCTCTCAGGCAAGTGTCGTCCTTACATCCACCTGATGAAGAAGGGAACCCCTTTCATCTGGGATCGCAAATGCCAAAGCGCGCTAGACGAAATCAAGCAGTATCTGCAAAACCCGCCAGTGCCGGCTGCTCCGGTCAAGGGAAAGCCTCTCATTCTGTATACAACAGCCCTCGAAGGTTCTTTAGGCGCATTATGGGCACAGGAGAATGACCAAGGGAAAGAACGAGCCCTCTACTATTTGAGCCGAGTTCTACTGGGGGAAGAAAGCAATTATTCTCCCATCGAAAAACACTGACTGGCGTTGATCTTCGCAATAACGAAGCTCAGGCACTATGAGTTGGCACATGAAGTCCGTCTCATATCGAAGGTGGATCCCCTCAAATACTTGATGTCAAAGGCCATATTGACAGGACGGCTCGCTAAATAGTCCTTGCTCCTGATGGAATTCTCAATAATCTATCATCCTCTTAAGGCAGTGAAAGGCCAAGCTATCGCCGACTTCCTTGCTGAGCATCCAATACCTGCCGATTCTCCTTTGAATTGCGAACTGCCAGACGAACATGCGTTTGACACGATCGACGGTGGTGGTATCCGGTGGGAACTTTATTTTGATGGAGCGTCTTCCATGAAGAAGCGCAAACAGAACGCGCCTATAATCAAATCAGGGGTAGGCCTTATCTTCGTAACCCCACAAGGAGGGATAATGCGCTTCGCCTTCTCCTTGACAGAGCCGAGGACGAACAATGAAGCCGAATATGAAGCTTTGATAGCAGGCCTCGAGATCGCCGTCGACATGGAAATTGAAAACCTCATCATATATGGAGATTCCCAACTGGTCGTCAGTCAAGTAAATGCCGACTACCAAACGTGCAAACCAGAACTGGTGAAATACGGCGAAAGAGTGCAGCAACTGCTGACTCAAATTCCTTCCTACACCTTGGAAAGCATACCGCGTGCGGAAAATAGCAAAGTGGATGCATTAGCCAAGCTCGCTAAAGAACTGACCGACGAGAACCTCGATGACGTGAGGATCGTTGTGCAAAGCCGTCAGGTTCTTACACCGGCGGAAATATCTCCGGAGTCATCCGAAGAAAAGGGAGCGACTGAGCAAATGGCTATGCAAGTAAAAGATCAGGAAAAGGCCGAGGATTGGAGGGAAATCTTTATATACTACTTCAAATCCCGTCGAACGCCTGAAGATGCGTCCTTAAAACATCACCTCATGAAGCGAGTCCTATCTTTCTCTTTCGTCAATGATACTCTGTACAAGAGGTCATTTGATTCTTTATGGTTAAGATGCCTGGGACCTGAAGAGGCGAAGAGAGTCGTCTAAGAAACTCATGACGGACTCTGCGGTTCTTACCAAGTGGGCCCGAAGATGAAGTTGAAGATTAAACGGATGGGCTACTACTGGCCCACGATGATTCAGGACTGTGTCGAGTATGCGAAGCAGTGCCACTCGTGCCAGATCCATGGGGACTTTATCCATCAGCATCCAAATCCGCTGCATCCAACGGTGGATAGCTGGCCGTTCGAAATGTGGGGAACTGGCATAATCGGCCCCATCGAACCGGCATCGTCCAGAGGACATCGATTCATTTTGGCAACAACTGATTACTTCTCCAAATGGGCAGAAGCAGTACCGCTAAGGGAAGTGAAGATGGAGAATATCCTCCATTTCTTCAAGACGCACATTATTTATCGATTTGGATCTCCAAGGCGGATCATCTCCGATAACAGGCCAGCCTATAGAAGCCACAAGATCAGCCGCTTCACACAACAGCACAACCTAGATTGGAGATACTCCTCAGTTTATAATCCCCGAGCTAACGGTCTAGCTGAGGCTTTCAACAAGACCTTAACGAAGATCGTAAAGAAGACGGTGTCTCGAAACAAGAAAGACTGGCACGAGAGACTACACGAAGCTCTCTGGGCGTATCGAACCATGTTCAAGATGGCCACGAACACAACGCTGTACACGTTGGTAGTCGGTACAGAAGCAGTACTCCCCCTCGAGATAGAGTTACCCTCTCTACGAGTGGCAGTTCATTACGAGTTGACGGACGAAGAAAATGCTCACCTTCAGCTGGAGGAGCTTGATGCCCTTGATGAAACCCGGCTCCTAGCGCAGCAAAATCTGGAAGCTTATAAAGAAAAGATGACGCGCTAATATGAAAGATTGACCAGGCCGAGGACATTCCGCCAAGGCGAACTCGTGCTAGTGGTCAAAAGACCTATGATCCCCAGTCGCGCCAAGCGGGGAAAATTCGAGCCAAACTATGAAGGCCCGTATATCATAGACAAGGTCTACCAGGGTGGAGCTTATCTACTCATGGACATGCATGGTGAAAGACCTTTCAGGCCAATAAACGGTCGCTTCCTGAAGAAATACTATGCTTGACGAGTCACGGCCTAGGTCAATGATAGATGACGACGACTATGTCCGCTCACTATCTTCCTAAGCCCAAACTCCATAAGTAGTAACCGGCTTATTTTACGACGGACCGAAACGTCCTTAAACTAACGACGGACCGAAACGTCCTTAAACTAACAACGGACCACTATGTCCTAAAACTAGCTGTTGACCGAGATGTCGAGAAACTACGGTGGATTGCAGCATCCCAAAGCTGAGAAGAAAAAGAGAATAAAAAAAAAAGAAAACGGTATGTCCATAAGCAAAATAGGCACGGATGAAAACCCGAAAGGGCTCCATGAGTAAAAACAGCAGGGCTACCGGCGAGTTTTGTGAAAACCCGAAAAGGCGCAATCTCGTTTGAACAAAAAAAAGAATAAAAAAAGAGGGAAAACGGTATGTCCATAAGCAAAATGGGCACGGATGAAAACCAGAAAGGGCTCCGTGAGTAAAAACAGCAGGGCTACCGACGAGTGTTTGTGAAAACCCGAAAGGGCGCAACCTCGTTAAAAGACACTTGCAAGGTCCTCTCGACTTTGTAAGGAGAAACCACCTGTGTGAGATCCTTACGACTCACAAGGGAGCAACACACTTAGGGATCCCCACGATCCCTAGGGAGAAACTACACTTGTGAGATCCTCACGACTCGTAAGAAGAACTCTCTTATGGGACCCTCATGGCTCATAAGATTTGAAAGTCTTAAGCTACAGAGACCTGAACCTGTTCTTAAGCAACCCCCACAACTTCCGATACTGCCCTACAAGCGGCTCAACGCTGACCCTTGTATACAATCCACGGGCACGAATAAACATTTCCCTAACAAAGTCCCATACGTGACTAGGGATATGTTTGCACAGTGAACAGCCCTTGTAAGTCTTCTCGACTTATAAGGAGAAAGCTCTCTTGTAAGATCTTTACGACTTACGAGAAGCCATACACTTAGGAGTCCTCACGATTCCTAAGGAGAAAACACACCTACGAGATCCTCACGACTTGTAGGGAGAAATACCTTTGTGAGACCCTTACATCTCATGAAGTCAAAAGCCTTAGTCGACAGGACCCTAACCCTGTTTACTAAGCTACCTTTGTTCGATATCGACAGAGGCAAATGATGATTCGCTCCTGGCAATATCCCAGTTGTAGCGGTGTTGATGCCGAAATCGGTGTCTGATTCCAAGCCTGCAGCGAAAAGCTAGCAAGCCACACATGCATACGAAATAGCCGAAATGATGGGGCAACTTGCAATAAAAAGCAGCAAGTAAAAGATGTATGTATGCAAAATAGCCGAAATGATTGGGCAACTCGCAATAAAAAGCAGCGAGTAAAAATAAAAATAAATAGCCGAAATGATTGGGCACCGCGAAAAATGGACGAAATGATTGGGCAATCACGACCTTCGCGATATAAAAGCTGAAATGATAGAGTATCGCAGAAAGAAATAAAAAAATGAAATGATTGCCCTATAGGTGATATCACATCAACCCTGTATACAATCCAGGGGCGCAAACAAAGAAGGAATCATGCCTCTCCTCCCCAGGCTTCATCAGCGGAGGAAGCCAAATCTCAACGGTTCACAAATAACCTGGAGATCATCTCGACATTCGTCTCATTACAATAGACACAACATTAAGCAAAGCGGAACAACGGCAACTCCCAGTTCCATGACTCAACGGTGTACAGCAGACCGAGAGTCAAACTCCGACTCCGTGAAATGCGGATAAAGTCAACCCTTCCTGGTCACGTAGAACGCGGAAAACATCACTCTTTGACCCCGTGGAAAATGTCCAGAGCGGATCCTGGTCCTCGCAGAGCACGGCAGTGAACCCGTGTGAAGCATCCAGAGTGGAGCCTGGTCCTCGCCAAACACGGCAGTGAACCCGTGGGAAGCATCCAGAGCAAAATTCCTGGTCACGTGGAACGCAGATAACGTCACTCTTTGACCCCGTGGAAAACGTCCAGAGCGGATCCTGGTCCTCGCAGAGCATGGCAGTGAACCCGTGTAAAGCATCCAGAGCAGAGCCTGGTCCTCGCCGAACACGGCAGTGAACCCGTGGGAAGCATCCAGAGCAAAATTCTTGGTCACGTGGAACGCGGATAACGTCACTCTTTGACCCCGTGGAAAATGTCCAGAGTGGATCATGGTCCACGCAGAGCACGGCAGTGAACCCATGTGAAGCATCCAGAGCGGAGTCTGGTCCTCGCCGAACACGGCAGTGAACCCGTGGGAAGCATCCAGAGCAAAATTCTTGGTCACGTAGAACGCGGATAACGTCACTCTCTGACCCCGTGGAAAACGTCCAGAGCGGATCCTGGTCCTTGCTGAACGCGGCAGTGAACCTGTGGGAAGCATCCAGAGCAAAATTCCTGGTCACGTGGAACGCGGATAACGTCACTCTTTGACCCCGTGGAAAACGTCCAGAGCGGATCCTGGTCCTCGTAGAGCACGGCAGTGAACCCGTGTGAAGCATCCATAGCGGAGCATGGTCCTCGCCGAACACGGCAGTGAACCCGTGGGAAGCATCCAGAGCAAAATTCCTGGTCACGTGGAACGCGGATAACGTCACCCTTTGACCCCGTGGGAAGCATCCAGAGAAAAATTCCCGGTCACATGGAACGCAGATAACGTCACTCTCTGACCCCGTGGAAAACGTCCAGAGCGGATCCTGGTTCTCGCCGAACGCGGCAATGAACCCGTTGGAAGCATCCATAGAAAAATTCCTGGTCACGTGGAACGCGGATAACGTCACTCTTTAACCCCGTGGAAAACGTCCAAAGCGGAGTCCGGTCCTCGCCGAACACGGCAGTGAACCCGTGGGAAGCATCCAGAGCAAAATTCCTGGTCACGTGGAACGCGGATAACGTCACTCTTTGACCCCATGGAAAACGTCCAGAGCGGAGCCTGGTCCTCGCCGAACATAGCAGTGAACCCGTGGGAAGCATCCAGAGCAAAATTCCTGGTCACATAGAACGCGAATAACGTCACTCTTTGACCCCGTGGAAAATGTCCAGAGCGGATCCTGGTCCTCGCAGGGCACGGCAGTGAACCCGTGTGGAGCATCCAGAGTGGAGCCTGGTCCTCGCCGAACACGGCAGTGAACCCGTAGGAAGTATCCAGAGCAAAATTCCTGGTCACGTAGAACGCGGATAACGTCACTCTTTGACCCCATGGAAAACGTCCAGAGCGGATCCTGGTCCTCACAGAGCACGGCAATGTACCCGTGTGAAGCATCCAGAGCGGAGCCTGGTCCTCACCGAACACGGCAGTGAACCCGTGAGAAGCATCCAGGGCAAAATTCCTGGTCACGTGGAATGCGGATAACGTCACTCTTTGACCCCGTAGAAAACGTCCAGAGTGGATCATGGTCCACGCAGAGAACTGCAGTGAACCTGTGTGAAGCATCTAGATCGGAGCCTTGTCCTCGCCAAACACGGCAGTGAACCCATGGGAAGCATCCAGAGCAAAATTCCTGGTCACGTGGAACACGGATAACGTCATTCTTTGACCTCGTGGAAAACATCCAGAGCGGATCCTGGTCCTCGCAGAGCACGGCAGTGAACCCGCGTGAAGCATCCAGAGTGGAGCCTGGTCCTCGCCGAACACGGTAGTGAACCCGTGGGAAGCATCCAGAGCAAAATTCCTGGTCACGTGGAACGCGGATAACGACACTCTTTGACCCCGTGGAAAACGTCCAGAGCGGAGCCTGGTCCTCTCCGAATACGGCAGTGAACCCGTGGGAAGCATCCAGAGCAAAATTCCTGGTCACTTGGAACGCGGATAACATCACTCTTTGACCCCGTGGAAAACGTCCTGAACGGATCCTTGTCCTCGCAGAGCACGGCAGTGAACCCGTGTGAAGCATCCAGAGCGGAACCTGGTCTTCGCCGAACACGGCAGTGAACCCGTGGGAAGCATCCAGAGCAAAATTCCTGGTCACATGGAACGCGGACAACGTCACTCTTTGACCCCGTGGAAAACGTCCAGAGCGGAGTCTGGTCCTCGCAGAGCACGGCAGTGAACCCTTGTGAAGCATCCAAAGCAAACATCGGACTGTGGAGTCCTTAAAATCCATGGACTATGATGTCCTTAACCTCGACCGTAATGTCTTAAAACTAACGATCAACCATAATGATTCTAGACTGGCTTTACCTTGGTTCAAGGGTACATCTCTTCACTCCTTTGATATTTGTCGTTGTAATTCCTCAACGTCTTCAAAGAGGTGACGGGTCCCAGTAACCACACATTTCGTAGACTGTGGAGTCCTTAAATCCACGGACTATGATGTCCTTAACCTTGACCGTGATGTCTTAAAACTAACACTGGACTGTGGAGTCCTTAAATCCACGGACTATGATGTCCTTAACCTTGACCGTGATGTCTTAAAACTAACATTGGACTGTGGAGTCCTTAAATCCACGGACTATGATGTCCTTAACCTTGACCGTGATGTCTTAAAACTAACATTGGACTGTGGAGTCCTTAAACCTACGGACTATGATGTCCTTAACCTCGACCGTAATGTATTAAAACTAGAAACGGACGGTGGAGTCCTTAAACCTACAAACTATGATGTCCTTAACCTCGACCGCGATGTCTTTAAACTACGGTATCCTGGAAAACATCCAAAGCAACCCCCTGACCCCGTGAAATACGGATAAGGGTAACCGCACCCAGCACTTGTGGGTCCTCATGACCCATAGGAAAGCAAATTCTTTTGTAAGATCCTTACGACTTTCAAAAGAAAACATGCTTAGGAATCCTCATGATTCTTAAGGAGAAATTACACATATGGGATCCTCTTGACCTATAGGGAGAAAAACTCTTTATGAGACCCTCACGGCTCATAAAATTGAAAAGTCTTAGGAGGCAGATCTTAACCCTGAATCCTAAGCCATCGTTATCCTGCAAAGAGATTAAGATAGACTATCCGCAAAATACATTCAATAAAAAGGAACACGCCATTGAGAAGAAAAATATTTCTTTTATTCATGAACCAAAATGGATACAAAGTAAAATTCGTGAAAGAACAAAAAAATATATACTCTCATTCAGGAGTATGTACAAAAGAAAAAAAAGGGATATATAAGTCTTCAGGTCGGCGGGCGATTTAGCAGCTTGGTCAGCTCATCCTTCTTTCGCTGAGCCACGCCTTCGTGATTCAGTATAGCCAGAAGACGGGCCTCTTCCTGAGCCTGCTGGGCCTGATATGAGGCAAGCCGACCTTTGAGCTCCTTCTCGGTAGCTTTATGGGCCTCGACTCTTTCGCGAGTAAACTCGGTGGCTTTGTCGATGGCCACCACGTCCTTGATGGCCTCTTGAAGCACTCACCAGAGTTCATACGCTTTATTGGCCTTGGCGGTAAGATTAGCTTGAAGCTCGTTCAGCGCCTTAGAAGCCAGCTCCCTCTCCGAGAATTTGCAGCCGAGCCTCTTCTCGCACGACACCATGTTCACTGCGCACCGCTCAATCAAACCTCGCAAGACAGCTTTCGCAGCCACGGCCTCCGAGGAAAGACGGGTACACTCAAGCACGTGCAGACAAGCCTCCACCTGACGGCAAAACTCAACCCGGACTTGCACCACGGCCTCGCTATGATAGACAGTAAGAAAGGGAAGAGAACCGTTAGCTTCAGCAGCAAACGCTTCGGCTGTGATTACACTGCCCGCACGAAGCTCCTCGATCAGGGATGACAAGGAGTCAAGGCTTAATTTTGCCAGACGATCTGAGGCTCGCAAAGCATAAGGACCGGGCGGCATGGCGATGCGCGACTCCAGCGTTGTGAGAACTGGCAGGGATGTTCAAATTTATAAAAGATCAGTGAAACTCTTAAGCAAAGGAGCAAGTGGGACCATATTGAGACGTCACTTACCCACAGTCATGCAAGAAGGGGTTGAAGGTTCCCCTGGCCCATCGAGGGCCTCAACCTCGTCATCAGCTTCCAGAACTGTAAAGGGCATCAATGTCATTCCGTAAAAATAACAACGATGCTATGAAAAGATGTTGGACGACACTAACCTTGCCCAGACGAGAGGACGATGCGTTGAGGTGATATCGCCTGCGGAGGGCCATCTCCAGCAAACGCTGAAAGGATTGCCGGGGAGACAGATCGGCAATAGAGGCCGCCAGCCCGCGCAATTCTGAAAAGACAGAAGAGTTCAGACAACAGAAAGATTACTAGTTTAAAATATAGAAGGTTACCTTCGACGCTCCTCCCATTCTGAGCTGGGGGGATAGCAGCTTCAATGGCCTCCGCCATGACCTCGGGCTCCAACAAAGGGAGGGTGGTCCCGACTACCTCCATCCCAGCCTCTGGGCCACCCTCAGGAAGAGTCGTTGGGGCGGCGACCACCAAGGGAGCCTCTCCCAGAGGAGCGAACGCTCCGGGATCAAGAACCGCCACCGGAGGCTCTATTGTAAGAGGAGCAGCGTCGTCGACCCCCTCCACATCGAGCAATGTTTCATTGGGAATGTCAACAGGCTCTATCTTCAACAAGCCCGTAGGAACCTCCCCCATCACCGAAGTCTCTGCACAATTCGCGCAAGAATAAGGATACATACATACAAGTGTAAACAATATAAAGTTTTGCAAAGAAGTATAAGAACATACCAATGCGTAAGGAAGCCTTCAATATGGCTTCTTCAAGCCGATGCTCCTTCTCAAAGAGGTGTGCTCGCCGGGGTTCGAGGGTGGACTCGTGACCGCCGGTCCACAAGGAAAGCGCATCCGCAGCATCCTCCGAAGCAGCCTGTTTCAGGGCCTTTTCTCCCCATTCCTCCAAAGGGCCAATAAACTGCCGCCGGATCCATGAGGGGTCTTCATAGAAGATTACGGCAGGATAGGGTTTCTTCGGAACCCTTACGTTCTGAGATTCATCTTTAGAACGTCTTATAGCCTCAGCCAATTGTGCGGCTTCCTCGGCAGCCGAACCCGGGAAAAGAAGGCCAGCATCCGACTCTTGCATGGCCAACGGTTCATCTGGAAGTATGGGCTCAGACTCTGCTAGAGAATCGAGTAAGTTGGTGGCCACCTTCCTCTGCCGCTTAGATCCAGAACAGGCCGCCGAAGACGACCGTTTCCTCCCCCGTGGAGCCTTGGCACGACGCTGACCTACTTCATCTTCAACGCCCTCGTCCCTACCACCCTCGCTTGGCGCCACAACTGAGGATGATACGGCCATTGTCGATGCCACGAGTGGTGGTGCTGCTACCGGAGCCCGATTAGCCCGCGACCGGGTGCCCAAAGGCATGCCAACTGTTGGGGTGAGGTCTACTCCCGACTCTCCCGGAATAAGCGCAACACCGGTATCCCTCAGGGGAAAGCAGACCGGGGCGCGTGGTCGCAGCATAGCTCCTGTGGCCGGAACCTGAGTAGGAGCACCATGTCCAAGGAGTACCATTCTCTCCTCAACAATAATCGGGTTGACCCGATGAAGGTACCAGCCCGTAAACGACCCCACACACCGGGGAAGATGGTCAGCTTCAGGGATCATGAAGTAGGAGCCGGTGTTCAACCTCACGAAATGATGAGCAGCATCGCGAACGACGTCGAGTGAAGGGACCGGCGCGACTATGAAAGCCTCGAAAGGGACGCCCTGGTCGTATCCAAGCTGCCGGGCGAAGCAATGCGGGTTGTACCGCATGAAAAGAGCCGCACTATCCTGGCGAAATACCAAATAGCCTGGCCTGATTGCATACAAGTGCGTAGCCTCCCGAGGCCTCAAAGAAGGCACATTGTCCTTTGACTGGTCCCAGAGTTGCTGAGCTGGAACTGAAGGAGAAGATAAAACCCGGTCGGTAAAAACCAATCCGCCAGCAGTAGCATAAGGAGCAATCAACGCCCGAATGGCCCCAAATTGAGTCGGGTCAGAAGCAGACGCATTCACCAATCGCATAAGTCGCGAGAAGGTGCAGGCGTCGTAAAATGCGGGCCTCTGATGCATAGCAAAAGCCCCCAACACGTGCATTTCGATCCAAGACGTGAAGTAATGGAGAGAAAAGTTTACTGCCTCTACTCCAGGAGTAGAGGTATTAGCCATAGCGCCCAACCCGTGATAGAGATGCGCCAATGCCGGGATGCCGATGGCCAGCCGTGTCCCCTCAGCAATATGATGAGCCGGATAGATGACCGAGACTCTCATGAAACGGCGATGCATGGGGATGACAAACCAGCTAAGCCAGACACTGACGAAGCCCACGAAGAATGTCTCCTCATCCAAGCCGGGAGCTGCAATGGATTCGAAAGACACCGGCGACATTATAGGAATATAATACTGTGGTAAATCCGACTCCTTGGCCGGCAGCTTCTTTGGACCGAACCCAAAGGGATCATTGATATTGGCGAACTTCGGAGTCATCTTCAATAAGACATCCTCGCGAAGGAAGTAAGCAATGAAGCTCTTAAAAGTAACGCCTTGCTCCTCAGATTCTATGAACAGCCGGTCGAAGATACCCAACGCCTTGATCAGACATGGACGCTTGTGGCAGACGGCATTCTCGCTTGACAAGCCGTCGAGGATCACAGGCTCGGTCTCAAAGACGTACTCATCGGGAGGAAGCAACTCCTCATAAAGTGTCCCCCTGATTGGCAACCCCAATAAAATTCTTCCAAAGAGATCGAAACCTCGTGGTCCCCTAGAAGAAAAGTGTTGGTGGGGAGATTCCACTGGTTCAAGAACGCCTTAACCCACCAGACATGCGGGGATTGGTAGTGGAAGAGTGACGCATACATCGCCTGGTAAAGCCCGACCTTCTGCAGCCGCGCGCGATGGGCAGAAAGGATGTAACGAGCCTAGAGGAGGTAGCCCATAGGGTGTCGAGGGGTGAGCCCTATCTTGTAGATTTGTCCCCATGGTTGGGCCTCACCCTGGAAAATACGCCGTCCCAGAATATCTATAGCTGGGATCGGATGGTTCGGGATACCAGTCGTCGAAGGCTCGAGCCGTCCCATCGGAGTTCAATTCGGCATCTCCATGGCAAAGATTGTCCTTGGTGGGTCCATTGGCAGAAACGGAAAGGTGGGCTCCGTTGGTACTTCACAAAGGAAGCTTCGGCGCCCCCAGATAATATGACCGTACCAGGTCCCCCACAAAAGCAAGTTGGTGCAGGTCGGGTCATGAGCCTTGATCATCGCCATCACTTCCTCATCAGATGGTGACTAAGGAAAGGCGGCCTCCGAGCGAGTGAAATGAAAGTACGGAACATAAGTCATTGTACCTGAAATAAAATAGGGGGAAACTGTTAAAAGCGAAGCCAGCAATATATATATATATATATATATATATATGATTATAAATATATATATATATATAAAGACAGTTGAAGAAAGCGACAGCAGACTCCTTTTTGCGGGACCATGGGCTACAAAACACATGGGTCCCACAGAATCAAGATGGCGGCTCGTTAATAATGAGGCCAAGCAATTATAATGAGACAAAAGGAAGATTCTCATTAAATAAGCAGTGGTTGGACTCTGTGACAAATCAAACAGAATCAAGGGAATTAAATTCCCAGGAAAGGACATGGCAAACTTCTTCTTCTCGGATGTGAAAGAGACAGCTCAGGGCAATGAAACCCCAATAAGTCCCTATGGGAAGAACTTAGTTCTTCATAGGAATTAAATTCCTTGTTAAAATAGGAGAATTAAATTCCCCGAGACACCCTTCAGAATCCAAGTTTTTTTTAGATGGAATTAAATTCCAGGGAAAAGACAACTGACACCATCATCTCTCTAAAGGTTAGAGAAACCCTAAGAGATCTACAGTTTGAAGATTAAATGGTTTTCTATTCTTGTTGAAGAACTTGAAGAAAAATGAGTTCTTATTAAAAAGGGAAAACCCTTGGTGTGGATTTAAAATCCCGTGGTGATTTCTGTGAAAGTTCTTCATTCGTTCAAGAGCATTACCTGAAGAGATAGGTCTTTCTTCAACAGAGTTAAACTCTGGAAAATTTGCAAGACAGAGAACTAAGCTCTGAGAAACGAGAATTAAATTCTCAAAAGAAAAGATAGCCAAAGGAGGAAGATGAAGGAGTGGAGGCGCTTCTGAAGAGACCCCTGCATCTATAGGATGTGATGGAAACACTTCATCTCCCCGATTCCCTAGACAGATCCAACGGTCACAAAAATGACAACGTTGCACTTACATGCAGACACGTGAGAGCGACGTTGTGGGGGCATTTGTTCCCTGATTAAAAATCAAGAATTTCCTCAATGAGGCATCACGTGTTCACACGTGACCAAGGGTCGCGTGTTGACACGTGATCCATTTACAGAGTTAAGGTTTAAGCAAAGCAGAAGTAGGCGGCTGAGGAAAGACCCCAAAGGGGCGTCACGTGCTGACACGTGATGGTCTTTAGCCCAGTTGAAATGCATAGTTTAATTCAATCAAGTTATAAAGGCCTCAACGAGGCATCACGTGTTCACACGTGACCAAGGGTCACGTGTTGACACGTGATCTATTTACAGAAGTAAAAATCCTAAGTAAAACAAGTAGCAGAAGAAAGACCCCAAAGGGGGGTCACGTGCTCACACATGACCAGAAGTCACGTGCTCACACGTGACCAGAGGTCACGTGCTCACACGTGACCAGAGGTCACGTGTTGACATGTGATAACTCTTTAGCCCAATCAAAGTACAGAATTAAAACTCTGAAGGAGGAACGGTCACGTGCCAACACGTGATAGGCTTTGAAAGCTTTATAAATGAATAAAATTAAAATTCTAAATTTCTCCAAAATCTTTCCAAATAGAGAAGAATTAAGGAGAACTGTTGGATTAAGAATCCAAGGGCGATTAAATATCACCAATTTATGGAAAAATCTTGGACAAGAAAAGATTTCCCCTGAATCTCACTTAAATAACAAATGGAATATCTTTGGATTGAAACATCCAACGGTGAATAAAATTCACCTAGTAATCTAAAGGCTCGGATTAATGATGAAAACAAATCAAATCTTTCAATGAAAGATTTACTAAACAAATTGATTCTTTTCCTCCTCCTATAAACAGGAGTCGAGAAGGGAGAATTAAAAAAAAGAGGGAGGATAGACAGAATTTTGCAGAGAAAACTTTGAAGAGAATTTTAGCATCTTGAAAATTCAGAAAGAAAACCCTAGGTGAGAAAAAGAAAGAGGATCAAAACTTCAGAAAAAAGAGAATTTAATTCTCAAAGATCTAAGAGTTTAACTCTTTTGCAAAGAACTTAGTTCTTTCTCTGGTTGAAGATCTGCAAAGTGCACATCTCCCCATAAGTTGAGAATTTAATTCTCATCGGGTCGAGATCCTGCCATGCAGATCTAAAACTTAGAGGAAGGATTGAGTTTGGAGAATTTAATTCTCCCAAAGTTATAGGAATTTAATTCCTCTAAGAAAAAATTAGGGTTTAACCCTATATGAGAATTCAATTCTCCAAAATTATAGGAATTTAATTCCTTCAAGATGGACAAAACTAGGGTTTAACCCTATATGAGAATTTAATCCTCTCAAGCTCCCAGGAATTTAATTCCTCTTAAAATGAAATTAGGGTTTCACCCTATGCCAGAACTTGATTCTTTACATATATGGGAATTTAATTCCTACAAAAGGAAAATTAGGGTTTAACCCTACCTAAGAATATAATTCTTCCAAAAAAAATAGGAATTTAATTCCTCCAAAGTTATAGCTAGGGTTTACCCTATGAAGAATTTAATTCTTAAAAAGATAAAGAAATCTTCAAACAAGCAAGAACCAGGGTCACGTGTCCCCACGTGACCCCTGTAAAGATCCGCAGAAAAGAACTCAGAGGTAACACCTCACGTGCTCCACGTGACCCCTGAAGCACAGAAGAAAAAAGCAAAAGAAATAGAAGCTCTGGGCGCTCTCACGTGTTACCACGTGACCCCTTGGCAAATCAGCACACAAATCCCCGTCACGTGTCAGCACGTTATGCTCCAAAATCGAATACAGAAAATATTCAATACTTTTTGCAGAACAGAAGGGGAATCTGGTCCCACCTTCGGGCGCTCTCACGTGTCCACATGTGACCCCTTTTTCTTTAGTGTTTTGACACTAATTAGAGATCTTTATTCCCAGTGTTTAACAATGATTTTTCTTAGTGTTTAACACTAATATGAAAACCCTATTTGCAGTGTTTAACACTGATTATTTTCTAGTGTTTGACACTAAATCGAAAACTATATTTCCAGTGTTTAACACTGATTGTTTCTTTTAGTGTTTAACACTAGTTTGAGGATTCTGTCTCTAGTGTTTAACATTTTTGTTATTTAGTGTTTAACACTACTTTTAGCCAAAATGGCTAATCTTTCATAGGCAAAGCCTCCCCTTCAATTGAACCTCAAAATTGAATAACATCCAGAGCTACAACAGAAATGTTATCAAGCCCCTCAAAACTTTTGTGGACTGGAACCAGACAAATGTCAAACAGTTCAACAAGGGGCCAGACTTAATTGGACTTAGCCCAAGTTGGCCATAAGTCCTCAATCCAGACTTAACTGAGCCAATAGGCTCAAAATATATTTAATTGGTCTTGGTTCCAAATCGGGCTACAGATCATTTAATCTACCTTGGTTCAAGGGTACATCTCTTCACTCCTTTGATATTTGTCATTGTAATTCCTCAACGTCTTCAAAGAGGTGACGGGTCCCAACAACCATACATTTCACGGACTGTGGGGTCCTTAAACTCATGGACTATGATGTCCTTAACCTTGACCGTGATGTCTTAAAACTAACAACGGACTATGATGTCCTTAACCTTGACCGTGATGTCTTAAAACTAATATCGGACTATAGAGTTCTTAAATCCACGGACTAAGATGTCCTTAACCTTGACCGCAATGTCTTAAAACTAACATTGGACCGCAATGTCCTTAAACTACCTATCGACCGCAACATCATTAAACTAAACAATAAAGCCCCCAATTACTCTTTTGTTGGATCTAAACGATCCCGTTAAGTTGATCTTAGTCTGAAATTAGACTAACGTATACTTAACAAACGTTTAAGTTGATCTTAGTCTCAAAAAAGGCTAACGTTTCCTTGAACACAAACCCCAAACCCAAATCTAAGAAAGATACGGATTTGGACTAGTCCATGCCCTACGGGCGACAACATAACTTAGTCTCCGTATACAATCCACGGGCAACCAAACGAAAAACAGACACCCACGACACGAAGTGACCATATGGAGAAGGAGAAAGTTGTTACCGCGAAGCGGTAGCGTAATTAACTGCAGGGGCTTGCGCTTGCAGGGAAGAGCGTCCCCACAATCAAAAACCCCTCAAACGATGGGGAATCTGACGAAGTCTGCTACATTGGCCGCATCCGTTTAAACCTTCGATACATTGTGCCATAAATCAACTTGGCATCTTCGGAGAGGTGGACGAATAGCACCTATTAGCATCTGCCCCGAATCTCAGGTAAGACGTTCTATCGCGCCGTCTCTCGGAGGGGAACAGCGTCCAGGGCCTTGTTCCACGCGACGGCAGAATACTCCCCGAGCTCAGCGTAAAATTGCTCCGACGTCTTATAATCGGCCGCAGCTTTCTTAGCCCGAACCTCGGCAACCCGGGCCTCCATAAGTGCCGCCTCAGCATCTCTTCTGCTGGCGTCCCTATTTTTTTCCAGGGCCGTGAAGCGTTCGGCCAGGTCTGCCATCTTCCTATCGGCAACCCGAAGAGACTCATTCAGGCGACGAAGGGCACCCCGGGTCGCCGAGTTAGCAAGTTCCGCAGCCTCCGCCCGGCCCGCCACAACGTCAACCCTTGCCTTCTCCTGGTGCAGGTCACGTTGCAAAATCTCAACCTCCGAAGGGAATGCTTCCACTGGCCTCGGAGCGTGGAATGGCCCCTCGGTTTCCATGCGAGTGGCGAGGGCGTAGTGTTGAAGAACCTGACGGAAAGCCGATGAGAAACCAGGAAGCCCCCGAGCCAAGGGAAGGTATACCAAGACAAATACACATAAAGGGATTCGTACCTGGACCGCCTCCTGGGCCATGGCCTCCAATTGATCTCTCAACGAGCCGTGCGGAAGCTTCCCCCAGCCAACTCCTCTATCCCGGCGAGCAGGCCAGCGGCGATGGAAAGTCCGGACGGGACCGTGAAGATGACGCCCCCTCCTCCACGGGAATTCCCTCAGGGACCCTCGACAACGGCGCGCGAGAAACCGTCCTCTTCCTCTTGAGAAGGGGCCTGCCCTCGCCCTTCCCTCTGTCCCCCGTTTGGGGCTCGGGTAACTGGGGACGACTCTGGCAGCGGCCAAAGAAACCACTGGATGCCGTCGACGAAGCGGATGGCCCTGCCGTCAGCAAAGAATTCGGCGGAGGGCATGAGCTAGCCGGAGGCCCGGCCACGCCACTAGCCTCCTTCTGGCGCGGGCAGCCTGAAGAGTGGGAGCGAACCATGTATTCCAAAGGAAGAAGAACGTCGAACAGCAGCAACTCAAGGAAGAAGGAAAAATGAAAGATTGGGGGCCCTAGGGCGGGCCCCACCCCTATTTTATCGCTGCGTACGGCCTCATCTGACGGCGCCCGTCATCTCCCACCGAAACAACTCCTCGCTCCCAGCGGCTCCGATCGCTCCACGTGTCGATCCTGCGCTGGACCGCGTCCCATCAGGCGCCACAGGCCTGCGGACGTCGTATCAGCCAATCGACACTTGACACGTAGACTATCGCTTCAGTTGCAGAGTGCACGAACCGGCACACCTTCTTTAGATGCGGAGATCTCGCCTTGATTCGCTAGCGGAAAAGACAACCGACGACCCGAGGACTCGCCCCGACAAGACTCTAGAAAGGAGCTTACCGCGAGAGGCCCAGTAGTCCACTCCTGACCCGACCCGCTAGCTGGTCGGGAAAAGAGTGGGGGGCTAATGATAGTGCTCGATATTGGCGATCTCCAAGGTCATGACATGTGGCAGGTGACGTGTCCCGGTACTCAGAGGAAGAGGCCCACAAGGGCCGACCAGGCCGCCCTGTACCCGACCTGCGGACACAAGCCGGCCCTCCTCGGGCCCCCCTGTAAATTGGCCTCCTCGGCCCCATAGCTCGTGCCGAGCTGCCACAAGACCTGGATTCCTCGACCTCCTTGCTCGTCCCGAGCTCCAGGCCGAGGTCGTCTTCCTCGGCCCTATGACCAAGGTCACCGCTCACAGGCATGACTGCCGCTCCGTGAATCTCTCCATGCGTAGATTCTACGCTGGCAACATCCCACGTTCCACGCCATCAATCCCCATTAATGGGCGATCCGCTTTCTATGTGGGCGTGACGTCGGGGGCGTATCTGCCGGCGAAAATCTTGCGCCTGCTGCTGCATGCTCCACCGCTATATAAACCCCTGTCACAGAGGGGTCAAGTAAGCCATTTTTTACTCTTTAAGCCGTTACTCTGCTCGAATCTCATCACTAACTTGATCGTCGGAGGGTCCTTGGTGGTACCAAACCACCCCGGGGCTTCTTTGCAGGTACTCGGCACCAAACTCCTCATTCCACTTCTTACTCCAAAACCCATTGAGACCCACACGCAACAGGAGATAATCAACAAAGTCCATAGGGAGATCAACGAAGACAACATCTGACGGAGACCCGAAAAGGAGCTCCATCACTTCTCTATCTTTTATATTTTGCTCAAACGCCTTCTTTCCTTCTCTATTTTTTATACTTTGCTCAAACACCTTCTTCTCTTTTTTATGATGCTCAATATTGGCGATCTTCAAGATCAGGACACGTGGCAGATGACATATCCCAAGACCCAGAAGAAAGGGCCCACAGTGGCCGACCAGGCCACCCTAGTACCCGACCTGCAAACACAAGCTGGCCCTCCTTGGGCCCCCCTGCAAATTGGCCTCCTTGGCCCCTCAGCTCGCCCTGACCTGCCACAGGACCGAGACTCCTCGACTCTCTCGCTCGTCCCCGAGCTCCCCAGCCGAGGCCATCTTCCTCGGTCCACCGACCGACCAACTCCACCACTCACAGGCATAACCACCGCTCCGCAAATCTCGCCATGCGCAGATTCTCCGCCAGCAACATCCCACGTTCCACGCCACCACGATCCCCATTAAATGGGCGATCCGCTCTCTACGTGGGCGTGACGTCGGGAGCGTAACTGCTGGTGAGATTCTCGCGCCTGCTGCTACGTGCTGCCGCCACTATATAAACCCCCATCACAGAGGGGTCAAGAAAGATATTTTTTATTCCACTTAGCCGTTACTCTGCTCGGATCTGGTACTAACTTGATCGTCGGAGGGTCCTCGGTGGTACCAAAACCCCCGGGACTTCTTTGCAGGTACTCGGCGTTAAACTCCTCAAATCACCAATCTCTTCAAAACCCATTGAGACCCGCACGTAACAGCAGATCACCTTCCAAATCCACCGGGAGATCGACGGAAGACAACATCTGAGGGAGACCCGAAAAGGAGCTCCATCAGTTGGCGCCGTCTGTGGGAATCACAAAACTCCATAAAAACAAAAGTTGGCCTTCCGATCTCCGTCCACATGGCGTTCGATCACCCTGAAGATCCAGGTACCAGCCGCCGCCTCCCCCTCATCGGAGGCGTGGATTAACCTCCTCCGGCGACCGTCATCAACGCCCTCGCCGGCCGATAAATCGAATAAAGTCCAAACGGCCATGCTAGGGCCCCAGATCGCCACTCCCCCGCCTCTAGAAGACTCTACCCTCGTCGGTACGGCTGACCACCGGCAGGCTACGTCCCATGGCCACAGATCTCACGGGCCGATACTCATCCGCTGGGCGATCATTGAGCCTCCTCTGGCGGAATCGAAACGACACGACTCTGGCGCTTCGCCTCCCCGCACAATCGATGCGCATGCTACGCGCACGTTCACCGCGACCGTTCCTATTCCCCATACCTGCAAATGGATGGTCGGGCGAAACCTCATGAAGAATCAGCCAAGCAGCTACCCTGCTCGGTTATCCCAGGCCGGTAGCTTCCCTACTTGCAACGCCAGGGATCAAAGCCCTCGCAACGAGGCAACCCAGCAGCTACCCTGCTCGGTTATCCCTGGCGGGTATCTTCCTTACCGCAACGCCACGGATCAGAAAGTCCTCCCAGAGGCAGTCGAGCCCGACCCTCACTCGGCTATCCCTGGCGGGTAGATTCCCTACCGCAACGTCAGGGATCAGAAAGTCCTCCCAGAGGCAGTCGAGCCCGACCCTCACTCGGCTATCCTTGGTGGGTAACTTCCATACTGCAACGCCACGGATCAGAAAGTCCTCCCAGAGACAGTCGAGCCCGACCCTCGCTCGGCTATCCCTGGCGGGTAGCTTCCCTACCGCAACGCCAGGGATCAGAAAGCTCTCCCAGAGGCAGTCGAGCCCGAGAATCTCTCGCTCGGCCATCTTTCAGGAAAAAATCCCTCACCAAGAGGCACCGGGCAGTAACCCTGCCCGGCCAAGGGTCCTTGGTAGGCTTCTTGCAGCCCCTTCCGCGCCAAGGACCAAAGTCATCCCAGAGGCGGTCGAGTCCTTGCTCGGCTATCCCCGGCCGGTAGCTTCCTACCACAACCGACAGGGATCAAAGTCCTCGTCAAGAGGCACTGGGCAGTAACCCTGCTCGGTCCCCCTCCTGAAGGATCAAAACTCTCGCAAGAAGCACCGAGCAGCTACCCTGCTCGGTCATCCCCGGCTGGTAGGTCCCTACCCACGATGCCAGGGATCCAAGCCCTCGCCAAGAGGCACCAAGCAGCTACCCTGTTCAGACATCCTCAGCAGGCATCTCACGGCCCCTTTCACGCTGAGGATAGAAGCCCTCACCTGAGGCCGCCGAGATCCTTCTCGCTCGGCGCATCCCCAGCGGGCATCCTCCTGCCCATCAGACGCTGAGGATCTCAAGCCCTCACTGCGAGGCTGCTGAGTTCCTTCTTGCTCGGCTCATCCCCAGCAGGCATCCTCCTGCCCATCAGACGCTGAGGATCTCAAGCCCTCACCGCGAGGCCGCCGAGTTCCTTCCTGCTCGGCGCATCCCCAGAGGGCATCCTCCTGCCCATCAGGTGCTGAGGATCTCAAGACCTCACCATGAGGCCGCTGAGATCCTTCCTGCTCGGCGCATCCCCAGCGGGCATCCTCCTGCCCATCAGACGCTGAGGGTCTGAAGCCTTCATCGTGAGGCCACCGAGATCCTTCTTGCTCGGCGCATCCCCAACGGGCATCCTCCTGCCCATCAAACGCTGAGGATCTCAAGCCCTCACCGCGAGGCCGCCGAGTTCCTTCTGCTTGGTGCATTTTTGGCGGGCGTCATCTTGCCCATCAGACGCTGAGGATCTCAAGCCATCACCATGAGGCTGCCGAGATCCTTCCTGCTCGGCGCATCCCCAGCGGGCATCCTCCTGCCCATTAGACGCTGAGGGTTTGAAGCCCTCATCGTGAGGCCGCCGAGATCCTTCTTGTTCGGCGCATCCCCAGTGGGCATCCTCCTGCCCATCAGACGCCGAGGATCTCAAGCCCTCACCGTGAGGCCACCGAGTTCCTTCTGCTCGACGCATCCCCGGCGGGCGTCCTCCTGCCCATCAGACCCTGAGGATCTGAAGCCCTCTTCGCGAGGCCGCCAGGCCCCTTTCTGCTCGGCGCATCCCAGCGGGTAGCTTCCTACCCAACAAAGATAAGGATCAAAGTCCTCCTTAGAGGCAGCCGAGCGGCTTCCCTGCTCGGCTATCCCTGGCCAGTAGCTTCCCTGCTCGCAACGCCAGGGATCAAAGCCCTCGCCAAGAGGCAACCACGCAGCTTCACTTCCCGGTTAACCTTAGCAGGCCTCCTACGACCCCTCCAACGCTAAGAATCGAAGTCCTCCTTAGAGTCAGCCGAGCGGCTTCCCTGCTCGGCTATCCCCGACCGGTAGCTTCCCAACCCACAACGCCAGGGATCAAAGCCCTCTCAAGAGGCATCTGAGCGGCTACCCCGCTCGGTCATCCCAGGCAGGCGATTGCCTACCAACGACGCCAGAGATCAAAGCCCTCGCCAAGAAGCAACCGTGCAGCTTCACTGCCGGGTTATCCTTGGCAGGCTTCTTACAACCCCTCCAACACTAAGGATCAAAGTCATCCTAGAGGCAGCCGAGCGGCTTCTCTGCTCGGCTATCCCTGGCCGGTAACTTCCATACTCGCAACGCCAGGGATCAAGGCCCTCGTCAAGATCAACCGAGCAGCTTCCCTGCTTGGTCATCCCCAGCAGGCATCCTCCTGCCCAACAGACGCTACAGGTTTGTAGCCCTCATAACGAGGCCACTGAGCCCATCACATGCAGCGGACCCGAAGCCCCAACAAAAGACATCAGGTCTAACCAAGTCTGAGTAATCCCCCCTCGACTTCGGGGCCATGGAAATGCCTCCTTCTCAGCAGCGCTTAGCACGCTTGGCAGGTGATCGAAGTCAACTCGACGACCGATTGCTCCACTTGTCGTTCCCGGACTGGACTGCGCCCCATCAGACGCCACAGGTCTGCACACGTCGCGTCGGCCAACCGACGCTTGACGCGTGGTCCGACGCTTCAGCGGAAGGATGCACGAACCAGCGCACCTTCCTTAAATACAGAGATCTCGCCCTAATTCGCTGGCATAAAAGACAGCCGACAGCCCGGGGACGCGTCCCGACGAAACCTTAGGAGGGAGTTTACCCCGGACGGCCCGGCAGTCCACTCCTGACCCGACTCGCTAGCTGATCGGGACAAGAGTGAGGGCCTAATGATGATGCTCAATCTTGGCGATCTTCAAGATCAGGACACGTGGCAGATGACATGTCCCAAGACCCAGAAAAAAAGGCCCACGGTGGCCGACCAGGCCACCCTTGTATCTGACCTGCAAACACAAGCTGACCCTCCTCGGGGCCCCCTGCAAATTGGCCTCCTCGGCCCCTCAGCTCGCCCCGAGCTGCCACAGGACCGAGACTCCTCGACCCTCTCGCTCGTCCCCGAGCTCCCCAGCCGAGGCCATCTTCCTCGGTCCACCAACCGACCAACTCCACCACTCACAGGCGTAACTGCCGCTCCGCAAATCTCTCTATGCGCAGATTCTCCGCCAGCAACATCCCACGTTCCGCGCCACCACGATCCCCATTAAATGGGCGATCCGCTCTCTACGCGGGCGTGACGTCGGGAGCGTAACTGCCGGCGAGATTCTCGCGCCTGCTGCTGTGTGCTGCCGCCACTATATTAACCCCCATCACAGAGGGGTCAAGAAAGCTATTTTTTATTCCACTTAACTGTTATTCTGCTCGGATCTGGTACTAACTTGATCGTCGGAGGGTCCTCGGTGTACCAAACCACCCCGGGACTTCTTTGCAGGTACTCGGCGTTAAACTCCTCAAATCACAAATCTCCTCAAAACCCATTGAGCCCCGCACGCGACAGGAGATCACCTTCCAAATCCACCGGGAGATTGACGGAAGACAATATCTGAGGGAGACCCGAAAAGAAGCTCCATCACTTTTACAAAGATTTTCCACCACACCATCTTTCTTCTCCTCTCATTGAACCGTATTCGAACCTTAAATTTCTTGGCAAACTCTTGATCTAGATGGGTCGCTTGACTAAGCTGGACCCACCTTTGGATCTGCCCCTGCATAATAAACCTAACCGTGCTTTATAAAGTTGGAAGAGGAATAAGAAAACCTTGGAGGGTACATATGTCGGTTTCTAAAGTTTTGAAGGTGAGATGAAATGTACAGGCCCCACCATCAACAGAGGGGTGCATATAGGGTGCCAAATCCGTCTACTGAAACTATAAAATATACATAAGACATAAGTCACCATCTACGAGGCCACCCAAAAAAGCAACTATACGAGGACCTGCCGACGGTGGGCCCTTTGGCTGACGTGTCAGGGACAAGGACAACGTGTGCCAACACTTTACCAACCCTCGCTTCTCATTGCTCCAGCGAGGCCTCGTCCGTACCATTCCCATAAAAGGGCAATCCCGTAATAAGCTGTTCCTGCGGCCCACTGTAAGCAAATTCACGAGCTATCGCGGCCCAAAAATCTCGTGGCGGTTTTTTAAAAGGGCAACCCCAGGCCTATCTTCTTTCCCCTCTCCGCGTGATTACTAGTGGAAAACAGAGACCCCCCGCCCCCCCCCCCCCCCCAAATTTTTAAATCAAAATAATTAATATTATAAATATTAGAGTGAGTGATATTAGAGAGAGGGAGAGAGAGAGAGAGAGAAACAGAGAGGGAATGGATTCAAGGTTCAAAAGGGTGTGTGTGTTTTGTGGGAGTAGCCCAGGGAAGAAGCAGAGCTATCAGCTTGCTGCTATCGATCTTGGGCATGAATTGGTAAGTGTTGTTTTAATTAAAAAAAATATTTTCCTTTTATATGATCGTTTATGGGGATTTTGGTTTTCTTTTTCTTTTTTAATTTGATGCGAGCGAGATTTGAACCATGCATCTCTTGCTCAGCTGCAGAGAAATATCGTATTGATTTGGGTTGGTTGCGTGCAGGTGAAGAGGAGCATAGATTTGGTTTATGGAGGCGGGAGTATAGGGCTCATGGGTCTTGTTTCTCAAGCCGTTTTCGATGGCGGTCGCCATGTCCTTGGGTATCTCTCTCTCTCTCTGTGTCTAATATCTACCGTTATGATATTAGAACTCAAAAGGGGTCCATGCGATCGAGCATTCTGTGCTTTTCCTAAGTATAAATCCAAAAAATCGTCATGAAAAACGGAAACTTATACATTGGAATCTGAAACGGAAACTTATACATAGTTCTGTCGATATTTATTAATTTATACATATATTTTTAGTTGTGTGATTTTTTCTTTACCTTTTCGCACGTGCGTAAAGGTTGGTGAATGAGTATCGGGGACCTTATCTTTCCTATTTTGTTGCAGGGTGATTCCCAAGACTCTTATGCCCAGAGAGGTACAATAAAACTTCTGTCTTGTCTATTTTTAGCATTAATTTCTTTAATTAGACTATGAACAAAAGCCTGACTAAAAGTGGAAGTCTATGATGTTGCGCTTTTGAGTATCAAGTGTCCTTTGCCTTTTTTAGATGGAGCGATTAGTCAGCTATGGCTGTATATTTATTGTAGATTAATTATGATTACTTGTTGATAAGAATGCCGATTTATTTTTTTAAATATCTCTCGGCATTTTATCTTTTTCTACCTGAAAAACAAATTGACATATCCCCTTGCTTTTCCCGAAAAAAGGTCTCAAGTTTTAATTTCACCACCAAATGATTGTGGTATTGTAAAACTTAAAGAGTGTATTGGTGTGTTTATATTATCACCATTTAAAGTTTAGAAGTAAATTTCTTGAAACTTGGCTACTTTTTAAATAAAAGCTCTTTCGGGAAACTTTTGTAATGAATCTCGAACTACGCAGATAACCGGAGAGACGGTGGGAGAGGTGAGAGCTGTATCAGGGATGCACCAAAGGAAGGCCGAGATGGCTCGACACGCCGACGCCTTCATTGCTCTCCCAGGTGAGTGTCATTGCATCATAGTGGTAAAAAAGATTTTTTATTCTTATTGTCTCTGAAATGTACGGGGCATGAAATGTACGGGGCATGACACCTAGCTTGCACCTACATATATAGGATATGTCCAGATTTCATTGATGATCAAATTATTCTTATTGTCTCTGATTCCAATTTTATCTAGAATAGTATTGAGCAAGTTGATTTATTAGTGGTTCAATTTAGTGCCTGTGGCCCCTTTGCCGCTTGTTTCCATGTGGGCTAATAGTAACGCTCATTAATTAATGATCGCATTTTAATTGTATTTTTTTTGGAAAAAGCAGTACAAGACGTCCCACTCAATAAAATAAATTGCATTTAATTATTATTATAATCATAATTTTTTTTAACGAAATGGGTTATTTAGGTGGCTATGGAACATTGGAGGAACTCCTTGAAGTCATCACATGGGCTCAGCTTGGGATCCATGACAAGCCGGTAATAACCGCACTTTTCATATTTCGGATGGATACGCGCTCTATAGTCTATTGACTTTTTTCAACAAATGGTGGCAAAATCGCACTTAGATTTATTAGTAAAATAAAAGGCTTGAAATTTACAAGAGTTTTTTAACCTAGGTGATTGTTATTTAAAGTGTGAAGCTGAGTTTTTCCGACCGCTATAATTTTATGATTGCTGAGATTCCGTTTCTCAATCGGAAAACTAATAGTAAAATTGTAAAATTGTTTAATTAATGATATATAAATTAATTTACGCAGGTCGGCTTGCTGAATGTCGATGGGTATTACAACACGCTTCTGGCGTTCATCGATACGGCGGTCGACGAAGGATTTATCGCCCCGGCTTCTCGGCACATCATCATCTCTGCCCACAATGCACATGAATTGTTGTCGAAACTTGAGGTCTGTAATTAACAATTCTTTTTCTTTAAATTAGTTAATTTAAAACTAATTAAAGTTCAATGAAATTTAGGAGTATAAAGCAATGGATGATGAGGTGGCACCTAAGCTGAGCTGGGAAACGGAGCCGTTAGAGCTCTCCACAAAGGGGAAATTGGGCGTTGACTAGGGTTCTATGTAAATATAATATAATATAATATATTATATTATATTATATTATATGCTTTTAATATTATAAGTATCTCTCATTTTGACAAGTGTAGAATGGATCCTTGTCAATTCTTTTCCTTTCTTTTTCCATTTCCTCTAGCTAGATAGCTAATGTCATTTGACCTAGCTAGGTGCCCACTTGTACTCTTCTTATTTTTCAATTGTAATTCTAATCTTATTGTACAAATTGGTAAGTCCCACGTGAACTTGTCCTCTTTACCCTTTTCTTTGGATGTTTGACTTTACTGCTCAAAATAAGTACAACTCTTTTTGTTGATAAATTATTTGTTATGCTGGATGTAATGCATCCGCACATGAAAAAGTAAGAGATATGATTGATCAGATCTAACAACTATAGAGATAATCGTAGTACAAATTAAATCTGTTATAATCATTGCAACTGCATTTGTTAGTACAGTTTAAAGTTGAGATAAGGATAGAGGTATTTGCGACAACTAGATCATGTATATCCTTTGTTATATTTCTTACAAAATAAAAATCTATCTCTACATCCTTCATTCTTGCATGGAACACGGAATTTGCAATTAAATTTGTTGCACCAATATTATCACACCATAAATTGGTGGATATTGTAAATATATTCCAATATCATTGACCTAGAACCCGAGGCACGTTGTCGGCACAAATACGACGGAAGTCATGAATTGAGTAATTTCAGACATCCGCCGCATCATCTCTTCATGTTCCTTAGTTTGCCGACATGGATACTCGAACAATCAGACCTCCATCCCGGCCATATCCTCTATTTTCACGCATCTTTCCATAGCTGGTTTGTCTTCTAAGTGTTGCATCTTTGCATTCGATCCATTGCTACGTTCTATTCGCGTCTAGGTCACTACGAAGTTGTGAGGAGTCGAAGTACTAGTACAATATCGGTAGCTTCAATAACCTATCCCAAGTTCATGGCCTATATTGGATATAGTGCCCTCAAGAAAATTATTCTAATTGCAGGTAGGAAATTATGGTAATTGAGTGAGGACCTATACGGGTAGAGCAGTCTTACTCAAGATGATAATATGCTATCTGCTTTGTCTTTATCATTCATGTATATACGTTTTATTACGTGTCGCGATTACTGGAGGAGGCTCTAACCGACGATCCAAACTTGCTAGATTTGCATGATCGGTGATGTAGAAATACTTCACTAAATTTTCTCTCTTGAACCATGCTAAAAAATGGAGAGCAAGAAGAAGAAGGTGAAGGAGAAGAGGAAGCATGAAGCATAAGTTCATGGAGCATGAACTCAAGTGTAGAGGCAAAAAAAAAACCATCCAAGAAAAAATGAGTGAGAGAATGGCTATCAAGTCTTGCAACCATGATACAATAGTGCACAATAAATACACAAGCTAATCCAAGCCATCCCTCCAAACCATACTTCCACCTCATTCCTTTTTATTTTTCTAAATAGAAAAATAAATATGAGGCGTCCTTTTTTGAGAAGCATTCCCGTATAAATACAAAATACTTCACCTGGTATATGTATCGCTGCATATACGCGTATCTGTATAAAAATACGGATAGCACTAAAGAGTGAAAATGAATAGTGAACAATAATACTAAAATATATGTATCAGAATACATATATATAAATTATTAAATCAAACCCTGATTTAATAATCCGGCTTAATCATAAGCCGGCTTGTATTATCAACCGTCCGATTAAAGTCCGTGAATCCCGTACACGTATTGTTAATTGTATGTATGCCCTAAAGACCATTATTGTACATATGATTTATATTATTGTGGATGCTTGGACATATATAGAGAGGACTTTCTTGCTCGACATGATAGTATGCTATCTGGTTGCTCTTTATCTTAACATGTATACTTGTCTCTTGATACTATCTTATGGTTACATGTTGGTAAAGCCCTTAGGATGTGTACTTGACTACCAGGATTATGATGCAGATCATACTAGTGGGGCCATGGTAGTTCATAAGTTCATCCTTTAATGTTCCTAGTCGTGGGTGTATCGAGACAGGGCATCGATATACCAGAGTAGACTAGCGTATACGCTTCTCGACCCATGAGATGGGCGATGGATGATCCCATATCCATTGGTGTTTGACATCAGAGATGGTATATGGGTGCTCAGTGGAGACTGGGTACACTGGACGGACTCGCTGAGAACTCCTAGTTGGTATTATACCTATCGTCAGATAGCAGTTCTCTGGTGACACTGGTACATGTTAGTCTGTAGACCCGAGATCGTCATAGAGTCTTGTGTGATTCCCACCGTACTTTGATTTCCACCTTACCACGTTCAAGAGGACGTGCAAAATGGTGGTTTTTGGGTACAGTCCCGAGTCATATGGAGGCAATGAGCGATAGGAGGGGTTTCGTCTTTTACGGTATTGGGAGTTGATGTTGCGCTGTGCTCGATTGGCCATAACAGGGAAGTCCCTGATCAGGGCTGATTTAGAGATTTACTGATAAGTGTTATCAGTAGTTTCTCGACCCGTTATGAGCCTTGTATCGGCATGACTTATCGAGTTATTGGGGTCTGACGTTTACCACCCCTAGACTTGATATGTGACATCTTAGACGAAGAGACCGGACTGTACGGTAGTGTTACTGACAGGCTTTACAGGAGCTAGAGCGGGCTTGCTTATTGATGTTCTGATCGTTCAATACCCGGGTAGTCTTTATGTCCAGCTAGTACCGCTGACGGCTTGTGGGTGTTTGATATGATCATCACCTACTGCCGGCGTATTGATGAATCTTTAGAGTCCTACATAGAGATTTTACTGGCTCAGGCAAAATGAAGTTGGAGCACATATATGATATGTGCGGGACCAAGAGTAATGCGAGTATATGATACCGTATTCTATTCTCACGATATTTGTATCGGTCGGTTATATGTGATATAGCCGGGTTATCGAATCAAGTGTTGATTCGATAAGTTGGTATATTTAATATTAGTCGGTTATATATGATATAGCCGGATTATTAAATCAAGTGTTGATTTGATAATTTAGTGTATAATTGTATATTTGATATACTAATTTACATTAACTAATATTAGCTCACTTAAGCATTTATTTTCTCACATGTGCACACTTAATATATATGTGATATATATTAATTGTGTTTTATATTGTGTCATGATTGTTGATACACACTACATGGGTGTATGAGACTTACACCATACTAATTATAATGTAGGGTTTTAATATTTAAAGTAATTCCAAATTAATGGATAATTAGCCACATGCATGAAGCTTGTAGAAGCTTGTGGATGTATTGACTTAGTCCACTAGTTTTGTTTTACTTAAGATATTTATTAATCTAACCATTATAATTTAGCCATAGTTATGTCTCTACATGAGTTAGCTATATGATACAAACTCACCCATGGTTGATTCTCTCACCTCATTAGTTCATTCTCATCTCTTGACTTCATCTTATTCTTCAAAGCTCAAGAGTTTTTTAGGTTTTGTTCAAGTGAGAAAATATTGTGAGAAAAATAAAACTAAAGTGAGCCCACATCTTACTTCATCATCCTCTACTAGATTAGCACTTTAGTATAGGGTGTTAGCTTCACTAATTTTTCATTGGTGATGTAGTAGCTTGAGTTAGTGTCTCCTCGACGTAGATCATCTTCGGCCTTGAAGATTTCAAGCAAGATCGTTCCTTTCGTCTTGGGAAGCCATGCAAGAGTTCGGGAGTTCCATGATCGCAGCGAAGGGACCACTATAAGGAGCTATTGAAGTGAAGGACCGGTCTATAAAGGTTGTATTCCATTATCACTTAGATGTAAAGTTGTTTACTTTCTAGTTTAGCTCCTAAAACTCTAGTTAGATCCTATGTTAGGGTTGTTTGGAACACTAAATTTTTAAATATAACATATTTGATGCCTTGTGGTTGTGCCTAAGAATCCTACAGTGGTATCAAAGACTTTCTAGAGCATTAAGAGTTGTTTAGGCGAAACTAGAAGTTCGAACGAACTCCGAAAACCCGATATTGCCCACTTTCTGGAAATTTTTCAAAATGTTGGAATTTTTCACGTTAAAAATCCTCAGAAAATCGTGCAGGTAAAACTATGGACCCTCTAGAAGAACGACACCCTAACTCGACAACATGACCGCGGAACCGTGGCTAAACCATGGGTTTGGCGGCGGTTCCGCGGCGCCATATGTGAGGCTTGGGTCGATACTTCTACGGTTGGTCCATAGCTACTGGGGCATGCTTCTGGGTATTTTTGATACTGCTCAACTGTTGAGTTTTCTGGGGAAATTTTGGGAATTCGTTGATTCGATCGAAAGTTTTAACATCGTATAGCTATCTGCAATATGATACAATATATGGAATTCGTATAGTTAGGCATGAAATCCAAAGTCTGTGATATTTTGGGTTTATGATGTCTAAGGTTATTATGGATTCCAAATGTTGTAGTTTGATATTTTCTTTTCTGCGACCGTAAGTGTAATATGTGGTGTATCGCCGGTTTCGTTGCTATATGTCAACGACAATTGGGATACGCATATTTACTTACGTTAATGACATGCGATGTTATGTGTTGCTGTGATATGTTATATTGGATCGTAGCGTTTTGAATTGCAGGTTTTTTTTATGTGAGATGAGAGTTTTTTTATTTTCATTCATGTAAAGTTCAATGTATGTAATATTCTTTTATTGGGGCACTTCCGGGTTGAGGATGATGTCACCGTTGTTGTATATTATTTACTTTTCCGCATTAGGATATACCCAAGGAGGAGAGCACAAGTAACCGGGTTCTAGAGTCCAGTGGGAGACCAACTCGAGGAGTCGAGTTCGGATCTCCTAACTCTAAGAATTGGTAGGGTTGCTTGCTGCTCTCGTATGGGTCTCGGGATGTGGGTTTGGCTATTCATCGTGACCGTGGAATCCGTGTTTTATACAGGCTCAATATAAAACACGGGTCTGTTCAACGCCGGAAGACAGACCGGGACGTCGGGACGTCTGGCCTGAATTCTTGGGGCAGATGCTATTTGGATTTATCCGTCCACCTCTCCGAAAATGCCAAGTTGATTTATGGCACCGTATATCGGAGGTTTGGATGGACGCGACCGTTATAGCAGACTTTATCAGATTCTCCCTCGTTTGCGAGGGGTTTTTAATTGTGGAGACGCTCTACCCTGCAGGTGCAAGCCCCTGCAGTTAATTACGTTATCGCATCGCGATAACCACTTTCTCCTGCTCCGGAGGTTCACTTTGTGTCGTGTGTATGTCTGATTTTATTTTAGGTTGCCCGTGGATTGTATACAGAGACTAATTTATGTCGTCGCCCGTAGGACATGGATTAGTCCAAATCCGTATATTCTTAGATTTGGGTTTGGGTTAATTTAAGGACCGTTAATCTGGTTTTAGATTAAGATCAACTTAAATATATGAGCATTTGGACTCGATTATTTTTATTTTAAGGACATCCCGGTACATTATCGCCATGTTTGAGGCGAAGTTTTAGTTTAGGGACGTTTCGGTCCACTATCTCTGTATTTGGAGGTGACTATTAGTTTAAGGACATTTCGGTCCGTTGTTGCCGTATTTAATGCGGAATTTCTAGTTTAGGGACTTTTCGGTCCATTATCGCCGTATTTGGGAATATTAGTTTAAGGACATTTCGGTCCGTTATCGCCATTTTTGAGGCGAATATTAGTTTTAAGGACGTTTTAGTCCATTATCGCCATTTTGGAGGCGAATATTAGTTTAAAGACGTTTCGGTCCAACATTCAACTTGCGTGCACGTGTATTTGTTATGTGACGAAGTGAACGTTGTTGATATGGAATATACCAAATTTGGGGTACGATCCGATTTGAGATGTGCGCGTCAATTTGGAAGTGCATCAATATGGGATGAACGGAGTTGTTGGTCGTCGGGACCCATCACCTCTCTGAAAACGTTGAAGAATTACAACGATATATATCAGAGGTGTGAAGAGATGTACCCTTGAACCAAATCCCGTATTTGAGGGAGAAGGGTTATGGTGGCCTTAAGAATTTTTGTTAAGGATACGTTAGTCCAAATTGGGACTAAGATCCACTTAACAACATTTCAGGATCTTCCTTATTTAAGACCAGCAACAGAGCATTTGGACTCAGTTACACGACTTTAACAACTTAGCCAATTTGGGCTTTAGTCTGCTTAGTCCCCCCTCTTTTTTTGAAAAAAGTGCTAAACACTTGTTTGGGATCTGTTTAATCAGTCCCTTTTTTTATGCAAAAAGTGTTGAGCACTTATATGAGTTCTGACACCCACATATGATCCTGTGGAACTTTCAATCATGGGGATTGCCTAACAAGTGTTGAACTTTACTCCTTTTGTCTTTATATGAAGTGCTAGGCACTCTTTATGGCGTCCATATAGGAAACACGTGAGGCGCTGGGCGCTGCCCAATAAGTATTGAACACTCAGCCATTTTGGGCTGTTTATGGAATGCTAAGCACTTTTTTCTTCTCTTTTGCGGCGCACACATAGGGAGCAGGTGTGGTGTTGGGGCGCTAGGCACTACCTAGTGAGTGCTAAGCACTCTTCCCTTCTGTGGTGCCCATGTGAGAATTACGTATGGCGCTGGGAGTTGCCCAGTGAGTGCTGAGCACTCTTCTGTGGTGCCCACATAAGAGACACGTGCGGCGCTGGGTGCTGGGCGCTGCCCAGTGAGTGCTAAGCACTCCTCTCTATGGTGCCCATATGAGGAATACGTACGGCGCTGGGCGCTGTCTGGTGAGTGCTGAGCACTCTTCTGTGGCGCCCACGTGAGGGACACGTGCGGCGCCGGGCGCTTTTGTCTTCTGCTGATAGCATTTTTGCCCATTAATGATCGATAGGATTTATGTTTTGCAGATCTAGGATCAAGCTTTCATTTTAAGAACCAAGTTCTTTTACGAGAACTGAGTTTCTCTTATATGCTTTATTTTGAGGAATTCAATTCCTAGTTCCTTTCTGAGTCTTTAATTCTCAAGAACAAGTTCCTCTCAATGAGAATTAAATTCTCAACTTATGAGAGACTAGTCATGTGGATCTCAGATTCAGAGAAAGAACTAAATTCTTCGAGAAGGGTTAGACCCTCAGATATGCAAATGAGATGTTTTTATCTCTGTTTTTTTTTACCTAGAGTTTTTAAGGGAGATCTTCTTCCTTAAGAATTTAATTCTCTATTCATTTTTGAAGCTTTCTGTTTTTATTTTTAGAAGCCTATAGGGGGTTCCTCTTTTTCAGACTTGAAATTTTCGATCCTTTATATAGTGGAGGCAAGTTTGTTAATTAGCTTTAAAGAAATCTCACATTAAGAGATCCTAATCAATTTGGGGAATTTTACCCACCATCGGATATTTGATCTAAGGGTTTCTGTTTTACAGAACATATTTTCTTGTTTCTAACAAGATTGGGAAAATATTTTCCATATGCAGAGTTTTATTCTGTGAAATGGTGATTTTTAATCACCATTGGATTTTTAATCCTAGGGTTCTCTGCTTTACAGAGGGCAATCTTTCTTATTTCAAAAGATTAAGGGAATATATCCTAAGAATAGAATTTTATTGTATAATCCAATTTGGGGAATGTTTTCTCTCGACAGAATTTAATTCTGCATTTTTGATGATTTATCATCTCCGTTGGATATTTGATCCAATGGCACTGTTTAATAAAGAGTAGAATTTAATTCTATCTAGGCGCCGACGCTCATGCGTTGTGCACGTGAAGCGCCACTTGAGAGTTTTAATTCTTTTTGTTCTTTGCACACTAGCGCCCGTGTGAGGAGCACGTGTGGCACTATATGAGAGTTTTAACTCTTATTTTTAATCTAATAGGTTTTTTGTACTTTGCACACTAGTGCCCGCGTGAGGAGCATGTGAGGCGCTGCCTCATTAATTTTGAACAGAGATTTGCTCTTTTATTGGGGGAAACACACCTCAATTCGTTTCTTGATCGGTTTGGTAGCTATGCAAGATTTGGAGCTCAAGTAGCTCGATGTTAAGACCGCTTTCTTGCATGGTGATTTGGTAGAGAAGATCTACATGCTACAACCCGATGGTTTCAAAATTGAAGGTAAGGAAGACAACATTTGTTTGTTAGAGAAATCTCTCCATGGTTTGAAATAGTCGCCTAGACGTTGGTACAAGAAATTTGATTACTTCATGAGAGTTATTGGGTTTATGAGAAGTAAGGGCGACATTTGTGTTTATTGCAAGAAACTCGCCGATAGTTCTTTCATATACTTGTTGCTTTATGTTGATGATATGTGGATAGCAGTAAGGTATATGGTTGATATTCATGTTAGTTATATGTATGCCCTAGAGGCTATTACTATACATGTGTTGTATATTGTAGTGGATGCTTGGACATATATAGGGAGGACTTTCTTGCTCGACATGATAGTATGCTATCTGGTTACTCTTTACCTTAACGTGTACACTGATTGTCTCTCTGTTACATGTTGGTAAAGCCCTTAGGATGTGTACTTGACTACCTGGACTGTGATGCGGATCATACTAGTGGGGACATGGTAGTCTATAAGTACATCCTTCAAGATCCCTAGTCGTGGGTATATCGAGACGGGGCATCGATATACCAGAGTAGACTAGCGTATACCTTCTCGACCCATACAGATGGGCAATGGATGATCCCATATCCATTGATGTTTGACATCAGAGATGATATACGGGTGCTCAGTGGAGACTGGGTACACTGGACGGACTCGCCGAGAACTCCCAGATGGTATTATACCTTATGTCAGATGGCAGTTCTCTGGTGACACTGGTACAGGTTAGTCTGTAGACCCGAGATCGTCATAGAGTCTTGTGTGATTTCCAATGTGCTTTGATTTCCACCTTACCACGTCCAAGAGGGCGTGCAAAACGGTGGTTTTTAGGTATAGTCCCGAGTCACATAGAGGCAATGAGCGATAGGAGGGGTTTCGTCTCTTCCGGTATTGGGGGTTGATGTTGCGCTGTGCTCGATTGGCCATAACAGGGAAGTCCCTGGCCAGGGCTGGTTTAGAGATTTACAGGTAAGTGTTACCAGTAGTTTCTCGACCCGTTATGAGCCTCTCATCGGCATGACTTATCGGTTATTGGGGTCTGACGTTTACCACCCCTAGACTTGATATGCGACATATCAGACGAGGAGACCGGACTGTACGGTAGTGTCACTGTCAGGCTTTATGCAGGAGTTAGAGCGGGCTTGCTTGCTGATCTTCTGATCGCTCAATACCCGGATAACCGTTACGTCCAGCTAGTACCGCTGACGGCTTGTGGGTGTTTGATATGATCATCACCTACTGCCGGCGTATTGACGAGTCTTTAGAGTCCTACATAGAGGTTGTACTGGCTCAGGCAAAACTAGATAGGTGCGTATATGTGATATGTGCGGGACCGAGAATAATGCGTGTATGTGATACCGTATTATATTCTCGTGATGATTGTATCGATTGGTTGTATGCGATATAACCTAGTTATCGAATCATGTGTTGATTCGATAAGTCGATACATTGATATTAGTTGGTTATATGCGATATGACCGGATCGTTAAATCAAGTGTTGATTTAATGATTTAATGAATAATTATATATTTGATATATTACTTTACATTAACTAGTATTGGTTCACTTAAGATTGATTTTCTCACTTGATGTGCACAAGTTGTATATGTGATATATTTTTGTGCGCAAGATTGTATCATGCTTGATGATACATGCAAACTTGGGTGTGTATGCTTTAAACCATAGTTTAGGTTAATGGTTGAGGTTTTATTTATTTATTTGATTTTGGAAAAACTAAATGGTGGATTTTTTTGTTTCATTGCTAGAAGCTTCATGAAGCATGCCAGCATCTTTGAAAAAGTCTTGCCATTTTGTTTCATCCTTAACCTAACCATCAACCTAAACCCTAGTTTATTCTCTACATGAGTTATCCTCACCCATGGTTGCATTATGATAGATATCACTTGATAATTCTCTTTAGATTATTCATTCTTATTCTTTTTCTTCTTCTTCTTCTTGAAGAAAAGGAAAAGCTTACTAGAAAATTATCAAGTGATGAATCCAAGCGAGAAATCAAAATCTAAAGAGTACCCACTTCCAATCTCATCATTCTCTACTAGACTAGCACTTTAGTTTAAGGTGTTGGCTTCACTAATTCTATGGTCAGTGAGGTAGAAGCTTGAGTCCGTATTCCCTCGACGTAGATCATTTTCGGTATCGAAGACTTCAAGCGATCCCGTTGCAACTTCTCAAGGAGCCGTCCGAGAGTCCGGGAGTTGGATGATCGCAGCGAAGGTACATCGTCATGGAGCTTTGGAAGTGGTGGACCGGATCTACAAAGGTTGTAGTCCCTTCCCTTTAGTGATAATTGTTATCTACTAGCTTTTGATTCGCCTAATCTCTAGTCAACGATCTAGCTTAGGGTTGTTCGGCATGCTAAAATTTTAATCCGGCATGGTTGATACCTTGTAGAGCCTCCTTAGTGTGCCTAGTAACTCTACAGTGGTATCAAACCCTAGCTAGAGCAATAGGCGATGCGTTAACGAAGTTAAAACTCCGAACGAACCGAGAAACCTCAAATTATACCCCTTTCTGTACATTTTTTAAAATCTGGGATTTTCCAGTATTAAAAATGCCTAAAAAATTCAGCAGGCTAATATAAGAATTACGGTGAAATACAAGAACCTAATACGTCCAAACCGCCGCAGAACCGCGGCCGTACCGCGCTCGGGCCGCGGATCCGCGGCAGTACAGGGGTGTTAGGTACTTGTATTTTCACTATAATTCCTATTTCTGTGACTTATATCTTATGGGTATTTTTAATCTGACTCAAGTGTTGAGTTTTCTGGATTGTATTGGGAGTTCGACGATTCGATCGGAATCTTTAACTTTGTCTGTGTTTTTCCGGATAATTTTTGAATATGTTAAAAAGTTCGACCGGATATAAATACCCACTTTTCCCCTGCCGGGAAATTTCCAAGTGTTGGATTTTTCCGTGGTTTAAGAATGTTCTAAGTAGTGCAAGTAACGCGATGGACCCTCTAGAAGACAACAAACCTTAACTCGATTATGTGACCGTCTTGAACTGCCCTTTGAACCTTCGGGTTTGGGGCAGTACGGCGTGCCACATGTGAGGTGTTGGCTTGACCCTTCTACGGCTGTACCGTTGGTACTGTGGCATGAAGTGGATGTTTTTGAACTTATTTCAAGAGTTGAGCTGAATTGGGAAAACTTGGGTGTTTGATTGTTCGATCAGAAAGTTTAACATTTTCTATTTATCTGGAATGCAATACAATATTTGGAATTCACAAGTAGTTATGAGATAACTAATATGAATGTTATAAATATAGCACTTTGGTCTCACTTGATCGGTTGCCACGGAATTTTGATGCGATCAAAAGTCCGTCACAATCACATAGCGTACGCGGATACTCGCCGGGTAAACTTAATAGACAGCCATGCCCCATAGCCCCGACCAAGTGACTGTAGGAGAACCCCGTCGCCGAAAGCATCCGTTCGGATGCTCGCGGCAGCGGTGTTCCGCCTTAGTGCACTTCGTCGACGGCGTCCGGGGGTGCGGCCGTCTACTAAAGTTTGCGATGAGCATTCGATCTCTTATCGGGAATCTTGTTGAATTGCCCGACTTGATATTGAAAAGAGTTTTCGATATGGAGACTAAAATGCGAGGTTTATAACAGTTAGGCATGCGATGTCTGAGGTGGTTGCGGATTCCAACTGTTGTAGTTTTACACTTTCTTTTCTGCGACCGTAAGTGTAATATGTGATATCGCCGATTTCGTTGCTATATGTAAACGACAATTAAGATGCGCATATTTACTTACGTTGATGACATGTGATGTTATGTGTTGCTGGATATGTTATATTGGATCGTCGTGTTTGAATAGCCGGGGTTTTTTATGTGAGATGAGTGTTTTTCATTTTCATTCATGTAAAAAAACTTGTATGTAATATTCTTTTATTGGGGCACTTCCAGGTTGCGGAAGATGTCACCTTTTATATATTATTTACTTTTCCGTACTAGGATAGACCCAAGGAGGAGGGCACAAATAACCGGGTTCTAGAGTCCAATGGGAGACCAACTCGAGGAGTCGAGTCCGGGTCTCCTAACTCTAGAATTGGTAGGGTTGCTTGCCGCTCTCGTAGGGGTGTAAGGGTGTGGGTTTGGATATTCATCGCGACCGTGGAATCCGTGTTTTATATTGGCTCGTATTAAAAACACGGACGTCCTAGTATATCCAATATTTTATATGTTTCTTCTGCTGCGATATCTGTGATGTGATCATTTGATGTTCTGTGATAAATACTGTATATAGTATATATGATATATTATATAGACGTTACTTATGTTTTACACCCGCGCTAGCCCTGCCCCACTCTGCGGTTAGTTACCTAACCTAACGGTGCACGAGGGGATATCGAGGCGAACGCGGATGGCATAAGTGTACGTCGTATTTATCTGTGATATTTAGGTGACTTAAATGATGGGACTTTATTAATGTGATAAATGAAAGAAAAAGAAACCTAAAAGAAGTTGTGGAATCGAATTTTCAAAAACAGGTAGCTACAATTCTTGCTTTGCATCGCGGTGTTCCTTGTAGAACATCCTGCACCTTATTCGATAAGGAAAAGGCCGAGATCCCTTCACCGGGAGTGACCCCTTTAGCAATAACTGGCAGATGCTACAACCCTCGGTTTGTCTTTTGATTGCTTCTATAGTTTTATGCTTTGCACAGCGGTATATATGATATATCCTGCACCTTATTCGATGAGGAAAGGGCCGACGATCCCTTCATCGGGAGTGACCCCTTTAGCAAAACTAGAAAAGCCTCAAAACACTCCATTTTAAAATCATTTGATTCTGCAACGATATCAAGTTCATTACGCAATAGGTTTTTAGAAAAACCTGTCGTAGCCCTCCGTCATTTCAGATAAGTACTAGTTAGTATTCGTGCTACGTTTGTTGACTATGTTAAGGCGTAGATTGAGGTAGCTAATTAGTGCTTATCTGTATAAGCATATGATGCGATTGGATTAGGGTAGTCGTGCGACTTTGTTGACTATGTTAAGGGTCGTGCAGGTGGGTTTAATTCAATCGGGAAATGACGGGTTGAACTTGACTAGCACTTATGATTTGTTGACTATGTTAAGGTCATATAGTTGCTAGGGGCAAAATATTATCGGGAATTTCAAGTGTTGAAATTTGCAATGAGATTGCATACCTTCTATGAGATAGTTGGATCCCGATACCCGCTGCGAGTAAGAGTTACTCCTGGGAGAGTTTTACACATTACAATTAGCCGATCTAGTAGGTGTCTAGAAAGGTGTCAACGGGGTTACGCCTCCGGGAAAACGAGGTTTACATTAATTAGGTCCGTGCGAAAGCACGGGGCACCTCCCTCAAAGTACCGACACTGGCCTGGCTGAAAGATTGGCGAACTTGTAGCGTGTAATTAATCCCGGCTAGTCTTTCCTTTTAGGGTTTGAAGGAAGATTTGATAAAAACAGTGGGAGCCATCCTGATTAGATAAAATAATAACCAATCTGATCTTGCAAGAGCATACGCTGAGTGTTTTCTTCTCTCTCTCTCCAGGTAGCGACCATATCACGCCTTAATCAAGATAATAATACGGATGTATTGACCGAACCCGCTTGTTATATTGAGCTGGGGAACGTTGGTCCTGCTCCAACTTATAATTGTTATAAGACAGAGCAGGAAATTGGGGATTACCAGAATTTCCGTGCCGCCCAAATGAAGAAAGTGCATGCTGATGCATCATCTTCGGGTGTGTTCATTACCGAGAACTGTTTCTCAGTGTCCTCTACATCCTGGGTATTTGATACCGGATCAGGATCCCACATATGTTATATATTACATGGGCTACAGAAAGGTAGAGAACTGAGAACGGGTGATAAGTTTCATGAGGCAGAAAACGGTGCAAGTGTTGCAGCCAAGTCTGTTGGTCACTGTCACCCTGTATTACCAGAATACATTGATTCTGAACAAATGTTATTAGATACCGAACCTGATATACAAAATCATATCAGTCTCTTTATTTAGATAAAGAAGGATATAATTTTGTATTGTTGGATAATGTTTTGAACATTTCCTATATCAAAAGTTGATCGATTCAGGTACGTTATCTAAAAGCATTGACGTTCTAAATCAAACTACAGTTCTTAGTATACAGAACACACACAAGAGGAAGAGTTCAGAAATGAACGAATTCTTCTTGAGGTATTGTAGACTAGGTCATATCAATGCGACCCGACTAGCTGAAATTACATATAGATGCATATTTAAATTAGTTTGAATTTACATCTTGTGAAACTTGCCAGTCATGACACAAAGATAAGATGATCATAGCTCTGTTAATAGGAAACAGAGAAAGAGTTATTGAACTCTTGGGATGATACATGGTGATGTATGAAGGTCCCCAGTCTATACATACCAAGATCGGTCCTTTGTACTTCATTATATTCTCTGATAATCTCTCAAGATTGAGACGTATGTTCCTGTTGAAACACAAGTCCGAACCTTTTGAGATATTCACAGAATATGTTATAAGTAGAGAACCAAAACGGGTATAAGTATTATGTCCTTTGATGTGATCAAGGAGGTGAATACTTGAGCACGGAATTCCTGGATTATTCTAAAGGAGAATGAGATTCTCTCTCAGCATTACTCCTCCGTATACACCACAGCACGTCGGTGTATCGGGGCGGAGCAATCACACCCTATATGATAAGGTGTGCTCTATGATGAGTACTACTGAGTTTCCTATTTCCTTTTAGGGAGTTATGCACTTATGAAGTTGCATACCTATTGAATAGGGTTCCGATCAAATCAGAAACCTACCATTTCATATGAGATATGGAAAGGGAAGAGCCCATCTCTTAAGTCAGTTAAGATTTGGGGTTGTCCAGCTATGTCTAAAAGCATAATCCGGACAAGCTCGAGGCAAAGTCAGTTCTGCAGAAGTTTGTTGGATATCCCAAGCATACGCAAGAGAATATCTTCTACCTAACCGAGGAACAAAAATGTTTTTGTTTCTCAGCATGCCACCTTTGTGAAAGGGAATTTCTTATGAAGAAATTGGTGGACATGAGGTAGAACTGGAAGGAGTTCTAGCTATACAAACTGCAGCTGATGATTTGGTAGAACCGAAGGATTCAATAGTTTCCAACGAACCTCAGCCTCTCCGCCGATCTAGTAGGGTTCCTCACCCACCTGAGAGATACTTCTGTTTCTCTATGACAGTGGGAGCGAGGATTGCATCATGAGATGATGACCCAACTAGTTTTGAGCTGGCCATCAGGAGTGAGACTCTATAAGAATGGCTGGATGTTTATCGATCTGAGATGGAATCCTTATACACTAACAAAGTATGGACTTTGGTTGCTTGATCTGAAGGGTTAAATCCCCATCAGGAGCAAGTATATCTTGAGAAGATTACTTGGTGTACATGGAAAAGTTGAGACTTTCAAAGCTAGACTTGTTAAAAGTTTGCATCATTGACCAGGTGTGGATTATGATGAAATCTTTTCTAAGTAGCTATGCTTAAGTCCATCTAGATCCTACTTGCCACGGCTACATACCATGACTACGATATCTGGCGGTTGGGTTCCATGACTGCTTTTCTAAATGCTGTTTTAGAAGAGTGCGTCTATAATTACACAGCCAAAGGGCCTCGTAGACAGTGGGAGTAGCGGAAACGTGTGCAAGATATTTTATGTGATAAAGCAGGCATCGCGGAGTTGGAACGTCTGTTTTGATGTGTTAGTCAAAGAGTTTGACATCATCAAAATGGTAGATGAACCTTGTATAAACGAAAAGGTAGTAGGGAGTATGGTGGTGATTCTCGTAGAGTACGTGGATGACATGCTCTTGATAGGGAAGGAGTTTCCTAGGCTGCGCTCGGTCAATCTCCGCTTATCACAAGGATTCTCCATATAGGATCAAAGTGATACCTACTAAATCCTGGGTTTTGGATCTATGAGATAGATCTAATTGGATGTTAGGATACTCACTAGATGTAGTGAGCTGGTATCAATCGATCCTGGGGAGAATCACTGGAAGTGTTCCAGGGTGATAAGGACAACTGAATGTCAGTCACAGGCATTGTGTTTACTCTCAGTAAAGGGACGGTATGTTGGAAGCATTCCAAGCTAGATACCGTGGCATACTAGACGATAAAAGGCTGGATACATCGCTACTTAAGATACTACCAAAGAGGCAGTCTGGATGTATACTAGTTCATGAGATGAACTTTGTTCCCTCCATTGTGTGACAATGGAGTTGTGGCTTATGCCGAGGAACGCCCATCCCATCAGTGATCTAGACATATTCTAAGGCAAGTGTCACCTGATCATGGAGATGGTTGATCTCCAGGGGATCGAGGTCAGGAGAGTAGACTCAGAGGACAGCACGGCAGATCCACTCACGTAGGCTTTTTCCCAGAGAGAGACAATTATGGGATGGTTGAGTATGAGATACTACAACCACTGTTATCAGATGGCCCTAGTGCAAGTGGGAGATTGTTAGTTATATATATGCCCTAGAGGCCATTACTATACATGTGTTGTATATTATAGTGGATGCTTGGACATATATAGGGAGGACTTTCTTGCTCGACATGATGGTATGCTATCCGGTTATTCTTTACCTTAACGTGTACACTGATTGTCTCTCTGTTACATGTTGGTAAAGCCCTTAGGATGTGTACTTGACTACCTGGACTGTGATGCGGATTATACTAGTGGGGACATGGTAGTCCATAAGTACATCCTTCAAGGTCCCTAGTCGTGGGTATATCGAGACGGGGCATCGATATACCAGAGTAGACTAGCGTATACCTTCTCGACCCATACAGATGGGCAATAGATGATCCCATATCCATTGATGTTTGACATCAGAGATGATATACGGGTGCTCAGTGGAGACTGGGTACACTGGACGGACTCGCCGAGAACTCCCAGATGGTATTATACCTTGTTAGTGTTTATGCCCTAGAAGGCCATTACTGTATCATACTAGCTTGTATATTACTTAATGGAAGCTTGGGATATTCACATGTATATAACAGTCTTGCTAAACATGGTAGTATGCTACTTGGTTTTTCTATCTTAATATGTGAGTGTACGTATTGATAGAGCTCTTAGGATCTTGCTTGTCTACCAGCGTTGTGATGGCAGTCACACTAGTGGGGGCTGGGTAGTCTACAAGCACATCCTTATTCAGGTCCCCGGTCGTTGGATTATCGAGACAGAGCATCGATACTCCGGAGTAGACTGGTGTGTACGCTTCTCATCCCAGTTGGGGAGATGGTCTGTCCCACAGCCGTCAGTACGTCGTACTGGAGATAGTATACAGGTGCTCGTTAGGTTACGGGTACACCGGACAGGACTCACAGGGAACTGTTGGTTGGTTTGATACCAGTCGTCAGTAAACAGTTCCCAGGTGACATGAGTACAGCGTAGTCCGCAGACTTGACACTGCTACTTCGCCTCGAGTGTGTCCCACTGTTCTTAGATTGCTACCCTACCACGGCTCAAAGGAGTCGTGCAAACAGGTAGCAGTTGGGTGCAGTCCCGAGCACTTGGAGGCAGTGGCGGTTAGACAGGATTCGTCCCTCCCGGTATTGGGAGTAGATATCGTGCTGTGTCAGAGAGCCATTACGCAAAGTCCCTGGCCAGGGCAAGCGAGATTTGCTGGTAGGTTCCAGTAGCTTCTCAGGGTGTAATGGGCTTCACTCCGACACGACTTATACCGCTATTAGGGGACTGACGCTTGCCGCCCCCCTAGGCCCGATATGCGATAGTCATGGACGAACGGACCGGACTGTATGGAGATTGTCACATCAAACTCAGTAGGAGTTCGGATGGGTTTACTCATCGGCCTTCTTATCGACAACTACCTGGGGACCGTTACGTACAGCTAGTGCCGCTTGCGGTCTGTGGTTAAACCCACTGCCAGCGTAGTAGTCGAGTCTCTAGAGTCCCACACAGAGAGTTTCCTACTCCAGGCGAAACGATATAGAGGTTGCATGGTTTTGCGACAAAGGGTTCGGACGCATACGTGCGTTTACGCGCGTACGACTTTCGGACAGTTTTTACCAGTCGGCTTTGGTTTAAGCCAGTTACTGGTATCCGGTTATTGGATTTTTACAGTCTAAAGTTTTTCCGTATTTTTACGGATCGGAGGGGCGTTCTCGTAATTACTCGAGAAGCTTCTAGAAGATGTGACTAAGGAGGTTTGTTTTGGAAAGAGAGTGAGTCATAGTGGTGATTCATTCACTTCATTAATGCACATTTATTGCTTAATGACTCATGTTAATGAATCATCACAAGATATTTTGTGAAGCATGCTTATTCATTTCCTTTATTGATTTATTGAAAATAAGAATGCTTCATAATATTATGATACACTCTCTCTCTTCTCTCATTATCATATCACACATTCTCTCTCCTCAAGCTCTCATCTTCTAACCCTAATCCTTAATCCTCATGTGTTGAGATCAAAGGATTAGTTAGACTAAACAATCCATAACCCTCACTCTATATCATTCTCTCATCTTTGATTAGCAATCAAAGTTGATTAGTTACCTCAAGTTAGAGGTTTAGCTTGGAGTTTTGCTCTCGGGTGGATCGTCTACTACCTAGAGAAGGCCGAGGAGAACAAAGGAGGACGTAAAGGAGAAGGACCGGTTCATTAGGTATAATCCCTAATCTCTTGTGAAAAGAAACTCATAAGATACGGTTATTTATAGTTTAGCTTCGATTCAAGCGGTTAGTCGATGTTCGTTGTTTAAACTTGATTGTTTTTGTAAATTCCGCCTCCCCATAAGTACTGGGGTGTACTACATCGACTTACAGTGGTATCAGAGCCTCGCTAAACACTAAATAACTTAATCGCAAATTTGTACGAATTTCGAACGAAAAAACGAACCCGGAAAACCCTAGTTCTGTTAAGTTTCTGTCGAAGTGAAAATGAAGTCCTAAAATTTTTCTGGTGTGTTCAGAGAGCTTGACATGAGTACAGGAGAACACCCAAGAAATTCGAACCCATGATTCGACTAAAGCGCCGCGGAAGCGCCGCGGATCCCACCGATCCGCCGCGCTTCCGCGGCCGAGTTGCCGAGTCATGGGCTCAATTTTTTTGGGTGGGTCCCCTGTGAGATTTGGGGTTTTCTGGAATATTTAATTATTGCTCAGGTTACTGTTTAACAGAGCAGATTTTGGAGCAATTTTGAAGTTGTTTATTCGATCGAAAAATACAGTATTTGCGTATTGGATTATATCTGTGATTGTTTGATGTGTTCGTAAACCTCCCCCAACTGCTAGTATGTCGGTTGGCAGGGGGTTGCACATTTCTGAAATGGTTATATCTGTTTGTGCATATAAACTGTATTGGACTGTTGTGGTGTATAGCCGGGGTTAACAATGGTTTATTGATTTATTCATTTGTTGTAAATGTAATTTGTTGTAATATTATTTTCGCGGGGCACTTCCAGGTTGCGGTCGTAGCCACCGTTGTATTATTTCATTTTACTGTTTTTGCTCCTAGGACTGACCCAAGGTGGGGTACACAGACTGCCGGGTGGGCAGTTTGCCGTACCCGTAGGGGTCGAGGGTGGGGTAAACGGCTATTCATCACAACTGTGTAATCTGTCTTTTCTTGCAGGCTCAAAAGAAATACAGATTGCTTGCAAATCCAATATTGTTTATCTGTGTTCTGGAATGAATATCATTGCGTCAGACGAATGTAAAATATCTATATTATGGTAGCTATTTAGACGCCACTTATGTTTTACACCCGCGCTAGCCCAGCCCCCGCTCTGTCGTTAGTTAAGTAACCTAACGAGTGATGACGGGACCCCGTGGCGAATGCGGATGGCATAAGAGGACGTTGTATTTTCGTTGTTTTCTGCAATGATAGGTTAATGATGGGACGCATTATCTGTAATGCAAAGTAAAACAAACCAAAGTTTAAATCGTTGGAACAATTTAAAAGAAACCACTCGGTTATTTTAAAACAGATATTTTTAAATGCGGAGATTTAACCACTCCTTTTAAAAGCTATCAGGTTCCTTCGGTTATATCAAGTTCACTACGTTCACGGTTTCGCCAAAACCAGTCGTAGCCCTCCGTCATTTCATTTGGGTATTCGGTAGTATTCAAGCTATGCACTTTTGGCCAACGTCATGGCATAGTGTTTGGTAGCTGCTGGGTATTCATTTGTTGCATAGATAGATGAGTTGGTTTGGGACAGTCGTATTATCATTTGGCCAACGTCAGGGATATATACGGATGGGTTCAAATTAACAAGATAATGATGGGTAGAACTTGACATGTGACTTATGACATTTTGACCAACGCCAAGGTCATAAGAGCATGGGGTAAAAACTTATATCGGGAATTTCTAAAGAAACTGAAATTTGCAAAGAACCAAGTGCATACCATTTTGAGTTTGATGAATGTTGGTAGCATTCCTACAACATTATCAGACGATGATATTTGGATCCCGATCCTACTGTGAGTATATGCTACTTATCAGGATATTCGTCGCTTAACGATCAATGCTATAAACCTAGTAGGTGTCCAGAAAAGTGTCAGCGGGGTTACGCCCCCAGAGAAAAGAGGTTCTTTAATTAAGGAACTTCGCGAAAGCGTTGGAAAACCTCCCTCGAAGTATCGACACCGGCCTGGCTGAACGGTTAAGCAAGTATTGTACGGTGAGAATAGTCTTGGCTAATTCTTCTTTTATGGTTTGAGGAAGGATTCGAGAAACAGTGGGAGCCATCCAGTTTAGATAAACTAAAAACCACTCTAAACTTGCAAGAGCATCATGCTAAAGAGTTTTCTTCTCTCTCTCCTAATTGCAGCGACCCTGAAAATGACTGGACTTAAGTTACTTTTAGAGAAAAATATACTGACGGGGCCAAACTATAAAGATTGGCTGCGGAATGTCAAGATGGCCTTGACCTACGACAAATTGGGGTACATCCTCACCGCTACGGCACCTGCTGTCCCTGGTCCCAAATCCAGTAATGCGGATAAGGAAATCCGCAAAACCTGGGATTTAGATTGCGCGAGAGCCAAGTGCATCGTGCTTGCCTCGATGAATAATGAACATCAGAGGAGGCACGAGGATATGTCCTTAGATGGCATATTTCTCCATACAAAGGAACTTTATGGAGAGCAATCTCGTATAGCAAGATACGAGACCTCAAAGAAATTATTTCGAGCGAGGTTGGCTGTCGGATCATCGGTAGGTGAACATGTCCTACAGATGATTGGCTATATAGAAGAGCTCGCAGACCTTGGGACGACTTTGGATAATGAGCTCTATACAGACCTTGTTCTCCAGTCCCTTCCTCCCACCTACGCCCAGTTTATCCTCAACTTCAATCTTCAAGGAAAAGAAGTTGAACTTGCGGAACTCCTGAACATGTTAAGGAGTGCAGAGGGCACCTTGCAGAAGGCAAGGGAAACACCCGCTATGTTTGTTGGCGGAGCATCTTCTTCCGGGTCCAAGGCTAGGGCCAAAGAAAGGAAGAAGAAGGCCGCACCCAGACCTAGAGGAGGTGTTAGTAAGGTGGGAAAGAAGGGAAAGAAAAAGATTGCAGCACCGGTAGTTGGCCTGGATGAGTGCTTCCATTGTCACAGGAAAGGGCACTGGAAGAAGGATTGCAAGGCGTGGAACGCCAAGAACCAGGAACCGAAGCAAGCTGTGGCTTCGACTTCAGGTGTGTTTGTAATTGAGAATTGTCTGTCAATCAACTCTACTTCCTGGGTATTGGATACCGGATCAGGATCTCATATTTGCAATTCATTGCAGGCACTGAGAAACCGTAGAGTGCTAAAGGAAGGTGATATGATCCTCAGGGTTGCTAACGGAGCTAGCGTGGGAGCTGCGTCCGTCGGGGATTATCACCTAGGATTGACGAGTGGACACATTTTGGTTTTACATAACTGTTATTTTGTACCCAGCTTAACGTGTAATATCATATCAGTTTCCTTGTTATCAAATAAAGGTTATGATTTCACGTTTGTAAGAGATGTTGTCAACATCCACCTTAATCATGGTTTGATTGGGTCAGGTACTCTAAATAACGGCATATATGTGTTAAACCAACTCCAAATTTTCAATATCCAGAACACACTAAAAAGAAAGACTCCAGATTTAAATAAAGCTTTCTTATGGCATTGTAGACTGGGTCACATCAATGAGAGAAGGTTGACTAAGTTGCATAGAGAAGGATATTTGGACACGTTCGAATATCAAACTTATGACACTTGTCAATCTTGTCTCAAAGGAAAGATGACAAAGACTCCATTCACTGGACAAGGAGTAAGAGCGAGCGAGCTCTTAGGACTCATACACAGTGATGTATGCGGTCCAATGTCTACACATGCGAGAGGTGGTTATTCCTACTTCATTACTTTTACAGATGATTTCTCTAGGTATGGATATGTTTTCTTAATGAAGCATAAATCAGAGGCCTTTGAGAAATTCCTGGAATTCAAGAATGAAGCGGAAAACCAAACAGGCAAAAGTATTAAGACACTGAGATCTGATCGAGGTGGAGAATACTTAAGTGCCGAGTTCCTAGGTTACCTAAAAGAGAAAGGAATTCTCTCTCAGCTTACTCCTCCATACACTCCACAGCACAACGGTGTATCGGAGAGACGGAATCGAACCCTATTAGATATGGTACGATCCATGATGGGTAATGCTGAGTTACCGCGATCTTTCTGGGGATATGCGCTAGAATCAGCGGCATATATTTTGAACAGAGTTCCTACCAAAACTGTGCCTACCACACCATATCAGATGTGGAGTGGGAAGAAACCCTATCTTCAGTATATAAGGATTTGGGGATGTCCAGCTTTTGTCAAAAAGCAGTTTGTGGACAAACTCGAGGCACGATCAGTAAAATGTATGCTTGTAGGATATCCAAAGAACTCCAAGGGATATTGCTTCTATTACGCAGAAGAACAAAAGGTTTTTGTTTCTCGTAATGCCCATTTTCTAGAACAACAAGTTTTAGAAAAGGATACAAATGGGAGCGAAATAGAACTGGAAGAAATTCCAGAACCACAAGCTGCTACTGAAAGTTTGGTAGAACCAGAGGTTCAAGAAGAACAGAACATTCCCGCACCCCTCCGCAGAAGTAGTAGGCCGTCTCATCCGCCTGAGAGATACTACGGTTTTCTCATTGACGGGGATAGAGAGGATTGCATCATAGATGATGATGAACCTACTGACTTCCAGCAGGCCATCCAGAGCGGCGACTCGGTACGATGGCTAGATGCAATGCGGACCGAGATGGAGTCCATGTACACCAACAAAGTATGGACTTTGGACTTTGCTCCAGATGGGGTAAAACCCATAGGATGCAAATGGATCTTCAAGAAAAAGATTGGTGTAGATGGACAGGTGGAAACCTATAAGGCTAGACTTGTTGCAAAGGGTTTTCGTCAAAGACCTGGTTTGGACTATGACGAAACTTTTTCTCCAGTGGCTATGCTCAAATCCATTCGGGTCCTTCTTGCTATTGCTGCCTTCCATGATTATGAAATCTGGCAGATGGACGTAAAGACGGCTTTTCTGAATGGAAATTTAGAAGAGAGCGTCTATATGGATCAGCCAGAGGGTTTCAATCAGAGTGGGAGCAGCGGGAAAGTATGCAAGCTGCTTAAGTCCATTTACGGACTAAAGCAGGCATCGCGGAGTTGGAACATCTGCTTTGATGAGACAGTCAAAGAATATGACTTTATCAAAAATCCAGATGAACCGTGCATATATAGTAAAGTTGTGGCCAGAAGTGTCGTATTCCTCGTCTTGTACGTGGATGACATTCTATTGATAGGAAATGACATTCCTATGCTACAATCTGTCAAAGGATTCTTGTCACACAGGTTCTCCATGAAAGACCTGGGTGATGCCTCTTACATTCTGGGGATCCGGATCTATCGTGATAGATCCAAGAGGATGTTGGGACTTTCGCAGTCCAGGTATATCGACACTGTACTGAAAAGATTCAGTATGGAAGATTCTAAGCGCGGTAATCTACCGGCTTGTCACGGAATCACCCTCTCCAAAGAGATGTCTCCCAAGACTGATTTGGAAAGGGAACGCATGTCTATTATACCCTACGCTTCTGCGGTAGGCTCTATAATGTATGCGATGTTGTGTACCAGACCAGATGTAGCTTACGCACTAAGCGTGGTAAGCCGGTATCAGTCAGACCCAGGGGAGAAACACTGGATAGCAGTAAAGAACATTCTCAAGTACCTGAGGAGGACTAAGGAGATGTTCTTGGTCTACGGCGGAAAAGACCTCAGGTTGGAGGCCTTTGCTGATTCCGGCTTCCAGAGTGATAAGGACGATTCCAAGTCCATGTCGGGTTATGTCTTTACCCTCAATGGAGGGGCGGTGTGCTGGAAGAGCTCCAAGCAGGACACCGTTGCTGACTCGACGATGGAAGCGGAGTATATAGCTGCTTGCGATGCCGCAAAAGAAGCAGTCTGGATGAAGAAGTTCCTAACAGAACTTCAGGTGGTTCCTACCATAGTTGATCCAATACCTCTGTATTGCGACAACAACGGAGCTATAGCTTTAGCGAAGGAACCAAGGTCCCATCAGAAGTCCAGACACATCTTGAGGCGGTATCACCTGATCAGGGAGATCATTGATCGTCAGGAGATCGAGGTTCGGAGAGTTGCTTCAGAAGAGAACATTGCTGATCCATTCACGAAGGCCCTTCCTCAGATTCAGTTCGAGAGGCTGCTCGAGATCATTGGTCTGCGATATGCCAGTACATGGCCCTAGTGCAAGTGGGAGATTGTTAGTGTTTATGCCCTAGAAGGCCATTACTGTATCATACTAGCTTGTATATTACTTAATGGAAGCTTGGGATATTCACATGTATATAACAGTCTTGCTAAACATGGTAGTATGCTACTTGGTTTTTCTATCTTAATATGTGAGTGTACGTATTGATAGAGCTCTTAGGATCTTGCTTGTCTACCAGCGTTGTGATGGCAGTCACACTAGTGGGGGCTGGGTAGTCTACAAGCACATCCTTATTCAGGTCCCCGGTCGTTGGATTATCGAGACAGAGCATCGATACTCCGGAGTAGACTGGTGTGTACGCTTCTCATCCCAGTTGGGGAGATGGTCTGTCCCACAGCCGTCAGTACGTCGTACTGGAGATAGTATACAGGTGCTCGTTAGGTTACGGGTACACCGGACAGGACTCACAGGGAACTGTTGGTTGGTTTGATACCAGTCGTCAGTAAACAGTTCCCAGGTGACATGAGTACAGCGTAGTCCGCAGACTTGACACTGCTACTTCGCCTCGAGTGTGTCCCACTGTTCTTAGATTGCTACCCTACCACGGCTCAAAGGAGTCGTGCAAACAGGTAGCAGTTGGGTGCAGTCCCGAGCACTTGGAGGCAGTGGCGGTTAGACAGGATTCGTCCCTCCCGGTATTGGGAGTAGATATCGTGCTGTGTCAGAGAGCCATTACGCAAAGTCCCTGGCCAGGGCAAGCGAGATTTGCTGGTAGGTTCCAGTAGCTTCTCAGGGTGTAATGGGCTTCACTCCGACACGACTTATACCGCTATTAGGGGACTGACGCTTGCCGCCCCCCTAGGCCCGATATGCGATAGTCATGGACGAACGGACCGGACTGTATGGAGATTGTCACATCAAACTCAGTAGGAGTTCGGATGGGTTTACTCATCGGCCTTCTTATCGACAACTACCTGGGGACCGTTACGTACAGCTAGTGCCGCTTGCGGTCTGTGGTTAAACCCACTGCCAGCGTAGTAGTCGAGTCTCTAGAGTCCCACACAGAGAGTTTCCTACTCCAGGCGAAACGATATAGAGGTTGCATGGTTTTGCGACAAAGGGTTCGGACGCATACGTGCGTTTACGCGCGTACGACTTTCGGACAGTTTTTACCAGTCGGCTTTGGTTTAAGCCAGTTACTGGTATCCGGTTATTGGATTTTTACAGTCTAAAGTTTTTCCGTATTTTTACGGATCGGAGGGGCGTTCTCGTAATTACTCGAGAAGCTTCTAGAAGATGTGACTAAGGAGGTTTGTTTTGGAAAGAGAGTGAGTCATAGTGGTGATTCATTCACTTCATTAATGCACATTTATTGCTTAATGACTCATGTTAATGAATCATCACAAGATATTTTGTGAAGCATGCTTATTCATTTCCTTTATTGATTTATTGAAAATAAGAATGCTTCATAATATTATGATACACTCTCTCTCTTCTCTCATTATCATATCACACATTCTCTCTCCTCAAGCTCTCATCTTCTAACCCTAATCCTTAATCCTCATGTGTTGAGATCAAAGGATTAGTTAGACTAAACAATCCATAACCCTCACTCTATATCATTCTCTCATCTTTGATTAGCAATCAAAGTTGATTAGTTACCTCAAGTTAGAGGTTTAGCTTGGAGTTTTGCTCTCGGGTGGATCGTCTACTACCTAGAGAAGGCCGAGGAGAACAAAGGAGGACGTAAAGGAGAAGGACCGGTTCATTAGGTATAATCCCTAATCTCTTGTGAAAAGAAACTCATAAGATACGGTTATTTATAGTTTAGCTTCGATTCAAGCGGTTAGTCGATGTTCGTTGTTTAAACTTGATTGTTTTTGTAAATTCCGCCTCCCCATAAGTACTGGGGTGTACTACATCGACTTACATACCTTACGTCAGATGGCAGTTCTCTGGTGACACTGGTACAGGTTAGTCTGTAGACCCGAGATCGTCATAGAGTCTTGTGTGATTCCCACTGTGCTTTGATTTCCACCTTACCACGCCCAAGAGGGCGTGCAAAACGGTGGTTTTTGGGTACAGTCCCGAGTCACATGGAGGCAATGAGCGATAGGAGGGGTTTCGTCTCTCCCGGTATTGGGGGTTGATGTTGCGCTGTGCTCAATTGGCCATAACAGGGAAGTCCCTGGCCAGGGCTGGTTTAGAGATTTACAGGTAAGTGTTACCAGTAGTTCCTCGACCTGTTATGAGCCTCTCATCGGCATGACGTATCGGTTATTGGGGTCTGACGTTTACCACCCCTAGACTTGATATACGACATATCAGACGAGGAGACCGGACTGTACGGTAGTGTCACTGTCAGGCTTTATGCAGGAGTTGGAGCGGGCTTGCTTGCTGATCTTCTGATCGCTCAATACCCGGGTAGCCGTTACGTCCAGCTAGTATCGCTGACGGCTTGTGGGTGTTTGATATGATCATCACCTACTGCCGGCGTATTGACGAGTCTTTAGAGTCCTACATAGAGGTTATACTGGCTCAGGCAAAATGAGATATGTGCGCATATGTGATATGTGCGGGACCGAGAATAATGCGTGTATGCGATACCGTATTATATTCTCGCGATGATTGTATCGATTGGTTGTATGCGATATAACCTAGTTATCGAATCAAGTGTTGATTCGATAAGTCGATACATTGATATTAGTCGGTTATATGCGATATGACCGGATCGTTAAATCAAGTGTTGATTTAATGATTTAATGTATAATTATATATTTGATATATTACTTTACATTAACTAGTATTGGTTCACTTAAGATTGATTTTATCACTTGATGTGCACAAGTTGTATATGTGATATATTTTTGTGCACAAGATTGTATCATGCTTGATAATACATGCAAACTTGGGTGTGTATGCTTTAAACCATAGTTTAGGTTAATGGTTGAGGTTTTATTTATTTATTTGTTTATTTGATTTTGGAAAAATTAAATGGTGGCTTTTTTTGTTTCATTGCTAGAAGCTTCATGAAGCATGCTAGCATCTTTGAAAAAGTCTTGCCATTTTGTTTCATCCTTAACCTAACCATCAACCAAAACCCTAGTTTATTCTCTACATGAGTTATCCTCACCCATGGTTGTATTATGATAGATATCACTTGATAATTCTTTTTAGATTATTCATTCTTATTATTCTTCTTCTTCTTGAAGAAAAGGAAAAGCTTACTAGAAACTTATCAAGTGATGAATCCAAGTGAGAAATCAAAATCTAAAAAGTACCCACTTTCTATCTCATCATCCTTTACTAGACTAGCACTTTAGTTTAGGGTGTTGGCTTCACTAATTCTATGGTTAGTGAGGTAGAAGCTTGAGTCCGTATTCCCTCGACGTAGATCATCTTCGGCATCGAAGACTTCAAGTGATCCCGTTGCAACTTCTTAAGGAGCCGTCCGAGAGTTGGATGATCGCAGCGAAGGTACGTCGTCACAGAGCTTTGGAAGTGGTGGACCGGATCTACAAAGGTTGTAGTCCTTTCCCTTTAGTGATAATTGTTATCTACTAGCTTTTGATTCGCCTAATCTCTAGTCAACGATCTAGCTTAGGGTTGTTCGGCATGCTAAAATTTTAATCCGGCATGGTTGATGCCTTGTAGAGCCTCCTTAGTGTGCCTAGTAACCCTACAATTCAAAAACTTAAGGAACAATCGAAAGGCAAGTTCAAGACCAAAGATTTGGGAGCGGCCAAAAAAATTCTCGTTATGGAAATTAGGCGCGATCGCAAACGTGGTAAACTTCACTTGTATCAACAGCGATACATTATGAAAGTTATGGAGCGTTTTGGCATGACAGACGTTAAATCAATAAGTACCCCTTTAGCAGCTCATTTCAAACTTTCAACTCATTTATCACCGCAAACAAAGGAAAAATTCAGTATATGTCGCATGTTCTTTATTCGAGTGGGGTGGGTAGCATTATATATGTCATGGTTTGTACCTGATCCGATATTTCACATGTAGTTAGTGTTGTTGGTCGCTATATGATATCTCCTGGTAAAGGCCAGTGGAAAGTAGTGAAATGGATTTTATGATAGGTACGAGATACGTCTGATGTGGGGTTGGAGTTTGGAAAGAGCAGTGACAGTTTGGTTGGTTTCAGCGATTCTGACTTTGCAGGTGACCCTCATAGGCAAAGATCGATCACCGGCTATATATTCTCTTTAGGAGGATGTGTCATTAGTTGGCGTGCTTCATTACAGCCTACGATAACGTTGTCTACAACGGAGGCAGAATATATAGCCGTTGTTGAGGCTGTTAAGGAAGCAATTTGGTTGAAGAGACTATTTTTGGAACTTGGTATCGAAAATGATATCATAATAGTCTATTATGATAGACAAAGTGCGATTCATTTGACAAAGGACCAGATTCATTATGACAGATCGAGGAACATCGATGTTCAGTATTGGTTCGTTCAAGATGTCGTTAAAGAGGAAGAAATAATCTTAAAGAAGGTTGGCACAACAGATAATCCAGCCGACATGTTGATTAAGTCTCTTTCGTTTGTTAAGTTTGAGTATTGCTTGAACTTAATTAGAGTGTGTCGCACTCATTAAGCCCTTGAGGGGTTTTGTGGAGAAGGTGAAGCTACTACTAATATTATGGTTTAGTTTTATGGCAAATACGAGATAAGATGAAGATTTGTTGTGTTTACCTCGTATTCTCTGATCCCTAGGAGTTAAGCCGGCTCATGACAATCTTAAGCCAGCTCACAAATCATTTGGAATTATCAATTGTTCCCTGTTTGCAAGAGACGGTTCAATACAATCTTGAGCCGGATCAACCCTATGATGAGACGGCTCAAGAAAAGTATGAGACAGCTCATAACATGTCTGGAATTACGGATTTCTCTTTGTTCGTATGAGAAGGCTCAAGGTAAGTTTGGGCCGGCTCGAAATTTGTTGGGCCGAATTTTGGGCTGTTTCGGGAATCCTATTTCTAATCTGATTTGCCTCATACTATATATATTTTAGTTTGTAACCCTAATTGGGTTAACCTTTTGTACTTTGTAAGAGAAGACTGGTGTTCTTTGTTAGGGATTTTGTGAGAGTTGATCCACCGTTGTAATGCTCCATATTTGTTCAATTAGTAAAGTTTCTTCTTCATCCGTGGTTTTTCCCGTAAGGGGTTTTCACGTAAATCTTGTGTTTTTTGGTTTGTACTTTATTTCTATCGCTTTTGATTATTTGTTTCCTCTCTTTATTGTTTATTTATTGCTTCGTGATCGTATTTGCCGCAACAATATAAAATCACAAGAAAGGATATCTATACCCACAATTACTTAATGATAAATATGTCAATATTATCTTGGTTTGGTTGATTATAAGGTTGAACATGTCAATTTAAGTACAAAAAATATTACCTGAACCAGAACCCATCGCCTGGCTACTCGAGTCCACACAAGACGAGCTAAGTAGCTGATGTGAATCAAGTACTGCAAATAATGATATATTAGATGATACAATAAATATACACAATGAAATGTAATATAACACCAGTTGCTCAGACCCAACCTCCTGGGTCCCCGACCTCATAAACGAGGCCTTATGAAGACCCGCGAGGAAGCAGCAGGCTCAAGCCCATCCCGTCTCAGCAAAGGGTCCGAAGCTTAAGCCAATCAGCAACCACATACGACGTAACAACCGGTTAGCATCCGCGCTTGGTAATGAGAATATCTCCTTGATACGAGAAGATATGCAGGAAATCAATGCAGATCCTCCCCCGGCCAATCAGACCCATTCCAAAAACAACCTATATAAACCAAACATCCTTCTATCTTAGGGATACATTCCCATTTTCGCTTAGAAACCGCAATTCTAAGAGCGGGAACTGACTTAGGCATTAGAGGAGGATCCTGGAGAACTATCTTCGAGCGTTCTTTGTCTTGCATGTTGCAGATCTGGAGTTTACCATCCTGCTCAAAGGCTCGCTATACAAATTTCATTGGGGCTCGCTAGTATGAAAAGTTCTGTGCAGCGTCAAAATGCATTAAAATTTAATCGAAAAAGCTTTATACAATACATTTTCAATTTAGATAACAAATAATACTCACTCCGTTCATAATTACTTGTGCTTTTATAATTTTGCACGGTATTTAAGCTATGATTTAAAGCCTATTTGAAAGATAAATTATAATATTGTCATGCTAGTATATTTTCCTAAATTACTCTCATATTAAATGAATGTTACCTTCTCATCAACCTAAATTTTCTTTAGAACCTTGTACCAAAATATTGAGGTTAGTTTAAACATTTTACAAAAATAAATAATGTATGTGGTGAGAAATTCGATACTATTCAGCTCTATATCATAAAACGAAAAGTAATTTAGGGCAAGAAAAAATTCCTCAAAAGACAAGTAATTATGAACGGGGGCATATATTTTTATGCTTTTCGATCTGGATTGTCTATGTTTCTAAATGGACGAACATGTGCACAATAATGCCAAGGAATGAAAGTGGAAAACTTATTTTGAGTTTGCAGAGGATCTCCAGAATCATAGTTTCAAGATTCTCTAAATTCTTGACGGTCGACACTTTTGGAACACAATTCCTAAAAGTATGTGCAAACGTTGTCAAGAACGACCTTAAATGATGGAGATATTGTAATGACCAAAATTTTCATGTATTAAATAAAATACTATTTTAATTTGAAGTTATATATGTCTTTCATAACATTTCAATGTTAATATTTTTCATTAAAAGGATTTTAAATTTATATGGAAGGAAATGATTAGTTAAAACTTTATATTTTTTTGTTGAAATATTTAATATATTTTAATTGAAGAGAATTTTATTTTAGATGATAAAGAGAAGAATTAGAATTGTGGATTTATATTTAGGATTTTGTTAGATTTTTATAGAGAAATTGTTTAAAAAAAGAAATTGATTGATTCTTTTGGTATTTTAAAAAGTATAAATATTTTTAGGAATATATTTCTTTATTGTTATGTGCTATAAAAGAAATCTCGTTTTTAAAGGGAAGGATTTATTAAAAGATTGTGTTGGACAAAAAAATATACTTTAAAAGAAATAATCATGATTTTATATTTTATTATATTTTGGTAAAGGGATTTTTGAAAAGAGAATCATTAGAAAAGTATTTTCAATATAAAATTATTTATTAAGTATTTTTAAGAGCTTAATTAGATTTTATCTTGATTAAAAATATTTTTTAAAACAATTTTTTTTAAAAACCTCTCTTTAAGCCCTTAGATCTAATCTTATTTAATCCTAACCCTTAATTTCTAAAAATCATAACCTCTACTCCTATAAATAAACCTTAGCTCCTCTTTTTCTTCCATCTTCCTTTCTCCAAAATTTTTTCTCCCATCAAAACTTTGAAGAACCCTATCGTCATGCAAGTCTTGATTATCGAGGCATCCTTTACACGACGCACATAGTTAGTCTCTCCCTTCACTTTTGATTCTGTCGCCTTATTTCTTTAGAATCCTGATATAGATAGTGTTAAAGTCTCTCGCTTTTTAATTAAAAAAAGAATTTTTGTAAAATATCTTGCCATAAAACTGTTTACTACACCCTTAACATGAAACTCTCGATGACTTGATCTTGTTTATTTTGGATGATGAAGTTATTTACATGTTATGAAACTTGACCCTTATGTATGCTAATGAGGTTATATATATGTTGTGATTGCTAGATTATGGATTTATCATGTTAAATGCTCGGATCGTTATCATTGCTACACGAAAACTTTATGAAAATTGTTAAGTTTAGTTTCTGAATTTTATGCACAATCTGAATAAATTAATCATAACTTCCAAAATATATACCCAAAACCTTCAAGTAATGGGTCGAAACACTTTTATACAGAAAACTCTAGATCTTTCGTGAAGCACAGTTCTTCTGAAAATGACTATAACCTCATGAAAACATGCCCCTAACTTGTTAATTTGAAATCTGGTCTTTACTAGAATTTTCAGTACAACCGCAGTAAAACCCCCAAAGGACCATCTGTACTTTGTTGGATATATATGCCCTAGAGGCCATTATTGTATATGTATAAATGTGGATGCTTGAACATATGTATGTACAGGACAATTTTGCTCCATATGATATTATATTATCTAGTTTATCTTTATCTTAACACGTGCATATGTTTTACTTGCTATTACGTATCATTTATACATGTTGATAAAACCCATAGGATCATTGCTTGACTACCTGCGTTGTGATGGAGATCATACTTGTGGGAGCTGGGTAGTCGATAAGCACATCCATAAAAGGCCCCTAGTCGAAGAAGTATCGAGACTGGGCATCGATATTCCGGAGTAGACTAGTGTATACGTTTATAGACCCCAACAAGGGGCGATGGTTGGTCCCCCATCCATTAGTCTTTTGCACCAAAGATCGTATATAGGTGCTCACTGGGGGTAAGTACACTGGACAGACTCGCCGAGAACTTCTAGATGGTACTATACCCATCGTCAGATAGCAGTTCTCAGGTGACATGAGTATAAGTTAGTCTTCAAACATGAGATCGTCATTTGTCCTGTGTGAGTTCCTACTGTACTTTGATTACTACCCTACAACGGTTCTACTGAATCGAGCAAACAGGTTTTAGTTGGGTACCGTCTTGAGCCACATGGAGGCAGTGAGCGATTGTTGGGGATTCGTCTCTCTCGGTATAGGGAGTTGATATCGCACTGTGTTCGATTGACCAGCACCATAAGACCTTGGCCAAGACAGTTGGGATTTACTGATAGGTTGATCAGTAGTTTCCCGAATCGGTCCTGAGCCACATCAGCACGAATTATCGGGTTATTAGGGTATGACATTTACCACCCCTTAGATTCGGTATGCGAAACTCACAGACGAAGAGACCGGACCGTATGGAGATTGTCACCGATAGGGTCAGTAGGGATCCGGATGAGTTTGCTCGTCGGCCATCCTTTTCGGCAGATACCCGGGTAGCCGTTACGTACAGCTAGTGCCACTGATGTGCTTATGGTTATGGATTTATCCAGTAACTCACTGCCGGTGTAATGTCGAGTCTTTAGAGTCCCACACAGAGGGTTTCTCTGGTTCAGGCGAAATGATCTAGTAGCCGTATTTGATACGTGTAGGGTTTAGATCTAATCATTGTACTATGTACCCGGACTTTCGATCGGACGGTTGATAATACTAGCCGGCTCGGGATTGGGTCGGATTATTAAATCAGGTATTGATTTAATAATTTACATATATATATTTCGATATGTATATTCTAGTATTATGTTCTTTGTGTTATTCTATCTCTTTGGGTATTCGTATTTTATACGAATACAGGTATGTATATACAGTAGAGTGTAATCCGTATTTATACGGAAAACATTCTAAAAGGTGGACACCTCAATTTAGTTTTATCTATTTATTTTAAATGAAAAATGAGGTGTAAAGGTAGTAAGGTGAGTATGGTGAGAGCCATGCTTGAATAGTATTGACAAATGAATTGAATATTCATTTGTCAACACTATTCAAGTATGAGTGTATTTTTATATTGAAAAGGGGGTTTTACAAAACCATGCTTGGTCTTTTTCTCTCTCATGGGATTTCAATTTTCCATTCTCACCATTTGGTTTCACTCTCCTCACTAGCCTTCTTGAGCTCCTCCACCTTCATCTTCAACTTCCTCTCTACAATCTCTCCACCTTCATCTTCAGCTTCCTCTCTACAATCTCATGTGTTAAGAATCAAGAGAGGAGTTGAGATAGATACACACTTAGATCTATACACTACATCCTAGACACTTTAGATTAATAATCTAAAGTCTCTAGTTGCTCCACTGGACTCTTAGTGTGGAGCTAAAGCCATGGACTACATCTCTCAGGTGGATCATCTTCGACGGAGGAAGACCGACGATCAAGCACGATCCAGGAGATCTCAAGGAGCAAGGAAAGGTGATCAAGCTTGTTCAAGGAGATCCTTAGGGGAAAACGAAAAGGATAGAAGACTGAAACATACAGATCTTTTGGTGAGACTTTTCTATCATAGTAGTTAGCACTCCTCCTAGTTAGCTAGTTTAAGTTTATGGTAGATTCTAGAACGATTTTTCTAGCTCCAGTTTTTAAACCCAAAAAAAATGTTCCACAACGGCCACAGTAGATGGTCAGGACGCTAGGAAATCCCAACATGGTATCAGAACCAGCCCATAAACCCTTACTAGCTAGTTTAGACGTGTTTAAAATATCGATCGACAAAATTTTTCCAATATCGCAATTCCATGTTCATGCTTGCTATCGATTTTAGAAATTGTTCAAATTTTTTTTCCGAGTATCTTAAAAATACGTGCAGGAGATTTAAGATGGCCAGAAGAAATTTGGGCACATAATCCTTTCATACGGCCGCGGAACCGCAGCATAACTTGCTTATTTGCGGCGGTTCCGCGGTCGAAGTGGGGCCGTTGTGCACCAAAATTCTTCTGGCACTCTATTGTTTGGAAATGTGATTTTTGGGATGTATGATTTTGGCCCATATTTGTTTGAGTACTGGTTAGCACTTAGGGCCAATACGGAAAAGTTTTTTGTCGATCGAAATTTTAAATACGTGTTTATCAGTACACATGTTAATATTTGTGACCGTGAATATCATTTAGCGGTATAACCCGACTAATAGTTATATGTTTTATTAAACGGGTTTGAAAACATGATATTCATGTTAATATTCTGTATTGTGCTGATATTGTGGTTGGATTGTCGTGGTGGATAGCCTATGGTGCAATGGTTGTAGTACAGTTCAGATTTATTTGTGCATTCGTTATTGCGGGGTGAGCGTCCGATATGTAGACAGCCGTTTCTACCGGATTGTATATTATTTGATTGGGGCACGACCGGGTTGAGATCGATGTCACCATTGTACACATATTTTTCTTTTCTGTACTAGGATTACCCCACGGTGGAGTGCTCGAATAGCCAGTTTCTAGAGGGCAATGGGCCCGAATCTCATGGCGTTGAGATAGAGGGATCCTTACTCTAGAATTGGCGGGCTATTCGCAACACTTGTAGAGGGTATAGGATGACCTACGGAGGGGCGCTCAAGTTACCGGATCCTTTGAAGTTCTATGTGGCTCATTCACTTTATTGATTGGGGTTGCCTCACTTTTGGGATTGGCGGGTAACTTGCCGCGCTCGTAGAGGTCCAGTTTTTCATTGTACGGGCTATCCACACGACCGGGAATGTCGGGTTTCATTTGCGGCTCAAATGAAACCCGAAACTCCAAGATTTTCCACCATTCTGTGTTGCTTGTTGTTGATATGTGATATTGCTTATATCATGCCTAGGATGAATGTTATATATATATATTTATATATACTAGTAGATGTTGTATATGTTTTGCACCCGCGCTAGTCCAGCCCCCGCTCTGCCGTTAGTTAAGTAACCTAACAGTGCATGATGGGGTCTCGTGGCGAATGCGGATGGCATATACGTACATTGTATTTTCGTTCTTTTTTAGTGTGATAGGGATTAATTGATGGGACCGTATTAATTTTGATTAATGCAAGAAAAGAAACCTAAAAGATGTTGGAAAAAATTTCGAAAATCGTATTCTTACGCTTTGCATAGTGGTATTCGGTCATGAATATCTAGCACCTCATTCTAGGAGGCAAGAGCCTAGATCCCTTCATAGGGAGTGACCTCTTGAGCAAATGTTTATACTGTAGATTACTCGGTTTTCTTCAAAACCGCTAGTTTTCAAAAACGGGGCTTAAACCTCTCCTTTTTAAAGCTATCCGGTTCCTTCAACAGTATCAAGTTCAATACGTTCACGGTTTTTCGCCAAAAACCATCCGTAGCCCTCTGTCATTTCGGATAAATTGCACATAGTATTCATGCAGTGTTTGTTGGCTAAAGTCAAGGCATTGTGAATGGTATCTATATGTTGCTTATCCGTAGCATAGATAGATGCATTGGTTTAGGATAGTCGTACCACCTTGTTGGCCAAAATCAAGGGTGTGCACGGGTGGGTCTAAATCAATCTGGACAATGATGGGTAGAACTTGACTTGCGCAAGCCAAAGTCAAGATCATAAGCGCTTGGGGCAAAAACCACATCGGGAGTTTCAAATTACAGGAAACTTGCTAGTGTTGCATACTTTCTAGAGTGTGGTGACTAGAGTGGCTTCCATCTAGTTTATCACGCAATGATAGTTGGATTCCGATCCCACTGATGAGTAGGATTACTCTTGGGAGATATTTTTCACTTCACAATTAGCTAACTTATTAGGTGTATAGAAATGTGTTAACGGGGTTACTCCTCTATAGAATTGATGTTTATTTTAATTAGGTCCGTATGAGAGCACATGAAACTTCCCTTGGAGTACCAACACCGACCTGGCTGAACGGTTAGCGAACTTATAAGGTGTTAATGATCCCAGCTAGTTCTTCTTTTAAGGTTTGAAGGAGAATTCGAGAAAACAGTGGGAGCCATCCTGATTAGATAAACTAATAACCAATCTAATCTTACAAGAGCGCACGATGAGTGTTTCTTTTCTCTCTCTTCAGGTAGCAACCCATTCATGCCTTAATCAAAATAATAAAATGTATTGCTTGACCGATCCGAATTCTTATTCGGGGCTGGAGAACGTCGGGTTCGGCTCTAACTTATGACAACAGTCATGAGAATGAGAAAAGGAAAGAGGATTGCATGAATTCATTGATGACCCCAACGAAGAAGAAGCATATTATTGTGTCTCTTTCAGATGTTCTTATTATTGAGAATTGTTTTTCGGTCAGTCCCACCTTCTAGGTACTAGATATCGGATTAGGATCTCATATCTATAATATATTGCAGTGACTGAGAAAAAGTAGGATGGTTGGATCTGGTGATATCTCCCTCAGAGTAGGGAATGGAGCACAAGTTGATGCTGCTGCCGTCGGTGAATATCACCTAGAGTTTCCAAATGGCAATACTATGATTTTGAACAATTGCTACTATGTACCTTCTATGGTTTGCAACACCATATCAGTTTCTTTACTTGATAAAGATGGATATAGTTTTGTTCTTGATAGAAATATCAAAAACATTTACTTTGATAAGGTATTGGTTGCAGAAGGTACACTGTGTAATTGTATCTATGTTCTAAATAAAAACACAATTTTCAATATATAAAACACACGCAAGAGTAAGAATTCGGAAATGAACGAATCCTACTTGTGGCATTGTAGACTTGGTCATATCAATGAGAAAAGACTATCTAAGTTACATAAAGATAGATATTTGAATCCGTTCGAATTTTCATCTTATGAAACTTTTCAGTCTTGTCTCAAAGGAAAGATGACCAAATCTCCGTTCACTGGACACGGAGAAAGAGCAGCAGAGCTCTTAGGACTCATACACAGTGATGCATGTGGTCTAATGTCTATACATGAAAGGGGTGGGTTCTCATACTTCATCACATTCACTAAAGATCTCTCTAGGTTCGGATATGTGTATCTTATGAAACACAAATATGAAGCTTTTGAGAAATTCAAAGAATACAAAAACGAAGTAGAGAACCGGACTGGAAAAAGTATCAAAATTCTTCGATCTGAATGAGGAGGGGAGTACTTAAGCACGAAATTCCTAGAATATCTAAAAGTGAATGGAATTCTCTCTCAGCTTACTCCTCCGTATACACTACATCACAATGGTGTATCGGAGCGGAGGAATCGTACCCTTTTAGATATGGTTCACTCCATGATGAGTAATGCTGAGTTGTCTCTTTCATTTTGGGGGTTTGCTCTTGAATTAGCTGCATTCTTATTGAATAGAGTACCGACCAAATCAGTGCCTACCACCCATATAAAATATGGAGTGGGAAGAGACCATATCTTAACTACATTAAGATATGGGGATGTTCTGCTTTTGTTAAAAAGCAGAACCCTGATAAACTCGAGGCAAGATCTGTATTGTGCAAGTTTTTGGGATACCTTAAGCATTCAAAGGGATATCTGTTCTACCACACTGAGGAACAAAAGGTGTTTGTATCTTGCCACGCTACCTTTTGGGAAAGCGAATTTCATGCAAAAGAAATTAGTAGGAGTACGGTAGAACTGGAAGAAATTTCTGAACCACAAACTGTAACAGAAAATTTAGTAGAACCCCTAGATTCAAAAGTACCCGATGAACCTCAGCCACTCCGCAGATCTAGTAGGATTTTTCATCCGCCCGAAAGATACTACGGTTTTCTCATAGACATGGATCGAGAGGATTGTATCTTGGAAGAAGATGATCCTACTAGTTTCAAGCAAGTCATTATCAGTAGGGACTCTGATAAATGGCTGGATGCTATGTGATCCGAAACGGAGTCCATATACACCAATAAAGTGTGAACCTTGGATATTGCTCCACCTGGGGTAAAACCCATTGGATGCAAATGGATCTACAAAAAGAAGTTTGGTGTAGATGGACAGGTGGAAACCTATAAGGCTAGACTTGTTGCAAAACGTTTTCGTGAAAGACCAGGTGTGGACTATGACGAAACTTTTTCTCTGGTGGCTATGCTCAAATCTATCCGAATCCTATTGTTGGGGTAAAAATTTACACCCCGGTTGACCGAGTCATAGTTAAGGTCAACCCCAAGCCAGGTAGGCCCAAGTCCAGGTCAAGCCCGCGGCCAGCCTCCTCCATGACAAAATATAGATTATGTAATAAATAATTTTTATGTAATTTTTTATGCATGAATGTATGCAAAATGGGCATAAAAGCCAAATTTTTGTAAAGCCCATGGCTTATGTGCAAAAAGAAATGGCACATGAGCCATGGGATAGGCAAAATACCATTTTGTGAAGCCCAAGGGGCTATATGTAAAGTGTATAGCCTATAAAGGCAAGGATAATGAAAATATCCCAACTTTTTTTCTCTCTCCAAAAACAAATCCAGATCTGTGATCTTCTCCTTCCTCAAGGTTCTAAAACCTTCTTCTTTTTGGAATTAAATCAAGAGTTTTACTCTTCCTTTTTCAAAACTAAATAGTTTTTCACCACAAAACCCACAAAAGGGAAATCGGACCTACCATTAGATCTCAAAAAGAAGAGATTTTTAAAATCTCACATCTCTTGATCTTCAAGATCCTGCCAACAGAGGAGGAAGAAGGAAACCCATCTCCAGAGACCCCACTTTGGGGAAGAACTAGGGCTCAAGGGGAGAAGCCCTTCATCAGCTTCAAAACATCCTCGGAGTTTAACTCCTCATACACATACACACAAAATAATAAGCGCTCCTTTCTGGGAGTAGAACTCCTATTGCAGGGACTAAGTCGCTTTTGCTGCTCGAGCGCCCACGTGCTGACACGTGGCGCGCTAGCGCTCTTGCGCTCAGAGCGCTAGCTCCCGAGCGTCCACATCCTGACATGTGGCGCGCTAGCGCCCGAGCGCCCACGTGCTGACACGTGGCATTCTAGCGCCTAAAGCGTAGCGTCCGAGCGCCCACGTGCTGATACGTGGTGCGCTAGCGCTCTTGCGCTCATAGCGCTAGCGCCCGAGCGCCCACATGCTGACACGTGGCGCGCTAGCGCTCAGAGCGCTAGCATTCTTGCGCTCAGAGCGCTAGCGCCCGAGCGCCCACGTGCTGATACGTGGTGCGCTAGCGCTCTTGCGATCAAAGCGCTGGCGCTGGCCCCAGGCATCTTTTGGATGCCTTTTCCTCTTATACACACACACACACACACACATATGTATACATATATAAACACACACATACTCTACAACACTGCCCCCTCAAAACAAATTTTAGGCCGGGGCGCTGCCCCGCAACCCGCAAGGGGGCTGCTAGCCCCCTTGACCTCCAGCTCGCTAACCGGGTAGCGGGACCCCCGTAAAAACTCTGCGTGGCTCCCGATATATCAAGCCCCCCTAAAACAAAAACACACATACACTGCACGTTGAGTTCGCATGACCAGTTTAACCCGTCAATCGGAGGTTCCCTTGCTCTAAAGGCGAGGGGTAATTAACGGCAGCTTAGTTCGCGGCTGTCGGAGATTCGGATCCCCACGATCAATAAACCCCAGCCTACCCTAGGCAGGGGGAATCTGTAATGCGCCTGACAAGCGCGCGCGTATTCCCATCTCAATGGGGTGACGAAAAACACCCTACACCTATTTTCCATTGCTGCCTTCTATGACTATGAAATCTGGTAGATGGACGTAAAAACGGCTTTTCTAAAAGGAAGTTTGGAAGAGTGTGTTTATATGAATCAGCCAGAAGGTTTTGTAAACAGTGGGAGCAGCGGGAAGGTGTGCAAGTTGCTTAAATCCATTTATAGATTAAAGCAGGTATCGCGGAGCTGGAACATCTGTTTTGATGAAACAGTCAAGGAATTTGACTTCATCAAGAATGAGGATAAGCCTTGTATATATAAGAAGATTGTAGGACGAACTTTCGTATTCCTAGTCATGTACGTGGATGATATTCTTTTAATAGGAAATGATATTCTTATGGTACAATCAGTCAAGTTGTTCTTGTCACAAAGCTTCTCTATGAAAGACCTGAGTGATGCCTTGTATATTCTGGGGATTAAGATCTACAGAGATAGATCTAAGAGATTATTAGGACTTTCGCAGTCCGGGCACATAGAGACCGTATTAAAGAGATTTAGTATGGAAGATTCCAAGCGCGATAACATACTCACATTGCACGGAATCATTCTCTCCAAAGAGATGTCTCCCAAGACTAATGAGGAGAGGGTTCACATCAGCACTATACCCTACGCTTCGGTAGTAGGATCTATAATATATACGATGCTATGTACTGGACCAGATGTAGCTTACGCACTTAGCGTGGTGAGCCGGTATCAGTAAAACCCAGGTGAGTACTACTGAATAGCAGTGAAGAACATTCTTAAGTACCTAAGAAGGACTAAAGAACTGTTCCTGGTATTCGGTAATGGGGACCTCCAGGTGGAGTCCTTTACCTATTCAAGCTTCCAGAGTGACAAGGATAACAACAAGTTTGTCTCGGGGTTTGTGTTTACCCTCAATGGAGGGGCGGTCTGTTGGAAGAGTTCCAAACAGGACACTGTTACAGACTCGATGATGGAGGCTGAATACATTGCTGCCAACGATGCCGCAAAGGAAGCAGTCTGGATTAAGAAGTTCATTACTGAACTTCAGGTGGTTCCATCCATTATTAACCCAATACCTTTGTATTGCGACAACAATGAAGCTATGGTTTTAGCGAAGGAACCACGGTCCCATCAGAAATCTAGACACATCTTGAGGCGGTATCAATTGATCAGGGAGATCGTTGATCGCCGGGAGATAGAGGTGCGGAGAGTGGACACAAAAGACAACACGGCGGATCCATTCACCAAGGCCCTTCCTCAAGCACAGTTCGAGAGACTATTTGAGATGGTGGGTATGCGATAAGCCAACAACTGGCCCTGATGCAGACGTTGGGTACTCGGTATGCCAATATATGGCCTTAGTGCAAGTGGGAGATTGTTGGATATGTATGCCCTAGATGCCATTATTGTATATGTATATATGTGGATGCTTGGACATATGTATATACAGGACAATCTTGCTCGATATGATAATATGCTATCTGGTTTTTCTTTATCTTAACATGTGCATATGTTTTACTTGCTATTACGTATCATTTATACATGTTTATAAAGCCCGTAGGATCATTGCTTGACTACCTGCGTTGTGATGGCAATCATACTTGTGGGAGCTAGGTAGTCGATAAGCACATCCTTAAAAGGTCCCTAATCGTGGGAGTATCGAGACTGGGTATCGATATTCCGGAATAAACTAGTGTATACGTTTCTAGACCCCGACGAGGGGCGATGGTTGGTCCCACAACCATTGGTCTTTTGCACCTAAGATCGTATACAGGTGATCACTGGGGGTGAGTACACTGGACAGACTCGCCGAGAACTTCTAGATGGTACTATACCTATCGTCAGATAGCAGTTCTCAGGTGATATGAGTACAAGTTAGTCTTCAGACCTGCAATCGTCATTTGTCTTGTGTGAGTTCCCACTGAACTTTGATTACTACCCTACCCCGGCTCTACTGAGTCGTGCAAACAGGTTTTAGTTAGGTACAGTCTTGATTGAATTGATTTAGAGTGCTTGCGCTTTCTAAAAGATAGATCAAAAATATTTGTAACCGCAATCAAGAACGGCGTCGCTTTGAAACTAGCCGGTGAGTACGGGTCGATCCACAGGGATGTTGTGAATTTCCGATTCGTTCTTACGAGTTAATTCCGAAGGGTGTTCGGAGTTGTTATTAAATCTAAAAACCTAATTAACCTAGGGCAATTATCTAAATCTAAATCTTGCTAGGATTAGGTTTAGGAATGATTTGGAAATGCAAATAAATCTCAACGCTTTCTATACCCAGATTAGGATCTATGAGGAGTTATGATAATTATCAATAAAGGGGATTAGATCCATTCGGGAATGTGTTCCTTCCTCTAGGTTCTTGTCCTTCCTTTAGAGATCCTTACCCTAACCTCCATGGAAAACGCGCGCAACTGAGCCTTTATACTACGGTATCACCGCTACCTCGAGGGATAGGGTGCCGTAGGGCGCAGTGTGTGCGTGCATGCATGGAGTCCTATATATTCTATGTGATGGGTAAGAAAGGGATGAGAGATCTCATCTCTCAAAAGCCTTTCCCAAAGCTAACATCTAAGGCAAGGAATTAAAATCTAAACTAGAACAAGAAATTAAATTACTTACAGATGGATCCCTCCAATCTTCCATCCAGGTTTGTCAGATCTGAATTTCTGAATTAAAGAGAGGCACCGATGCTCTCCAAAAGATTTCTAAATTTTCTTCATTAAAGGGAGGCATAAGAAATTACAATGTTTAGAGTTCTATTTATAGGAAATAGAAACCCTAGGTTACATTTTGATCCGCATGTCTAAAATTACAAAAATAGCCCCAGGGAATCTTTTCAGAACCGTCTCAACATCATAGTAAAATTTTCTTTAAGAGAGGGCTCTTAATGGCCGCGGAGCCGCGGCATGGGTAAGGCTTGGGCCGCGGTTCCGCGGCCCATTAGTGTGCTCAGTTGATAATTTTTCCTGGGCCACTTTATGTTCTTCTGGGCTTTCTGGTTCTTTGTTCCTTTTATCAATTGGGCTTCTTTATCAATTCCAGATCTCCAGTGAACATTTTGCTATGGATCTTTTAACCGTTTGCCTTATTATTTTGGACCTCGCCTTGCCTTGTTGATTGTGAACTGTTCTTTGATGTAGACTTGATCAAGAGTCCTCTGTTTGTTGGTCAAAAGTCCATATTTTCATTGTCTTTACATTGTTTTCACTGTTTTCTGTCCAAGAACCTGTAACCTGTAACATATAGCAGACATGCGTCAAAAGCACCTGTTTATTTATAAAAAGAATAAGAATGGGGAATATAATAATGCAATATTATGGTATGAACAAATACCCCCAAACTTATCTTTTGCTCGTCCTCGAGCAAACTTATTATTATTCACTAAAATCCTAACCACACTTTCGCAGGGAAACGCGATTGTACTGAGCACGTGCAACAAGCCGTTAAACCTCTAGGTGTCCCTAGTAGGAGGAGTGTTGTCTCCTGAGGGTTTTCAGCGGATTACACCCACAAAATCCTATCAATTTGGCTTTTCGACTTTTGTTCTCCAATTAGGTTTTCTAACAAGGAATTCTATTATCGTCGACCCGTAAATTGTCCACCCATATTCTTCACACTTCCTTATCATCTAACTTAAGATTATATATATCCTGTAGACCAACTTAGCTTTCGGCATCTCTTAAGTTTTCCTTCTAGGATTCCATCTCCACTTAGGAATTTTTATCAACTCTACTAAAGATACAAGTTCTATTCTTCACTCCTTTCTCTCATCTAAACTCCAATCACATATCCCCACGTGTGTGTTTAAATCACCCCTACACTTGGAAATTCAAATCAAGCAATCATACTCTCGTCCATTATCCAAAATACTTATTAATTGGTGAATTTTTAAATGAATTTTGCTTACACATCCTTCATGCGACCGTTAATACTTCTTGAGGTACCAACGACCGATTACAAGATATGTTAGCACTTTTAAAGCGTAAATCCTAGTCTTGCAACACCCAAGGCTTTTAGCAGTGACTCCCAAACCAGTTGGTCTAAGGCACTAGGTGATGAAGCACCCTCGCTAAATATTTTTCTATTTTTTGCAGCCTTAAGTACTCACAAAAACCAGTGTTCATTTTTTTTCTTTTCTCTATTCACTCTTTTTTTTCTTTTATTTTCTTTTATTTTCTTCGTACTAAGGACTTTAGACAAGAGCATTTCAAGGTCTCTTCTACTATTCCAAGTTTCAAGGTGCGTGATTGTGCAAATTGTAGGGTATACATTTTCAGAATCTAGACTTAAGTTAGGAACCATTTTTCAAACTTATACTCTAATAAAAGCTTCAATATCTTTCCTTCGTTTCGACTTAGCCCAAGAAGTGAACCCAAAATTTGCCTATTTCTAAATAAACTACAAGGCATATACTTTCTACCGTTAAACTTTAAAGAAGGTTATCTTTAGGGTTTTTAATTCACTAAGTCTAAGATCTAGTTGTTCCTAGCCAGTTAACCTATTTGTTAAACTCAAGTCAATTATAGCCAAAATTGAATACAATAATTTTTATAATTTTTGAAATTTTTAAATTTTTATGGGCTTTTCAAATAAATATGCAAATGCAAAAATATATACAAATGAATGCGAAGGAAGAAGATGTACCGAGCATACCCCCAAACTTGAACTTGACAGTGTCCTCACTGTCATGCTAAACCAAGAGGGTCAAAATGCCGGCACTCCCCTGTTTATTTATTTATATTTATTTTTATTTTTTTAATGTTTTGAATTTTTTTATTTTTTTTATAGAATAGAAAACAAAAAATATATATACATATATACAAAGATTCCCCCAAACTTAAGCTTGGCCTTACACAAGCCAAAGGTTAGCACCAACCATTCAAAAATCTTATCATGGTAAAGGTATAGTCGGTGCAAGAATGGGGTGGAGATGAAAGAAATGAGAAACACGCGAGACCGTGTGGAAAGAAGAATGGTAGAATATGGTCTCGGTGGGGGAGAAGAAGGGCGGAAAGGAGAAAGAAGGATCGCGCGAACTTGAGGGTGTAAATCGAGTGAATAAATTAGCGCAATATGTGATGACCGATATGTTATAAGCGATTGCGCTAACCTATCAACCCGTCGGGAAATGGGGTCAAATCCATCAAGATTCGCAAGAAAACATGGGTACGCCGAACTTGGTATCGGAGATGAAAGCGTAACGGTCATTTGCCCGGTCGGAATGATAGGACAGACGAAAGGGAGTGAATTAGGGATAGTATCTTTCTCACCGTAGTAAACTGTTTCGAACTTGAAAGATTCCATTAATGGTTCGAAACTACTATAATCAACCGAGTCTGATGGTTCAACTAACTCATCTGAAAATGTAAAGGACTCAAACTCGGGCGGTGAGTCATCAACATCGTCCGAAAAATTGGAACACTCGTAAGTGTTAACGTCTGTGAGAATTGTGTTAGATTCAAAGGAAAAGGTTTCAAGCTCACAGTCTTCAAGCGGGGTCGGAACGATGGGAAGGAGGGGGGGTGATATAATAGTCAAAGGTTCAGGAGGATGAATTGGAAAATCAGACACATCAAACAAAAATGATTCAACCTCAATATTATTCTCAAGACTCTTCTCGATACTATCCTCAATATTCAACTCATCCATGCCATTATCATCAAAATCTAGACGCATATGAGATTCGGGAGAAACATTTAATAACTCAGGATGATGATTTGAACATAAAATTTCAAGCAAATCGACAGGTTCATCATCCGAAATATTCCTTTAGACACCTCATCAAAAGCATGGATATCTATCGATTTAGGTTGTAGGGTGGAGGTGTAATGATTGAAAGGATTAGGTGCGGTTTCACTCGAAAGGGGTTTCTCACAATCTGGCAAATCAAACACTACAAATTCGCTCAACTCATCTTTATTTTCAACAGGTGAACTATTTAGGGCAATCGATGGAAAACAGGAGTTGTGGGCTTCAATTGGGTAAGGGTAGGTTTGATTTGAAAATTCTCTCCCATTCTCACTCTGTCCAACTGCCGCCTCATACATTGAAAAATTTGGAGCTAGCGGGACACTGGCTACCGGTTCACTAGGTTGCATAAGGGCGGCCATGGACGCTTCCATATTCCTCATCATTTTATTTGTTGCAGCAATATATGCCTCCAACGACTCTTCCAAACTAGACTTAGGTGGTGAGGGGCTTTCAGTAAAAGATTCAAAATTGGTTGGATATGTGAAACTCCCTAATGGCTGTGTCGAAACAGTGTCTAGTGAAGGTGGGAAGGTCGGGTATGACTTGTAGGAAGTGGGTGGTTGGGCAAGGGTAGGGTCAACATATGGATAAAAAGGTGAATAGTCGTGTTGATCCCTAGAACTGGATGAGTGGAGAGGGGTGAAAGATCGACTGCGAGATTGAGCAATATGCTCAGCAATGGACATCGGCCTAGGAGTTATAGAAGGACTTGAAGAAGTGATATCAACATATGTAGGTGGTAAAGGTTGACTCGGTTGACACAAAGTGGGTTGAAAAGTCAAACTATTTCTCCTAGACGCCTCTATTTGATCTTTCAACGAAATTTTTGGCAAGGAAGGATCATTTTTAAATTGACCGAACAAATTAACGTATGACGCAAAATTAGGTTCGGGATACCAAAGTTCGGCTAATGATTTATTGTGTGGAGTACCCATGTTAGAAGAAGAAAGGTGACAAGAAAGGTTGGGTCGTGCAAGGATTTATTTAGGGCTAAAAAATTTTGCAAGTTCTATAAAATATTTGTCCTTTTTATTTTCATTTTTCATTGATTTTTTTCTTTCTCTTTATTTGGAAAAATTTTTGTTGAAAAAAGATTTTAGAGAAAAGATATGCAGCAACAAAATATTTTATAGAAAAGATATGCAACAGCAAAATATTACTTGCAATCTATTTTATTTCAAGTGGGGCCCAAAAATCCTGCACAAGATTGTTATTTGGAAGGCAAAAGATTTTTGAGCGCAAAGAAATCCTGCAGGCAAATTTACAGAAGATATATCAAGATTTGCAGAGGAGGAGAGAGAAAACTTACAGAGATTTCCAGTGGCGGAACTGTGTTTCTGGTTTTTTTTTTTTATCGCACTTCTGCCATTTTTTTCAAGCCCTGAATCGACTAGGCCGCGGCGGTTCCGCGGCCAAAATGGGGTTTCCGCGGCGGTTCCGCCGCGGTTTAGTCGGTTCGGCTTTTTTTTTTGAGACCAGGTCACCGCGATTCTTCTTGTTGACTCAGTCCTCCAAATTTCTTCTGTTGTCTATTGTGATATTCCTCTGTTTGTTCGGATTTGATATTTGCTGTTTTGATCTCTGTAGATTTCCAGATCCGAATTTCTTTGTAGATCCTGCAAAAATTCTCACAAGAATACCCTTCCAAAAATAACAGATAATATATTTTTTATATTTTTTGGATTTTTTAGATTTTTATGATTTTTTTAAATTTTATGATTAACCCGAAATTGCGAAAAGGAAAGTTCTACGCCATCCCCGGCAACGGCGCCATTTGATTGGTATTGATTTAGCGTGCTTGCGCTTTCTAAAAGATAGATCAAAAATATTTGTAACCGCAATCAAGAACGGCGTCGCTTTGCAGCTAGCCGGTGAGTACGGGTCGGTCCACAGGGATGTTGTGAATTTCCGATTCGTTCTTACGAGTTAATTCCGAAGGGTGTTCGGAGTTGTTATTAAATCTAAAAACCTAATTAACCTAGGGCAATTATCTAAATCTAAATCTTGCTAGGATTAGGTTTAGGAATGATTTGGAAATGCAAATAAATCTCAACGCTTTCTATACCCAGATTAGGATCTATGAGGAGTTATGGTAATTATCAATAAAGGGGATTAGATCCATTCGGGAATGTGTTCCTTCCTCTAGGTTCTTGTCCTTCCTTTAGAGATCCTTACCCTAACCTCCATGGAAAACGCGCGCAACTGAGCCTTTATACTACGGTATCACCGCTACCTCGAGGGATAGGGTGCCGTAGGGCGCAGTGTGTGCGTGTATGCATGGAGTCCTATAGATTCTATGTGATGGGTAAGAAAGGGATGAGAGATCCCATCTCTCAAAAGCCTTTCCCAAAGCTAACATCTAAGGCAAGGAATTAAAATCTAAACTAGAACAAGAAATTAAATTACTTACAGATGGATCCCTCCAATCTTCCATCCAGGTTTGTCAGATCTGAATTTCTAAATTAAAGAGAGGCACCGATGCTCTCCAAAAGATTTCTAAATTTTATTCATTAAAGGGAGGCATAAGAAATTACAATGTTTAGAGTTCTATTTATAGGAAATAGAAACCCTAGGTTACATTTTGATCCGCATGTCTAAAATTACAAAATTAGCCCCAGGGAATCTTTTCAGAACCGTCTCAACATCATAGTAAAATTTTCTTTAAGAGAGGGCTCTTAATGGCCGCGGAACCGCAGCATGGGTAGGGCTTGGGCCGCGGTTCCGCGGCCCATTAGTGTGCTCAGTTGATAATTTTTCCTGGGCCACTTTATGTTCTTCTGGGCTTTCTGGTTCTTTGTTCCTTTTATCAATTGGGCTTCTTTATCAATTCCAGATCTCCAGTGAACATTTTGCTATGGATCTTTTAACCGTTTGCCTTATTATTTTGGACCTCGCCTTGCCTTGTTGATTGTGAAATGTTCTTTGATGTAGGCTTGATCAAGAGTCCTCTGTTTGTTGGTCAAAAGTCCATATTTTCATTGTCTTTACATTGTTTTCACTGTTTTCTGGCCAAGAATCTGTAACCTGTAACATATAGCAGACATGCGTCAAAAGCACCTGTTTATTTATAAAAAGAATAAGAATGGGGAATATAATAATGCAATATTATGGTATGAACAAGTCTCGAGCCACATAAAGGCAGTGAGCGATTGTTGGGGATTCGTCTCTCCCGGTATAGGGAGTTGATATCGCACTGTGTTCAATTGGACAGCACCATAATACCTTGGCCAAGACAGTTGAGATTTACTGATAGGTTGATCAGTAGTTTCCCGGATTGGTCCTAAGCCACATCAGCACGAAATATCGGATTATTAGGGTCTGACATTTACCACCCCTTAGACCCGGTATGCGATACCCACAGACGAAGAGACCGGACTATACGGAGATTGTCACAGATAGGCTCTGTAGGGATCTGGTTGAGTTTGCTCGTCGGCCTTCCTTTTCGGCAGGTACCCGGGTAGCTGTTATGTACAGCTAGTGCCGCTGACGTGCTTATGGTTATGGATTTGTCCAGTAACTCACTGCCGGCATACTGTCGAGTATTTATAGTCCCACACAGAGGGTTTTCCTGGTTCAGGGGAAATGATGTAGTAGCCGTATGGGATACATGCAGGGTTCCGATCTAATAATTGTACTATATACCTGGACTTTCGATCGGACGGTTGATAATACTAGCCGGCTCGGGATTGAGTTGGATTATTAAATCAGGTATTGATTTAATAATTTACATATATGTATTTCGATATGTATATTCTAGTATTATGTTCTTTATGTTATTTTATCTCTTTGGGTATTCGTATTTTATACGGAATATATAGTAGAGTGTAATCCGTATTTATACGGAAAACATTCTAAAAGGTGGACACCTCATTTTAGTTTTATCTATTTACTTTAAATGTAAAATGAGGTGTAAAGGTAGTAAGGTGAGTATGGTGAGAGCCATGCTTGAATCGTATTGTCAAATGAATTGAATATTCATTTGTCAAAACTATTCAAATATGGGTGTATTTTTATATTGAAAAGGGGGTTTTACAAAACCATGCTTGGTCCTTTTCTCTCTCATGGGATTTCATTTTTCTATTCTCACCATTTGGTTTCACTCTCCTCACTAGCCTTCTTGAGCTCCTCCATCTTCATCTTCAACCTTCTCTCTACAATCTCATGTTTTGAGAATCAAGAGAGGAGGTGAGATAGATACACACTTAGATCTATACACTACATCCTAGACACTTTAGATTAACAATCTAAAGTCTCCAGTTGCTCCACTGGACTCTTAGTGTGGAGCTAGAGCCATAGACTACATCTCTCGAGTGGATCATCTTCGACGGAGGAAGACCGACGATCAAACACGATCCAGGAGATCTCAAGGAGCAAGGAAAGGTGATCAAGCTTGTTCAAGGAGATCCTTAGGGGAAAACGAAGTGGATAGAAGACCGAAGGATACGGATCTTTTGGTGAGACTTTTCTATCAGAGTAGTTAGCTCTCCTCCTAGTAAGCTAGTTTAGGTTTATGGTAGATTCTAGAACGGTTTTTCTTGCACCAATTTTTAAACCCAAAAAAAAAATTGTTCCGCAACGGCCACAGTAGATGGTCAGGACGCTAGGAAATCCCAACATACTTATCGGAACCCATCAAATCTTATATGTGCAGTATTGTACAATGAAAGGCAAACAGTTCTTATTTTAGAATTATTTTCGGAAAACGACTACAACCCTTTTAAAACTGCCATCGAAACATAGACTTGTGCGCTGGTCAGAGGCTGAAAGTCTCTGATTAATCACATGTTTGATCTTTAATTCCTAATCCAGATAAGATTTTTCAGAACCTCTTTTTCATAATATAACTGTTTTACACTTTACATAATTTATTTAGAAGTTTACATTAATTTAGACCTGTAAACTAGCGATAAAAAACTACCCTTTATGTTTCTGGAACAATATGATATACTTGTAGTAAAACCCCAATATCTTCCAACCTAGAAGTTTGTTACTGATAAACATTAAATGCACCATCTTCTACACAGAAAAATATACATTTTCTTAGTTTTACATTTTTCCTAATTTCAAACAGAAACTATATGAAATTGCCCCACAACTTTCAGAACTGATCTGAACCTACCCTGCATTGATATTTGTAATATTTCATAATATTATTATATTTATTTTATAATTTAATTAATGATATAATGAAATTTATTACAATTATAACATTTATCGAAGTGGGATTTTATAAATTGGTATTAAAACATAACCAAGGTTTTCTTTTTCTAATTAACATTTACTTTGGCATGGCAAGCATAATGTTTTTAATATTTTCATTTTATTTTTCCCCTAAATTTACAAATAAAATTGGAAGGAAAGGGGAGGCATGGCTAATTTAAATATTAGAAGAAAGAGAGAGAGGCATGGGCACCATCACCATATCCATTTTCTTCCCCCTTCTTCTCCAAAATTCTCTCTCATTCTCCGTCTCTCTCAAATCCCTAAACCCAAAACTTAGATCTCTCTCACCCTCATCCTCCTTGTCATGGCAACCCTCAAGTCTAAGTTTTCTCCATGCAAGCCAACCTACTCTCTCTGGCTTGAGCATCTTGAAGTCCTCATCTTCCTCTTTGAAACCTCTTCCAAGCTTGGATGTCCTTTTCCATTCCATTTAAAAGGTAAAAGCTCCATCTTTTTAACAAGTTTTGAATACTTTCCATGAAAACTATATCTTTTACCTAAAAATCATGGGTTTTATGGGTTAAATCTTGAAAAGAATAGGTTTTTGATGGATTACTTATTGTTGTAGTGTGTCAGTGCAATTCTCTAGTTGTTACAACTTTTTTTTGGATAGTTTAGGGTAGCTTTTAGCAAGAGTTTGGTTTTAAAGTGTTTTTCAAAACTTTAGTTTTCGAGTAGCAGTTTTTGTTCTTCAGACGTCTGGGACATGGTCCTCAGACATCTGTGGGGTCTCTGTCTCTTATTCATATTGTTTGGCATATGTCTGATATTAGAGCTTCAGACGTCTAGTCGTTCTCTGGATTTCCTTGAGTCTTTGGTTAGACGTTTGTTCACTTTTCATCGGTCGTCTGCTCTTTCTCTGGGTTTTCTCTGTGTCCTTGGTCAAACGGCTGACACTTGTTCTTCAGACGTCTGTTTACTTTCTTGAACTTCAGAATATTGTACTTCACACATCTGGAACTTGTTCATCAGACGTCTGACGTTCATTTTTTGTCATGTTTGCTTTTCTGCTTAGTGTTTTGCTCTCTACCCTTCTCAACTAATCTCTACTTGAGTATACATCGATTTAGAGAGCAATCCTAAGTGGTTTAAGCGTTTTAATCATATGTTTAAGCTTGATATGTGTTTTTATTATAGTAGTTAGCCTCGATATCGGTATTTATGTTGTGACTTTGCGTGAATAGGATCAATTGCGGAGACTCCCGAGTTAACGAGGAAGGGTAAGGTAGTCGTTGGCTTCGATTAGTTCGAGCCGCGTTTCGGTGAGTAGATTAGCATCTACATGGGGGAAATCGGGTGGATGGTGTATAGCACCCCCGAAACCAAAGAAAATTCTATGAACACTTATTAGTCATTTTAATTCTTGTCTTATATGCTCATTTTACAATGCCATGTTCCATTTTCCTTGTTATACTTGTACAAACACACTTGCTAGAGCACTTGCACAATTACTAATAATTACCATATGGCACCATCACAGACTCATATGCGACACGTACACATCATTAGTACTATCATGATAGGTATAGAACTTGCCATATCTCTTCACGTAGACTTTTGTGAACACACTTGCTAGAACACTGTTTAGCGCTGGAAACTAGACTGAAGCATGGGGAGCGCGTCCAACCTGAATATGGAGGAATATGATATTTGGAACATATCCATCCACCTCTCTGAAAATACCAAGTTGATTATGGCACCGTATATCAGAGCTTTGGATAGATGCGAACGATGTAGCCGACTTTTCAGATTCACCCTCACGGATGAGGGGTTTATTAATTGTGGAGATACTTTTTCCTGCAGGCACAAGCCCTTGGAGTTAATTACGTTATCAAATGATAACAACTTTCTGCTTCTCCAAACTTTGTTTCGTGTGTCGTATTTTAAGTTTTGTTTATTTTGGGTTGCCCTTGGATTGTATACGGAGACTAATTTATATCGTCGCCCATAGGGTATGGATTATCTAAATCTGTATATATTAGATTTTAAGGTGAACCTTGATCGCATTTCTCATATTGATGAGTTCCATCAGTTTAGGAGATATCTGTTTTATCTAAGAATCGTTGGTCTTGTTTTAGGCTAAAATCAACTTAGAAGTTTTGACTAAGGATCGTTATTGGTATTTGAGGCTAAGATCAACTTAGTTTTGTTTAAGAATTGTTAGTCGTATTTGATACTAAGATCAACTTAAACGAGCATATATGGGTCCATATGATCTTAAGATCAAAACACTGAGCTAATTTGAGGCTAAAATTAGTTTGTATATCATAGTCTGGCGCTTTCATGTCTGGCACATGCCCCACATGGCGCATGTGTATTGACCCACGTATATTGGCGCATGGAGGATTGGCGCTTATCACGTGGTGCATATCCTATTGGCACATGGGTTTTTGGCGCATATCATGGGTCTGGCGCATGCCTACGTGGAAGATCACGTGATGCATGGAAAGTGTATAAGCGCATATGTCATATTATATCGCATAGCTCACATGTGTATCACGTGGCGCACGGTGGTCAATGGCGCAGTTCACGTGCATATCATGTAGCGCATATATGGCATAACCCATTTTTGGCTCTACGCTATGTGTAGAGCACGTGGAGCGCAATACTTAAGGATTTTTAGAAATTAATCTCTGTATCTTTTAAAACTTAAGTTTCATGAAGCTTAAGTTTCTGTTAATGGAAATTTTGGCCATTAAATACATCAAGATCAAGACTTTAATGATCTTGAATTTTATTTTGTGTATGGTTCATATCATGGAGGCCTTTGAAGTTTAAACTTCATCTTTTCTTTATGACGATCTTATGATCTTGATGGTTTTCTCATCGTTTTGGTAGGGAATATTTAAGTTTTCTTTCCAAACCCTAAATCTTAAGATCAAAAATCCCTCTGTGAAAACGTAAGTTTTCAACAATAAAGGGTTTTTACTTAAGGATTTTAAGATCCGAGAAAAGAATTTAAGTTCTTAATGAAGGTTAACCTTCGTCTTCTTATGGAGATTAATCTCTCTTTTTCATTACCTCATTTGTTGAAAAAGGAAGATGGCAGAGAAAATCTTAAGCTTTTTGATTGACCTTAAGTTTATGGGGGGGAGGGGGGTCTGTCTATTTTGAGATTAATCTCAAGGTGTCTTTATATAGGGTATGAGAATTGTTGGTCAAGTAAGAAAATCTCTCTTTGAGATTTCTCTAATTGATCTTAAAATCAAGCCCGAGTGCTTAAGCACCGTTGGATCTTTGATCCGAGGGTCTTTGTTAACAAAGTTGATATTTTTCTTGTTTTTTAAGAAAAATATTCAAACGGTTTCCTGTTAACAAGATATATTCTTTCTGTTTGAGAAAAATATGGAGAAATTTTCCCAAATATAGCTTAAGCTATACTGTCACGATCCGAAGGTAAGGAACGTGACCGGCACTTAAATTACGAAACGTCTAGAGGCAAAATGTAATCTAAGTAAGCCGAAGCCCAGAAATCTAAACCAATTAAAAGTAGAAGTGTAAAAAAACATGTTTAAAAGCAACATCAAATTTTCTCAAAAATTTCGGCAGAGTCTCCTTTGTAAAAACTGGCCCCAAACGGGTACAAACAAGAATAATATATACAGGCAATAAAAAGGCATCCCCAAGCGGGAGCTAGCTCTACGCCAAATGGCGGATACAACTACACAATGCACTATAATATACAACGCCGAAGGGCGAGGCTCAAAACTCAAAAGAAAACCAAATCCACCAGAAAACCATAATAATACAAGCGCGACTCTAAGGTCGAAATAAAAACAACTGGTCTTTTAAATCTATCAAGTAATACAATTCTGCTTGATGGAGCTTACAATATACAATTGAAATAAATAAACGTACAACGGCGGTCACGATACAAGTGAACCAACCTACCAAGCAATCACCCTGAATAAAGTGGTGTGTCAACAAGCCGCCAAGGAAACTGTACATCTGAACCTGAAAGAAAATTTGGCACAACGGGGGTGAATTACCAACTCGTGAGTAGAAGACATCTGCAAGTAGAAATCGCATGCACGACGATGAAATCTGCGTAAGTGCAATACTCAGTGCTCGTGTCAGTGCCTCAAGTAGTAACATGTCATATGAATGAGTATGAATGCATCATGAATGTAAAATAATCAACCATGAAATCTGCATATATCTGTATAAGAAATCTTTACTTTTATCATGATAAAATGTTCCGAAATAACTGAAGTATCATCAATGAAACCATGGAAATCCGTGTCAAGTATCGATACAAAACATGTAAATCTCAAAGTCTCAATACCTCATATCTCTATATCTCAATCTCATATCTCTGTATCTCAAATCCCATATCTCTGTATCTCAATCTCATATCTCTGTATCTCAAATCTCATATCTCTGTATCTCAAATCTCAATATCTCGGGCTCCGGCAGTCCGGATCGGCCCATATCATCAAATCACACGACTACGGTCGGTACCCTCCGGATATCCGCCGTGTCACAAATAACCGGTAGGTAGTGCTCCCCTGCCGGGCTCAACGCCATCATCTGCGATCTTCTTGCCCCGAGGTACCATACCGGGCCCACCATATACCGGCAGACGGTGCATCCCCCTCCTCGAATCAGGTATATGATATTGCTCAAGAACCAAGAAAACTCATGATGGATAGCACACACATCACATCATGAGAAAACCGCAAATTTCTATTTTTAAATAATGATAAAAAGTTTATAAAACTCTTGCGGTTTTTCCCAAAATCCAGAAATCTCATGAAAATCCAAAATCCAAGAATCAAGAGTCAATAAGCATGAATACCGGCATAAATCCACCATATAGCATAACCAAATGAATTTATGAATGCATGAAGTGTCTAAGTAAAGAATGCAATATCTCACTAGTGAAGGAGGGCAATAACACTAATATTATATTGGAACTATCATTTAACTGATTATATCAATGAGATAATATGTTCTAAAGTGTACGTGACATGGCAATTACCGATGATGATGTGTGTGAGCCGGAAAATAAGTGTATGTGGAACATGCGCATCATCGGTAATGGTGCTGGTGTCCTAACAGGCAGAGTTTCATATTAGCTAAAGAAATATATGTATGAACATGCAATGCGATGAATACAACATGAACATAACGGTGAATGTATAGTAAACACACAACTAGAGAATACATACTAATTACGAGTCATACAGTTTGTTGTTTGAAAAAGCACGAATCGTGATTTTAAAAAAATTAGGGGCTACGGGGTTTGTAAGAAAAGATATGTACTTTGAAAAATCCGTAGTATCCCTTAGGCTGTCTTTAAAAATGCGCACGATTCGTTAGTTTTGAAAATAAATATGACTCAAGCCTAAACTAAGATCTACCTAATCAACTAAGGAACTAACTAAAGACACTAGTCGAAAGGTAAGAAGAATCCTCCTAAAGTCTGAGTCGGTATTTCTAGTACATGGCGATCCAGCCTCAATAGTGTCACGTACATAGTATGACTTCCTCGAGTTAAGAGTGCGGATCAATCATCACATCTATGCCTCGTACGGTAAAATCTATCGTACAACATCCCAAAATCGGGGTACGGGTCAACTATCACATATATATACATCATCGTTCGTATAGTATCATCATCAAACAATATCATGATTAAGGGTACTGTACTATAATCATGCACATACATTCCAATATTATCAAACATATATCATTATCTGTGTAAATATACATCGTCAAATGATCTACTAAAATATCATGTCATATATCATATCGTGATTAAGTCACATATTACGATCTGGGTTTTATTCCAGAGTCTCATTTATTTCAATGTCATCTACACATATCATTGTTTATATATTTTCTCATTACCCAACGATCCGCTAATATCGTAACACATTTCATATCATATCTCGATCATATATCCAATATCTCACGGCATCATGCCCGATCATATCGACTCATCCCCAAGTATCATATAATATCCTCATATCACATGTATATGTTGTGTATATATATACCTACACACACTCCAATATATACCTACACACACTCCAATACACACACACACACACACATACCAAGTCAAGCTTATATGTGTGCGTGTATGTGTGTGTCTACATGAAACCTACGAAGTCCCTCCAAGGCAATCATCCTCTGGTTAAGTCTTTCTAAATCAATCTAATCCAACTTAAAGTCTTCAATAGTACCCTACTTGTCAAGAATCTAAGGCCACGTCCGACTTCCTAATAATAGTACATAATTCCTTATTCTATGTTTGCGGGGGTGCTATACGCCATCCACCCGATTTCCCCCGTTAATATACATCTACTCACCTGATCCTTGTCAGCCGAAATCGATACGACCATCCTCTTCTTCATCGTCTAAAGTCCACTTGAGGGGTGCCTATACACAAACATATATAATATCGTAAACCAAAATCGCGGACAAAACCAAAACGGCGCACGAAACGCGCATAGGTTAAAACCTATGACCCGCTCATGCAAAAGAACCAAATAACCCTCGATATCGGTGTACAAACGCCGATTGATCGAGATAAAACACAAACGTACAAATCGTAGTTCAAAAACTCTCTAATTATAATATAAAATAGGGTTTAAATCATCAAACCTTAAAATTAATCAAATCGTTTTATTTCACAAAAACCTAAAAAGCATCAAATAACCGTTTTGGTTCGAAACTTGATATTTAAACAAATTTAGTGGCCACAATATTCACTAAATATCCTAACTAAGTCATACAAACCATTACCATAATTTAATCTCATAAATTTTCATTAAACCCAAAATTTTAGTTTGCAAATTTATCCAATTTTAACAATTTCATAGTAAAAATGCACAAACAACAATTAAGCTTGGTTTTGCATGATCTAAAGTATTAAACTATAACTTATAATGTTAATAATGTCATGAATACCCTAATTATATTTTCATCTCAATTATTTAATCAATTTCCAAAAACCTAGTTTGCAAAATAGCATAATTATCAAAATTTTAAAGTAAAAATTAGCAAACTAGTAACTAGATTAGGTTTTGCATTCCATTAACATGTTAATATACTCACTAAAACCATAATCTAATGATAAAAACCCTCACTAGAATTTTATCTCACATACATATATATTTTACAAAAACCTAGTTTGCAACAATTAAGCAATTTGGACAAATTAGTTGTAACAATTAGTGACTTAACAATCTAGATTAGATTTTACATGTCTTTATGTGTTAAGCTACATATTAAAACCATGCACTATTTATAAAAACCCTAGCTTGATCACCAACCCTTTCTTGAATTTTTTTAATTTAGCAACTAGAACCCTAATTAAACACCGAAATCCATTCAATTTAAGTAATTAACCTACAATTAACACTAGGGTTAGAATTAAACCTCACTAAACATGAGATCAAACATGCATCCAAGTCTCCCAAAGATACTATCTTTGCTCCAAAATCCAAGCTAGATAGGCCAAAAAATAATGAGTAGAGATTGGATTAGGAATTTGTGGTTTTATTTTGGATTTTTTTTTTTGAATTTTTGATGATTTTTGAAGCAAGTGAAGTGGGGAAATTTTTTTGGGCAGCCATGGTTGGTTTTGACCATGAGGGATAATTGAGGGGCGAGAGAGAGAAGGGTGTGGAAAAATATAGAAACTTCACAATTTAATACATCCATTTAGTCTTTTCAACAATTTAATTAATTTTATTTATTTTCGTTATTTGTTTCATGCTAGAATCTACTAGAATATTGGAGACATATTAAGAAAAGAGTGAGCATGCTACAAACTTGTTTTAATTTGCCATGGTTCACTTTTGTAAAATTAACCCATTCCAATTTGTAATTTTCACTAATTTAAGGTATAATTAAAATCTTATATTAATATTGGAAATTAATTAATTACGGAAAATATTTTAGTAAACTAGAAATTTACAAGTGACCAAATACTAGCAATTACATAGTTAAAATAGGCGTATTTAAGTTTATATTGAAAAATAATTATAGTTGAGTTTTACGGAAAACACGGTTTATTTTACCGATTATTAGAAAATTCACCTAAAGGATTTTATTTATTTAATTATTTATTTTCAAAACGTTACAATCTTCCCCCTCAAAGAAATTCGGTCTCCGAATTTAAATTAAAACTCTCCCCAAATACTAAGACATTTAGCAAAACGCTCAAAGCGTCGGGGCTCCGAAATCATCAATACTTAAAACACATCTTAGAACAATGCATGCGCATGGAAAACAAGTACATAACTCAAACTCAAAACTCCGTCAACCATAACGCAATCATCGGAGTTATGGTGAAAATACCATATCAAAGTCCAATACAAAAACCAACATGATATAAGTCAAAACTATAACTTGTATATAGTACGCATCGTTGTAAAATCATTTAAACATCTGAAAAGAAATACATGCAAAACCTTTTCCCAAATCATCGTGCGATGCGCGAATCACGGCATAAGTAGCGGACGTTCAATTTAAGGAAAATAACTATACATATATATCTTTTTTTTAACATACACGTCCCGCCTTTTGAAAATAATCTAGAAGCGTTTCCTTTGTAAAATATTTCGTGTCACTTCAGACACGTAGGAAAATATGGAGACTATAGCTCCTTTTTGGAAATTCCTTCGGTAACTATCAATGCATGCAAAAACACCTACGTACTGTTTTCAGAACAGTCCTACTCGGTTATTACACCAAATAGTAAATATCATAAAAACGTACTGCTCAAATTGAAATCAATCTCAAATACAGTATACAAGGTACCACGTGCGTCCGATGCACACGAAAATCGAAATCAAATACAGATGCCATGAATACGCATAGAAACAAAACTGAGTGCAATGGGTGTGCACCGAAAACATCTGTCAAGTACAATGGGCGTGCACGACAACGATATCAGGTGCATCTAATCTGCATAAAACCCCGATTTAGTGTATCTGGTGTGCACAAAACCAAATAAAAGTACGAAAAGTGCATGAAAACTATACGGAAAGCATAAGTCCAAAATCATGTGCAACCTATATACACGAAATCAAATCAATTAAATCCAGGTTTATGAAATCAAAATAAAACATCTTATAATGTATATAAGAATCAAATCAAGTGTAATGGGTATGCACAAAACGAACATCAAAACAACTGATACATGGAACACTAATCGAGTGCAATGAATGTGCACGTAGGAAATACCAATCATAAAATGGAATCCTCAAAATACCAAAATCCAAATAGCGGAAATGTGAAATTCAAATCACCAAATCGCAATTCGTAACACCGACGTCAATCTGCGCCTCTTTCCTTTGGTGTTGACTGATTCGAACTCGTCTCTTCGTAGCTGTATGAAAGGCGCTACAAATGGCTATACTCATATCTAGAGTTTCCCAAGTGATATATCCCATCACATGATATCCGGACTACGTTAAACTTTTCGATCAATTCATCAAAGTCCCATAATTCCCCGAGAGCTCAATAATCAAGTACAGTTTAAAAATATCCAGTACATGCCACAGCACCTGCGGACCAGCCGTAGAAGGGTAAACCCAAGCCTCATTAATGGCACCGCGGAACTGTCGCAAACCCTAAGGTTCAAAGGCGTTCTCATGGTCATTATGTCGAGTTAGGGTTTCATTCTTCTAGAGGGTCCATAGAAATACCTGCATATTCTTCCGAATACCTTAAATTTGGAAAAATGGGTTTCTGACAATCATTCGAACCTTTTAACTTCTCCTAGACGCATGTGAATACCCTTTGTCCGCACGGTAAACAATGCCTCGATCCTCAAGAACAGACGATACACTAACGGTCATCACATTCTAGCCGGTCTCTAGCAGTGGCCCGATCCTCTGGTGCAGATATCAGACGTTCGCGTCCCCGAAGAAACATAGTAAACGACATATCGAAACGATCATGCTGACCGCAACTCTAGCTGCAGCTCTCTCTGCCCGTGTGACCATGGTAACAAAACTACCATTCGATATCGCGAAGATAGATCGAAGGACCGAATAGAATACGGTACAAAGAAATGTACATCCTAAGGCTCCTTAAGCGGAGTAGCGTATCATAAGTATGCCCCGGAACATACCCACGGTACGTCACTCTACTTTTGTCACCTACTCCATCAACCAAGGGTCATCCTACACTTAGAAGGTAAAACCTAACGCTCTGATACCAACTTTGTCACGACCCGAAGGTAAGAAACGTGATCGACACTTAAATTACGAAACGTCTAGAGGCGTAACGTAATCTAAGAAAGCCGAAGCCCAGAAATCTAAACCAATTAAAAGAAGAAGTGTAGGAAAACATGTTTAAAAGCAACATCAAATTTTCTCAAAAATTTCGGCAGAGTCTCCTTTGTAAAAACTGGCCCCAAACAGGTACAAACAAGAATAATATATATAAGAAATATAAAGGCATCCCCAAACGGGAGCTAGCTCTACGCCAAATGGAGGATACAATCACACAATGCACTATAATATACAATGCCGAAGGGTGAGGCTCAAAACTCAAAAGAAAACCAAATCCACCAGAAAACCATAATAATACAAGCGCGACTCTAAGGTCGAAATAAAAACAACTGGTCTTCTAAATCTATCAAGTAATACAAGTCTGGTTGATGGAACTTACTAGATACAACTGAATAAATAAACGTACAACGGCGGTCACGATACAAGTGAACCAACCTACCAAGCAATCAACCTGAATGAAGTGGTGTGCCAACAAGCCGCCAAGGAAATCTGTACATCTGAACCTGAAAGAAAATTTGGCACAACAGGGGCGAGATGCCAACTCGTGAGTAGAAGACATCTGCGAGTAGAAATCGCATGTACGACGATCTCCTAGTTCATAATAATATGTATATATAACACCAGTCATCTAGTAGTGACAGGGTAATAACCTATGTGTAAGTGCAATACTCAGTGCTCGTGTCAGTGCCTCAAGTAGTAACATGTCATATGAATGAGTATGCATGCATCATGAATGTAAAATAATCAACCATGAAATCTGGATATATCTGTATAAGAAATCTTTACTTTTATCATGATAAAATGTTCCAAAATAACTGAAGTATCATCAATGAAACCATGGAAATCCGTGTCAAGCATCGACACAAAATATGTAAATCTCAAAGTCTCAATACCTCATATCTCTGTATCTCAATCTCATATCTCTGTATCTCAAATCTCAATATCTCGGGCTCCGGCAATCTGGATCGGCCCATATAATCAAATCACATGACTACGGTCGGCATCCTCCGGATATCCGCCGCGTCATAAATAACCGGTAGGTAGTGCTCCCATGCCGGGCTCAACGCCATCATCTGCGGTCTTCTTGCCCTGAGGTACCATACCGGGCCCACCATGTACCTGCAGACGGTGCATCCCTCTCCTCGAATCGGGTATATGATACTGCTCAAGAACCGAGAAAACTCATGGTGGAAAGCACACACATCACATCATGAGAAAACCGTAAATTTCTTTTTTTAAATAATGATAAAAAGTTTATAAAATTCTTGCGGTTTTCCCCAAAAACCAGAAATCTCATGAAAATCCGAAATCCAAGAATCAAGAGTCAATAAGCATGAATACCGGCGTAAAGCCACCATATAGCATAACCAAATGAATCTATGAATGCATGAAGTGTCTATGTAAAGAATGCAATATCTCACTAGTGAAGGAGGGCAATAACACTAATATTATATTGGAACTATCATTTAACTGATTATATCAATGAGGTAATATGTTCTAAAGTGTACGTGACATGGCAATTACCGATGATGATGTGTGTGGGCCGGCAAATAAGTGTATGTGGAACATGAGCATCATCGGTAATGGTGCTGGTGTCCTAACAGGCAGAATTTCATATTAGCTAAAGAAACATATGTATGAACATGCAATGCGATGAATACAACATGAACATAACGGTGAATGTGTAGTAAACACACAACTAGAGAATACAAACTAATTACGAGTCATACAGTTTGTTGTTTGAAAAAGCACAAATCGTGGTTTTAAAAAAATTAGGGGCTACGGGGTTTTTAAGAAAGGATATGTACATTGAAAAATCCGTAGTATACCTCAGGTTGTCTTTAAAAATGCGCACGATTCGTTAATTTTGAAAATAAGTATGACTCGAGCCTAAACTAAGATCTACCTAACCAACTAAGGAACTAATTAAAGACACTAGTCGAAAGGTAAGAAGAATCCTCCTAAAGTCTGAGTCGGTATTTCTAGTAGTCGGCGATCCAGCCTCAATAGCGTCACGTACGTAGTACGACTTTCTCGAGTCAAGAGTGCGGATCAATCATCACATCTATGCCCCGTACGGTATAATCGATCGTACGGCATCCCAAAATTATGGTACAGGTCAACTATCACATATATATACATCATCGTTCGTATAGTATCATCATCAAACAGTATCATGATCAAGGGTACTGTACTATAATCACATACATTCCAATATTATCAAACATATATCATCGTCTGTATAAATATACATCGTCAAATGATCCACTAAAATATCATGTCATATACCATATCGTGATTAAGTCACATATTACGATATGGGTTTTATTCTAGAGTGTCGTTTATGTAGGGTTATTAGGCACACTAACAAGGCTTTGCAAGGTATCGACCATGCCAAAATTAAATTTTTATGTGCCGAATAATACTAAGCAAGATCGTATACTAGAGTTTAGGCGAATCGAAAGGCAAGTAAACAACTTTACTCTAAGAGATCACGAAATACAACCTTTGTAGATCGGTCCTCCACTTCTTTAGCTCCTTGATGAAGTCCCTTCGCTGAGATCGTGGTTCTCCCGGACCCTTGCATGGCTTCACGAGGTGAAAAGGTGCGACCTTTGCTTGAAGTCTCCGAGGCCGAAGATGATCTACGTCGAGGGAATTCCGACTCAAGCTTCTACTTCACTAACTTGAGAATTAGTGAAGTAAACACCCTATACTAAAGTGCTAATCTAGTAGAGGATGGAGAAATAGGAAGTGGGTTTTCTTTAGAATTTTGTTTCTCACACTCTTTCTCACTTTGGATCAAACCCTAGTTTTTTTTCTCCTTTTCACAATGAAGAAGATGAACAAAAGAAAGAGGAAAGGATAATGATCAAGAGTGAAATCTAACCATGGTGAGTGAGTATCATATACTAACTCATGGTGGGACATAACCATGGCTAAGTTAAGATGGTTAGGTTAACAAAAATCTAAAGTAAAACAAATTAAGTGGACTTTGTCAAAGTATCCAAAAGCTTCTACAAGCTTCATACTTATGACATAAGCTTCACTAATTTGTAATTACTTTAAATAAATATTAACCACCATCTAATATAGTATGGTGTATGTCTTACACACCTATGTTTAGTGTATCATCAACCATGATACAAAAGAAAACACTTTAATATATATCACACACACACACACACACACACACACACACACACACACACACATATATATATATATATATATATATATATATATATATATATATACAAGTGTTCATTTGTGAGAAAAACCCTAAAGTGAACAAGTGTTAGCAAGTGTAAATTAGTATATCTAATATATAATTATACACTTAATTATTAAATCAACACTTGACTTAATAATCCGGTCATATCTCATATAACCGGCTAACATCCATTGTATCGACTTATCGAATCAACACTCGATTCGATAACCCGGCTATATCATATATAACCGACCGATACATAAAGTCGTGAGAATAGAATACGGTATCACATACACGCATTTATTCTCGGTCTCGCACATATCATATACGTGCTCCTATTTCGTTTTGCCTGAGCCAGTAAAACCTCTATGTAGGACTCTAAAGACTCATCAATACGCCGGCAGTAGGTGATGATTACATCACGCACCCACAAGCCGTCAGCGGTACTAGCTAGACGTAACGGCTACCTGGGTAATGAGCGATCAGAAGATCAGCAAGTAAGCCCGCTCCAACTCCTGTAAAAGCCTGCCGGCAACACTTCCCGTACAGTCCGGTCTCCTCGTCTGATATGTCGCATATCAAGTCTAGGGGTGGTAAACGTCAGACCCCAATAACCGATAAGTCATGCCGATGTGAGGCTCATAACGGGTCGAGAAACTACCGGTAACACTTACCAGTAAATCTCTAATCAGCCCTGGCCAGGGACTTCCCTGTTACGGCCAATCGAGCACAGCGCAACATCAACCCCCAATACCCGAAGAGACGAAACCCCTCCTATCGCTCATTGCCTCCATGTGACTCGGGACTGTACCCAAAAACCACCGTTTTGCACGCCCTCATGGACGTGGTAAGGTGGAAATCAAAGCACAGTAGGAATTACACGAGACTCTATGACGATCTCGGGTCTACAGACTAACCTGCACAAGTGTCACCAGAGAACTGCCATCTGACGTGAGGTATAATACCATCTGGGAGTTCTCGGCGAGTCCGTCCAATGTACCCAATCTCCACTGAGCACCCGTATACCATCTCTGATGTCAAACACCAATGGATATGGGATCATCCATCGCCCATCTCATGGGTCGAGAAGCGTATACGCTAGTCTAGACTGGTATATCGATGCCCCATCTCGATACACCCATGACTAGGGACCTTGAAGGATGTACTTATGGACTACCATGTCCCTACTAGTATGATCCGCATCATAGTCCAGGTAGTCAAGTACACATCCTAAGGGCTTTACCAACATGTAACTATAAGACAGTATAAAGAGACAAGTATACATGTTAAAGTAAAGAGCAACCAGATAGCATACTATCATATCGAGCAAGAAAGTCCTCTCTATATATGTCCAAGCATCCAATATAATATACATCATCTGTACAATACTGGCCTCTAGGGCATACATACAACTAACAATCTCCCACTTGCACCAGGGCCAGCTGCCGTAGTATCGCATACCGAGCATCCTGAAGAGTCTTTCAAACTGTATCTGGGGAATGGCTTTCGTGAGTAGATCCGCTGTGTTATTCTTCGTGTCAACCCTCCTGACCTCGATCTCCCGGCGATCAACTATCTCCCGGATCAGGTGATACCGCCTCAGAATATGCCTGGATCGCTGATGGGACCTGGGTTCCTTGGCTAAAGCCACCGCTCCATTGTTATCGCAATACAAAGGTATTGGATGCTCAATGGATGGAACCACTCCAAGTTCAGTGATGAACTTCTTGATCCAGACAGCCTCTTTGGCAGCATCGTTGGTAGCGATGTATTCAGCCTCCATCGTCGAGTCTGCCACGGTTTCCTGCTTGGAACTCTTCCAGCTAACCGCCCCTCCGTAAAGGGTAAAGACAAATCCCGACTGCGACTTAGAGTCGTCCTTATCACTCTGGAAGCTCGAATCGGTAAAGGACTCCACTTGGAGTTCTCCGTTACCATACACCAAGAGCATCTCTTTAGTCCTTCGTAAGTACTTGAGAATGCTCTTCACAGCTATCCAGTGACTCTCTCCAGGATCAGCTTGATACCTACTCACTACACTTAGTGAGTATGCTACATCGGGTTTGGTACATAGCATCGCGTATATGATAGAGCCTACTGCTGAAGCATAGGGTATCCCTTGCATGCGAGGTCTCTCCAAATCAGTCTTGGGAGACATCTCTTTGGAGAGAGTGAGCCCTAAGATCGTGGGTAAAAACCCACGTTTGGACTCTTCCATACTAAACCTCTTTAGTATGGTGTCAATGTACCTGGACTGGGACAATCCCAATATCCTTTTAGATTTATCTCTATAGATCCTGATTCCCAATATGCAGGAGGCATCACCAAGATCTTTCATTGAGTATCTTTGTGATAAGAAGAGCTTCACCAATTGCAGCATAGGAATGTCATTTCCTATCAAGAGTATGTCGTCCACGTACAATACGAGGAAGACAACCTTACTCTCTGCCACCTTCTTGTAGATACAAGGTTCATCTACGTTTTTGACGAAATCAAACTCTTTGATAACGATGTCAAAGAAGATGTTCCAACTCCGCGATGCTTGCTTCAATCCATAAATGGATTTAAGCAGCTTGCACACCTTCCCGCTGCTCCCACTATCTACGAAGCCCTCTGGCTGAGTCATGTACACGCACTCTTCTAAATCACCGTTTAGAAAGGCGGTCTTAACATCCATTTGCCAGATTTCGTAGTCATGATATGCAGCGATGGCAAGCATGATCCGGATGGATTTAAGCATAGCCACTAGAGAAAAGGTTTCGTCATAGTCCACACCTGGTCTTTGACGAAAACCCTTTGCAACAAGTCTAGCTTTGAAAGTCTCCACTTTCCCATCTACACCAAGTTTTTTCTTGAAGATCCACTTGCTCCCAATGGGTTTTACCCCTTCAGGAGCAAATTCCAAAGTCCACACTTTGTTGGTGTACATGGATTCCATCTCGGACCGCATTGCATCCAGCCATTTCACTGAGTCCCCACTCGTGATGGCCTGCTCGAAGCTTGTTGGGTCATCATCAACCATGATGCAATCCTCGCTCCCACTATCCATGAGAAAACCGTAGTATCTCTCAGGTGGGTGAAGAACCCTACTAGATCGGCGGAGAGGCTGAGGTTCGTTGGGAACTACCGAATCCTCTGGTTCCACTAAATCTTCAGTTGCAGTTTGTGTATCTGGAACCTCTTCCAGCTCTACCACTTTGCCGCTAGTTTCTTTTACAAGAAATTCCTTTTCTAAAAAGGTGGCATGTTGAGCAACAAACACTTTTTGTTCCTCACTGTGGTAGAAAAAATACCTATATGAGTTCTTTGGATATCCTACAAACTTGAAAGAACTGACCGTGCCTCGAGTTTGTCCGGATTTTGTCTTTTGACATAGGCCGGACAACCCCATATCTTAACTCGTTTAAGATATGGTCTCTTCCCACTCCATATCTCATATGGTGTGGTAGGTACAGATTTAGATGGAACTTGATTCAATAGGTATGCTGCTGTCTCCAGCGCATACCCCTAGAAGGAAATAGGTAACTCAGCTGTGCTCATCATTGAGCGCACCATATCTAATAGGGTGCGGTTCCTTCGTTCAGATACACCGTTGTGCTGTGGTGTATATGGAGGAGTCAGCTGAGAGAGAATCTCATTCTCTTTTAGGAAGTCCAGGAATTCATTGCTCAAGTATTCACCTCCTCGATCAGATCGTAGGATTTTAATACTTTTTCCGGTTTGGTTCTCGACTTCTTGTTTATATTCTCTAAATTTCTCAAAAGCTTATGATTTGTGTTTCATCAGGAACACATATCCGAATCTAGAGAGATCGTCAGTTAATGTAATGAAGTACGAAAAACCATCCCTGGCATGTGTAGACATGGGACCGCATACATCACTATGTATCAGTCCCAAGAGTTCGGTAACTCTTTCTCCATGTCCCGTAAACGGAGTTTTGGTCATCTTGCCTTTGAGACATGACTGGCAAGTGTCATAAGATGAAAATTCAAACGGATTCAAATATCCATCCTTATGCAACTTAGCGAGTCGTGTCGCATTGATGTGACCCAGTCTACAATGCCACAAGAAGGATTCGTTCAGTTCTGAACTCTTCCTTTTGTGTGTGTTTGTTATGCTCAGAACTGTTGATTGATTTAGAACATAAATGCCATTGCACATTGTGCCTGATCCGACCAACTTTTGGTTTAGGAAAATGTTCATAACATTATCCTGTAATACAAAATTATATCCCTCTTTACTCAACAAAGAAACCGATATAATGTTGCATATCAGGTTCGGCATGTAATAGCATTCGTTCAGAATCAATGTATTACCAGATGGCAATACAAGGTGATATTCCCCGACGGTTTTAGCAGCAACAATTGCACCATTTCCAACCCTTATGTCTTTATCACCTTCTCCAAGTTCTCTACCTTTCCTAAGCCCATGTAACTGATTACATATATGGGATCCTGACCCGGTATTTAATACCCAGGACGTAGAGGAAATGGAGAAACAGTTCTCTGTAACGAACACACCCGAAGAAAATGCATCAACATGTACTTTCTTCATTCGGGTGGCATGAGAATCCTGGTATTCCCCTATATCCTGTTCAGTCTTATAACTCTTATAAGAAAGAACGGAACCAACGTTCCCCAGCACAGTAAAACATGCGGGTTCGGTCAATACATCCATATTATTATCTTTATTAAGGTATGATATGGTCGCTACCTGGAGAGAGAGAGAATAAAACACTTTAGCGTATACTCTTGCAAGATCAGATTGGTTATTATCTTATCTAATCAGGATGGCTCCCACTGTTTTTTTATCAAATCTTCCTTCAAACCCTAAATGGAAAGACTAGCCGTGATTAATTACACCCTACAACTTCGCCGATCTTTCAGCCAGGCCAGTGTCGGTACTTTGAGGGAGGTTCCCCGTGCTTTCGCACGGACCTAATTAAAGTAAACCTCGTTTTCCCAGAGGCGTAACCCCGTTGACACCTTTGTAGACACCTACTTGATCGGCTAATTGTCCTGTGTAAAACTCTCCCGGGAGTAACAATTACTCGCAGTGGGTATCGGGATCCAACTATCTCATAGAAGGTATGCAATCTCATTGCAAATTTCAACACTTGAAATTCCCGATAATATTTTGCCCCAAACGATCTATGACCTTGACAAGGTCAACAAACCATAGACCGTAAGTCAAGTTCAACCCGTCATTTCTTGATTGAATTAAACCCACCCACACGACCCTTGACAAGGTCAACAAGGCCGTACGACTACCCTAAAACAATCTGCATCATATGCATAAACAGATAAATACTGGTCAGCTACCGCACACTACACCTTGACAAGGTCAACAAACGCAGCACGAATACTAAGCAGGACTTATCTGAAATGACGGTGGGCTACGACAGGTTTTTCTGAAAACCTATTGTGTAATGAACTTGATATCGTCGTAGAATCGCATGAATTTTGAAATGGAGTGATTTTGAGGCTGTTATTAGTTTTGCTAAAGAGGTCACTCCCGGTGAAGGGATCTCGGCTCTTTCCTTATAAAATAAGGTGCATGATATATCATATACATCACTATGCAAAGCAAAACTCTAAAAGCAGTCAAAAGTCAAACTGAGTGTTGTAGCATCTGCCAGTTTTGCTAAAGAGGTCACTCCCGGTGAAGGGATCTCGGCTCTTTCCCCATCGAATAAGGTGCAGGGTATATCATATATACCGCTATGCAAAACAAAACTGTAGCTACCCTTTTTATTTGAAAATTTGATTCTACAACATCTTTTAGGTTTCTTTTCTTTCATTAATCACATTAATGAAGTCCCATCATTTAAGTCACCTAAACATCACAGATAAATACGACGTACACTTATGCCATCTGCATTCGCCTCGATGTCCCCTCGTGCACCGTTAGGTTAGGTAACTAACGGTAGAGCAGGGCAGGGCTAGCGCGGGTGTAAAACATAAGTAACGCCTATATAATATATCATATATACTATATACAGTATTTATCACAGAACATCAAATGATCACATCACAGATATCGCAGCAGAAGAAACATATGAAACATTGGATATACTAGGACGTCCGTGTTTTATTTTGAGCCTCTATAAAACACGGATTCCACGGTCGCGATGAATAGCCAAACCCATACCCCTAGACCCCTACGAGAGCGGCAAGCAATCTTATCAATTCTAGAGTTAGGAGACCCGGACTCGACTCCTCGAGTTGGTCTCCCACTGGACCCTAGAACCCGGTTACCTGTGCTCCCCTCCTTGGGTCTATCCTAGTGCGGAAAAGTAAATAATATACAAAAGGTGACATCAACCTCGACCCGGAAGTGCCCCAATAAAAGAATATTACATACATTTAAATTTTACATGAATGAAAATAAAAACTCTCATTTCACATAAAACCTTCGGCTATTCAGAACGCGACGATCCAATATAATATATCCAGCAACACAGAACATCATATGTCGTCAACGTAAGTAAATATGCGCATCCCAATTGTCGTTGACATATAGCAACGAAACCGGCGACATCACATATTACACTTACGGTCACAGAAAAGAAAGTGTAAAACCACAACATTTGGAATCCACAATCTCTTTAGACTTCGTAAATCCGAAATATCACATATTCCGCATTTCATGCCAAACTTCGTGAATTCCACATATTGTATCACATTCCAGATAAATAGACAGTATTAAACTTTCCGATCGAATAATCAAATACTCAAGATTTCCATAATAGCTCAACACTTGAGCAGAGTTTAAAGATTTCAGAATACGTCACAGTAGCAACGGTCCAGCCGTAGAAGGGTCAAGCCAACGCCTCACATGTGGCACGCCGTACTGCCCCAAACCCTAAGCTTCAAAGGGCAGTTCAAGACGGTCACATAATCGAGTTAAGGTTTGTTGTCTACTAGAGGGTCCGTCACATTTCTTGCACGTTTTTCTGAAATAATTATACCCGAGAAAAATTCAACACTTGAATGTTTTTCGTGCCAGGAAAAATTGAGTTAATGATATCCGTTCGAACATTTTAGTACTTTCTAAGTTATCTGGAATAACAAAACAAAATTAAATTCTCCGATCGAATCGATGGTTACAAAATGAACCCCTAAATACTCAACACTTGAGTCAGTTTAAAAATATCCATAAAATAACACATTCAGATACAAGAATTACTATGCAAACAAAATGTCCAATTCTTACTGTACGGCCGCGGTTCCGCGGCACAAGCAGGGTATTGCCGCGGAACCGCGACGGTCCGTACGGCTTATGTCATCATTTTTGCGCCGTAATTCTTAGAAATCCCTGCTGTATTTTTTAAGTATTTTTAATTCACAAAAATCCCAGATTTTCAAAATTGTCCAGAGAGGGGGTCGTTTTGTCGTATTCGGGTTCGTTCGGAGTTTTAACTTCGTTAACTCATCGTCTAATGCTCTAGCTAGGCTCTGATACCACTGTAGGGTTACTAGGCACACTAACAAGGCTCTACATGGCATCGACCATGCCAAAATTAAATTTTTATGTGCCGAATAACACTAAGCAAGATCGTATACTAGAGTTTAGGCGAATCGAAAGGCAAGTAAACAACTTTACTCTAAGAGATCACGAAATACAACCTTTGTAGATCGGTCCTCCACTTCTTTAGCTCCTTGATGAAGTCCCTTCGCTGCGATCGTGGTTCTCCCGGACCTTTGCATGGCTTCACGAGGTGAAAAGGTGCGACCTTTGCTTGAAGTCTCCGAGGCCGAAGATGATCTACGTCGAGGGAATTCCGACTCAAGATTCTACTTCACTAACTTGAGAATTAGTGAAGTAAACACCCTATACTAAAGGGCTAATCTAGTAGAGGATGGAGAAATAGGAAGTGGGTTTTCTTTAGAATTTTGTTTCTCACACTCTTTCTCACTTTGGATCAAACCCTAGTTTTCTTTCTCCTTTTCACAATGAAGAAGATGAACAAAAGAAAGAGGAAAGGATAATGATCAAGAGTGAAATCTAACCATGGTGAGTGAGTATCATATACTAACTCATGGTGGGACATAACCATGGCTAAGTTAAGATGGTTAGGTTAACAAAAATCTAAAGTAAAACAAATTAAGTGGACTTTGTCAAAGTATCCAAAAGCTTCTACAAGCTTCATACTTATGACATAAGCTTCACTAATTTGTAATTACTTTAAATAAATATTAACCACCATCTAATATAGTATGGTGTATGTCTTACACACCTATGTTTAGTGTATCATCAACCATGATACAAAAGAAAACACTTTAATATATATATCACACACATATATATATATATACAAGTGTTCATTTGTGAGAAAAACCCTAAAGTGAACAAGTGTTAGCAAGTGTAAATTAGTATATCTAATATATAATTATACACTTAATTATTAAATCAACACTTGACTTAATAATCCGGTCATATCTCATATAACCGGCTAACATCCATTGTATCGACTTATCAAATCAACACTCGATTCGATAACCCGGCTATATCATATATAACCGACCGATACATAAAGTCGCGAGAATAGAATACGGTATCACATACACTCATTTATTCTCGGTCTCGCACATATCATATATGTGCTCCTATTTCGTTTTGCCTGAGCCAGTAAAACCTCTATGTAGGACTCTAAAGTCCCGTCAATACGCCGGCAGTAGGTGATGATTACATCACGCACCCACAAGCCGTCAGCGGTACTAGCTAGACATAACGGCTACCCGGGTAATGAGCGATCAGAAGATCAGCAAGTAAGCCCGCTCCAACTCCTGTAAAAGCCTGCCGGCAACACTTCCCGTACAGTCCGGTCTCCTCGTCTGATATGTCGCATATCAAGTCTAGGGGTGGTAAACGTCAGATCCCAATAACCGATAAGTCATGCCGATGTGATGCTCATAACGGGTCGAGAAACTACCGGTAACACTTACCGGTAAATCTCTAATCTGCCCTGGCCAGGGACTTCCCTGTTACGGCCAATCGAGCACAGCGCAACATCAACCCCCAATACCCGAAGAGACGAAACCCCTCCTATCGCTCATTGCCTCCATGTGACTCGGGACTGTACCCAAAAACCACCATTTTGCACGCCCTGGTAAGGTGGAAATCAAAGCACAGTGGGAATCACACGAGACTCTATGACGATCTCGGGTCTACAGACTAACCTGCACAAGTGTCACCAGAGAACTGCCATCTGACGTGAGGTATAATACCATCTGAGAGTTCTCGGCGAGTCCGTCCAGTGTACCCAGTCTCCACTGAGCACCCGTATACCATCTCTGATGTCAAACACCAATGGATATGGGATCATCCATCGCCCATCTCATGGGTCGAGAAGCGTATACGCTAGTCTACACTGGTATATTGATGCCCCATCTCGATACACCCACGACTAGGGACCTTGAAGGATGTACTTATGGACTACCATGTCCCCACTAGTATGATCCGCATCATAGTCCAGGTAGTCAAGTACACATCCTAAGGGCTTTACCAACATGTAACTATAAGACAGTATAAAGAGACAAGTATACATGTTAAAGTAAAGAGCAACCAGATAGCATACTATCATATCGAGCAAGAAAGTCCTCTCTATATATGTCCAAGCATCCAATATAATATACATCATCTGTACAATACTGGCCTCTAGGGCATACATACAACTAACAGTTTATTTCAATGTCGTCTACACGTATCATTGTCTATATATTTTATCATTACCCAACGATCCGCTAATATCGTAACACATTTTATATCATATCTCGATCATATATCCAATATCTCACGGCATCATGCCCGATCATATCGACTCATCCCCAAGCATCATATAATATCCTTATATCACATGTATATGTTGTGTATATATATACCTACACACACTCCTACACACACACACACACACACCCACACACCCCAAGTCAAGCTTACGTGTGTGCGTGTATGTGTGTGTCTACATGAAACCTACGAATTCCCTCCAAGGCAATCATCCTCTGGTTAAGTCTTTCTAAATCAGTCTAATCCAACTTAAAGTCTTCAATAGCACCCTACTTGTCAAGAATCTAAGGTCACGTCCGAATTCCTAATAATAGTACATAATATCCTTATTCTACGTTTGCGGGAGTGCTATACGCCATCCATCTGATTTCTCCCATAGATATACATCTACTCACCTGGTCCTTATCTGCTGAAGTCGATACCGCCATCCTCTTCTTCATCGTCTGAAGTCCACGTGAGGGGTACCTATACGCAAACATATATAATATCGTAAACCAAAATCGCGGACAAAATCAAAACGGCGCACGAAACGCGCATAGGTTAAAACCTATGACCTGCTCATGCAAAAGAACCAAATAACCCTCGATATCGGCGTACAAACGCCGATTGATCGAGATAAAACACAAATGTACAAATCGTAGTTCCAAAACTCACTAATTATAATATAAAATAGGGTTTAAATCATCAAACCTTAAAATTAATCAAATCGTTTTATTTCACAAAAACCTAGAAAGCATCAATAACCGTTTTGGTTCGAAACTTGATATTTAAACAAATTTAGTGGCCACAATATTCACTAAATATTCTAACCAAGTCATACAAACCATTACCATAATTTAATCTCATAAATTTTCATTAAACCCAAAATTCTAGTTTGCAAATTTATCCAATTTTAACAATTTCATGGTAAAAATGCACATACAACAATTAAGCTTGGTTTTGCATGATCTAAAGTATTAAACTATAACTTATAATGTTAATAATGTCATGAATACCCTAATTAGATTTTTATCTCAATTATTTAATCAATTTCCAAAAACCTAGTTTGCAAAATAGCATAATTATCAAAATTTTAAAGTAAAAATTGGCAAACTAGTAACTAGATTAGGTTTTGCATTCCATTAACATGTTAATATACTCACTAAAACCATAATCTAATGATAAAAATCCTCACTAGAATTTTATCTCACATACATATAATTTTTACAAAAACCTTGTTTGCAACAATTAAGCAATTTGGACAAATTAGTTGTAACAATTAGTAACTTAACAGTCTAGATTAGATTTTACATGTTTTTATGTGTTAAGCTAGATATTAAAACCATGAACAATTTATAAAAACCCTAGCTTGATCACCAACCCTTTCTTGAATTTTTTTAATTTAGCAACTAGAACCCTAATTAAACACCGAAATCCATTCAATTTAAATAATTAACTTACAATTAACACTAGGTTTAGGATTATTCCTCACTAAACATGAGATCAAACATGCACCTAAGCCTCCCAAAGATGCTATCTTTGCTCCAAGATCCAAACTAGATAGGCCAAAAAATAATGAGTAGAGATTGGATTAGGAATTTGTGGTTTTATTTTGGATTTTTTTTTGAATTTTTGATGATTTTTGAAGCAAGTGAAGAGGGGGAAATTTTTTGGGCAGCCAAGGTTGGTTCGGCCATGAGGGAGAAATGAGGGGGCGGGGGGGGGGGGGGGGGGGGAGAAGGGTGTGGAAAAATGTAGAAGCTTCACAATTTAATACATCCATTTAGTCTTTTCAACAATTTAATTAATTTTATTTATTTTCTTAAATGTTTCATGCTAGAATCTACTAGAATATTGGAGACATATTAAGAAAAGAGTGAGTATGTTACAAACTTGTTTTAATTTGTCATGGTTCACTTTTGTAAAATTAACCCATTCCAATTTGTAATTTTCACTAATTTAAGGTATAATTAAAAGCTTATATTAATATTGGAAATTAATTAATTACGGAAAATATTTTAGTAAACTAGAAATTTACAAGTGACCAATTAAATACCAAATACTAGCAATTATATAGTTAAAATAAGCGTATTTAAGTTTATATTGAAAAATAATTGTAGTCGAGTTTTATGGAAAATACAGTTTATTTTACCGATTATCAGAAAATTCATCTAAAGGATTTTATTTATTTATTTATTTATTTATTTATTTATTTTTAAAACGTTACATATACTGAAGTAAGGGCTTCAAAGTTCTGGCGCATGCATCCGGGACTGCATTGGCGCATGCCCTCGTGCTTTGCACGTGGGCAGTGCCCAGAAAGTTCTGAAGCTCTTGTGCCAGTGCCAAATAAAGAACTTAAATTCTTAGCCAATATTTTTAGCGGGAACAAACACTTGCATAATTACTAATGATTATCATGAGCCACCATCACCAACTCGCATGCTATACATACACATCATTAGTACTGCCATGACACGTATATAACTTGCCATATCTCTTCGCGTAGACTTTTATGAACACACTTACTAGAACACTTGCACAATTATTAATGATTATCATGAGGCACCATCACCGACTCGCATGCCACATGTACAAATCATTAGTAACTGCCCTGACACGTATAGACATTGCCATGTATATTCGCGTTGTATTTACATCCATGTTAGTATCGTATACATTTTATCATGTTCCGCTATTTTGATATAATTGATCCATACGTTCTTATATTTTAATTTCCGCTAATGTAAAGTTAATTATGCGCTGTGGTTTCCATGAACTCGATGTTTTTCCTGAGATCTGAGAAATCGCGTGATACTATTTTATAAAATTTGGTTATATTTTCAAATTACAGTTTATTCTTGAGTTGATGATTGTATGTCCACCATGAGTTTTCTATGAATTTATGGATGTGTGATCCGAAACCTAGATATGGTGGACCCGGTATGATACTAAGGGGTAGAAAGGCCACATAGAAAGGTGGGGAGCCGAGATTATTCGATACCGGTGATAGTTTAGAACATGGCAGATATCCGGAAGATACCGACCGGGGTCATATGATGATAGTGATATGATGGCTATTCTAAGAGATGGCGCCTTATGAGATTGAGATTTCGAGTGTCGATGATTGACACAAGATTTGATGATGTTTTATTGATGTAGATTTCTATTGTGCACGATCCGTTATGATGCGCTTACATTTACTTATGATATATACATGTTATCATATGCCATGTTAATCTTGTACTTTATGATTAGTCTATAGATCGTTATGCATACGATTTCTACATTGTGATATTGTTTTACTCATGAGTTGGTAACTCACCCCCGTTGTGCTATAGCTTATTGCAGTACCGACCGCTTGGGTCAGTACCAGCTTCGTTGGCACATTTCCTTTTGAGCGTGATCGCTTTTGGCTAGGTAGGTTATGAAGTTGTAATCGTAACCGCCTCCATTTGTACTTTTCTTGTATCTAGTTATAAATCCATCTACCACTTATATATTCGTGTGGCCTAAATTGAGTCGAGACTTACATGTTATTCTTTTGAGTTGAGCTCGAGTAGGGTCGGCTTATATAATCCATCTACCACTTATATATTCGTGTGACCTAAATTGAGTCGAGACTTACATGCTATTCTTTTGAGTTGAACTCGAGTAGGGTCGGCTATAAGCTTTTATTTCTATGATCCCTTATATTTGCTTATGTTGTTCTTTTCCTTGGGCGTCATATATTCTTGCGTGGATTGTGACTCCGTCGTGTGGGCGTCGAGCTAGCTCCCGTATTGGGATGCTTTTATATTTTATCAGCATTCAGGAATTTATTCAAAATTTACAAAGGAGGTGCTGCAAGATTTTTAAACGACAAATGTTTTCAAAAATGTTTTTAAAAAATTTTTATTTACATTTTTTTTAAAAACAACAAATCTTCAAAACAAGCTTTATTTCATTTTATAAATCTTTTCTTAAAACTGCACCTCGACTTTCTTAAAAAGGGTTTAGATTTCTGGGTTTTAGCTTACTTGGGTTGCGTCAACGTCCAAATGACGTCACACGATTTAAGTGTCGGCCACGTTCCATTTTCGGGTCATGACAATATTATTCACACACTACGATAACCCTGTTCTTGTAACTCATGATTTTCTTCGGTATATGAAATGCATGTTCTCACATGTTGATGATATGATCGTGTATAAATATTGTCTTGAATTCTTACATGAGATAGTTAAATAACGGTTATTCGTGGCAAGAAATGGAATGGTTTATGTCATGGATTTGAGATCATATTAAGAGATATCACAGTGCACAGTCAAGTCATATATCATGTTATTGCTTGCCATAGATTATGATTGTTATATACATGTATAGTAAAACGTAGGGTTGGGGTAATCTAATGAAAGTAGTGAGTCAGATTTCGGGAGTCACCTATCACAGTTGCCGGTCTCAGGCATATGAGATACCAACAATCACAGTTGAATAGTTGTTGGTCCCAGGCGTGTGGGATGCTAACAATCACAGATATAGTGGTCCCCCGAAATTGACATACATTACCCTTATTAAGCTTGACGTACGTTGATATGTAAATTCTATTTCCATGCTTATTATAGAACTGTATATCTTTTATTCTTGTATTTTTGGTTCATGTTTATCATATGCTTCTTTCTCTATTCTTGTTTATACGAAAATGTAACCTTGAGAGACTTACCTGAGCCAAGCTCGTTGACGGATGTTCCTTTTGAATTATCTGACATATCTATAGAAAGATCGTGTAGCTATTGCCCAACAGAAACCCTCAGAGGCCGAATTCAGCTCAGCCCAGATTCTAGTTTCCTTTCTTTTGTTATTTCAGTATTTCACTCTTGGTATGCTTTATTGTTTCTAAGTCTTGAATATTATTATTATTATGTCTGGAACTTTATACTCCTGTTGAACGCTTGCTTTGTAAAAATACTATGTTGGATTTAATTTTATGGGTATTCTTGTTATAATTATATTGCTTGCCAGACATTTGGCATAGTCGTATTTAGAAGGATTGCTCCTTGGTATAACTATGTCGCGGGTCTCGTCGCGTCCTCACCATAGTCTTTTGGGAAGCATGACGTGACAGGTTTTGTTGGTGGCCCATGTAGGTCAAGTCAAATTTGGCCTGTGTGGTTGGCAAGCATGATATTACAAGAATTATAAGTCCAACGACATTATTCCCTTGAAAACTCGTTCTTTGAATCCAATTATGATCATATTCGTTCCGTTTCTTTCACACTAGTTCCATGTCATTCTAGACCTAGAAACTTTCCTCATGGCCATATGTACCATCTTAGTAGCCACCATACCAGCTCTTGCGCTCTTCGAAAAGAAGCTGTAAGTGCACGGCAGCGTCCCGGCTGTCAATCCGACGCCGGAATGCGGAAATGAAACTTTTACAGAACTTTAAACCGGCACCACCGCACACTATAAAACCCGGATCGGGCCATTAGCTTAATGCTAGCAAACTAGAGAATGGGTAGAAAGCTATACCGAGCGATCCGTGTCCTTCGGTCTTCGGCCTCCACTCCGATCTCCTCGCGGAATCTCCGGTCTTCATCTCCTCGTCGGAACGGGCACCACATCGCCGGGTTCTTTTACGGGCTCCCATCTATGGACCGAGGCAACTCGGGCACGAAGTTGGCGAGCCGACGTCCCCAAGAATGCTGTAGGCTTAGTGTAGAAGGCTTTGTCTCATAGGGTTGTGAAGCTGCCATTTTAGATGGAGATGAAGAATGAACTTTTTGAGAAAAATGGAGCTCTCATTTTCAAGCATAGAATGAGATGAAGAATGAATTTCTCTCTCCAAAAAAATCTCACCCCTCACACTCATATGTGGCCGGCCATTATCAAATGGTGGAGGGAAAAAAGAATCAATAATGCAAAAGAAGAAAATGTATGATAATGAGAAGAAATGGTCACACCATTTCAAATCCAATCATATCACATTTAATGCAAACCATGTAAAGAAAAGAATGGAATCAAAAGATGCTAGATTAACATAATCTCTCCATTTACAAGAAACCCCCTCCACAAAGCTAATTTGCATACTTGCAAATTAGCCTCTCCATCAGAAAAATCCGGCAGTGAAGGAACAAAGGAAAACTGGCCGGAACGGAATGCAAACTGGCAACTTCAAAAAACTGATCCCGTAAGAAATTACAGGAAAACCCCGCGACTGTACATACATACCCGCATTTGTATTCCGACTGAATACAAATGCAAAGAGACAAAATCTACACTGTACAATACTAAGATCCGGCTTAAACCAAAGCCCGCTAGTATTATCCGTCCGATCATGATCTGTACAATACCGCACGTATAAGATCGAACCCTGCCATATCTCCATACGGCTTCTAGAGTGTTTCACCCGAAACTTGAGAAAACGGTCTGTGGGGGACTCTAAAGACTCGTCAACACCTTGGTTGTGGATTTAACCACTAGTACGTCAGAGGTATTAGCCATACGTAACGGGCTACCAGGTATTGACCAAAAGGGACGTCGATGAGCGAACTCATCCTGACACCCTACTGAGCCTGTCAGTGACAATATCCGTATAGTCCGGTCTGTTCGTCTATGAGCATCGCATGGCGGGCCTTGGGGGTTGGTAAAAGACAGATCCCCAAAAGCGGTACAAGTCGTGTCGGAGTGTAGCCTAAAACAACCTGAGATACTACTGAAATACCTACCAGTAAATCTCCTGCCTTGGCCAAGGACTTCATGTAATGGCTCTCCTAGACACATCGCGACCTCACCCCCAATACCGGGAGAGACGAACCCCTGCAGATCCGCTCACTGCCTCCATGTGGCTCGGGACTGTACCCAACTAAAACCTGTTTGCACGTCTCCTTTGAGCGAGGTAGGGTAGTAATCAAAGTACAGTGGGAACTCACACGAGATAAATGACGATCTTAGGTCGATGAACTAACCTGTACACATGTCACCAGGGAACTACTATCTGACGTCTGGTATAATCCCAACTAGCATGTTCCCGGCGAGTCCTGTCCAGAGTACTCATAACCCAATGAGCACTGATCAGTCGAAAATACTGCATCTCTAACACGGCAATTTCCCTACCTTTTGCATTCATGTAAAGGTATCCGGTATTCATATCGCACATATTAGCAAAACACATGTAAAATACTGGATTACTTGTACTGTATACTAAAACCGGCACTTTTAGTGAAATTGTGTGTTTATCATGGCATCGCATCATTCTTGTATAGCGCAACTCTTGTCTTGGAGTCTATGCAAGAAATTCTGGAAGCAAAGCCCAAAATTGAGAAAACAGTGCAGATAAAAGATACGCCAACTCAAAGGATAAAGATCTGGTAGCGATACAGAAGGCTAAATAAAATTCAACATATCAAAACAAGGCCCATAAATCAGCCCAAGCCCATAACAGAAATTACAAGCCCTGAAGCTTCCAAACCGCCACGGTTCCGCGGCGGGAGCTGGCTTGCGCCGCGGAACCGCAGCGCTTTGATGACGTCATCGGCTCAAATTTCCTCCACAAGCTTCTTGTAACTGCCTAAGCTTTCAGAAGACTCTCGATTCTCCACGTGGCGCATCTAGAAGGCTCGGTGTAACAAACTATTTCTAGAAGGCTCTCTTTTGGAGGGAAATTCAAATATTGTGCTAACTAACTTGTGGAGGGAAAATTCAAATTTCAATCCTAGATCTAGAATTTTGAAGTCTATATAAGAGAGCCTAGATTTAGGGTGAAGATTGTTCAAGAATCACCATCATCTTCTACCCACAAGTTGAGTGACACGACTTGTGCCTCAAATCCTTACCCCAATTCCAATTCAACCTCAAGATCAAGATCCCGAGAGCAATTCAAGCAAGAGAGCCTTCAACCTTTAGAAGCGACGCCGGATTTCAACGGAGCAAGAGATCCACGCCGATCCGCGACTCAAGGAGCCGAGCGAAGCCGAAATCGACGATCTAGTTCCTTCCTTTTGTAAATTCAAGAGAGTTGTAACGAAAATTGTCCATAAATAAAGGTGAATTTTCTATATTCTTGCTTATCTTTTAATTCAAGCATAATGATTAGATCTCAATTTGTGATTGTGTTTGTGATCATGATGTTTGAGTAATCTCTGCTCGTGTAGGAGTTGTGACGATCTTTAGATGATGATGATTTAGATATTTTTACAATTCTTAAATCCTATAATGTTTGGAAATTCTAGTGAATCAAATGATTAATGACCTAGTTTCGAGATGATACTTTCTTGATCGTGTTCATTCGAAAGTAGGGAACAACTATTAACCATTTGATTAACTAGAAACTAGAATTTGAATGCGATCCATCGAAAGGATAAAGGATGAGTTGCGGAATCCTTAATTTCCTCGCAAGATCTTTAAACCTCGATGAATTTGCATCGATCTAGTATCAATTTGTTAATGGATAAGAATGAGTAATCATTAGATCTCATCACATCTATAGATCCGATCTACTCCTACGAGCTACACTTCTAATCTTGATTGTTGGTTGGAAATTATCACACATCTCAATTCTTGTTTTTAATGTTTCTTTTAGATCTAGATTTTTCTCTTTCTTGATCTTCAATTACAAATCATGAATTGTTTTCTTTTCTTTTCCTTAAATTTTCAACTCATCTAATTCGAAAGACGAACGATCTCACTTTCCCTGTGGACGATCCGCACTTACTAACGCGGTACATCCGACACCGTTATTGATTGCGGTCAAAATATTTTTGGTCGTGATTTCTAAATACAATTTTCTAAATACCAAGACACAACGAGAAAAAATTCAATTCAATCAAAATGGCGCCGTTGCCGGGGATCGTGTGCTATTTTTTCATTTTTTGAAATTTGAGCTGAAAAGTTTATTCCATCTAAAATTTTTAAGATCAAAACTCGCGCAAAACACTAAACGAGTTGTTGTGGTTTATTGCAAGGAAATCTGGAGCTTGCTGTGCAATTGGAAAAATATTTGGAGAATTCCAGAGAGCTCTGTAAGTGAACAGGAGAGGGTACAAGAAATTTCATACAGTGATCGCTTGATAGAACCGCGGAACCGCGGCAATTGTTGGCTCCTGCGGCGGAATTGCGGCAGTTAGGGGGGATCTCTGTAAAAATTTTAGCAGGTAACCTCTATCTTTCTTATCTCCTTCCTAAAATCTGCTCCAATTAACAATTTGTTGCAGGCTTCATTGCAAAAATTTTAGCGCCGCAAAAAGCAAAATAAATTGTGCTTGTTTTTGATTTTGTGGTTGTTTGCATAATTAATACGGACATTAAGGGGCGCGGCCAAATCCAGATTAGGTGGGGAGTTCATTACCATTCCTAAGCCCCAAAAAAATCTCAAACCTGCATCCGCATTACCCTCATTAATTAAAAAAATATCTAGAGATGACTCTAAGGACCGTCGCGCCCACTTAGGACAGAAGAAGGCCGTGGGTAATTCATTGCTTATCCGTGTTTCTTTTTATGGTGTCTAAGGCAAGTGTGTCAAAGGCTAGTGGTTACTTAATTAGGCCCACTACTTACGTAGTGGAGAACCTCCCACTTACCTGGCACTTACCTGGCCACAGGAGAAACAAAGAGGCAGTAGAGGATTTTATCCTGCGATTTGTCTTTTGGAAGTTAGGAGCGGTCTAGAGATTGGACCTAGGTGACCATAAATTTTAGGGTTGCTTGTTGCATTTGTTGTGATCGCATCATATTTTCAAAATCCGTATCATTTTTCAAAACAAACACCGCATTCACTTCATTCCCCCTAATTTTAAATTACGCTGCCACTTGTACTAACCCCTTTTAGTGCAAGATAGGCTGGACAAGGGATTCTAGTGCCCGACTTGTCCGCGTCCCCTCGATCGACTCCGAAGTCGGTATTTCTCCATTTACCTTTCTTTTACCCACCACCACACCCACTCCGATGGATCAGTCTCCATCGAACCTCTACCGCTGCTCTGCCGCCGTCCGTTTGTGCGCAGAATCCTCCCCGCATCTCTCTCCAAGAGAGGTGCTACCCTTTGTGAGGTCCTCTCTCGACCTGCTTATCCATTCCACCAGCCAACGGGGATAACTTTGAGATTAAGCCCCAGTACATCAACCTTCTACCCAAATTTCACGGTCTCGAGACTGAAGACGCGTAAGTTTTCATTACCGAATTTGAAAACGTATGCGCAATGATGGGTACATCACAACTTTCTGTGGATGCCATGCGTCTACGACTTCTTCCATTTACTTTGTGCGATACAGCCGAGAAGTAGCTGTATAACACCACCGCACATTCCATCACGAATTGGGAAGAATTCGTTGCGGCAATCCTTAAGAAATTCTACCCTATGCAAAAGACAGCTCGAATCCGTAGCGAACTATATCAATTCTCCCAGCTTCCAGCTGAACCATTGTCTAAATGCTTTGAACGATTCAAGGATCTTTTGGTTCAATGCCCACATCACGGCATCCAGAGATGGGATCTTTGCCGAATCATATATGAGGGCAGTAACCCTACCACTAAACAAAACCTTGAAAACATGTATCAAGGCACCTTCATGACCAAGGATGATGGGGAAGCTTGGAGATATTTAGAAGAGTTCACTGAAAAGTCACTACAGTGGGAGACTGGAACCCAGCCATCGAGTAGGGGTGGCCTACACCAAATAGACGTGTCCATAGGTGTTCGAGCTGAGATGGCAGCAATGCAAAAGAAGCTCGACGCTATGGAACACAAATTCTTAGCAGCCTCCCTAAACCCAATATCGCTCCCCAAAACTGTTTGTGGGTGCTGTTCTGATCCTTCTCACTTGACGGAAGAATGTCCATTAAACTTTCAGTTTCGAGGTCTCAAGCATACCAATGCCGCATTTCAAAGACCTGGAAACGACCCTTTTTCTTCTACATATAATCAGGGTTGGAGGAATCACCCGAATTTTGCTTCGAACCAATCCCAAAACACGGTTCCAAACCCTAATCAATTCCAACGGGTCCCTCCACCACAACAGCAACCACTTCAACTCACCCAGCACCCCGACTAGTCACAAAATTTCCAAAACCAGGTCAACACTCCTGCACCTTCTAATCCTATGCAGTCGACCTGTTCTGACGAATTCTCTCAATTCGCTCAAACCATGAAATCACTCCTGTCAAATTTCATGGATGTGTCAGCCGAGGTTAAGTCTTCTGTCGGTGAGATAAAAAAAATTCAGCGTCCCAAGCCGAGAGTATCAAAACGATGAAAGCTGAGATTGCACGACTTAAGGCCGAAATGAGTGCGAGAGAGAAAGGGAAACTCCCAGCTCAACCTTTACCCAATCCTGGCTATTCACATCATGTGAATGCAATCACCACGTTGAGATCTGGGAGAGTGCTGGATAACCATGTTGGGGAAGAAGTTGATGATATTGAAAATCCTATCAACACCCCGGCTGAGACCTTTCCTCACACACACACTTCTGCGTCTGATTCTTGTTCTTCTACCCCACCGCCTTCTCACGAGCCTATTCTCCATTTCCCACTAGGCTCGACACCTCAGCCCACCTCTTCTATCCCTCCACAGACGATCCCCACTCCTTTTTTGGGATCATGTCTATCCCCACTTCCTTCTCCTATGATGGACCCAGTGCTCATTGCTAAAGCACCTTACCCGAACCGGTTAAGGGCTAACAAATCGAGTCCACATATGGAGAAAGTTATGGAAATGTTCAAACAGGTTAACATCAACATCCCTCTCCTAGATGCGATTCAACAAGTCCCCGCTTATGCGAAAATTCTTAAGGACTTGTGCACTAGGAAGAGGAAGACTCAAGTGCCAAAGAAGGTCTTCATGTCCAATAACATTAGCACTGCTTTTATCCCTCCGCTACCAAAGAAATGTAAGGACCCAGGATGTCCTACGATATCAATTTCTATTGGGGATAAACACATCAACCATGCTCTTTTAGACCTTGGCACAAGTGTTAACCTGCTTCCTTTCTCAGTCTATGAGCAACTAGGGATCGGAGAGTTGAAACCAGCCCATTGCACTCTCCAGATGGCTGACCGATCAATCACCAAACCTAGGGGTGAACTGGAGGATGTGTTAATAAAAATCAGGGAATTCGTATTCCCTGTGGATTTTATTGTACTTGATACACAGCCTGTAGCGAACCCACGGAATCAAATTCCGGTGATTTTAGGTCGCCCTTTTTTGGCCACATCCAACGCTATCATCAACTGTCGTAATGGCTCTATGACCCTATCCTTCGGGAATAGGTCAATAGAGCTGAACATTTACAAGTTGGGAAGTGTACCCTCCAAACCTACTGTGCATGTCTGTTCTGTCGACTTAATGGATGTCGACAGCAGCGAATTTGATGATCCTCCTGATACCGATCTTGACTCTTTTCATACGTTGTTGTTTGACCCAATTATGTATCATACATATACGGACTCTTCCACCGAGATATCCAGGTCAACAATTAACACCGATTATGAACTGCTTTTAGAGTCTGAAGATCACCCCGCACTTTGTGATGACATTATTCTTCGGGGTATTGATGAAACTTTTGAGGAGATCTTCGCTGATGAACTCGCATTTCTGAATAACACGGGTGTTGAGATGAATCATGTCCCAATCATTGAAATTGAACCTCTACCCCTTCTTCTGAATTGTAAAAAGAATGCGAGTAATCCATCACATTCACTGCATCGTCTCTCCAAAATGAGACGCGCACACATTCTGTTCCACCACTTAACCTTGTCCCACTTCTTCTTCCACCAACCAGAGCACTGCATTGATAAAATTTTCGAATGGTTGGTGTTGACATTCGGTCTTTGCAAAGCTTGGTATCGACCAATGATTCTTGACCCCCTCATGTGATTTTCAAAGCTTAACATTGCATAGCTCAAGTTTGGGGGGGACATTTTTTTTTCTGGCTCTTGGAAAGAAAATTTTTACAAATAATTTTGAGCCAAGAATAAGTTTGGGGGAGGGTCTTCACTTATATATTTTGCCTCCACTAATAAATTACTCCCAGGCTTACAGGTTTTGTAGATATAGCGGTTGGCAACAGTGAGGACACTGTTGAAAACAAGTTTGGGGGAGGTTTGTGCTTAGTTTTGCATCATTTGCATATCATTTGCATAAGCACAAAACATTTCTTTAAAAACCATAAAAATATAAAAAATTTCAAAACCCATAAAAATTTTGTGTAAATATTTTTCTTTTGGCTCATCAATTTTTGTAAATAATTTTTCAAAACCCATTAAAACCTATAAAAATTTTAAAAATTTCAAAATCCATAAAAATTCGAAAATTTTCAAAAACTCATAAAAATTTTATAAAAATATTTAATATTTATGATAATAAAAGATTAGATAGTGAACAATTACATCCATGAGATTAGAAAAATTTAAGAAAACCAAGAAAATTAGAAGTTTTCTTATATGAACTAGTAATAAGTAGTTATGAGCCGTTGTCCCAAGGGTTAGTAAGATGGAGGAAGTCACTAATCTGAGAATAAAAATAAGTCTGAAAAATAGTTTCTATTCTGGAAAGCCAAACATTTTGAACGTTGATACCCTGCTATTCGCACTTACACACGTCTTAAAGCCCGGGATAGTAGAGGATACCTTAAAATGCTCTTGTCTTAAAGCCGATGTATGAAGGAAAAAAATGAAGAAAGTGGTGAGAAAAATGGACACTGGTTTTGTTATCTCCAAGGGCAATAATAAAAAAATATATAGCGAGGGTGCTTTTTCACCTAGTGCCCTAAGGCCAACTGGACTGGGAGTCACTGCTATACCTGAGGTGGTGCAAGACGAGGAAAAAACACCAAATAAGCAAGCACATGAGTAATCGGTCGGTTAGTACCTCAATAAGTATTAACGGTCGCATGAAAGTGTGTGAGCACATCTAAATATTCATTAATTAAAATGTACTGAGGCTGATGGGCAAGAGTATGATAGCTTGAATTGAATTCTTCGGGTATAGGGATGTCCTTTACACACACGCAGGGTTATATGATCGATGTTTGGAAGAAAGATAGGAATGAAGAATAAGACGATATTTTATTGAGGGAGGACGTGATTTCTGACATCTTTTCATGACCATTAAGATAGGGCTCATGACAACCGAAAAGCTAGCTTAGTTGGAAATCCTAATTTTCAAGGCTTTTCTTTTATAATTCTTGTCTTTAAATGTAATATTCATGATCTTCCTTTTATTATTGGATTTTGTGGGTGCAAACCACTGAAAACCCTCAGGAGACAACACTCCTCCTACTAGGGACACCTAGAGGTTTAAAGGCTTGTTGCACGTGCTCAGTGCAATCGTGTTGCCTACGAAAGTGTGCTATTCTCTTTCTTTATTTTCTCCTTCCCTTTTTAATAAAACAGTTCAATCGAGACGATCGAAAATAAGTTTGGGGGAATTTGATCAGTCGAAAATACTGCATTTCTAACACGGCAATTTCCCTACCTTTTGCGTTCATATAAAGGTATCCGGTATTCATATCGCACATATTAGCAAAACACATGTAAAATACTGGATTACTTATACTGTATACTAAAACCGGCACTTTTAGGGAAATTGTGTGTTTATCATGGCATTGCATCATTCTTGTATAGCGCAACTCTTGTCTTGGAGTCTATGCAGGAAATTCTGGAAGCAAAGCCCAAAATTGAGAAAACAGTGCAGATAAAAGATACGCCAACTCAAAGGCTAAAGATCTGGTAGCGATACAGAAGGCTAAATAAAATTCAATATATCAAAACAAGGCTCATAAATCAGCCCAAGCCCATAGCAGAAATTACAAGCCCTGAAGCTTCCAAACCGCCGCAGTTCCGCGGCGGGAGCTGGCTTGCGCCGCGGAACCGCGGCGCTTTGATGACGTCATCGGCTCAAATTTCCTCCACATGCTTCTTGTAACTGCCTAAGCTTCCAGAAGACTCCCGATTTTCCACGCGGCGCATATAGAAGGCTCGGTGTAACAAACTATTTCTAGAAGGCTCTCTTTTGGAGGGAAATTCAAATATTGTGCTAACTAACTTGTGGAGGGAAAATTCAAATTTCAATCCTAGATCTAGAATTTTGAGGTCTATATAAGAGAGCCAAGATCTAGGGTGAAGATTGTTCAAGAATCACCATCATCTTCTACCCACAAGTTGAGTGACACGACTTGTGCCTCAAATCCTTACCCCAATTCCAATTCAACCTCAAGATCAAGATCCCGAGAGCAATTCAAGCAAGAGAGCCTTCAACCTTTAGAAGCGACGCCGGATTTCAACGGAGCAAGAGATCCACGCCGATCCGCAACTCAAGGAGCCGAGCGAAGCCGAAATCGACGATCTAGTTCCTTCCTTTTGTAAATTCAAGAGAGTTGTAACGAAAATTGTCCATAAATAAAGGTGAATTTTCTATATTCTTGCTTATCTTTTAATTCAAGCATAATGATTAGATCTCAATTTGTGATTGTGTTTGTGATCATGATGTTTGAGTAATCTCTGCTCGTGTAGGAGTTGTGACGATCTTTAGATGATGATGATTTAGATATTTTTACAATTCTTAAATCCTATAATGTTTGGAAATTCTAGTGAATCAAATGATTAATGACCTAGTTTCGAGATGATTCTTTCTTGATCGTGTTCACTCGAAACTAGGGAACAACTATTAACCATTTGATTAACTAGAAACTAGAATTTGAATGCGATCCATCGAAAGGACAAAGGATGAGTTGCGGAATCATTAATTTCCTCGCAAGATCCTTAAACCTCGATGAATTTGCATCGATCTAGTATCAATTCGTTAATGGATAAGAATGAGTAATCATTAGATCTCATCACATCTATAGATCCGATCTACTCCTATGAGCTACACTTCTAATCTTGATTGTTGGTTGAAAATTATCACACATCTCAATTCTTGTTTTTAATGTTTCTTTTAGATCTAGATTTTTCTCTTTCTTGATCTTCAATTACAAATCATGAATTGTTTTCTTTTCTTTTCCTTAAATTTTCAACTCATCTAATTCGAAAGACGAACGATCTCACTTTCCCTGTAGACGATCCCCACTTACTAACGCGATACATCCGACACCGTTATTGATTGCGGTCAAAATATTTTTGGTTATGATTTCTAAATACAATTTTCTAAATACCAAGACACAACGAGAAAAAATTCAATTCAATCAAGCACCTGTATACATCTTAGGTGAACCAACTGACACCAGTGGCTTGTGAGACCGGCCACCGCCCCTCGTCAGGGTCTCGACTGTATACACTAGTCTACTCTGGAGTATCGATGCCCTGTCTCGAAACTCCCACGACTAGGGACATTTTAAGGATGTGCTTATAGACCCCAGCTCCCACGTATATGATCGCCCTCATACTGCTGATAGTCAAGCAAGAATCCTAGGGGCTCTATCAACGCGCAATAGTGACCTGTAAGGTTACCTAAAACAGTACACGATGATAAAGGTAAACTAGATAGCTTATTATCATCTTGAGTAAGACTGTCCTACCGGTATAGGTCCTCCCTCAATCATTGCAATCACGTGCCTGTGATCCAATAATTGACTCTGAGGGCACTATCTCCAACAATCTCCTACTTGCACTCAAGGCTAATTATTGCGATGTCGCATACTCACAGCCCGTGTGATACCGAACACCCAACTCCTCTACTAGTCAGTCTCACAAAGCTCGTTTGCGAAACTATTGCGCTCGAGGAATAGCCTCAGTGAGTGGATCCGCTGTGATGTTTCTTTATATGTCTCTCTTTATCTTAAGTTCGCGGAGAAACCTATCTCCCGAAATGAGCAATACCTATCTTAGAATATGTCTGGATATCTGATGGGACCTAGTTCATAAATGAACTCCAAATCCAAACTTCTTAGACTGTATCTTCAACTGAACCCAATCAGTATCCTGCGCCATGCCCCCCTCAGTATCCGCTTGGACCACCTGTCCAAAATACTGCCCCTCGTCAGAGGGAAAACTATAACTCTGACAACCAATCCGTCATCCATGTCACCTTGGAAGCCTGGAATGATAACCGTCTCCTGAATGAGGCTGATGTTATCATATCCCTAGAACATCCACTTATGTTCTAAAACTGCTTCCGAATGTTTCTCCAGAATTGGATTAATATCTGAACTTATTGTATCTAGTGCAAAAACAACATCTGGTGTGGTACTTGATATCTCATGATCAACTCAATTGCCTAAGCAAGTGATCTGCCAATCATGTACATCCCTCTCCCCTCTAGTCTGTAAGACACCTTTAGAGAGGGTGACTCCATCACCTGCAGGTACACTACCGTGCCAGGAGTCGTTCATTCTAAAATACTTTTAGAATGCTGTCTAAGTACCCAGATTGGGAAACCACCCAAATCTAGTTCTAAAACCATAGATCTAGTAACCAGAATGTCTGATATTATATCCAAGTCCTATGTAGAGAAACCACTGTGTGACAACCAAAGTATAACCGATCGTAGTATAGGAATTTCACTTCCTACTCTGTGTATGTCATCCAAATGCCAGGACATCACACCCTACTACCTTCTTAACAGATCCATCCCCTATTCTGATGAAGTCAAACCTATGACTGTCACATCAGAAATAGATGATCTATCTCCGCTATATCTGCTTTTAGTCTATAAATAGACATAAGCCACTTGTCCACTATGCTTCCGCTGCTCCCACTGACTACGAAAACCCTTTGGCAGAGTCATACAGACGTACACTTCTAAAGCTAGTTTAGAACGATGCTATACTCATCCTCCTGCCGGGTCTCACAGCCTGGAGCAACAGCAATGGCAAGTCTGGGTAAACAAGAACCTCCCTGTCACCGTCCTTGAGGCTACCGGAGTACTTCTCGGGTGCTTGAGGTTACCCACCATATCTGTGGAGTGGCCAATGGAATGTCAAACCAGATTGAATCTTTAGGTTCTTATTAAATCTTCAGTAATCGTTTGCGGTTCTGGAATCACTTCCAGTTCTACCATACTCCCACTTCTTTTTTCTGAAAAAATCCATTTTTATTAAAACTGTGGCGAGTCAAGAACAATATCACTATTGATTTTCCAGATGGTAGAAAATCAACCCTCGTCATAGCCTGGGTCAACCCACAAACAGCCATTACAGAAACGTGCCTTGAGTTGTCCAGAGTCTGGTTTTAAGCATAAGCCGGACAACTCCCCGTACCTTAACATCGTCAAGATACGAACTGTTCTATATCCAATACAGAAACAGAGGCACTGATTTAATTGAACCAGATTCAAATCATGCATCTGTCTCCAGTGCATGTCAACTAAATGGAAGGAGGCCGATCAACGTTACTCAACTTAGGAGTACTTCCAATTATGAGTAACCTGAAAGAGAAGCAAGTTCTCTTAATCATTACTATTAACTGAATACCACACACAAGTATCTACATCTTCGATCACCTTGAAGAATCCCGATACTTGCAATACCTGGTTCTCTACTTTACTCTTATACCTATAACTTCTCAAAACTTAGACCCTGTGTTTCTACGAAACACTTGTCTAAAAACTAGAGAAGTCATAAGTAAACCGAATATAGTACGAGGACCAACCCCTCTGTCCTAATGGACACTGGACAATATACAATACTCTGTATAAGTCCCCTGAGTCTAGTGACTCATTCACTGTGTGTCGTAGGTTGAAAACTGTACTTATGGTTAAGAAGAATTACACCGCTGTTCAATGCTCCTTACCTAACCATCCACTGATATAGGTAAATGTCATAGACATAATTTCAAAAAGGTATATCTCACTCTATAAAAATAGACGTACAGATATATCAATTTGAAATTAGTGCATAACAACGGATATTCAAAACCAAATATTTGCCGTCCGGCAAACAACCCAGGTGACTTCCTCAAATATCACCAATTACAATGAATCCCGATATAATGAGGATGATCACCTAATTCCCAATAACTTACTCCCACTCATCATCTGTAAAACCATACAGATGTGAGAATCAAACCTGGTAAATACATACCCTGGAGTAAGTGTCTAATTGGGAAATCAGTTTTCTTTTAACAGTACACAGTGAAACTGAAATATTGAAATATTTCGATGGGGTATCCCGGTATTCCTAGTAATGCCTCTTCCATTATCTAGATTCACAATTGTAACCGTATAATTCTTTGCCATCTCTCCAAATCCCTTTATATGTCTTTAGTCATTACCTTCCGTACACCCTCTTAGGCTAAATGGTTTTCTTCTTTCCCTACCGTTCGACACCAGCCTATGGTTTGGAAGAAGACTATCCAATAAGCATAATGGGTGTACTGTCCTAATCCTAGGAGCACTCGCAATGCGAGAGAAGGGGAAGATAAAAGACAACCGAATAAACCTTATTCCTATTTCTCCTGAACCAGAATCCATCCCCGAACTGGAACAAGTTCCTTTCGAGTTCGTATATAACCATACGATGGAGTATCCAATAAACTGTGGATCTTCGTAGTGATATGGAGTGTTCTGGAGAAATACAAAGGTGATTTAGGATTGGCGAAGAAATACTTGGTTTGGTCATGAATAGCAGTCGCAATTTACTTTGCCCTCTTACTAATCCCTTGATATGTCTTTACTTAATACCTTCTGTACACCATCGTTATGCTAATTGGTTTTCTTCATTCCCCACCATTCGGCACCAGCCTAAGGTTTGGAAGAAGACTATCCAATTTGCGTAATAGGTGTACTATCTCCTAAAACAAAAAGTACTCGTAACCTGAGAGAAGGTAAAAGGAAAAGACAACTGAATAGTCCTATTCGTTTTCTCCAGAACCGGAAACCATCCTCGAATAAATTCCTTCGAGTTCGTATATAACCATACGATGGTTTTGTCCAATGGAAGTGGACGTTCGTAGTAATACGAGGTGTCCTAGAGAAAAGGGTAAAAGTAGGAGTGGTGATGAGGTATGCAACTCTGACAATCCAAAGGCCAGTATTTAAGAAGGTTCGGTTAATTTTGGTCACTGAGACATAGTCAAGGGTCGGGTCATGGTCGCTGCCAAAGAGAGAGAGAAAAGAAACACTCAGCGTGCACTCTAACCTAGATCAGAATGGTTATCACTTTATCTAATCAGGAAACCTCCCACTGTAACGTCAAATTCTCTTCCAAACCTGAAAGAAGAATTAGTCGGGATCACCCGAGGAGTAAACCAACTCATTAGTGGGAATCTGGATCCAACTATCATCGCATGATAACGTGATGGAATCTGCTCACATTATCACACTCCGGAAGGTATGCGCATATCTGGCAAGTTTCAGTTTCTTTAGAAACTCCCGATGTGATTTTTGCCCCATGCTCTTATGACCTTGACGAAGGTCAACAAATCTTAAGTCACAGGTCAAGTTCTACCCGTCATTGTCCAGGTTAATTTGAACCCACCCGTATAAGCCCTTGACGAAGGTCAACAAGGCTATACGACTGTCCCAAACCAACGCATCTATCTATGCAGCAGAAAGGTAACAAGCAGCTACCATACACTATGCCTTGACGAAGGTCAACAAACATAGCATGAATACTACTTGCTACCCGTCTGAAATGATGGAGGGCTGCGAATGGTTTCTGGCGAAAAACCTTTAACGTAATGAACTTGATATCATTGAAGGAACCGGATAGCTTTATAAAAATATAGTGGCGAAAACCTTTGCTAAAGAGGTCACTCCCGGTGAAGGGATCTCGGCTCTTTCCCCGTGGAATGAGGTGCAGGATATTCCAACTGAATACCACGATGCAAAGCAAAAGTAAACGACTATAGTGAAGTTATTGCCCTGACGCAAACTTCTGTCCAAGGGGTCACTCCCGGTGAAGGGATCTCGGCCCTTGCCTCGTCGACTGAGGTGCTGGATATTCATAACCGAATACCACTGTGCAAAACAAAAGAGAACGCCCTTGCAATAACAGCTTTTTGAAAAATTATTCCAACAACATCAGAATAGATTTATTTAGCTTGCATTAATCCGAATCAACGCAGTCCCATCAATTGATCACATCACAAAAGAACGAAAATAATGATGTACGTATATGCCATCCGCATTCGCCACTGGGTCCTGTCATCACCCGTTAGGTTACTTAACTAAAGACAGAGCGGGGACTGGACTAGCGCGGATGCAAAACATATACAACATCTACTAGTATATATATCAATATATAATATTCGCTCAAGGCGTGATAAAATGCAACATCACAGAAATATAATAAGTATCACAGAACAATACAGATATCTAGGATCCCCGGGTTTCATAGAGCCGCTACTGAAACCCGACGTTCCCCTGGTTGTGTGGATAGCCTGTGCAATGAAATCCTAGACCCCTACGGGCGCGGTAAGTTACCCGCCAAAACCTGAAGCGAGGCAGCCCCCTTCAGCAACGTGAATGGACCACCCAGCACTTCACGGAATCCGGTAACTTGGGCACCCCTCCTGGGTCAACCTATACCCCCTACGAGTGCGGCGAATAGCCTGCCAATTCTAGAGTAAATCCCCCTCCGTCTCAACGCCATGAGATGCGGGCTCTTTGCCCTCTAGAACCCGGCTATCCGTGCACCCCTCCGCGGGGTAATCCTAGTACAGAAAGTAAAATATACATACAACGGGTACATCGACCTCAGCCCGGTCGTGCCCTAAAAGAATAATATACAAACAGGCAGTGAAGGCAGTCAACATGTCGGATGCTCGCCCCGCAATATCAAATGTACATAATAAACCAAACTATACTACCATTGCATCCAGGCTATCCCCCACGACCAATTTGCAACATCACAGCAACACAGAACATTAAAGTGAATGTCACGTTCGCAAATCCGTCTAAAAGGGCTATAGCAGTTAGACAGGATTTACCGATCAAATGACATTCACGGTCACAGATGTAATGTAAATGCTGTGAACTAACATGTTTAAAATTTTCGATCGATCAAATTTTCCCAAGTGGGCCCTAAGAACAACTGCAGTACTCAAAAATAATCTGGACCCAAACAGAACATTCCAAAAACCCCATTTTCAACTTAGAAAGCCACTGTAGAAATTTGGTACGATGATTACATTTTCTTGCCGCGGAACCGCGGCCAGAACAGGGTTTTGGCCGCGGTTCCGCGGTCCTTCTAAGGAATCACTGTATCGAATTTTTACAGTATGCTTAAAAATGCCTGCATGAATTTCTGCAATGCTCCAAATAATTTTTCGAGCCAAAAAAAATTCGACAGAGAACTGAACCAGAAAATGCGAGTTTTCGGAAATTCCATTCGATCGAACTTGTAAACACGTTAGAGCAAGCTAGACTAGGTTATTGGCGTGTCTCTGATACCATTGTAAGTGCACGGCAGCGCCCCGGCCGTCAATCCGACGGCGGAATGCGGAAACGAAACTTTTACAGAACTTTAAACCGGCACCACCGCGCACTATAAAACCCGGATCGGGCCATTAACCTAATGCTAGCAAACTAGAGAATGGGTAGAAAGCTATACCGAGCGATCCATGTCCTTCGGTCTTCGGCCTCCACTCCGATCTCCGGTCTTCATCTCCTCGTCGGAACGGGCGCCACATCGCCGGGTTCTTTTACGGGCTCCCACCTCTGGACCGAGGCAACTCGGGCACGAAATTGGCGAGCCGACATGCCCAAGAATGCTGTAGGCTTAGTGTAGAATGCTTTATCTCATAGGGTTGTGAAGTTGCCATTTTAGATGGAGGTGAAGAATGAACTTTTTGAGAAAAATGGAGCTCTCATTTTCAAGCATAGAATGAGATGAAGAATGAATTTCTCTCTCCAAAAAAATCTCACCCCTCACACTCAAATGCGGCCGGCCATTATCAAATGGTGGAGGGAAAAAAGAATCAATAATGCAAGAGAAGAAAATGTATGATAATGAGAAGAAATGGTCACACCATTTCAAATCCAATCCTATCACATTTAATGCAAACCATGTGAAGAAAAGAATGGAATCAAAAGATACTAGATTATCATAATCTCTCCATTTACAAGAAACCCCCTCCACAAAGCTAATTTGCATACTTGCAAATTAGCCCCTCCATCAGAAAAATCCTGCCGTGAAGGAACAAAGGAAAACTGGCCGGAACGGAATGCAAACTGGCAACTTAAAAAAATTGATCCCGTAAGAAATTACAAGAAAACCCCACGACTGTACATTCATACCCGCATTTGTATTCCGACCGAATACAAATGCAAAGAGACAAAATCTACACTGTACAATACTAGGATCTGGCTTAAACCAAAGCCCGCTAGTATTATCCATCCGATCATGATCCGTGCAATACCGCACGTATAAGATCGAACTCTGCCATATCTCCAAACGGCCTCTACAGCGTTTCGCCCGAAACTTGAGAAAACGGTGTGTGGGGGACTCTAAAGACTCGTCAACACCTTGGTTGTGGATTTAACCACTAGCACGTCAGAGATATTAGCCATACGTAACGGGCTACCAGGTATTGACCAAAAGGGACGTCGATGAGCGAACTCATCCTGACACCCTACTGAGCCTGTCAGTGAAAATATCTGTACAGTCCGGTCCGTTCGTCTATGAGCATCGCATGGCGGGCCTAGGTGGTTGGTAAAAGTCAGACCCCTAAAAGCGGTACAAGTCGTGTCGGAGTGTAGCCCAGAACACCCTGAAATACTACTGGAATACCTACCAGTAAATCTCCTGTCTTGGCCAAGGACTTCATGTAATGGCTCTCCTAGACACAGCGCGACCTCACCCCCAATACCGAGAGAGACGAACCCATGCAGATCCGCTCACTGTCTCCATGTGGCTCGGGACTGTACCCAACTAAAACCTGTTTGCACGACTCTTTTGAGCCGTGGTAGGGTAGTAATCAAAGCACAGTGGGAACTCACACGAGAAAAATGACGATCTCAGGTCGATGAACTAACCTGTACACATGTCACCAGGGAACTGCTATCTGATTCTAGGTATAAAACTAACTAGCATGTTCCCGACGAGTCCTGTCCGGTGTACTCATAACCCAATGAGCACCTGTATACGTCTTAGGTGAACCAACTGACACCAATGGCTTGTGAGACCAGCCACCGTCCCTCGTCGGGGTCTCTATCCGTATACACTAGTCTACTCTGGAGTATCGATGCCCTGTCTCGAAAATCCCTCGACCAGGGACCTTTTAAGGATGTGCTTATAGACCCCAGCTCCCACGTATATGATCGTCCTCATACTGCTGGTAGTCAAGCAAGAATCCTAGGGGCTCTATCAACGCGCAATAGTGACCTGTAAGGTCACCTAAAACGGTACACGATGATAAAGGTAAACCAGATAGCATACTATCATCTTGAGTAAGACTGTCCTACCGGTATAGGTCCTCCCTCAATCATTGCAATCACGTGCCTGTGATCCAATAATTGACTCTGATGGCACTATCTCCAATAGAAGCAGTGTGACGCTCCTAATTGCCATGTAGTCTTCATGTCGCAGAGATTCGTGACCATGCCTGCTATTCTTGTGAAGCTCTAGCAATGAGATGAAATGTGAATGTTAGGAATGGCGTGTTGCGATCAACACTTGGATACAATCTATGTCCAGTGGTTGTTTGTGGTCGGGAGTTTTACGCGAACTTTATGGTCCTCAACATCCCCATCTTCAACGTTATTCTCGGCATGGATTGGTTGGGAAATTTCTACGCCACTCTCGACTGTCGTCATAGGAGGGTAGTGTTCAGGATCCCGGATCACCCCGCGTTCTTCTTCAAGTGCGCAATCCAATCTTTGGACCTTACCATTTATTGTGGTCCTTCAAATTTTCTTTATTGAATCCATCTTGAAATCTTTCTTACTTTCCCTGACGATTACGTCTCGACACGGAGGAAACAGAAGTATGAACCGTTCATCTTTGTCTTGAGCCTTTCTTGTAAATTTTGTGATTTCTTCTTAATTCTTCGACTCCTAATCGGTTTCCTTCCTGCTTACATATCTTATACTATCTCATGCTTACGTCTTGAACCTTTCTTTCTAGTAGTCTTGTCTCGGTTTTCAACTTCTTTGATTCGGAAGTATTTCTTGATATTATGTACTATGTTGGTCTCAACTCTTTTGATTAGATGCCGTATTTATTGATAAAGCACGAAAGCGATAGGTGTTACCTTTCTCTTGCCTAGTAGTGGCACAATCCTTATAGGAATTTCGAGAACGCAATTATTTTAAAAAGGGTAGATTGTAATGACCGTAATTTTCATATAGTAAATAAAAGCTTATTTTAATTTTGAAGTTAAATACGTCTTTCATAGTATTTTAATGTTAATATTTTTCATTAAACAAATTTTAAATTTATAGGGAAGGAAATGATTTGTTAAAACTTTATATTTTTTGTTGAAATATTTTATATGTTTTGATTGAAGAGAATTTTATTTTAGAAGATAAAGAGAAGAATTAGAATTGTGGATTTATCTTTAGAATTTTGTTAGATTTTTAAAGAGAATTTGTTTAAAAAAAGAAATTGTTTGATTTTTTGGTATTTTAAAAAGTATAAATATTTTTAGGAATATATTTCTTTATTGTTTTGTGTTATAAAAGAAATCTGGTTTTTATTTGTGTTATAAAAGAAATCTGGTTTTTAAAGAGAAGAATTTATTAAAAGATTTTGTTAGAGAAAAACAAGTATACTTAAAAAAAAAGAATCATGATTTTATATTTTATTATATTATGGTTAAGGGGATTTTTGAAAAGAGAATCATTAGAAAAGTATTTTCAATATAAAATTATTTATTAAATATTTTTAAGTGTTTAATTAGATTTCATTTTAATTAAAGATATTTTTAAACAAAAACCTTTTTTTTTAAAACCTCTCCTTAAGCTCTTAGATCTTAAGCTTATTTAATCATACCCCTTAATTTCTAAAAACTCTAATCTCTACTCTTATTAATAAATCTTAGCCCCTCCATTTCTTCCATCTTCCTTTCTCCATATTTTTTTCTTCCATCAAAATTTTGAAGAACCCTATCATTGTGTAAGCCTTGATTATCGATGCATCTTTTACACGATGCACACGGCAAGTCTCTCCCCTCACCTTTGAATCTGTCATCTCATTGTTTTAGGATCCCTGATCTAGATGGTGTTAAAGTCTCTCACTTTTTAGTTAAAAATAAGAATTTTTGTAAATCCTCTTACCATAAAACCGTTTGATACACCCTTGAAACTCTCGATGTCTTGATCTTGTTTATTTTGAATGATGAAGTTATTTACATGTTATGAAACTTGACCCTTATACATGCTAATGTGGTTATATATATATATATATATATATATATATATATATTGTGATACTAGATTGTGGATTTATAATGTTAAGTTCTCGGATCGTTATCATTGCTACATGAAAACTTCATGAAAATTGTTAAGTTTAGTTTCTGAATTTTATGCATAGTCTGAATAAATTAATCGTAACTTCTAAACTATGTACCTAAAACCTTCAAGTTATGGGTCAGAACACTTATAAATAGAAAACCCTAGATCTTTCGTAAAGCACGGTTCTTCTGAAAATGACTATAACCTCATGAAAACACCTCTAACTTGTTAATTTGAAATCTGGTCTTTGCAGGAATTTTCAGCACAACCATAGTAAACCCCCCATAGGACCCTATGTACTTTTTGAAACCTATCAAACCTTATATTTTCAGTATTGTACATTGAAAGGAGGACAATTCTTATTTTAAAAGTATTTTCGGAAAACGACCACAACCCCTTCAAAAACTACCCTCGAAATAGAGACTTGTGAGCTGGCCAGAGGTTGAAAGTCTCCGATCGGTCACATGTTTGATTTTTATTTCCCTATCCAGATAAGAATTTTTAGAACTGCTTTTTCCTACATATGGATATACCCATTCTACACTATATATAATTTATTTAGAAGTTTACATTAATTTTAGGCCTGTAAACTACCCTATACAGATATACCTGCAGTAAAACCCCGATATCTTCCAACGTAGAAGTCCATTACTAATAAACCTTATATGAATGATCTTCTATACAGAAAAATACACATTTTCTTAGTTATACAATTTTCCTAATTTCAAACAGAAACTATGTGAAACTACCTCAAAATTTTCAGAACTGATCTGAACCTGCCATGCATTGATATTATTCACACACAACGATAATCCTGTTCTTGTATCTCATGATTTGCTTGTATATATGAAATGCATGTTCTCACATGTTGATGATATGATCGTGTATAAATATTGTCATGTATTATTACATGAGATAGTTATATATCGGTTATTCGTAACAAGAAATGGAATGGTATATATCATGGATTCGAGATCATGTTAAGAGATATCATGGTGCACAGTCAAGTCATATATCATGTTATTGCTTTCCATCGATTATGATCGTTATATACATGTATAATAAAGCGTGGGGTTAGGATAGTCTAATGAAGGTAGTGAGTCGGATTTCGGGAGTCATCTATCACAGTTGTCGATCTCAGGCGTATGAGATGCTAACAATCACAGTTGAACAATTGTTGGTCCCAGGCATATGGAATGCTAACAATCATAGATATAATGGTCCCCGGAAATCGACATATATTACCCTCGTTAGGCTTGACATACGTTGATATGTGAATGCTATTGCCATGCTCATTTTAGAACTTTATATCGTTTATTCTCGTATTTTTGCTTCATGTTTATCATATGCTTCATGCTCTATTCCTGTTTATATTAAAATGTAATCTTGAGAGACTTACCTGAGCCAAGCTTGTTGACAGATGTTCAATTTTAATTGTCTGTCAGATCAAGAGAAAGTTCGTGTAGCTACTATCGAACAGGAACCCTCAGAGGACAACTTCTCACACTTCTCAGTTCAGTCTGGATTCTAGTATCCTTTCTTTTGTTATTTCAGTATTTAACACTTGGCGTGCCTTGTTATTTCTAAGGTTTGAATGTTATTATTATTATGTCTTAAACTTTATACTCCTGTTGAACTCTTGCTTTGTATTAATGTTGTGTTAGATTTAATTTTATGGATATTCTTGTTATAATTATATTGCTTGCCAGACATTTGGCATAGTCGTATTAAGGAGGAGTGCTCCTTAGTATAACTATGTCACGGACCTTGTCGCATCCCCGCCATAGTTTTTTCGGAAGCGAGGCGTGACAGATATAATGGAAAAAGATATTGCATCGGTACACGGTAATAATGGCTCTTAAGCTCTGTAATTTTCCTTCTTTAATATTGACTTGATTGGCAAAGTTCAATGAGAAACCTTTAAGAACTTTCAAATATTTCAATACACATTAAAAAAATCGTTATTTCTTCTCTTTATTAAGATTATTGATCATATATGGAATTGAATAATACCTTACTTTACCAGACAAAGGCTGTGGATGCAACTCTTTTCTTAAATCATGTCATGCATTTAGATTGTACTTCGACTTTCCATCTTTAGTTATGGGAATGTTGATGATGTACTGGGTCACACTCTTCTTAATATGCATGACATCCAAATTGTGTCGAAGTGGTAGATCTGGCTAGTATGAAAGTTGAAAGAAACCGTTTAACTTCTTCCATTCGGTTGGGCATGGAAATGTTTTCTCATGGTTCGTTTTTTTTCTCGAATGTGATATTTTGATAATTTTTCCATTGACACAATATATCTTTGACAGACAGTGGTTCATGATGTTTACCGATCATTGATTTTCTATTAAACATTTCTTTTTTTTTCTAAACCTATGTCCTACGGGAAAGAAACGAAGGTGATGCATGGGAGCCTCTTTCCTACTAAAATTTAAGCGGTTGCTACCCATATGAACATGATTGTGAGGGCATGCAACCTTGCCTTGAGTTTTCTATCCCAATAACATACCACGCATGCAAATCGTTAATAGTCCATAACAATGCAACATTCATCTTGAAGAATTGTTATTTTGCAAAAGTATCATATGTGCTGACACCAGGGTGCCACAACAGCTATAACTCATCAATCAATGGTTGAATATAAACATCAATGTGTTTTCTGAATGATGAACGACCGTCGATTACAAGAGTTAGCATCAAATAGGATTTATTCATAATTAGTCACGATGGAAGGTCATATGAAATAACCAAAACGGGCTATGTCTTCTGCTTTGAACCATCTCAAATGGACTGAAACCGTCGCTTGCCACATTACGAGCATCTTCGTTGAACACAGGATGTTTCTGATCTATGGTTTTCCACAACTCCGGATATTTAGGATGAACCGTCTTCCGATGTTGTCGAGGTGCAACGGGTTTCATTGCATATATACATCCATCTGATCATATATAAACAATAGTTTCAGTCTTGATATGAGGGAAAAAGAACATATTTCAAATCTGGTTCCTTCTTAAGCTTGTATCTTTCGGCTTTGCAGACTGAAAATTTTATGAGCTTTTCATGATCCTTCCAAAACAGAACACAATTCGTATTTACTTATTTAAACCCGGATTTGAGATTATCTTCTGCGACTCGTACCAATTTGAAATTGCTATCAAGAAATGCCATGCACTACTACAAATAGGGGTTGCCCCTATGGATTTATCCGTAGGAGCAAACCACTGCCCCTACGGATACCCTGTAGGTGCAAACGTCGTAGGTTGAAGTTTTAATCTTGAACATGCCCCTACGGTCAAAAACTTGCCCTACAGCGTAATGTGTAGGTCCATGTGTCCCTACGGATTAGACTGTAAGGAAAAAAATTATTTAATTTATCGGTTTATAAAATAAAATAGTTGTCCCTATGGATAACTCCGTAGGGCCAAGTGTCTGCCCCTACGGATACATGCGTAGGTCCCGATGTATAGGGGCAAAATATCATGTATTCTAATATTTTGTCCCTATGGATAACTGCGTAGGGGCATGTGTAAGCGCCTACGGACACCTCCGTAGGGACAAGAATAACCCCCTCTTAATGAGATCATAGGGGCAAAATATCAGGTATCCTGATATTTTGCCCCTACGGATAAATCAGCAGGGACAAAGTAGGACCCTACGGATTAGTCCGTAGGGGCAAGGTTAGGCCCTACGGATTAATCCGTAGGAACATATTATCAGTTTTTTTTAAAAAAAGGGCTGCCTGTTTTTTCCCGCACTGTGCACAATAATATATACATCATATATAAAATTAATCAACACGCGGAATATATACCGCAGTATTCATAATCACATCTCACACATAATATACAAAAGAAATCAACAAGCATAATACGATATCAATATAAACACGCAAACACCCCCAATATCAATATCGTCCAAAATATATACAATATGTATCATATAAATAAATACATGTTTAAAATATAAGAATAAAAAAGCTACCCTATTTCGGACCAACTCCACCTCTGATAAACGCCGTAATCTGGCGCGCCTGCTCCTCAGATATACCCTGAGTCAATATCTTGAGCAATGCGGAGTGTGCGGGAGTCTGAGCAGGCTGTGGAGCTGTAGGAGTGGTCTGCGCAACCGCCGCCATTAATGGCTTGTGGAGCCGCAGCTGTGGGAGTCTGAGCGGGCAGTGGAGCTATAGGAGTTGTCTGCGGAACCGCAGCCGAGGTAGTGGCTTGCGGAGCCGCAGCCGAAGGAGATACATGTGGAGGATCGGCCGATGTACCCTGTCGCGTCTGTTCAATTTTGTGTGTAATAAACGAGTAAGAACTGTGTATTAGTTGAATTCGTATCATTATCAAGTTATTGCGAAACCCCAATCTACATATACTTAGGGACTTAGGCCTCGTTTGGATATCTACTTTGGAAAATCGTAGTTTATTTTAATTAGATATGTATGTATAATTAATCAAAGCTAAGTCTACAACCAAATAAGCTCAGGCTACGTACAAATATTGGATATGTTGCTATCTATAATATGACATAATATTTTACTATTAAGTAGTATACATATCAAAATCTCCTTCAACTACTGAACGGTGGCCTTCAAGGCGTCCAGTTCTTGCTGAAAACGTCGCTCACTGAAGACAGAGGAAGTAACTGCCGGAGTGGAGTCCAACCCCATATGGGCTCTGCTAGGATCCAGTCCCCGGCCTCTCTCCCAACCTCCGTGGTGCCCTCCGTGTGCGACGTCTAGGACTGGGGTCCGCAGCATCGAATCGTTCTGTCCGGTAAAATCGATCCCCGATGCCTCCGCCTGCTCAACCACCCGCTCTTACATCCACATTAACCAGTAAAATATAAGTATATCATTTAAATTTGAACCTTTCAAAACAAAAATTTCAAATAAGGGTTGAATAAATATTAACACTTACGCAATACTCCTGGGTAGCGGTGTCGGGGTATCGAAGCTCGCCCATGGCGGGATCTGTCGAGGTGCCGTGGACGGCAAGATACGCGGACAGTACGCTCGGTGTACCACCCTGCGCCAGGGTCTGAGCTCTCTGCAATATTAGAAAATAACTCTTAATATTAGATATATTAGAAAATAACTCTTAATTTTACATTATATCACAAAGGTCGGTCTATTGTAATTTACCGATAACTCCATGGCATGAGTAATATTCCTCGAGCCACCTGTATAAGGGCGATCCCTCTTCGCCGACTTCCTATTCTCTTTATTTTGATCAGCCTGTTTCTGCACAACACATTCAGATTTAGTTTTCTAATTAAGCAACACAAAAAAATAAATTATATACTAAACAATGAATTACATTTCAAATACATACCTGTTTGCGATGAGAGTCAAAATATTGTTACAATAGAGGCCATGTATCTACGTCGACTCTCGCAAAGGCCGGAGTAGATAGGAGGGTCACTTTCTCTGCCTTGGGGGTCGCCATCCACAGGGAATAGCAGTCGATCTTCAGCTCATTCCTGTTGTATCGGACCTTCGTCTGCATGTTCTTCATCAGGCCATTGTATAGAGTGTGAAGATCGAGCACCCTCCCAGGATGATCAAGGTTGGGTACAGGCTGAAAATCGTAATCCAACTGAAAATACAAAAAAAAACATTGTTATTAGATTGCAAGTGTTAATAATAAATATATTGGATAAATCAAATGAAAATATATAATAATACCCGAGCTTGATCCCAGAAGAGGGCGAATGAGCGCTGATGCTGGTCGCCCCACTCAACGTGAAGTGGACAGTTCTTCATGAGCCAGCTCTTATCCCCCATATACCGGCCGAACCACTCGGCATGATCACCGGTATAGCGATAATTAGGGGTAAAAAAGAGGGGGAATATGCTGCCACCCCTAGCTCTGTCGGGCCTCAGCCTGTGGGACTGATTCGGGCCTCGAGTCCCCCTCTCGGGATGGGGAGGCCCTGCGTCTACAAGAAATATCAAGACAATCAATATTAAGACAAAGTGGTATTAAGAAATCAAGGTTTAACGAAAATTGAAGTGTCATATATACCTCCGGCGACTAAAGCACGAGCCTGGGCCTGGGCAGCAGCACGAGCGGGACGATAGTTCCTCCGCTGAGGAACAGCCGGTGACCCGGACGTGGACGCATCTCCAACTAGAAAATAAATATCGTTAAAATTACATGAAGTTCATGTTTATTCTTAAAGGATATGTAAAATGAATAAATATTTTATATTTATTCATACAAACCTGCAGACTGAGCGGAGGGTATGGAAGTGACGAGAGTGTCCCCTGCACCAGACGAGGACGCACCACCTATAATTAGACAATCAAGTATCAACTATATAAGTAATTGCAAAAAGAATGCGTATATCAATAATATAACTTCTAAATCAACATGTATACACTATAGGATATATAAACATACCTGCAGGTATATGATATATAAACATACCTGGAGGTGCGGGAATGGCCTCTGTCCCTGATGTAAGTACGTAAGAGCAAAAATAATGTATGTATATTTATGATATAGCATTCTAAATCAATATACATGAACTATATGATATATAAATATACCTGGAGGTGCGGGAGTGGCCTCTGTCCCTGATGTGGACGCATCACCAACAGCTAGACAATCAAACATTGACAATATAAGTAATTTTGACATGAACATGCATGTATATCTATAATATTACATTCAAAATGAATATGCATGCAATATACCTGGAGGTGTGGCAAAGTCCACACGGAAGGAGGCATCCGAAGGGGTCTTCGATCGGGGTGCAAGACCAGCCCTCTGAAGCTCCCTATGCAGCTCTCCAGGCAGCAGAACCGCTCTGCCGGTGCCGTAGCTGGAGCTCCTGCCGCCTTTCGCTGCTCTGGTCATTATCATCAAATCTAGATAAAACGGTTCATGGACGCATTAGACAATCATTACAAGTATTGACTATATATGTATAGATCGTAAAATGTGAAGTAATAATATAACATTACTGATAATCTTTTTCATTTCGTGGGTGCATTAGACATATCTACTTGGATTTCATCATCGATATCATTTCTAACCCATGTAACTTCATGATCAGCCGAAGACAATCCGTCTTTCGAAACAGACGGTCGGAGCACTCTAAGTCTTCTCTCTTCTTCATCCTCATCGCTGTTCTCGAATTATGGGACATCGTAGACATCCCTAGGTTTCCAACAACATACGACACTCCATCCCGAATGCTTCAAACACTGTGAATAGTATACTTGGAACGCTTGGTTCGGAAAGATAAATGGATCTTCCTGACCGTAAAATCGAAGTGTGTTCACACTGGTCAATCCATATTCATCTTTCCAAGTCCCAAGATTGCTTCTCCACTTATCCGTATCGGTTCGCGTATCGTACCAAGTACACTGAAATATATAAAAGGGTTCTGATCGTCCGGGATAGTGGATGCCGAGTATACAATTTAAGTATCCATAATAAATCACACCATCCGATCCTACCGTCGCAATACTACTATTCTGAGTGGTTCTAGATGTTTCTATATCCTTAACTTCGAATTTGTATCCAAGGACACCGAATCCTTTATAATATGCAACCTCCATAGTAGGAAATTGAGCTAAACATCTTGAATCACTCTCTAATGATGCAGACAAGTTCGGATCGTGGATCTAACAAAACAAATTTTACGACAAATACATAACGATATAAGTTTAGATTAAAACTGATAGCAATAACATGTTATTCGAATAACTTACATGATCTGCAGCCCAATCGCAAAAATTATCCTGATGATATTTTTCCAATAGTTCATCGTTCCAATCAGGATGCCCCTCACGTACCTCGTTAAAATGAATTCTGTTTTCGACAATAAATTATGACATTAATATTATATCATTTCATACACACACAAACACAAATATAACAATTAATCCAAAAAAACTTACTCTCTAATTTTTTCAAGACATGCGCAATTAAGCAAGATAAACCGGTATATCTTGTTGATAAACATAGTGTCTACCCTCTTATAATCGGCTTTACCATATGGCCCGTCTTGAATTCTTCGAGGCCGGTTAACTCTAGTCTCAATGTTCTCGTCCAGATAGTGGGAACAAAATGTGGTTGCTTCATCAAGAAGATAACCTTGCATGATAGAACTCTCTGGTCGATTTTTATTGCGTATATACTTTTTAAGAGTGTAGAGATACCTAAACAAAATATGTTGAATAAATAAATACGGGCATACAGGACAACAATAATTTTAAAAATTGCGCAAAACGAAAAATTCCACGTACCTCTTGACGGGATACATCCATCGATATTGTACCGGTCCGGCTAACTTAGCCTCAGTTGCAAGATGAACCGTCAGGTGTATTATGATATCGAAGAACGACGGTGGGAAAATATGCTCAAACTTGCAAAGTATCAACGCAATAGAATTTCTAGTTTATCCAGCGTCAGAACATCCAGTGTTTTAGCGCATAACTCTCTGAAAAAACAACATAGGTCGTTAATTACTAGACCAATCGATTCGGGAAGAGAATTCCTGAGGGCTAATGTGAGAAGGTGCTCCACGATAACATGGTGATCATGACTTTTCAGCCCATCGATCTTGCCTTTCATAATTTTTATCTTCTTGCTGAATGATCCTGAGAAACCTGTGGGAACTTTCAAATCATGCAACACCTGCAGGAATCTTTTCTTCTCCGGTGGTGACATATGATAAGAGGCATTGGGAAGTAAAAACTTTCCTGGTTTACCCACTAACGGTTTAAGATGCAATTCACTTTTTATTTTCCAGTCATGTAGATCCATCCGAGTATTGAGGTTGTCTTTCGATTTCCCGTCTTTACAAAGAAGCAAGTTGAGTATGTGCTCGGATACTCCCTTCTCTATATGCATGACGTCCAGACAATGACGCACTAAATTTGTTGACCAGTACGGAAGTTCGAAGAAAATGCTTAACTTGTTCCAGAATGGTGGTTTGACCTGTTTTGTCGGATCCATCCCGAAAGTCACATTATTGTAACCATCCCACAGAGCAGTCACGTCCTCTCCGGACAATGGGGATGGAGGTCCAAGAAGCTCCTGATGACCATCAAAGTGAACAGCATTTAACCTATAGGGGTGGTCTAGAGGTAGGAAATGTCGATGGCCGCAATAACAAACCTTCCTGCTAAAATTCAAGAATTTCGATGTTGTATGTTGATGGCAATGAGGACATGCTTTATGAACATGTACGGACCAACCTGATAGCATTCTATATATAGGAAAGTCATTAATTGTCCACATTAAAGCCGCACACAGTATGATGGTTGTATTTGTGTTTGCATCGTAAGTCTCTACACCATCAATGAACAAAGATTTTAACTCCTCGATTAGAGGTTGGAGATAGACGTCGATATTGTTTTCCGGTGAGTTTGGTCCTTCGATAAGAAGAGACATCATAAATGTAAGTCCACGTTGCGACCCCCGGTTCTTGCGGGGAGGCGGAAACGGTATAAAAATCAAATTTTTAGCGCATGGGGCAACATGGACTAACAAAGTCGGGATCTTTACTAAACTAAAACTAGCTATCATGCTAAAGAGAGTTAGCTGCTCGGATGGGAGGTTATACCTAACTTGAACTCCTTCTTCTTGAAACCTTTGTAGGGGTTGATGGTGCTTTCCTCGTTGCCTTCTTCCGTCAAAGATGGATCCACCTGAGGGTTCAACCTTCGGGCTCTTTCTCGAACTTTGAGAGAACTAGGATCTTCGGCTTGCTAAACCTCTAACCCTAGAGTGAGTAGAGAGTGTCTTTGGGGTGTTTTTATCTCAAGGAGAGGGATTCTCAACACATGAGAAGGATTCTCCTTGAACTAGAGGAGGAAGAAGAAGAAGTGAGGAGAGAGAAGTGTTATGATAGAATGAGCTTTCTTTTTCATTCTACAACCATAGCACAAAATGAAAAGAATTACCAATTAACAATAATAATAAAATGAAATAGTTGATGGATGGTTTGGAATGACCATTATCATTACATTCTTTAAATGAATTTTGCTAGAATCAAAGAGCATCTTTGCAAAGTAATGATGATGGTCAAACCATCAACCATGGTCAACAAGTCTGTAGGGTTCCTAGGCACTCTTGTGAAGGTTCATAAGGCATCAAACATGCCCGGATTAAATTTTAGACGTGCCGAACAACCCAAAGCCGGGATCTTTGCTAGATTATTAGGGTTTAATATGCAATAAGATAACTTTTATCTAAGTGTGAGGGATTACAACCTTTGTAGTCCGCTCCTTCACTTCACAAGCTCCGAGTAGAAGTCCCTTTGCCGCGATCCACGATCTCCCGGACTCATGAGAGGCTCCACGACTCGAACGATCCATGTTAGCTCGAAGTATTCCAAATCTCCGATGATCTACCTTGAAGTTGCTTCGACTCAAGCTTTCTCACTCAAAAGAGAAGAACACACTAATCCCATGGGCTAGATGAGATGAGCATGAGAGAGTAGTAATTTTGCTTTCTTTTAATATCATTTTCTCATTTTATTTCATCACTTAAGAAAAACTAGCAAGCTTTCTTGAAGAAGGAAGAAGATGATAATGAAAAGATAATGATAAATCTTTTTCTTTTGTGATGAATAGAATAAAACATATGATTGATATATAACCATGGTCAAGGATGAATGGATGAGAATGTGTAGAGAAACAACTAGGGTTAGGGTTTGGTTAGGTTAAATGAATGTGTCATTCTAAATATCTTAAGAATGACAAAAGAAGAAAGCTTCTAGAAGGAACTTGAAGCATCCAACCCTAATCAAACCTTAACCTCAATTAATCATCCTTAAACATGTTTAACAATTAATCATATCATGTCACAATAATATATATCACATATATATTATATATTTGCAACAAAAGAAAATAATACAATTAACATATATCGCATATATATCAATGTATCATCCAGTGAGAAAATGAAATAATAAAGCAAGCCAATATTAGTTAATATAATAATATATCATATATATTATTATATATTAAATCATCGAATCAACACTTGATCCGACGATCCGGCTATATCGAATATAACCGACTAATATATCATGTACCGATTCATCGAATCAACACTTGATCCGATGACCCGGTTCATATCCATATTTCGCGAGAATATAATACGGTATCCCATATCGCATTATTCTCGTTCCTGCGCATATCACATATGCGCCACTACTCCGTTTCGCCTGAGCCAAGAAACCTCTGTGTAGGACTCTAAAGAATCGACAATACGCCGGTAGCAGGTGATGATCATATCAAACACCCACAAGCTGCAAGCGGTCAGCTAAACGTAACAGCCACCCAGGTATTGAGCGATCAGAAGATCAACAAGCTAGCCTGTGCGTTCTCCTGTGAATCCAACCAGTAACACTCCCGTACAGTCCGGTCTGTTCGTCTGATATGTCGCATATCAAGTCTAGGGGTGGTAAACGTCAGACCCCAGTAACCGATAAGTCGTGTCGATGTATGGCTCATAACGGGTCGAGAAACTACTAGTAACACTTACCAGTAAATCTCCATATCAGCCCTGGCCAGGGACTTCCAGTTATAGCCAATCGAACACAGCACAACATCAACTCCCTATACCGGGAGAGACGAATCCCCTCCTATCGCTCATTGCCTCCATGTGATTCGGGACTGTACCCAAAAGCCACCGTTTTGCACGCCCTCTTGGACGTGGTAAGGTGGAAATCAAAGCACAGTGGGAATCACACAAGACTCCATGACGATCTCGGGTCTACAGACTACCCTGTACCAGTGTCACCGGAGAACTGCCATCTGACGTGTGGTATATCACCATCTGGGAGTTCTCGGCGAGTCCGTCCAGTGTACCCAGTCTCCACTGAGCACCCGTACACCATCTCTGATGTCTAACACCGATGGATATGAGATCATCCATCGCCCATCATATGGGTCAAGATGCGTATACGCTAGTCTACTCTGGTGTATCGATGCCCTGTCTCGATATACCCTCGACTAGGAACAGTTATAGGATGTACTCATCGACTACCGCGGCCCCACTAGTATGATCTCATCATAGTCCCAGTAGTCGAGTACAAGTCCTAAGGGCTTTATCAACATGTGAGAGTAAAACAGTAAACCAATACAAGTCAACATGTTAAGATAAAGTGAAACCAAATAGCATACTATCATGACGAGCAAGAAAGTCTTCTCTATATATAACCAAGCATCCATTATAATACACATCATATGTACAACAATGGCCTCTAGGGCATATACATAACTAACAAAGTCAACCATGGTCAACAAGTCAACAAAACCCAACCATGACACAATTTCATTTAATTAATATTATTAATTGATATTTCATAATTCCATTAGGGTTTGGAAAAAGACGACTGTCAACTGTGCATACGCACCCGTTCCGAAACCCTAATGAAAATCCTCTTCCTCCGCCTCAATCAACTGTGCATACACACCCGCATTCTTATTCCGAGGAACATGAATACCATGAGATAAAATCAACCCCAAAACATATACCAGTATTTGGCTCAAACCAGAGCCTACTAGTAATATCTGTCCGGACTCCAAACGTGCACAAGTGCGCAGATGAGAACGAACCCTGTCGCAAAACCATGCGACCTCTACTCTGTTTTGCCCAGAGGCGAATAGCCCTCTGTGTGGGACTCTAAAGACTCGACACTACGCTGGCAGTGGGTTTAACCACAGACCGCAAGCGGCACTAGCTGTGCGTAACGATCCCCAGGTAGATGCCGATAAGAAGACTGACGAGGTGAACCCCATCTGAACTCCTACTGAGTCTGAATGTGACAGTTCCGTACAGTCCGGTCTGTTTGTCTGATACATCGCATGTCGGGCCTAGGGGGCGGCAAACGTCAGTCCCCTAATAGCGGTACAAGTCGTGTCGGAGTGAAGCCCAAAACACCCTGAGATAACACCGGAAGCCTACCAGTATATCTCGCTTGCCCTGGCCAGGGACTACTCGTGTAATGGCTCTCCTAGACACAGCGCGATGTCCACCCCCAATACCGGGAGAGACGAATCCCGTCTAACCGTCACTGCCTCCAAGTGCTTCGGGACTGCACCCAACCATTACCTGTTTGCACGACTCCTTTGAGCCGTGGTAGGGTAGTGATCAAAATGCAGTGGGAACACACTCGAGGCGAAGTGCCAGTGTCAAGTCAGCGGAATAAGCTGTACTCATATCACCTGGGAACTGATAACTGACGATAGGTATAATACCAACCTGTCAGTTCCCGACGAGTCCTGTCCAGTGTACTCGTAACCCAACGAGCACCCGTATACTATCTCCAGTACGACGTACTGATGGCTGTGGGACAGACCATCTCCCACACTGGGATGAGAAGCGCATACGCTAGTCTACTCCGGAGTATCGATGCCCTGTCTCGATAGTCCTGCGATTAGGGACCTGTATAAGGATGTGCTTATAGTTACCCAGCCCCCACTAGTGTGACTGCCATCACAACGCTGGTAATCAAGCAAAAATCCTAAGGGCTCCACTAATGCGTATAGGTGATATACTAAAATAAACACATGTACACATTGAAGTAGAAACAAACCAAGTAGCATACTACTATATTGAGCAAGATTGTTTATACAAGGTGAATATCCCAAGCTTCCATTAAGTAATATACAAACTAGTATGATACAGTAATGGCCTCTAGGGCATATACACTAACAATCTCCCACTTGCACTAAGGCCATATACTGGCGTATCGAAGACCTATCATCTCGATCAGCCGCTCGAACTGAGTCTGGGGCAGTGCCTTGGTGAATGGATCTGCAGTGTTTTCTTCTGAAGCAACCCTCCGAACCTAGATCTCCTTGCGATCCACGATCTCCCTGATCAGGTGATACCGCCTCAAGATGTGTCTGGATCTCTGATGGGACCTGGGTTCCTTCGCTAAAGCTATAGCCCCGTTGTTGTCGCAATACAGAGGTATTGGGTCAACAATGGACGGAACCACCTGAAGTTCTTTCAAGAACTTCCTCATCCAGACAGCTTCTTTTGCGGCATCTGATGCAGCGATGTATTCCGCTTCCATAGTCGAGTCTGCAACGGTTTCCTGTTTGGAACTCTTCCAACACACCGCCCCTCCATTGAGGGTAAAGACAAAACCCGACATGGACTTGGAATCATCCTTGTCACTCTGGAAGCTGGAGTCAGCAAAGGCCTCGATCTGGAGGTCTTTTCCGCCATACACCAAGAACATCTCCTTAGTCCTTCTCAGGTACTTGAGAATGTTCTTTACCGCTATCCAGTGTTTCTCCCCAGGGTTTGACTGATACCGGCTTACCACACTCAGTGCATAAGCTACATCCGGTCTGGTACACAACATCGCATACATTATAGAGCCTACCGCAGAAGCGTAGGGTATAATAGATATGCGATCCCTCTTCAAATCAGTCTTGGGGGACATCTCTTTAGAGAGGGCGATCCCGTGACAAGCCGGTAGGTTACCGCGCTTGGAATCTTCCATACTGAATCTTTTCAGTATGGTGTCGATGTACCTGGACTGTGAAAGTCCTAATATCCTCTTGGATCTATCACGATGGATCCAGATCCCCAGGATGTATGAGGCATCACCCAGGTCTTTCATGGAGAACCTGTGTGACAAGAACCCCTTGACAGATTGTAGCATAGGAATGTCATTTCCTATTAAGAGAATGTCATCCACGTATAAAACGAGGAATACTACAGTTCTCGCTACAAATCTACTATAGATGCATGGTTCATCTCGGTTTTTGATAAAGCCAAATTCTTTGACCGTCTCATCAAAGCAGATGTTCCAACTCTGTGATGCCTGCTTTAGTCCATAGATGGACTTAAGCAACTTGCACACCTTTCCGCTGCTCCCACTCTGAATGAAACCCTCTGGCTGGTCCATATAGACACACTCCTCTAAATTTCCATTTAGAAAAGCGGTTTTTACGTCCATCTGCCAAATCTCATAATCGTGGAAGGCAGCAATGGCAAGAAGGATCCGAATGGATTTCAGCATAGCCACTGGAGTAAATCTCCATATCAGCCCTGGCCAGGGACTTCCAGTTATAGCCAATCGAACACAGCACAACATCAACTCCCTATACCGGGAGAGACGAATCCCCTCCTATCGCTCATTGCCTCCATGTGATTCGGGACTGTACCCAAAAGCCACCATTTTGCACGCCCTCTTGGACGTAGTAAGGTGGAAATCAAAGCACAGTGGGAATCACACAAGACTCCATGACGATCTCGGGTCTACAGACTACCCTGTACCAGTGTCACCGGAGAACTGCCATCTGACGTGTGGTATATCACCATCTGGGAGTTCTCGGCGAGTCCGTCCAGTGTACCCAGTCTCCACTGAGCACCCGTACACCATGTCTGATGTCTAACACCGATGGATATGGGATCATCCATCGCCCATCATATGGGTCAAGATGCGTATACGCTAGTCTACTCTGGTGTATCGATGCCCTGTCTCGATATACCCTCGACTAGGAACAGTTATAGGATATACTCATCGACTACCGCGGCCCCACTAGTATGATCTCAGCATAGTCCCAGTAGTCGAGTACAAGTCCTAAGGGCTTTATCAACATGTGAGAGTAAAACAGTAAACCAATACAAGTCAACATGTTAAGATAAAGTGAAACCAAATAGCATACTATCATGACGAGCAAGAAAGTCTTCTCTATATATAACCAAGTATCCATTATAATATACATCATATGTACAACAATGGCCTCTAGGGCATATACATAACTAACAATCTCCCACTTGCACTAAGGCCAGCTGCTGTAGTATCTCATACCTAGCATCCCGAATAATCTCTCAAACTGTATCTGGGGAATAGCCTTCGTGAATGGATCCGCAGTGTTGTCCTTCGTATCTACTCTCCTGACCTCGATCTCCCGGCGATCAACTATCTCCCTGATCAGGTGATACCGCCTCAGAATATGTCTGGATTTCTGATGGGACCTGGGTTCCTTGGCTAAAGCCACAGCTCCATTGTTATCGTAATACAGAGGTATTGGATGCTCAATGGATGGAACCACACCAAGTCCACTAATGAACTTCTTGATCCAGACAGCCTCTTTGGCAGCATCGTTGGCAGCGATGTATTCAGCCTCCATCGTTGAGTCTGCAACGGTATCCTGTTTGGAACTCTTCCAACATACCGCCCCTCCATTGAGGGTAAAGACAAAACCCGAATGCGACTTAGAGTCGTCCTTATCACTTTGGAAGCTGGAATCGGTAAAGGACTCCACCTGGAGTTCTCCGTTACCATACACCAAGAACATCTCCTTAGTCCTTCGCAAGTACTTGAGAATGTTCTTCACTGCTGTCCAATGACTCTCTCCTGGATCTGCTTGATACCGACTCACTACACTTAGTGAGTATGCTACATCGGGTCTGGTACACAGCATCGCATACATGATAGAGCCTACTGCCGAAGCATAGGGTATCCCTTGCATGCGAGCTCTCTCCAAATCAGTCTTGGGAGACATCTCTTTGGAGAGAGTGAGTCCAGAGATCGTGGGTTGGTTCCCACGCTTGGATTCCTCCATACTAAACATCTTTAGTATGGTGTCAATGTACCTGGATTGGGACAATCCCAGTATCCGTTTAGATCTATCTCTATAGATCATGATTCCCAATATGCAGGAGGCATCACCTAGATCTTTCATTGAGAATCTCTGCGATAAGAAGAGCTTGACTGATTGCAGCATAGGAATATCATTTCCTATCAAGAGTATGTCATCTACGTACAATACGAGGAAGACAACCTTACCCTCTGCTACCTTCTTATAGATACAAGGTTCATCTATATTTTTGATGAAGTCAAACTCTTTGACTACAACATCAAAACAGATGTTCCAACTCCGCGATGCTTGCTTTAACCCATAAATGGATTTAAGCAGCTTGCACACCTTTCCGCTGCTCCCACTATCTACGAAGCCCTCTGGCTGAGTCATGTACACGCTCTCTTCTAAATCACCGTTTAGAAAGGCGGTCTTAACATCCATTTGCCAGATTTCGTAGTCATGGTATGCAGCAATGGCAAGTAAGATCCGGATGGACTTAAGCATAGCCACTGGAGAAAAGGTTTCGTCATAATCCACACCTGGTCGTTGACGAAAACCCTTTGCTACAAGTCTAGTTTTGAAAGTCTCAACTTTTCCATCCACACCAAATTTCTTTTTAAAGATCCACTTGCTCCCAATGGGTTTTACCCCTTCAGGAGCATTTTCCAAAGTCCATACTTTGTTGGTGTACATGGATTCCATCTCAGATCGCATTGCATCCAGCCATTTCACAGAGTCACCACTCATGATGGCCTGCTCGAAAATAGTTGGTTCATCATCATTCATGATGCAATCCTCGCTTCCACCATCAATGAGAAAACCGTAGTATCTCTCAGGTGGACGAGAAACCCTACTAGATCGGCGGAGAGGCTGGGGTTCGTCGGGTACTACTGAATCTTCTGGTTCCAACAAATCATCAGTTGCGGTTTGTGGTGCTGGAACCTCTTCCAGTTCTACCTCTTTGCCACTAATTTCTTTTGCAAGAAATTCCTTTTCTAAAAAGGTGGCATATTGAGAAATAAACACTTTTTGTTCCTCAGCGTGATAGAAAATATATCCTTGAGAATTCTTAGGATATCCCACACATTTGCAAAGAACTGATCGTGCCTCGAGTTTGTCTGGATTTTGTCTTTTGACATAGGCCGGACAACCCCATATCTTAACTCGTTTAAAATATGGTCTCTTCCCACTCCATATCTCATATGGTGTGGTAGGTACAGATTTAGACGGAACTAGATTCAATATGTATATGGCTGTCTCAAGCGCATACCCCCAAAAAGAAATAGGTAACTCAGTTGTACTCATCATCGAGCGCACCATATCTAATAGGGTGCGATTTCTTCGTTCCGATACACCGTTGTGCTGTGGTGTATAAGGAGGAGTAAGCTGAGAGAGAATCCCATTCTCTTTTAGATAATCTAGGAACTCGCTACTTAAGTATTCACCTCCTCGATCAGATCGAAGAATCTTAATACTTTTGCCCGTTTGATTCTCTACTTCATGCTTATATTCTCTGAATTTCTCAAAAGCTTCAGATTTGTGTTTCATCAGGAACACATGTCCGTATCTAGAGAGATCGTCAGTGAATGTAATGAAGTAGGAAGAACCGTTCCTGGCATGCGTAGACATGGGACCGCATACATCACTATGTACCAGTCCTAAGAGTTCGGCAACTCTTTCTCCGTGTCCACTAAACGGGGCTTTGGTCATTTTTCCTTTGAGACATGAATGGCAAGTATCATAAGATGATAATTCGAACGGATTCAAATAACCATCTCTATGTAACTTAGCCAGTCGTGTCGCATTGATATGACCAAGTCTACAATGCCACAAGTAGGATTCGTTCATTTCTGAACTTTTCCTCTTGTGTGTGTTTTGTATATTTAGGACTGTATTCTGATTTAGAATGAATATGCCATTATGTAAAGAGCCTGATGCAATCAACTATTGATCTAGGAATATGTTCATAACATTATCCTAAACTACAAAATTATATCCCTCTTTACTCAATAAAGAAACTGATATAATGTTGCACATCATGTTCGGTATATAATAGCACTCATTTAGAATCAGTGTATTACGACTTGGTAATACAAGGTGATATTCGCCAACTGCTTTGGCTACAATACTTGCACCGTTCCCTACTTGAACGGAATGATCACCTTTTCCCAGTTCTCTACCTTTACGTAGCCCATGTAACTGTTTACATATGTGAGATCCTGATCCGGCATCTAATACCCAGGACGTAGGGTGAACTGAGAAACAGTTCTCAATAACTAACACACCCGAAGAAGATGCATCAACATGCATGTTCTTTTGGGCGGCGTGAGAATCCAGATATTCTCCTGTTTCCTGTTCAGTCTTATAACTCTTATAAGAAAGAATGGGTCTAACGTTCCCTTGCTCAGTACAATAATCAGGTTCAGTCAATACATCCATATTATTATCTTGATTATGGCATGACATGGTCGCTACCTGGAGAGAGAGAGAAGAAAACACTTTTAGCGTATGCTCTTGCAAGATTAGATTGGTTATTATCTTATCTAATCAGGATGTCTCCCACTGTTTTTATTAAATCTACCTTAAAACCCTAAAAGGTAAGATTAGCCGGGATTAATTACACCCTACAATTTCATCAATCTTTCAGCCAGATCAGTGTCGGTACTTTGAGGGAGGTTCCCCGTGCTTTCGCACGGACCTAATTAAAGTAAACCTCGTTTTCCCAGAGGCGTAACCCCGTTAACACTTTTCTTAGACACCTACTTGAATGACTAATTGTCCTGTGTAAAACTCTCCCAGGAGTAACTCTTACTCGCAGTGGGTATCGGGATCCAACTATCTCATAGGAGGTATGCAATCTCATTGCAAATTTCAACGCTTGAAATTCCCGATAAAACTTTTACCCCTAGCGTGCTATGACCTTGACGCATGCCAAACAACCCATAGTCCGCTAGTCAAGTTTAACCCGTACATTTCGTGATTGAATTAAACCCACCCGTACGACCCTTGACGCATGCCAAACAACGCCGCACGAATACCCTAATCCAATCGCATCTCATGCTGCAGATAAGTAATAATCAGCTACCGTACGCTACGCCTTGACGCATGCCAAACTACCGTAGCATGAATACTAAATATTACTTATCTGAAATGACGGAGGGCTACGCAGGTTTTTCTGAAAACCTTGAGCGTATTGAACTTGATATCGTCGTAGAATCATGTATTTTTGAAAAGGAGTGTTTTTGAGGCTTTACTTAATTTCGCTAAAGGGGTCACTCCCGGTGAAGGGATCGTCGGCCCTTTCCTCATCGAATAAGGTGCAGGATATATCATATATACCGCTGTGCAAAGCAAAACACTAAAAGCAATCAAAATACAAATCGCGTTTTGTAACATCTGCCAGTTTTGCTAAAGGAGTCACTCCCGGTGAAGGGATCTCGTTCCTTTCCTCATCGAATAAGGTGCAGGATATATCATATATATCACTGTGCAAAGCAAAACTGTAGCTACCCTTTTTATTAAGTTTTGATTCTACAACATCTTTAGGTTTCTTTTCTTTTATTAATCTCATTAATAAAAATCCCATCAGCTTATGCTTCCTAAGCATCACAGAAGAAACAAAAGCAGTAATATTTATATATCAACATATATATATAGTATAAGCATTCGTCTCAGGCAGTAATATGATCTCATCACAGAACATTGCAGCAGAAGAACATATATGAAATATTGGATATACTAGGACGTCCGTGTTTTCAATACGAGCCTGTATAAAACACGGATTCCACGGTCGCGACGAATAGCCAAACCCACATCCCAAGACCCCTATGAGAGCGGCAAGTAACATTGCCAATTCTAGGGTTAGAAGACCCGGTCTCGACTCCTCGAGATGGCTTCCCACTGGACCCTAGAACCCGGTTACTTGTGCTCCCCACCTTGGGTCTACCTAATGCGGAAAAGTAAATAATATACACTGGTGACAGCAACCGCAACCTGGAAGTGCCCCAAATAAAAGAATATTACATTACAAATGAATTTTACATGAATGAAAATAAAAACCCTCATCTCACATAAAACCCCCGGCTATTCAGAACGCGACGATCCAATATAACATATCACAGCAACACATAATATCTCATATCATCAACGTAAGTAAATAACGAAACCGGCGATATCACATATTACACTTACGGTCACAGAAAAGAAAGTGTAAAACTACAATATTTGGAATCCACAATTACTTTAGACATCGTAAATCCGAAATATCACATACTTCGTATTTCATGCCTAACTCTATGAATTCCACATATTGTATCACATTCCAGATAAATAAACAGTATTAAACTTTTCGAACAGATAATCAAACACCCAAAATTTCCTAAACTGCTCAACACTTGAGCGGGGTTCAAATAATCCCAGAATATATCACAGTACCGGTGATCCAGCCGTAGAAGGGTCAAGCCAACGCCTCACATGTGGCACGCCGTACTGCCCCAAACCCGAAGGTTCAAAAGGCAGTTCAAGACGGTCACATAATCGAGTTAAGGTTTGTTGTCTTCTAGAGGGTCCACCGCTTAACTTGTACAATTTTTCCGAAAGATTTAAACCCGAATAAATTTCAACGCTTGAAAGTTTTCCGTACCGGGAAACAGTAAGTTAATGATATCCGTTCAAATAGTTTAACATTTTCTAAATATCCGGAAAGAAATACGAACTTAAATATTCCGATCGAATCTACTATTACCAAATAAACCCCAGATTTTTAAACACCTGAAACAGATTAAAAATACCCAGAATAGTCAGCATGTACCTACGGTTATTAACAAGAAGCCACGTGTCGCCAATCGACCAATCCGCCGCGGAACCGCCGCTCAAGCAAGCTTGCGCCGCGCTTCCGCGGCCGTTTGATCGACTTGGGGGCTCGGGCTTCTTGGTAATTCTTACAATACCCTGCTGATTTTTTTTACATATTTTTAATTCAGAAAAATCCCAAAATTTAAAAAATTTCCAGAGAGGGGTCAAGTTTCGTCGTTTCGGGTTCGATCGGAGTTTTAACTTCGTAAACACATCGCCTAATGCTCTAGCTAGGCTCTGATACCACTGTAGGGTTCCTAGGCACTCTTGTGAAGGTTCATAAGGCATCAAACATGCCCGGATTAAATTTTAGACGTGCCGAACAACCCAAAGCCGGGATCTTTGCTAGATTATTAGGGTTTAATATGCAATAAGATAACTTTTATCTAAGTGTGAGGGATTACAACCTCTGTAGTCCGCTCCTTTACTTCACAAGCTCCGAGTAGAAGTCCCTTTGCCGCGATCCACGATCTCCCGGACTCATGAGAGGCTCCACGACTCGAACGATCCATGCTAGCTCGAAGTATTCCAAATCTCCGATGATCTACCTTGAAGTTGCTTCGACTCAAGCTTTCTCACTCAAAAGAGAAGAACACACTAATCCCATGGGCTAGATGAGATGAGGATGAGAGAGTAGTAATTTTGCTTTCTTTTAATATCATTTTCTCATTTTATTTCATCACTTAAGAAAAACTAGCAAGCTTTCTTGAAGAAGGAAGAAGATGATAATGAAAAGATAATGATAAATCTTTTTCTTTTGTGATGAATAGAATAAAACATATGATTGATATATAACCATGGTCAAGGATGAATGGATGAGAATGTGTAGAGAAACAACTAGGGTTAGGGTTTGGTTAGGTTAAATGAATGTGTCATTCTAAATATCTTAAGAATGACAAAAGAAGAAAGCTTCTAGAAGGAACTTGAAGCATCCAACCCTAATCAAACCTTAACCTCAATTAATCATCCTTAAACATGTTTAACAATTAATCATATCATGTCACAATAATATATATCACATATATATTATATATTTGCAACAAAAGAAAATAATACAATTAACATATATCGCATATATATCAATGTATCATCCAGTGAGAAAATGAAATAATAAAGCAAGCCAATATTAGTTAATATAATAATATATCATATATATTATTATATATTAAATCATCGAATCAACACTTGATCCGACGATTCGGCTATATCGAATATAACCGACTAATATATCATGTACCGATTCATCGAATCAACACTTGATCCGATGACCCGGTTCATATCCATATTTCGCGAGAATATAATACGGTATCCCATATCGCATTATTCTCGTTCCTGCGCATATCACATATGCGCCACTACTCCGTTTCGCCTGAGCCAAGAAACCTCTGTGTAGGACTCTAAAGAATCGACAATACGCCGGTAGCAGGTGATGATCATATCAAACACCCACAAGCTGCAAGCGGTCAGCTAAACGTAACAGCCACCCAGGTATTGAGCGATCAGAAGATCAACAAGCTAGCCTGTGCGTTCTCCTGTGAATCCAACCAGTAACACTCCCGTACAGTCCGGTCTGTTCGTCTGATATGTCGCATATCAAGTCTAGGGGTGGTAAACGTCAGACCCCAGAAACCGATAAGTCGTGTCGATGTATGGCTCATAACGGGTCGAGAAACTACTAGTAACACTTACCAGTAAATCTCCATATCAGCCCTGGCCAGGGACTTCCAGTTATAGCCAATCGAACACAGCACAACATCAACTCCCTATACCGGGAGAGACGAATCCCCTCCTATCGCTCATTACCTCCATGTGATTCGGGACTGTACCCAAAAGCCACCGTTTTGCACGCCCTCTTGGACGTGGTAAGGTAGAAATCAAAGCACAGTGGGAATCACACAAGACTCCATGACGATCTCGGGTCTACAGACTACCATGTACCAGTGTCACCGGAGAACTGCCATCTGACGTGTGGTATATCACCATCTGAGAGTTCTCGGCGAGTCCGTCCAGTGTACCCAGTCTCCACTGAGCACCCGTACACCATCTCTGATGTCTAACACCGATGGATATGGGATCATCCATCGCCCATCATATGGGTCAAGATGCGTATACGCTAGTCTACTCTGGTGTATCGATGCCCTGTCTCGATATACCCTCGACTAGGAACAGTTATAGGATGTACTCATCGACTAACGCGGCCCCACTAGTATGATCTCATCATAGTCCCAGTAGTCGAGTACAAGTCCTAAGGGCTTTATCAACATGTGAGAGTAAAACAGTAAACCAATACAAGTCAACATGTTAAGATAAAGTGAAACCAAATAGCATACTATCATGACGAGCAAAAAAGTCTTCTCTATATATAACCAAGCATCCATTATAATATACATCATATGTACAACAATGGCCTCTAGGGCATATACATAACTAACAAAGTCAACCATGGTCAACAAGTCAACAAAACCCAACCATGACACAATTTCATTTAATTAATATTATTAATTGATATTTCATAATTCCATTAGGGTTTGGAAAAAGACGACTGCCAACTGTGCATACGCACCCGTTCCGAAACCCTAATGAAAATCCTCTTCCTCCGCCTCAATCAACTATGCATACACACCCGCATTCTTATTCCGAGGAACATGAATACCATGAGATAAAATCAACCCCAAAACATATACCAGTATTTGGCTCAAACCAGAGCCTACTAGTAATATCTGTCCGGACTCCAAACGTGCACAAGCGCGCGGATGAGAACGAACCCTGTCGCAAAACCTTGCGACCTCTACTCTGTTTTGCCCAGAGGTGAATAGCCCTCTGTGTGGGACTCTAAAGACTCGACACTACGCTGGCAGTGGGTTTAACCACAGACCGCAAGCGGCACTAGCTGTGCGTAACGATCCCCAGGTAGATGCCGATAAGAAGACTGACGAGGTGAACCCCATCTGAACTCCTACTGAGTCTGAATGTGACAGTCTCCGTACAGTCCGGTCTGTTTGTCTGATACATCGCATGTCGGGCCTAGGGGGCGGCAAACGTCAGTCCCCTAATAGCGGTACAAGTCGTGTCGGAGTGAAGCCCAAAACACCCTTAGATAACACTGGAAGCCTACCAGTATATCTCGCTTGCCCTGGCCAGGGACTACTCGTGTAATGGCTCTCCTAGACACAGCGCGATGTACACCCCCAATACCGGGAGAGACGAATCCCGTCTAACCATCACTGCCTCCAAGTGCTTCGGGACTGCACCCAACCATTACCTGTTTGCACGACTCCTTTGAGCCGTGGTAGGGTAGTGATCAAAATGCAGTGGGAACACACTCGAGGCGAAGTGCCAGTGTCAAGTCAGCGGACTAAGCTGTACTCATATCACCTGGGAACTGATAACTGACGATAGGTATAATACCAACCTGTCAGTTCCCGACGAGTCCTGTCCAGTGTACTCGTAACCCAACGAGCACCCGTATACTATCTCCAGTACGATGTACTGATGGCTGTGGGACAGACCATCTCCCACACTGGGATGAGAAGCGCATACGCTAGTCTACTCCGGAGTATCGATGCCCTGTCTCGATAGTCCTGCGACTAGGGACCTGTATAAGGATGTGCTTATAGATTACCCAGCCCCCACTAGTGTGACTGCCATCACAACGCTGGTAATCAAGCAAAGATCCTAAGGGCTCCACTAATGCGTATAGGTGATATACTAAAATAAACACATGTACACATTGAAGTAGAAACAAACCAAGTAGCATACTACTATATTGAGCAAGATTGTTTATACAAGGTGAATATCCCAAGCTTCCATTAAGTAATATACAAACTAGTATGATACAGTAATGGCCTCTAGGGCATATACACTAACAATCTCCTACTTGCACTAAGGCCATGTACTGGCGTATCGAAGACCTATCATCTCGATCAGCCGCTCGAACTGAGTCTGGGGCAGTGCCTTGGTGAATGGATCTGCGGTGTTTTCTTCTGAAGCAACCCTCCGAACCTCGATCTCCTTGCGATCCACGATCTCCCTGATCAGGTGATACCGCCTCAAGATGTGTCTGGATCTCTGATGGGACCTGGGTTCCTTCGCTAAAGCTATAGCCCCGTTGTTGTCGCAATACAGAGGTATTGGGTCAACAATGGACGGAACCACCTGAAGTTCTTTCAAGAACTTCCTCATCCAGACAGCTTCTTTTGCGGCATCTGATGCAGCGATGTATTCCGCTTCCATAGTCGAGTCTGCAACGGTTTCCTGTTTGGAACTCTTCCAACACACCGCCCCTCCATTGAGGGTAAAGACAAAACCCGACATGGACTTGGAATCATCCTTGTCACTCTGGAAGCTGGAGTCAGCAAAGGCCTCGATCTGGAGGTCTTTTCCTCCATACACCAAGAACATCTCCTTAGTCCTTCTCAGGTACTTGAGAATGTTCTTTACCGCTATCCAGTGTTTCTCCCTAGGGTTTGACTGATACCGGCTTACCACACTCAGTGCATAAGCTACATCCGGTCTGGTACACAACATCGCATACATTATAGAGCCTACCACAGAAGCGTAGGGTATAATAGATATGCGATCCCTCTTCAAATCAGTCTTGGGGGACATCTCTTTAGAAAGGGCGATCCCGTGACAAGCCGGTAGGTTACCGCGCTTGGAATCTTCCATACTGAATCTTTTCAGTATGGTGTCGATGTACCTGGACTGTGAAAGTCCTAATATCCTCTTGGATCTATCACGATGGATCCGGATCCCCAGGATGTATGAGGCATCACCCAGGTCTTTCATGGAGAACCTGTGTGACAAGAACCCCTTGACAGATTGTAGCATAGGAATGTCATTTCCTATTAAGATAATGTCATCCACGTATAAAACGAGGAATACTACAGTTCTCGCTACAAATCTACTATAGATGCATGGTTCATCTCGGTTTTTGATAAAGCCAAATTCTTTGACCGTCTCATCAAAGCAGATGTTCCAACTCTGCGATGCCTGCTTTAGTCCATAGATGGACTTAAGCAACTTGCACACCTTTCCGCTGCTCCCACTCTGAATGAAACCCTCTGGCTGGTCCATATAGACACACTCCTCTAAATTTCCATTTAGAAAAGCGGTTTTTACGTCCATCTGCCAAATCTCATAATCGTGGAAGGCAGCAATGGCAAGAAGGATCCGAATGGATTTCAGCATAGCCACTGGAGAAAAGGTTTCGTCATAGTCCAAACCAGGTCTTTGACGGAAACCCTTTGCTACAAGTCTAGCTTTATAGGTCTCAACCTGTCCATCTACACCAATCTTCCTTTTGAAGATCCACTTGCATCCTACGGGTTTTACCCCGTCTGGAGCAATGTCCAACGTCCATACTTTGTTGGTGTACATGGACTCCATTTCGGTCCGCATTGCATCCAGCCATTTTACCGAGTCAACGCTCTGAACGGCCTGCTGGAAGCTAGTAGGCTCATCATAATCTATGATGCAATCCTTTCTATCCCCGTCTATGAGAAAACCGTAGTATCTCTCGGGCGGATGAGACTGCCTACTACTCCTGCGGAGCGGCGTAGGAATGTCCTGTTCTTTTGAACCCTCTGGTTCTACTAAGCTTTCAGTAATGGTTCGTGGTTCTGGAATTTCTTCCAGTTCTACTGTGCTCCCACTTATCCGGGTTTCCAAAAACTCAGTTTCCAAGAAGTAGGCATGACGAGAAACAAGAACTTTTTGTTCCTCTTCGCAGTAGAAGAAATATCCCTTGGAGTTCTTTGGATATCCCACGAACTTGCACTGTACTGAGCGTGCCTCGAGCTTGTCCGCATGCTGCTTTTTAACTAAAGATGGACATCCCCATGTCTTAATGTGCTTAAGATAGGGTCTCTTCCCACTCCACATCTCATATGGTGTAGTAGGCACAGTCTTAGTAGGAACCCGGTTCAAAAGGTACGCAACTGACTCTAGCGCATACCCCCAGAATGATCGCGGTAACTCAGCGTTACTCATCATGGACCGTACCATATCCAATAGGGTTCGGTTCCGTCTCTCCGATACACCGTTATGTTGCGGAGTGTATGGAGGAGTAAGCTGAGAGAGAATTCCATTCTCTTTTAAATAATTCAGGAACTCGGCACTTAAGTATTCTCCACCTCGATCCGATCTTAGAATCTTGATACTTTTGCCGGTTTGTTTTTCTACTTCATTCTTATATTCCTGGAACTTTTCAAAGGCTTCGGACTTATGTTTCATTAAGAAGACATAACCGTACCTTGAAAAATCATCCGTAAAAGTAATGAAGTAAGAGTAACCGCTTCGCGCATGTGTAGACATTGGGCCGCACACGTCGCTGTGTACTAGCCCCAAGAGCTCGCTCGCTCTTATTCCGTGTCTAGTGAACGGAGTCTTTGTCATCTTTCCTATGAGACAAGATTCACAAGTGGCATAAGAATGATACTCGAACGGATCCAAGTATCCTTCTTTATGTAACTTAGTCAACCGTGTCTCATTGATGTGACCCAGTCTACAATGCCATAAGAAAGCCTGATTGATATCTGGAGACTTTCTTTTGTGTGTATTCTAGACATTGAAAATCTGTGGTTGGTTTAATACGTATATACCATTGCTCAGTGTACCTGACCCAATCAGAACTTGATTAAGGTGAATGTTTACAACATTACTTACAAACGCAAATTCATAACCTTCTTTAGAAACCAAAGATACAGAAATGATATTACAAGTTGCGTTGGGTACAAAAAAGCAATTACGCAAAACCAAAACATGCCCATCTGACATTCCCAGGTGATAGTCCCCCACGGCCTTAGCATCCATGCTAGCTCCGTTCGCAACTCTGAGGGTCATGTCACCTGCCTTCAAAAACCTACGGTTTCTCAACGCCTGCAAAGAATTACAGATATGAGATCCTGATCCGGTATCCAATACCCAGGAAGTAGAGTTTATAGAAAGACAGTTTTCAATAACATACACACCTGAAGCTGAAGCCGCAACCTGCTTCAGTTCCTGTGTCCTGGCCTTCCAAGCCCTGCAATCTTTCTTCCAGTGTCCACTCTTATGACAATAGAAGCATTCTTCCTTTCCCACAAGCTTCCCCGCTATCTTTGTTGCCTTTTCCTTTCCCTTCGTACCCACTTTACTAACACCGCCCCTTGGTTTGGCGGGGGCTTTCTTCCACTTTCCCTTGGCTTTCGCCTTGGACCTAGAAGAAGAAGATCCTCCTACAAACAAAGTGGGTGTTTCCCTACCTTTCTGTAGGGTGCCCTCTGCGCTCCTCAGCATGTTGAGGAGTTCTGAAAGTTCAACTTCTTTTTCTTGTAAGTTGAAGTTCAGTATAAACTGGGCGTAAGTGGATGGAAGGGACTGGAGAATTAAATCCGTATAGAGTTCACTTTCCAACGTGGTCCCAAGTTCCGCGAGCTCCTCAATGTAGCCAATCATCTTAAGCACGTGGTCTGCTACCGATGATCCGACGGCCAATTTTGCCGAAAATAACTTCTTCGACACTTCGTATCTTGCGATACGAGACTGCTCTCCATACAGTTCTTTTGTATGAAGAAATATGGATTCCAGGTCCATATTCTCGTGCCTCCTCTGGTGTTCGTTGTCCATAGAGGCAAGCACGAGGCACTTGGCCTTCGCACAATCAATCTCCCAAGTCTTACGGATTTCCTTATCCGCGACGCTGGAGGTGGGACCTGGGATGGGGGGAGCTTTGGTGGTAAGAAGATACCCCAGCTTGTCGTAAGTGATTGCCATTTTGACATTCCTGAGCCAATCTTTGTAGTTTGGCCCTGTCAGTATGTTTTTATCTAGAAGTAACTTAAGTCCAGTCATGTCGATTGGTCGCTGCAATTAGGAGGGAGAGAAGAAACACTTTAGCACGATGCTCTTGCAAGTTTAGAGTGGTTTTTAATTTGTCTAAACAGGATGGCTCCCACTGTCTCTCGAATCCCTCCTCAAACCATAAAGGAAGAATTAGTCGGGATCAATCCCACCGCACAATACTTGCTTAACCGTTCAGCCAGGCCAGTGTCGGTACTTCGAGAGAGGTTTTCCAACGCTTTCGCGAAGTTCCTTAATTTAAGAACCTCGTTTCCCTGGGGGCGTAGCCCCGCTAACACCTTTCTAGGCACCTACTAGGTTTATAGCATTGATCGTTTAGTGAGAAATTTCCCGAGGAGTAGCATATACTCACAGTAGGATCGGGATCCAAATATCATCGCATGACGAAACTGAAGGAATCCTACCAGAATCACCACACTCCAAATGGTATGCAAATCTATCAAGTTTCAGTACTTATGAAACTCCCGATGTGGATTTTTGCCCCATGCTCTTATGACCTTGACTTTGGCCAACAAATCATAAGTCACATGTCAAGTTCTACCCGTCGTTCTCCAGGTTAATTTGAATCCACCCGTACCTACCCTTGACTTTGGCCAACAAGGCAGTACGACTGTTCCAAACCAACGCATCTATCTATGCTGCACATGAATACCCAATAGCTACCAATCACTATGCCTTGACTTTGGCCAACAAACACAGCTTGAATACTATTGACTATTCATGTGAAACGACGGAGGGCTACGAATGGTTTTGGCGAAACCGTGAACGTAGAGAACTATATATAATCGATGGAACGAGATAGCTTTTAAAAGGAGTGGCTCAAGCTCCGCATTTAAAAGTTAGTTTTGAAAAGAACCGAGTGGTTTTTCGAAAGTGTTCCAACGACTTTAGCTTGGTTTATTATCTTGCATTAGTTCTTTTAATGCGTGATATTCTTGCATTAGTTCTTTTAATGCGTCCCATCATTTAATCCTACCATTGCAGAAAACAACCAAAATATGACGTACGCTTATGCCATTCGCATTCGCCACGGGGCCCCGTCATCACCCGTTAGGTTACTTAACTAACGACAGAGCGGGGGCTGGGCTAGCGCGGCTGTAAAACATAAGCAACGCCTAAATAGTTATAAATATATAGCAATGATAGACATTACAGATCACAGATGAATACATTGGATATACTAGGAATCCGCAATCCGTTCGAGCCTGCAACGAAAAGCGGATTACACGGTCGCGGTGAATAGCCAATACCCCACCCAAGACCCCTACGGGTGCGGCAAACTACCCGCCAAGTACCCGGTAGTTTGTGCACCCCTCCATGGGTCTATCCTAGGAGCAAAAACAGTAAAAAGAATTATACAATGACGGCTACAACCCCGACCCGGTTGTGCGGCCATACAAATAATAATATTACATCAATTTACATATTACAAATGAATGAAAGAAAAACAACACTCATCTCACATCCATCCCGGCTATTCACCCGCGACGATCCAATCCATTCATATACACATACCATCAACAAACACAGATCACAGATATGTATAACCCCGACTAGCGATTAGCCGACGTTCAATACATGCAAACATCACAGATATAACCTTCATAGTCAAAGTGTAGTGAAGTTCGGAAAAAAATACGGAATTATAGGCCCCCAAAAATAAATTTCTGTTCTGGAAAATCTGGGCACATATAATATATCTCAAAAATCCTAAAACCAAGCCAGAGATACACTGCACCAAAATCGAGGCAGAGAGGAGACAAGACGGCCGCGGTTGCGCGGCAATAGCTTGCTATTGCCGCGGAACCGCGGTTCTTTGGTCAGATCTCTGGCTCGGTTTTGGTGGTTATCTTTAAAAAACCCTGAGATGATTTTTGGTGTATGACAAATTTTGTTTTGACCAGAAAAAAATTTAACAGAAACTAGGGTTTTTAAAAACTCGGTTTTTGGATTTTTCGGTTTCGAACTTCGTTACACTTCACTACCTAGCTAGTTTATGTTTAGTTAGGCTCTGATACTACTGTAAGTCTACGTTGCGACCCCCGGTTCTTGCGGGGAGGCGGAAACGGTATAAAAATCAAATTTTTAGCGCATGGGACAACATGGACTAACAAAGTCGGGATCTTTACTAAACTAAAACTAGCTATCATGCTAAAGAGAGTTAGCTACTCGGATGGGAGGTTATACCTAACTTGAACTCCTTCTTCTTGAAAGCTTTGTAGGGGTTGATGGTGCTTTCCTCGTTGCCTTCTTCCGTCAAAGATGGATCCACCTGAGGGTTCAACCTTCGGGCTCTTTCTCGAACTTTGAGAGAACTAGGATCTTCGGCTTGCTAAACCTCTAACCCTAGAGTGAGTAAAGAGTGTCTTTGGGGTGTTTTTATCTCAAGGAGAGGGATTCTCAACACATGAGAAGGATTCTCCTTGAACTAGAGGAGGAAGAAGAAGAAGTGAGGAGAGAGAAGTGTTATGATAGAATGAGCTTTCTTTTTCATTCTACAACCATATCACAAAATGAAAAGAATTACCAATTAACAATAATAATAAAATGAAATAATTGATGGATGGTTTGGAATGACCATTATCATTACATTCTTTAAATGAATTTTGCTAGAATCAAAGAGCATCTTTGCAAAGTAATGATGATGGTCAAACCTTCAACCATGGTCAACAAGTCAACCATGGTCAACAAGTCAACAAAACCCAACCATGACACAATTTCATTTAATTAATATTATTAATTGATATTTCATAATTCCATTAAGGTTTGGAAAAAGACGACTGTCAACTGTGCATACGCACCCGTTCCGAAACCCTAATGAAAATCCTCTTCCTCCGCCTCAATCAACTGTGCATACACACCCGCATTCTTGTTCCGAGGAACATGAATACCATGAGATAAAATCAACCCCAAAACATATACCGGTATTTGGCTCAAACCAGAGCCTACTAGTAATATCTGTCCGGACTCCAATCGTGCACAAGTGCGCGGATGAGAACGAACCCTGTCGCAAAACCATGCGACCTCTACTCTGTTTTGCCCAGAGGCGAATAGCCCTCTGTGTGGGACTCTAAAGACTCGACACTACGCTGGCAGTGGGTTTAACCACAGACCGCAAGCGGCACTAGCTGTGCGTAACGATCCCCAGGTAGATGCCGATAAGAAGACTGACGAGGTGAACCCCATCTGAACTCCTACTGAGTCTGAATGTGACAGTCTCCGTACAGTCCGGTCTGTTTGTCTGATACATCGCATGTTGGGCCTAGGGGGCGGCAAACGTCAGTCCCCTAATAACGGTACAAGTCGTGTCGGAGTGAAGCCCAAAACACCCTGAGATAACACTGGAAGCCTACCAGTATATCTCGCTTGCCCTGGCCAGGGACTACTCGTGTAATGGCTCTCCTAGACACAGCGCGATGTCCACCCCCAATACCGGGAGAGACGAATCCTGTCTAACCGTCACTGCCTCCAAGTGCTTCGGGACTGCACCCAACCATTACCTGTTTGCACGACTCCTTTGAGCCGTGGTAGGGTAGTGATCAAAATGCAGTGGGAACACACTCGAGGCGAAGTGCCAGTGTCAAGTCAGCGGACTAAGCTGTACTCATGTCACCTGGGAACTGATAACTGACGATAGGTATAATACCAACCTGTCAGTTCCCGACGAGTCCTGTCCAGTGTACTCGTAACCCAACGAGCACCCGTATACTATCTCCAGTACGACGTACTGATGGCTGTGGGACAGACCATCTCCCACACTGGGATGAGAAGCGCATACGCTAGTCTACTCCGGAGTATCGATGCCCTGTCTCGATAGTCCTGCGACTAGGGACCTGTATAAGGATGTGCTTATAGATTACCCAGCCCCCACTAGTGTGACTGCCATCACAACGCTGGTAATCAAGCAAAGATCCTAAGGGCTCCACTAATGCGTATAGGTGATATACTAAAATAAACACATGTACACATTGAAGTAGAAACAAACCAAGTAGCATACTACTATATTGAGCAAGATTGTTTATACAAGGTGAATATCCCAAGCTTCCATTAAGTAATATACAAACTAGTATGATACAGTAATGGCCTCTAGGGCATATACACTAACAATAAAGTATGATAGGTCCATAGCCAACCATTGTGACAGATTATAAATTATCATTACAACGGGCCATGTGCTGTGGCTTCCAGCCATATAATTGAATGGACAGAAGCCATCACTAGCCAGTCCGAGCCTGACATTGCGTGGATCGCTACTGAATATTGCGTGACTCCTATCGAAATCCTTCCATGCCAGTGAATCTCTTGGATGGCTCATTTTTCCATCTTCACTTGAAGGAGCACGGTGATGCCAAATCATTGTCTCGGCTATTTTCTTGCACCTGAATAGCCTCTGCAGCCTCTGTGTTATGGGAAAGTATCGTGCTATCTTGACCAGTATATCGGGCTTCTTATCTGAATCTTTCGGCTTATACCTGGCCTCTCCGCATGTTGGACACTCTTTCAAATCCGAATTCTCTTTCCGGTACAACACGCAATTTTTAGGACATACTTGAATCTTCTCACACTTCAGACCCAAATCTGACATCATCTTCTGGGCTCCGTACCAGCTGTCGGGGACGTTATTTCCCGAGGATATAGAAACTTTCAAGAACGAAAGAAGCATTGTGAATGACTTGTTGTTCCATCCATTTAGGCACTTAATCTGGAAAAGTTGGACGAACCATGAGAGTGTGGAATACTTTGCATTCTCGTTAATTAGTTTTCTAGCATCATTCATGAAATTTTCATATTTATCCGCACGTGGTCCTTGACCGGAAGAATGACATCTTCGGTACGAATAGATTCACCTAGGGCAGCCTCTACCATAACCTCTATTTCTTCAGATGGAAAGAAATTACCGTCTTCTTCTTCTGCCGCATTACCGTCTTCTCCTGCCGCATTATCATCTTCTCCTTCTTCTTCTGCCGCATTATTGCGTTCTTCTCCTTTCCCATGATATTGCCAAGTTGTATAAAGTCTAGTAAAACCATATTTTACGATATGAAGCTCTGCCAATTCTACCTTCTGCCAGTACTTATTCCCACATCTATCGCACGGATAGAGAATCTTCTCTATCATGATTTTATTATATGCGCGTGCAAATTCAATAAAAGCAGCAACTCCTGCGACAAATTTAGGTTGCATACGTTGTTGCCAATCCACATACATCCAGTTCTTAACTCTGACGTACTCATGGGCCATATTAGACTGTATAACATATAAATTGTAGGTTATGATGACTATATTGAGAAATCTAAGAACGGGATGGTTACTGACAAAGGAGAAAATCCGTGTATATGCTTTGTGTGTGCGTTTTTCATTGAAAAGAATAAATTATCGATAATCAAAGTTAGATTTGAGGATACTCATGTATGAGAATATGAAAGTTTCATATTATCATCGAGTATCATATATTGGTTTTAACTTGAATATCTTGAATCACTCTCTAATGATGCGTTTGTTGTGTATTCTTATTGTATGTGTGTGTATTCTTGTTGAATCACTCTCTCATTAAGAATGTATAAAGCGAACACCCATTCGCTTGTACTTTCGACCGTTTCGAGTAAATTTCGGCAGCACCTTCCCGATGTTCTCCGAGTACACTGTAATAGAATAGATAATCATTTCAAAGCTGTGAAATAACGTTGAAATGAACATCTAATCTATCTTTGTACAGGTAGAACCAGCGGAAAAGTACCGACGAAATATCTCAAAACGGATGAAAACACAAATGAATGAAGGTGCTTGCTTTATACATTCCTAACTTGTCCACACGGGACAAATCTATCCGTTATCATACGATTGAATTTTCTCGTCACATAGACTACACGACGGTTGTTAGTATCGAGCTATACCGTCCGATATTTAACAACCTTTGTATAGTTCTATGTCACGACGAACATCGAACGTATGTTAACCGATAGACGGGCACTAAGTGGCGCTTTGAGTTTTATATATGAGTATCGATGAGAATATGAAAGTTTCATATTATCATCGAGTATCATATATTGGTTTTAACTTGAACATCTTGAATCACTCTCTAATGATGCGTTTTTTGTGTATTCTTGTTGTATGTGTGTGTTTCGGCTGTCGGGGGTAAAGCTTCTATCCCATTAAGAATGTATAGAGCGAGCACCCATTCGCTTGTGCTTTCAACCGTTTCGAGTAAATTTCGGCAGCACCTCCCCGCTGTTCTCCGAGTACACTGTAATAGAATAGATAATCATTTCAAAGCTGTAAAACAACGTTGAAATGAACATCTAATCTATCTTTGTACACGGAGAACCAGCGGAAAAGTACCGATGAAATATCTCGAAATGGATGAAAACACAAGTGAATGAAGGTGTTTGCTTTATACATTCCTAACTTATCCACACGGGACAAATCTATCGGTTATCATACGATTGAATCTTCTCGTCACATAGACTACACGACGGTTGTTAGTATCGAGCTATACCGTCCGATATTTAACAACCTTCGTATAGTTCTATGTCACGACGAATATCGAACGTATGTTAACCGATAGACGGGGACTAAGTAGCGCTTTGAGTTTCATATATGAGTATCGATGAGAATATGAAAGTTTCATATTATCATCGTGTATCATATATTGGTTTTAACTTGAACAACTTGAATCACTCTCTAATGATGCGTTTGTTGTGTATTCTTGTTGTATGTGTGTGTTTCGGCTGTCGGGGGTAAGTCTTCTATCCCATTAAGAATGTATAGAGTGAACATCCATTCTCTTGTGCTTTCAACCGTTTCGAGTAAATTTCGGCAGCACCTCCCTGCTGTTCTCCGAGTACACTGTAATAGAATAGATAATCTTTTAAAATTGTGAAACAACGTTGAAATGAACATCTAATCTATCTTTGTACACGGAGAACCAGCGGAAAAGTACCGACGAAATATCTCGAAACGGATGAAAACACAAGTGAATGCAGGTGTTTGCTTTATACATTCCTAACTTGTCCACACGGGACAAATCTATCGGTTAGCATACAATTGAATCTTCTCATCACATAGACTACACGACGGTTGTTAGTACCGAGCTATACCGTCCGATATTTAACAACCTTCGTATAATTCTATGTCACGACGAATATTGAATGTATGTTAACCGATAGACGAGGACAAAGTGGCACTTTGAGTTTCATATATGAGTATCGATGAGAATATGAAAGTTTCATATTATCATCGAATATCATATATTGGTTTTAGCTTGAAAAACGTGCCGTTGAAACAAATTATTGTTCTCCACCTTGCACTCTCTTAACAATGGTACATGCATTAAACAACATGTAAGAGCTATCTATAACAACTCTAAAGTTTCACCTGTTGGGTTCAACAAAAAGTTTTTGATATAACAAACACAACCTTTCTCAATTTTTTTGGAGACATAAATCAAGGATAAAATAGATTTCAGATGGTGATAAAAATACCAAATTCTTTCATTGCTGGGTTAATTTCAGAAGATGTCAAAACAGAATTACAAAGTTGCAAAATGTAGAAGACATTTGTTTTGAGGAGCATAAACAGATTGTTCATATGGCAGCTTCTCCTTTTGAAAAATGTTTTACTTCACAAAATATAAATGCAGAATTTGATTGCAGACATATCATTTCTAATATGATTTCAGATGTTGAAAATAAAATACTTAATGATATTCCTTTTATTGAAGAGCTACACAGTTGTATTAAGAATATGGATCCAAATAGTGCTCCTGGTCCTGATGGGTTCTCTGATTAGTTCTATTTGGCTGCATGGCAGATTATTAGTGAAGATCTTTTGGAAGCAGGGAAATATTTTTTCAAACATAAAGAGGTGCCCAAGGCTGTCAATTCTACTTTCGTTTGTCTTATTCCCAAAAAGGCAAACTGTCGCTCCATCATTGATTATAGGCCTATAAACCTTTGTAATTTTCTAGACAAAATTTTCACCAAGCTTCGACCAGACAAACTAGCTACTCTATTGCCAAAAATCATTTCTCAGAATCAAGGAGCATTCACAAAAGATAAAACTACTGCAGAAAATATAGTTTTAGCATAGGAACTTGCTCAGGATATTAACAGAAAAACAAGAGGTCATAATATCCTCTTCAAATTGGATATGGAAAAAGCTTTTGACAGGTTGGAGTGGGGTTTTATTATCCCCAACCCCAGCCGCAGCCCCAGCCGAACCCTAATCCTAACCCTAACCCCAACCCCCGCCGAACCCCAACCCCAACACCAAACCCCAACCGAACCTTAACCCTAACCCTAACCCCAACCGAACCTTAACCCTAACCCTAACCCCAACCAATGCCTAACCCTAACCCTCATCGGTACCCAAACCCTGAACCCTAGCCCTAAAATCATCAAAATTATGTTTAATTGGAGATTTAGTAACCTGTAGGCGGTGGAGGAGATGACGGAGACGCTCGATCGGTGGTCGACGAAGCGAGCAATCGGCGACGAGGAAGGACGAGGGTGGTAGCGACGACGAGAAAACTGCAGACGCGGGAACGAGATCACAGGGAATTTTGGGAATTTGGGGAATGAGGGAGATCGAGGCGTAGGGCATTTCTGTGCCTTTTTTTATATTAAATTCCTATTTAGATGCCCCTACGGACTTAACCGTAGGTCATTGGTTTGCGGCTCCGTAGGGCCAAACAACAAATTACGATTTAATATTTTTAAATTAAAACGTCGGGCACCGTAGGGACAACCATTAGGCCCTATGGATTATTTCGTAGGGGCAACAAAAGTCTGCCCCTACGGATTCCATTATCCGTAGGGGCAACCCCATATTGTAGTAGTGATGTTCCGCTTCTCAAAATACTATAGCGAGAACACGATGAGGACCGCGACATATCTATACCGAAAAACACATCTTTCCGATATACACTCGCTAAGCGTCTATCATGCTGTAGTATATTAAAATAATTCTACATCATCGAAAAAACAACATTTATTAAACAAATTATTTTAGAAAAATATACAAGATACAACGATTTCTTGAAAATTAAAGAAAACTCTCCTCTAAAAGAATGAGGTGTCAAAAGTACAAGAATGATAAAAGTGGTAGCGAAGCTGAACAGAATACTACAGGAACTCTGCTTAGTTTTGGTACTATGATTGATCTACTATGTCAGCATCAGTAGGTGTTTCCTCGCCCTCTACTAATTATAACTATTCTAGATCTGACGGAATATTTCAAAACACAAGAAATATCCATTAGCAAGATAGACTCGGGTAAGTCACCCAAAATCCAGTAAATGTAATGAAAATATGATATTGGTAAAACAAGAAAACTAAGTAAATATCATGATGGTAAATCAATTGCTTACATAGTAAATAACAAGGAAAATATTGCAATCTCGTATAAAAAGATAGTGACATGTTTATTTCTTTAAAACCATGTTTTATTTTTACGAGTCGAGAAAAAAGGAATAGAGCATGCAATATCGTGAGTATTCCGTTCACCATGTTGAAACATCATATGAGAATTCTAGAGTTGGCCTTTATGGATTCAAGAGTTGAAGCCCGCCGGCATGTCGTGACACTTTGTTTCACGTGGCACTTAATTCCGCATACAATAGTATTTATCGTGTTCATGATATATGCAACTATATTAATTTCCTAACTACCCCATTACCCCATGTCATTAAAACTGTTTGTTGTATCAAGCATGAGTTTTCGAAATCAATAACCGTGCATGTATCATATGTATCAAGTATATCAAGTATTTTAAATGATATTTTCATGTTGATATTCAATCCATATAACTTGATAAATTCCGCTAAAATTCCAAGTAAATACTTTAGAAAGTTTATGAAAACTGAACTTGCAATAGAAATTTAATTACCTTGACATTCAGTACGATAAACTTATGAAAATTAAAGATTTACGGAAAATACGAAAATCGAAAAAACGATCAGAAGACTTACAAGGCTAATAACTCCCAAGATTCAACTCTTTTTTCTGGAATTTCCACATTAGCTAGGGCAGGTAATCATTGTGCTCTAAATAAGGAACCATCCGTTGTGGATGGTCGACGTACATCCAATTCTTGTTGTGAATGTACCTATGTTCCATCTCTCTTAAAGATGAACTTACACTAAAGTAGCAATAAACGTCAAATTAACAACTCACATTCCAATTTTAGTTTTTAACAAGATCATACGATTTAACAATGCTAAAACGGCTGTCAGAGATAAGACTTCTATCCCATCAAGAATGTATAAAGTATGCGTGTAACACACTAGTATGATCATACGATATTAAGTGGTATTTTAAATCTTGCATTATAAATTTTTTTCTATTCATTTGGTTGCGATTAATTTGAATAGTAGAAGTGGTTATCCGACCCGCTGTCTGAAACCCAGTATAGTGCTAGATTAATATTTTGGTTAATATTTATTAGGAAACCAAATTCATGAGAATCAACTATTACTGATATTTAAAGTATCATAATTATTCACATATCTTTTGTAGCCACACGTTAGGGATAATTTATATATATTAACTGTCATCATATGGTTAAGCATTCCATGTTTTATTTTGACTCTTATCTTTTATGCTTAAATCTAATATAGCCTAGATATCAAATATTTATTAGGTTTAAATATATTTAAAATCCTTTTAAATTTTAAATATTGGGTATGAGATATTTAAATAATATTCTCATATTATAGTTAAAAAGGTTACGTATATGTATTATTGTTCAGATATATTTTACAGTGAGATTTTGGTAGAGATAGATTGAAGTTTGGTATTATCTTTTACAAATTATTAGTTATAAAATAAATTACAAATCTATATACTTTAAACTGTAATATACATATATACAATACTATATATGTACACACTTTATATAATATTTTATTATAAAAACAAAAACTTTCACTCTCTTATCTCCCTCCATCTTCTTCGTCCCGAGCCTTAGAACCCACGCACCCACCTCGCCGTGCTCAGCTCGTCATCAACACCTCTCCATCACCGCACCGCATCTTCATCTCATTTCAAACCCAGCCCAACCTCATCTCCATCTCCATCGATCACCTCCTCACAAACCCAGACTTTCGCCCCGACCAAGAACCCATCTCGTTGCCATCTCCTTCCTTTCCCGCCGCCTCCCATCCACCACCACCTCCTCCCCGACCTCTCATTTTCACCATCCCTATCTCCTCGCATTGCCATCATCCGAGAGTCCCCACCTCACCATCCTCGTCAACTTCATCTCGCCACTATCGGAAACCAATCATTACACACTTTTCCTCATCTCATTTTCGTCGTCTTCGTCGACTCCTTCTCCCTCGTCTTCTCAAGAACCCCGAGCATCATCATCATCATCGTCCTCCTCTCTACACCACCACCTTCCTCCATCACTAACCTCTCGCCGACAAAGAACAACCCTCACCCGCAGCTACAACATCCAAACCCGAGCTCTCTGCAGTTTCCCTCGATGAACAGCTAACCCCCCAGTGCTGTCCCATCATCGCGATTGCACAAGTTCAGGTCGAGACTTTCTTGCGTCGGGTTTATGTCGTTGTCATTGTTCAGTGTTTGTAACATGGGTATCCGTATTCGTCGTCGTAATTTTATGGATCAAGGAATGTTTTAACTTTCTACATGCTAGTTTCATTATACTTACCGATATATATTTATAATGTTGCAAATTATTATCAATATACCATTTTATAATGATAATCTGTATTTTATTATTTAGTAACACTAGCACGTGTGTAGTTACAATTGTTGAAGTTATGAAAATTCTTTATACGAACTATTATACTAGATACAGTTTAATTTATAATAATTAACCATCGTAAAACGCTATTATAAATATAGTTAGATATATTTTAACAAGTAACAACGCATACATCAAGTTTGTTACAGCTAGATAACCATGACAATTATATTACTGCTTTTATTATGATTGGTTGTGCAAGTAAATATTTCTCCTGTTTAATATACAATACTTGACATGTGTGCGACCTGTTATCTTGCCATTATTATAGTTATATTTCCTATACCTGTTATCTATATTATTTACTGATACCAACAATCCTGACTTGTTGTCTTGATATACCTGACTTGTTGTCTAAATAAGCATAACCTGTACCTGATTGTCCCTGTGTTGGTATTAGGTAGATATTACACTTATACCTGACATGAACATGAAATATGGGGAAAAAGGGAAATCAAGAATGCAACTGAAATGTAACTCAAGAGGATATTATTGTTGCCGTGATTTCGGGCATGAATGGAATAACCATTGTTTATTGTATCGTGGTCCCATAGGGAATGAAAGGGATATATTGTACCGCGGTCCCGTGGAGAATGAACGGAATATATACTGTTGAGTTACGATGAAAATTACATTAATTAGTTTCAAATACTTTTAGGATAGATAACCTAGAAACACAGACTTTAGGATACACGTGACATACATATAACCTACGGTCATATCATCTGTGATTGTTTTGTTTATAATTATATAGTATTTTGCACATAACACCCTATATAGTACTTTGCTCGGTTTATAATTATGATATTTATGACGCACTGACATTTGGGTTTTGCATGGCCCAGTTCCTTTAAGTTTATCGCAGGAAGATTGAGAATATTTTGACAGACATGCTGAGCAATGAGGAGCTTTCACTTATTAGTTTAATGATGTTTAGTTTTATTATTTTTCTAGTTATGGTTTTAACATTGTGATCCCATAAGATATGTAGCAAGGATATTCTTTCTTGTTAGATCTTTATTCATTTCCGCTACCATTCTTGTTGTTATTTAATTGTAGCAGTTAGACATGTGATAGTTAGATATTTATTTATTGTTCTTGATATCTAATTGACAGCCGTAATGTACTATGGAAGGATATTTCCTCGCCATAGGTAGCATGGTTGGTTTTGTCACGCACCGTATTTTTTGTTGGATATATGTATGCCCTAAAGGTCATTATATGATAGTGTATGTACCAGTGTGTTTGTGTGTGTGTATTCGGACGACGGTCTTGCTCGACATGATAGTATGCTATCTGGTTACTGTTTATCTTGATATGCAGATAAAGCCCTTAGGATATTTGCTTGACTACTGGGATTATGATGTGGATCATACTAGTGGGACATCCGTAGTTTATAAGAATATCCTTGAAATATTCCTAGTCGTGGGTGTATCGAGACAGGGCATCGACATTTCAGAGTAGACTAGCGTGTATGATTCTTGTCCCATGTGATGGGTGATGGATGATCCCATATCCATCTGGTGTGCTGACACCGAAGATTGTATACGAGTACTCAGTAGAGACTGGGTACACTGAACGGACTCACCGAGAACTCCTATGTGGTAATATATCTCACGTCAAAAAGCAGTTCTCAGGTGACACTGGTACAAGTTAGTCTGTTGACCCGAGATCGTCATAGAACCCTGTGTGTCCTTCCACTGTACTTTGATCTCCACCCTACCACGGCTCTACTGAGTCATGCAAGCAGGTGAATTTTGGGTACAGTCCCGAAGCACATGGAGGCAATGAGAGATAGGAGGGGTTTTTTGTCTCTCCCGGTATTGGGGGTTGATGTTGCGCTATGCTCGATTGGCTATAACAGGAAGTCCCTGCCAGAAATGCTGAGATTTACTGATAAGTATTATCAGTAGTTTCTCAATCTGTTATGAGCCATATACCGGCATGACTTATTGAGTTATTGGGGTCGACGATTCCATCCCCATACTCAATATGCAGCATATCTGACGAAAAGATCGGACTGTACGGTAAGTCTTGCCAATTGGCTTGATGGAGTTTTGACAGGTTCGCTTGTTTTTCTTCTGATCGCTCAATACCCGGGTGGCCGTTACGTTTAGCTGACCGCTTGTGGCTTGTGGGTGTTTGATGTGATCATCACCTACTGTCGGCGTATTGACGAGTCTTAGAGTCTCACACAGAAGTTTCCTAGCTCAGGCAAAACGATGTGGTGCGCATATGAGATATGCGCGGGAGCTTGATTAAATGCGTGTATGAGATATCGTATATTAATCGGGCATTTACTATTGGTCAGGTCGTATGTGATATGACCGGTTTATTAAATCAAGTGTTGATTTAATATTGACTTTTAGCTCATTTTATTAAACCTTTTCTTTATGGATGTATGCATATATGTCTATACATACACATGATGATGTGTATGCACACATACATACATACATACATATGTATCATGGTTGATGATACATAGAAGATGGCAATGTAAGACTCACATGGTTCAAATTAATATGTGTCTTTTTGTTTTGAGATAAAAGAAAAAGGAAAATAACATATGACTCATTCTTTCTACATTCTTCTAGGGTTGACCATTGACTTAACCCCAGGTTTATTTCCTTTGTTCTTTTAACCCATCACAAAATATCTAGATATTTCTTTTTAACCATGGTTGGATGTGAGAGTGTCTCACATATATATCCTTTAGTTTTTATTTTAAAACATAACAATTATTATTATCTTGAGAAAAGGTTTGCCATCTTCATCTTCCTCCTTCTTCAAGCTCTCTTGAGTTTCTTTGAGCGTGAAAGAAAAAGAAAGGTTTTTTTAGTGAGAATATAAACCACTCAATCATTCAATACTACTTTAGCCTATTAGTTTAGAGTGTGAGCTTCACTTCCTCATTAATCAAGTGAAGCAAGGAGCTTTGGGCAAGGAGGCTTCGGGTGGATCGTCGTGGACTAGGAAGGATTCAAGCGAGTCGTTCCAAACTTTAAGAGATCCAAGGAGTCACTCAAGGAGGTATACAAAGGTTGTAATCTCTCCACTTAGTGATAGATTCTTTATAGTATGTGATACAATTAGATATTACCCTAAATTTCTAGTTCGATTCCTTGGTTAGTTTGCTTAGCACCTCTTAAAATTTAAATAGTGGCATGTGTGATGCTTCCTAACCCTATATGAGGTGCTATGGAAATCCTACAGTGGTATAGAACCAAGCTAGAGCTTTAGAGTAACCTAGACGACGTTAAAAACCTCGAACGAACAAAACACGATGCCCAATGCATGCTCACTGGAAATTTTTCAAAAAGTTGGATTTTTTCACATTAAAAATACTCAGAAAATCGTGCAGAGTATTTTATGGGCCCATAAGAAGAACGAAGCCCTGACTCGACTTAGCAACCGCGGCAGAAAGGTCTTTCTGTGGCGGTTCCGCGGCGCCGTTGGTGAGGCTTGGACTATGCCTTCTTGTTCTGGCCCGTATGTGCCTATAGCAGTCTCTGGTATATTTTAAATCTGTTCAAGTGTTGAACTTTCTGAGAATTCCTTGGGTGATTGATTGTCGATCAAACGTTTTAACTGCGCTTAGTATATGTGAATATGATACAATAATTGGAATCTACAAATTTGTTTGTTGCGTGTAAATCTATCATTTTGGTCTCGGGAGTAATCGGAAATCTTGTTGAATTATCCGACTTATTTTGAAAAGTTGTTTTCATGGGTGAGACCTAAATGCGAGCTTTACATTGTTAGGCATGAAATCTTAGATATGCGATATCCCGGATTTGTGTTGTCTAAGGGCATTTACGATTCCAATTGTTGTAGTTTTTCACTTTATTTCTCTGTGACCGTAAGTGTAGTATGTGGTGTATCGACGTTTTCATTGCTATACATCAACGACAATCGGGGTACGCATACTTACTTACGTTGATGATATGTGATATTATGTGTTGCTGAGATATGATGTGCAGGATTGTCGTGATTGAATAGCCGGGGGTTTTATGTAAGATGAGAGTTTTCTTTTCATTCATGTAAAATTCAATTGTATGTAATATTATTTTATTTGGGGCACTTCCGGGTTGAGGATAATGTCACCATTGTTGTATATTATTTATTTTTCCACATTAGGATAGACCCAAGAAGGGGAGCATAAGTGACCGGATTCTACGGTTCAGTGGGGGGCCATCTCGAGCAGTCGATACTGGGTCTTCTAAACTCTAGAATTGGCGGGGTCACTTGCCGCTCTCGTAGAGGTCTAGGGTGTGGGCTTGGCTATTCATCGTGACCGTGGAATCTGTATTTTCTATTGATGGCTAAATACAAAATACGGACTTCCTAGATATCCTATTTTATATGTGCTTCTGCTTCTTATATTCTGTGATGTGATCACTTGATATATCTGAGATGAATGGAATATTATATATATGATATATAATAGACGTTGCTTATGTTTTGCACCCGCGCTAGCCCCGTCCCGGTATGCCGTTAGTTAAGTAACCTAACGGTGCATAATAGAACATTGTGGCGAATGCGGGTGGCATAAGTGTCCGTTATATTTTCGTTTCTTTTCTGTGATGGCTTAAGGACTTAAATGATGGGACTACATTAATGAGATTAATGTAAAGAAAAATGAACCTAAAAGATGTTGTAGAATCGGATTTGAAACCCACTCGGTTTTTTTATGAAAAAGCAAGTTTTCAAAATGCGGAACTTAAGCCACTCCTTTTAAACCCATTGGATTCTACAACGATATCAAGTTCAAAGAGTTAAAGGTTTTCTTAAAAACTATCCGCAGCCTTCCGTCATTTTAGGAAGTAGAGTACTTAGTATTCGTGTTGCGTATTTTGACTATAGTTAAAGCGCAGTGTACGGTAACTGAGTGATGTCTTCGTACACCGCATGTGATGTGGATTAGTTAGAACATTCATATGATTATGTTGACTATAGTTAAGGGTCATATGGTGGGTCTAGTTAATCACGAAATGACGGGTAGAACTTGACTAAGCACTTATGATATGTTGACTGTAGTTAAGGTCATGAGTGCTAGGGGTAAAAACCATATTGGGAGTTTCAAGAGTCGAAATTTGCAATGAGATTGCATACTTTCTATGTGATAGTAGGATCCCGATCCTACTGTACGCAAGAGTTGCTCCCGGGAAAGGTTTTGCACTTTACAATTAGTTAACCCATTAGGTGTCAAGAAAGGTGTCAATGGGGCTACGCCTCTGGAAAAACGAGGTTTATTCTAATTAGGTCCGTACGACAGCACGGGGAACCTCTCTCAAAGTACCGGCACTGGCCTGGCTGAATGGTTAGCGAAGTTGTAGAATATAATTAATCCTGGCTAGTTTTCTTTTTAAAAGGTTTTAAAGAAAATTTGATAAAAGCAGTGTGAGACATCGATTAGATAAGATAATAACCAATCTGATCTTTACAAGAGCTTTCGCTGAGTGTATTCTTCTCTCTCTCTCTTAATGGCAGATACCTATGCCAGGCTTTAAGCTTCTACTAGATAAAAACAAGCTGACCGGACCGAACTACAAAGACTGGCTGGGAAACATTAACATTGCTCTCACATATGATAAAGTATCATATGTCCTCACTGCCAAGGCCCCGCCCACCCCAGGACCTGAATCTTCTACCGCAGATAGGGAAATCCGCAAAACGTGGGATATTGGCTGTGCTACTGCCAAATGCCTCGCGCTTTCATCGATGGGAAATACACATCAAAAGAAACACGAGCAGATAGATGTTCAATCCATCTTTCTCCATACAAAGGAACTGTATGAGGAGCAATCTTGGACCCAGAGATACGAAGCATTTTGAAAGTTGTTTCAGATGCGGATGGCTCAAGGCACACTAGTAGGCGATCACGTTTTGAAGATAATAGCTCTTATAGAAGAGCTTGAGGACCTCGGATGGACAATAGATAACGAATAGTATACTGATATTGTTCTACAGTCTCTTCCCTCCGCCTTTGCTCTATTCATAATGAACTTCAACATGCATGACATGGAGAAATCACTACCCGAACTTCTCAATATGTTGAGAAGTGTGGAGAGCACGCTGAAAGTGAAGTCCCCCTCTATGCTTGTTGGACAATCTTCCTATTCCGTCCCAAAAGCCAAGGCCAAGGGAAAGAATAAGAAGAAATTCACCAAACCGAGAGGAGGAATAAAGAAGGCGAAGGGGAAAGACAAATCCAAAGATGTGGAGTCGAGGAAGGGAGAATGTTTTCACTGCAAGAAGACGGGGCACTGGAAGCGGAACTGTACTGAGTACCTTGAACTCAAGAAAAAGAAGCATGGTGATGCTTCAGCTTCAGGTGAGTTCGTGATTGAAAACTGTTTTTATATTAACTCTGCTTCCTGAGTATTAGATACCGGTTCAGGTTCTCATATTTACAATTCTATGCAGGCGTTGAGAAATAGAAGAGTTTTGAAGGAAGGTGATCATACTCTCCAAGTTGGAAATGGTTCCAATATACATGCAGTTTCAGTAGGAGAGTATCATTTATGGTTGCCGTCGGGTTGTATATTTGTTTTGAACCCATGTTATTTTGTACCAAGTATGCTTTGTAATATTATATCTGTTTCCTTGTTAGACAATGAAGGATATCATTTTGCTGTGCAACACAATGTTATGAACATTAAACTAAATCAAGAGTTGATTGGTTATGGTACACTTAATAACGGGATATACGTCATTAATCAATACACAGTTTTCAACATTAAACACACAAGTAGAAGAAAATTTTCAGATATAAATGAAGCTTTTCTTTGGCATTATAGACTTGGTCATATTAATGAAACAAGACTAAACAAGCTTCATAAAGATGGATATTTAAATCCTTTTGAGTAAATCTTATGCAACTTGTCAGACTTGTATCAAAGGTAAAATGACCAAAACTCTGTTTAGTAGACACGGAGAAAGAGCTACTAAGCTCTTGGGCCTCATACATAGTGATGTATGTGGACCAATATCTACACATGCAAGAGGCGGTTTTTCCTATTTCATAACTTTTACTGATGATTTCTCAAGAATCGGTCATGTGTTTTTAATAAAGCATAAGTCTGAAACTTTCAAGAAATTCAAAGAGTACAAACTTGATGTAGAAAAACAAACAGGAATGAGCATTAAGATACTTTGATCAGATTGAGGTGGAGAGTATCTTAGTACCGAGTTCCTGAACTTCCTAAAAGAGAATGGGATTCTCTCTCAGCTCACTCCCCCTTACACACCACAGCACAACGGTGTGTCAGAATGGCGAAATCGTACCCTATTAGATATGGTACGATCCATAATGAGTGATTCTGAGTTACCTCTCTCTTTTTGGGGGCATGCATTGGAGACTGCATCTTTTCTGTTAAACAATGTTCCAACCAAGACCATGTCTAGCACTCCATATGAGATATGGTATAGGAAGAGACCATCTCTTAAGCGAGTTAAGATTTGGGGTTATCCGGCTTTTGTCAAACAGCAGAATCCGGACAAACTCGAGACACGATCAGTCAAATGTATATTTGTGGGATATCCAAAACATTCATTTAGATATTTATTCTACCATAAGGAGGAACAAAAGGTGTTTGTTTCTCAGTATGCCACATTTTTAGAAAATAAGATTTTTCCAAATGATACTGATGGCAATATGGTAGATCTAGAAGAGGTTCTAGAAACACAAGTTACAAATGACAACTTGGTTGAACCTGATGTTGCAACAGAATCTTATGAACCTCAGCCACTCCGTAGATCTGGTAGGACTTCTCACCCACCAGAGAGATACTACGGTTTTCTCATTGATGGTGATAGAGAAGATTGCATCATGGATGATGATGACCCTGCCCGTTTTCAGCAAGCTATCACGAGTGGTGACTCTGTGAACTGGCTGGATGCCATGAGATCCAAAATGGAGTCTATGTACACCAACAAAGTATGGACTTTGGAGAATGTACCCTCAAGGGTAAAACCCATAGGGTGCAAATGGATCTTTAAGAGAAAGATTGGTGTAGATGGACAGGTGGAGACCTATAAGGCAAGGTTGGTTGCGAAAGGTTTTCGTCAAAGACCAGGATTGGACTATGACGATACTTTCTCTCTGGTAGCCATGCTTAAATCTATTCGGATCCTACTTGCTATTGCTGCTCACTACGACTATGAAATCTGGCAGATAGACGTTAAAACAGCATTTCTAAATGGTGATTTAGAAGAATGCGTTTATATGGATCAGCCAGAGGGCTTCATTGACAGTGAGAACAGTGGGAAAGCGTGTAGGTTGCTTAAATCCATTTATGGATTGAAGCAGGCATCACGAAATTGGAACATCTATTTTGATGATGTTATCAAAGAGTTTGATTTCATCAAAAATCCAGATGAACCTTGTGTTTATAAGAAGACTGTCTGGAAAACTGTCAAATTCCTCATATTGTACGTAGATGACATTCTTCTGATAGGAAATGACATTCCTATGCTACAGTCAGTCAAATCATTCTTATCACTAAGGTTCTCCATGAAGGACCTGGGAGATGCCACGTACATTTTGGTCATTCGGATCTATAGGGATAGATCCAAACGGTTATTGGGATTGTCCTAAACCAAGTACATCAACACCATTCTAAAGAGATTTAGTATGGAAGACTCCAAGCGGGGTGCCTTACCCGCTTGCCATAGAGTCACCCTCTCCAAGGACGATTGTCCAAAGTCTGATAAAGAGAGAGCTCGCATGCGCATTATTCCCTACGTTTCAGCCGTAGGAGCAATAATGTATGTAATATTGTGTACACGCCCTGATGTAGCTTATGCACTGAGTGTAGTAAGCAGGTATCAGTCATATACAGGGGAGAATCACTAGACTGCTGTGAAGAACATTCTTAAGTACTTGCGAAGGACTAAAGAATTGTTCTTGGTATATGGTAACAGGGATCTCTAAATGAAGGCCTTTACCGATTCAAGCTTCCAAAGTAATAAAGATGACAGCAAGTCTATCTCAGAGTTTGCATTTACCCTCAACGGAGGGACGGTGAGTTGGAAGAGTTCCAAACAGGATACCGTTGCAAACTTTACGATGGAAGATGAGTACATTGCTGCAAATGATGCTGCCAAGGAAGTCGTTTGGATGAGGAAGTTCATCTTGGAGCTAGGAGTAGTTCCAACCATTATTGATCCAATATCATTGTATTGTGACAATAATGGGGTTGTGGCGTTGGCCAAAGAGCCCAGGTCCCATCAGATGTCCAGACACATCCTGAGGCGATATCATTTGATCCGGGAGATAGTTGATTGCCACGAGATCGAGATTAAGAGAGTACATACAGAGGATAACACTGCGGATCCATTCACCAAGGCCCTCCCTCAGCCGCAGCATGAGCGACTTTTTGAGATGTTGGGTATTAGATACGCCAATAACTAGCCTTAGTGCAAGTGGGAGATTGTTGGATATATGTATGCCCTAAAGGCCATTATATGATAGTGTATGTACCGGTGTGTGTGTGTGTGTGTGTATTCGGAGGACAGTCTTGCTCGACATGATAGTATGCTATCTGGTTACTGTTTATCTTGACATGCAGATAAAGCCCTTAGGATATTTGCTTGACTTGGGATTATGATGTGGATCATACTAGTGGGACATCCATAGTTTATAAGCATATCCTTGAAAGGTTTCTAGTCATGGGTGTATCGAGACAGGGCATCAATATTCCAGAGTAGACTAGAGTGTACGATTCTTGTCCCATGTGATGGGTGATGGATGATCCCATATCCATCTGGTGTGCTGATACCAAAGATTGTATACGGGTGCTCAGTAGAGACTGGGTACACTGAACAGACTCACCGAGAACTCCTATGTGGTATTATATCTCGCGTCGGATAGCAGTTCTTAGGTGACACTGGTACAGGTTAGTCTGTTGACCCGAGATCGTCATAGAGCCTTGTGTGTCCTCCCACAGTACTTTGATCTCCACCCTACCACGGCTCTACTGAGTCATGCAAGTAGGTGGATTTTGGGTACAGTCCCGAAGCACATGGAGACAATGAGCGATAGGAGGGGTTTTTCGTCTCTCCCGGTATTGGGGGTTGATATTGCGCTATGCTCGATAGGCTATAACAGGAAGTACCTGGCCGGGGTTGATGTGATTTACTGATAAGAGTTATCAGTAGTTTCTCGATCTTATGAGCCATATACCGGCATGACTTATTGAGTTATTGGGGTCGACGATTCCATCCCCAGACTCAATATGCAGCATATCTGACGAAGAGATCGGACTGTACGGTAAGTGTTGCCAATTTGCTCGATGGTGTTTTGACAGGTTCGCTTGTTTTCCTTCTGATCGCTCAATACCCGGGTGGCAGTTACGTTTAGCTGACCGCTTGCGGCTTGTTGGTGTTTAATGTGATCATCACCTACTACCGGCGTATTGACGAGTCTTAGAGTCCCACACAGAAGTTTTCTAGCTCAGGCAAAACGATGTGGTGTGCATATGAGATATGCACGGGAGCTCGATTAAATGCGTGTATGAGATACCGTATATTAATCGGGTGTTTACTATTGGCCAAGTCATATGTGATATGACCGGTTTATTAAATCAAGTGTTGATTTAATATTGACTTTTAGCTCATTTTATTAAACCTTTTTTCTTTATGGATGTATGCATATATGTGTATACATACACATGATGATATGTATGCACACATACATATGTATCATGGTTGATGATACATAGAAGATGGCAATACAAGACTCACATGGTTCAAATTAATATGTGTATTTTTGTTTTGAGATAAAAGAAAAAGGAAAATAACATATGACTCATTCTTTCTATACTCTTCTTGGGTTGACCATTGACTTAACCCTAGTTTATTTCCTTTGTTCTTTTAACTCATCACAAAATATCTAGATATTTCTTTTAACCATGGTTGGATATGAGAGTGTCTCACATATATATCCTTTTTTTTTTTAAAACATAACAATTATCATTATCTTGAGAAAAGCTTTACCATCTTCATCTTCCTCCTTCTTCAAGCTCTCTTGAGTTTCTTTGAGTGTGAGGAAAAGAAAAAGAAAGGTTTTTTTAGTGAGAATATAAACCACTCAATATTCTATACTATTTTAGCCTATTAGTTTAGAGTGTGAGCTTCACTTCCTCATTGATCAAGTGAAGCAAAGAGTTTTGGGCAAGGAGACTTCGGGTGGATCGTCGTGGACTAGGAAGGATTCAAGCGAGTCGTTCCAAACTCTAGGAGATCCAAGGAGTCACTCAAGGAGATCTACAAAGGTTGTAATCTCTCCACTTAGTGATAGATTATTTATAGTATGTGATACTATTAGATGTTACCCTAAATTTCTAGTTTGATTCCCTGGTTAGTTTGCTTAGCACCTCTTAAAATTTAAATTGTGGCATGTGTGATGCTTCCAAACCCTATATGAGGTGCTATGGAAACCCTACATTTTTGTATTCTGTGAAGCGGGGCGTGACAAGGTTTTGTTGGTATCAGAGCATAGGTCTTAGGATTAGTCGGGATTGGTTCAATTTGTAGTTGGGTATAGCATCCAACACACTGATCAAAATACCCAGAATTAGTAATGTGTCCTGCTACATTACTACTTTACGAGTCTTGAATTTATAGTTTATCGACTTCTTGTTTTATTGAATCTTGTTTCCATTGCTAATCCTCTTCAGTTTTCTTGGCTTCACAGTCATGGCAAAAAGGGATTTACGGGCATACCAAAGGCGTGTGGACACCGCCGCTCTACTTGGGATCGTACGTGGTATGCTGGAGAACCAGAAGCGTCAAACAGAGTTGAGCCAGCGATAGGCCGAGGTTTTCTAAGAGGGCCTGAGGACGGCCCAACAGACTGCTATCACAGCAGTTGAAAGAGCAACAGCTCCCAGACCAACACAGCGTGAGGGCACCGTGCAGGAAGTTCGGTCCGGCTACATTTACAGGATTAGAGGAGCCATTACCAGCAGAGAAGTGGCTAGTGGATACAGAGAATTTTCTTGTTGCCGCACATATTCCAGATAAGAAAAGAGTGGATATAGTATGCATCCAGTTGGTAGATTACGCTCGCGAGTGGTGGCTTGTTGAGGAGACCCGTCTGGCCAAGCCGATTAGCTGGGCGGCTTTTTCGCGAAGTTTCTTGGAGAAGTTCTTTCCGCAATCTTCTAGGGAGGAAATGGAAGAGAAGTTCATTAGCTTGAACCAAATAACAGATCCGTAGATATACATGGCACTGGGTGGACCTGGCTCAGTCAATTTGCGGGGCCTTAGTTTCCAACGAGGCAGATAGGATAAGGTGGTTTATGCGTAGTTTGGATGTGGAGATTCAGAGGCACATCATATCATTAGGGTTGACCACTTTCTTTTAAGTTCTCAAGGTGGCTAGGGAACAACAGAGTTTATCAGCAAGAGTAAAGGGTACTCAATAGCAAGAGGTTGTGGTGTGGAAGACTCCGTATGCACCAACCAGAGTTCCTGGACGTAGAGGCTTTCCGATTAACGGACATGGGAAAGTACCTATGAAAAGGACCTCTGTTTCAATGCAGAAGAAGAATGTAATTTGTGATTTCTGCCAACGACCGGGTCGTTTCCGGAGGAAGTGCCAGATGAGGCTTGGGCAGTGTCTGATTTGCGGAGCTGCTGATCATCGGATTAATACATGTCCATCAAGAGTTCAGTTGAAGGGTGATACTCTGAGAGTGTTAGTCATATGTATGCCCTAGAGGCCATTATTGTACATTATTGTATATTATAGTGGATACTTGGACACACACACACACACACACACACACACACACATATATATATCGAGGACTTTCTTGCTCGACATGATAGTATGCAATCTGGTTCCACTTTATCTTAACATGTACACTTATTATTATTATGTCTCTTTGATACATGTTGATAAAGCCCTTAGGATGTTAGCTTGACTACCAAAACAATGATGCAGATCATACTAGCGGGTCTTATGTAGTCCGCAAGCACATCCTTTAACAGTTCCCAGTCGAGGTGATATTGAGACAGGGCATCGATATTCCAGAGTAAACTAGTGTGTACATTTTTTGACCCTGTATGGGGCGATGGTTGATCCCACATCCATTAGTGTTTGACATCAAAGATTGTATACAGGTGCTCATTAGAGAATGGGTACACCGAACATGGCTCGCCGAGAACTCCTAGTTGGTACTATACCTATCATCAGATAGCAGTTCTCTGGTGACACTTGTCTAGGTTAGTCTGTAGACCCGAGATCGTCATAGAGTCTTGTGTGGTTCCCACCGTGCTTTGATTTCCTCCCTACCACGGCTCAAAGGAGTTGTGCAAACATGTGGATTTTGGGTACAGTCCCGAGTCACATAGAGGCAATGAGCGATAGGATGGATTTCGTCTCTCCCGGTAATGGGAGTTGATATTGCGCTATGCTCGATTAGCTATAACAGCAAGTCCCTAGTCAGGGCTGTTGAGATTTACTGGTAAGTGTTATTAGTAGTTTGTCGAACGGTTATAGGCCATACATCGGCAAGACTTATCAAGTTACTGGGGTCTGACGATTCCACTCCTAGACTTGATATGGGACATATCAGATGAAGAGACCGGATTGTACTGTAAGTGTTGCTTATAGCCTTATGGGAATTTAGAAAAGTTTGCTTGTTGATCTTCTATTCGCTCAATACTTGGGTAGCCGTTATGTCCAGCTAGTACCGTTGACGGCTTATGGGTGACTAATGTGATCATTACCTACTGCTGGCGTATTGACGAGTGTTTAGAGTCCCACACAGAGGTTTCCTATCTCAAGCGAAACGAAGTAGGGCACATATGTGATATGTGCGGGACCTTGATTAAATACGTGTATGTGATACCGTATTCTAATCTCGCGATATATTATATTGGTCGGTTATATGTGATATGACCGGGTTATTGAATCAAGTGTTGATTCGATAATGTGATATACATATAAATGATATTAGTCGGTTATATGTGATATAACCGGATTATTAAATTAAGTGTTGATTTAATAATTTTATATATATTAATATATTTGATATATAAGTATATATTAACTAATATAATGCTCTTTAATGATTTTCTTCTCACTAATGATTTTCTTCTCTTGCTTTTATGTATGTGTGTGTATATGTTTATTTATATATATAAATTACTATTGTGTCATGCTAGATGATACATAGGACATGAGTATATAAGAATCACACTATGGCTTAGGATAATATTGAGGATTTATTTTTAAAGTAAATCAAAAATGAAGTGGGAATGAGCATGGCTTAAGATGCTTGTGGAAGCATGTAGAAGCCATGACTCATTCCATTAAATTTTGTTTTACTTTAGATATTTTTAAACCTAACATTTATCCTTAGCCATGGTTAACTCTCTACAATATCACTTGTGATATTTTCTTCACCCTAGTTCTTCACAAGTTCATCATCTTCCTCCTCTTGATTTTTCTTAAGAAGAAAAAGAAAAAGAGGAAAAAATTTCTAAAGTGTGCAAAATTCCTACTTCATCAACCTACTCTCATCTAGCCCATTAGTGTAGGTTATTTGCTTCACTAATTCCTTAATTAGGGAAGAAGTAACTTGAGTTAGGGGTTCTTCAAGATGGATCATCTTCGGCCTCGAAGATGGCGAAGCAAGCTCGTTCCTTTCACCAAGTGGAGCCTAAGAAAAGTTCTAAGGACCGCTACTTGGAGCTGAGGGACTATTACTTGGAGCTTTAGAAGTGAAGGACTAGTCTACAAAGGTTGTATTCTCTATTCACTTAGTGTAAAGTTTGTTTATATGCATAGAAACCCTAATTATCTAGTTCGATTCTAGATTAGTATTGCTTAGCCTACTAGATTTGTTTAAATTGCATACTTGATGCCTCTAGAAACCTAGTAGTGGTGCTAAGACATACTTTCAGAGAGCTCAGCAGAAGCAGATTACTCAGAGGCCTAATCAGAGGCGGGCCTTCACCTTGACGACCGACGAGGCCAAAACTTCAGACGATGTTGTTTCAAGTATCCTACCTGTTTATGATTTTCCCGCATTGGCATTATTCGATTCTGATGCATCCCATTGCTTTATGTCATCTAAGTTTATTAATGCACACTCTGTCACACACAACCTTATCTAGCTGTTGGGACATACACACTGGAAATGTGAGAATTATATCTAGTAGTGAGTGCAAGGGTTGTTCGATTGTTATTTGCAGACGGGAGTTATTTGCGGATTTCTTAGTAATAGATACTGGAAGTTACAATGTTGTCTTAGGAATGGACTTCCTTGGAATTTTCCACGCTCACATTGATTGTAGGGCGAAGAAAATGATTTTCCAGATTCCTGGACATCCGGAGTTCGTATTCTTAGGGGCAGAAAATCTGTCGGGCCAGTCAAATTTAGGGTTAAGCCGACAGGTGCCACTTTTTCTTCAATAGAGGTAATCAAGGAAGAAGCACCAATTGTAGTTCAAGATTTCATGGATGTGTTCGAAGACATTTTGGGTTTTCCGCCAAAATAAGATGCGGAGTTCGCGATGGATCTTATTCCAGGAGCAATTCCAATTTCAAAGGTCTATTATCCGATGGAACCAGTGGAACTAGAAGAGGTAAAGAGACAAGTTTCCGAATTACTAGAGAAGGGCTGGATTTGTAGTAGTGGTTCACCATGGAGAACTCCAGTTCTTTTAGTCAAGAAGAAAGATGGCATGCAGAGGATGTGCATCGACTATCAAGAGTTAAATCCGGTGACTATTAAGAATAAGTATCCAATCCCTCGCATAGGTGAATTATTCGATCAACTAAATGGTGCGAGAGTATTCTCGAAGTTGGATTTACGATCAGGTTATCACCAAGTTCGGGTGAAAGAAGAAGACATTTGCAAGACAGCGTTCCGAACTCGATATGGGTATTACGAGTATTTAGTGATGCCATTCGGAGTTACTAACCCACCAGCGATATTTATGAACTTGATGAATCGGATCTTTTCGCCATTTCTAGATCAGTTCGTCGTAGTATTCACTGATGATATTCTGGTCTATTGGAGGAGCAAAGAAGAGTATGAGAACACTTAAGAATCGTACTGCAGATATCGAGACAAGAAAACTATATGCTAAGATGAGAAAGTGCGAGTTTTGGCTCGAAGAAGTGAAGTTCTTAGGTCGTGTTGTGTCCGGAGATGGTATTGCTGTTGACCCTGAAAAGTTTGCAGCTGTTCATGATTGGCCAATTCCAAAGAATGTAGGGGAGATCAGAAGTTTCCTTGGCTTACTAGATATTATAGAAGGTTTGTGGAGAACTTCACTCGGATAGCAGAACCCTTGACCAAGCTAACACGAAAGGAGGTATCGTTTGTATGGACTGAGAAGTGTGCGTCAGCTTTTGAAGCGCTGAAACAAAGATTGATAGCCGCTCCTATTTTAACCATGTCCGATGGTTCAGGAGGATTAGTTATTCATAGTGATGCATCTGGGAAAGGCTTAGGATGCGTTTTGATGAAGCATGAAAAGGTTGTAGCTTATGCATCAAGGCAACTGAAGATTCATGAGAAGAACTACCCAACTCATGACTTGGAGCTAGCAACCGTTATTTTTGCACTGAAGAGTTAGATACACTACTTATTGGGATAAAGGGCAGAGGTGTTCACTAATCACAGGAGCTTAAAGTGCGTGTTTATACAGAAAGAGCTCAACATGAGGCAGCGTAGATGGTTGGAGCTGATGGCTGATTATGATCTTGATCTAAAGTACTATCTGGGGAAAATTAATGTAGTGTCGGATGCTCTAAGTCGGTTGCCAGCAATATGGATGTTGCCTGCACAAAAGAAGATTATATCAGATTTTCAGAGATTCGAGTTAGAGCTCGTACTACCAGATTCTTCAGGACAGTTGATGTAGTTGCAAGTACTGTCATCATTGATTAATAGCATTAAGGCAGCACAGTTACATAATCCTAGATTGCAAAAATTTCAAGGACAAGTGAAAACGGGATTTCGAAAAGATTTATTGATTCATGGAGATGGTTCTTTAAGATATGGAAGTCATTTATGTGTACATAAAGGAGAAGTTCGTGATGAAGTCATGAAAGAGGCTCATAGTTTCGTATATTCAGTACATCCAGGAGGCACGAAAATATATAGAGATTTGCGACAACACTTTTGGTAGGAAGGCATGAAAAAAGAGATTGCTTATTACGTATCGAGTTGCTTGGTATTTCAGCAAGTCAAGGCTGAACATCAAAGGGTAGCTAGTTTATTGCAACCACTTCCGATTCCCCAATGGAAGTGAGAACATATAACCATGGGTTTCATGACAGCGTTACCACGGAGCCCAAAAGGCAATAACGCAGTTTGGGTGATTGTCGTTCGACTGACCAAAATAGCTCATTTCATACCATTTCAAGTTGGATAGTTGATGGAGGCGTTGGCAGAGAGGTACACGCAATAGATTGTGAGATTGCATGGTGTACCAGTGAGTATCGTTTTTTATCATGACACCCGGTTCCTGTCACATTTTTTAAGGAGTCTACAAGAAAGTTTGGGAATTCGCTTGAAGTTTAGTATGGCTTATCATCCTCAGACAGATGGACAGTCCAAGAGAATGATCCAAATTCTTGAAGATATACTGAGAGCTTGCATATTAGACTTTAAGGGTTCGTGGGAGGATCATTTGCACTTAGTGGAGTTTTCATATAATAACAGTTTTCAGGAGATCATAAAGATGGCTCCATTCGAAGTATTGTACGGTCATAAGTATCGCTCGGTTATATGTTGGAACGATTTTGGAGAAAAAAAATTGTTGGGACCTGAACTTGTTCAACACAAAAAACTGCATTTCAATACCGCTCATTCGTTATCTTTTTTGTGTTATATGAGTACTATTAATCCGTTTCTTCTCAATAAGTACAAGATTTAGGTATTCATAATAAAACACTAGAAACACACTCAAAATGCATGGATATGATATTTGTGAGCCGACACTGCAACCGGAATGGAAACCGATCAATATTCAAGAGTTTTTGCAATAAACATGTGTGCACAACATTTTTTATCAAGAATGGTCCAACATGACATAATTGATTACAAGTTTGAACACATATTTTGGCTCATGGGACAGCCTAGCACAAATGGGCACACAAGTTGGCTACAAAAATCATGGTTTGTGCAAGTGGATGAGCAAGTGGGCATATGTAATGAGTGCTTGAAAAGTGTTGATATGATTTAAAGCTTGCATTTCCCTCCAAATATACAAATTAAAACTTAAGTTGATATAAAAGAATCAAACAATACCAAAGAGATAGTGGAGAGGTCATGAAACCATCATAAGAAAACAGGCCGCATGCCGCCAATTCGACCGCCAGAAAATGCCAAAAAACGCCAACGGCGGTCCCACTTGCTCATTTTACCTCTATTTTTCTTCTGGTCATTCCTCTTTGTCACATCATCTCAAGTTTATTGTTTGTTTTTGTTGATGAAGTGCCTATATATACCAGAACAGAGAGCAAGCTTGAGAACCATACTTTGTCCAAGAAGTTTCATACCAATCTTCATTATACATTTTGTAATTCTAGTTCTTTGTACATAATAGTTAGTAACTTTGAATTCCGTGCCTTCTCCTGATCTTGCAACCTCTTCATTGAGCTTGCAAGTTTAGGTTTTGATTATTGAACCCATATCTTGTACCTTGGATTTGAAGATCAATGAAGTTTTAGCTTATTTTGCATTTAGTTCATTTGGTTCCTAGTATCTCTTCTACTTGTTCTTTACTTGCACTTACTTACTTGTAATTTCTTTTGATACTATTTACTAACTTGTAATGTTTTCTTTGATCTTTTCTCTCTTGTGTTCTCTTTTGATATTTGTGATGGTTTGTGAGTAATCCTTCTTGTTAGGAAATGAGAGGTGATGTTTAAGTTAGGTTTCTCTCTATGCTTTCCTTTTCCCTTTAACTTACCTATTGAACTCCATCCAAAGCTCATGCAAGTGCTCCGTTAGGCACCCTACCCTACTACGGTAGCGGTGATTTCTAAACATGACCGGTTGTGTTTGGTTTGGCCGGAGGGGAAAATTAAGAGACAAGAACGGAAGGATAAGGGTCAATAAGCCGGATTTCGCAAATACCGTGCTTGAGCATCCTAATCCACGTTGTTGCCAATTATCTTAGCACCAATAGTCAAGTGAGGCACAAAGTAAAGCATACGGATTTTCCTAACCTAAACTAACCTATCTATCCCTAGCAAACTTTATTTTGCATATAAAAAACACATAGGTTAGAAACGAAATTTTCTGACCTTTGGCTTAACT